>JAKZAO010000010.1:16721098-17321098 GCA_023053555.1 Branchinecta lindahli | reverse complement strand
CATCAGGTGTGTTCAGGTTATCGCCGTGGCTTGAAGCCACGTCACTTTTTTCAGGAGCACAAGCAACGCTCTGTTTTGAATTCTCCAGGACACAACTTTGGCTGTTCAAACGTTCACGATCACAGGTACTAGGTATCACAGTATTTTTCGAACTTTCTAATCCAACAACGATTCCTTGGGTATCACCTGAATCTGAAATTTCCAGCGCATTATGAATGCCTACTTTGGAGATAGGCACTGATTCACTATTTCCCGCGCTGCCCACTTCACTTACATTTGAGACAACTGCTGAACTTCGATTTGGCTTATAGCGAAGCTTAATGGGGATATCCCGAATCTGGGTGCTGGTTACAGGAACATCATCATACTCATCACTTGTGAAGTCAAGCTCTACGTAGGAAGTTGAGTGATCGCTAGACTGTATTTGGGAGATGGGGGATTCACCTGGGTTGTTTACTTGACTGTCGTAGATTTGTTTTTGAATGTTCTGCAGAATCTCGTCAGTTATGTCTGTCCGTCCAGCTTGAAAGCCTGAAAAACAAGACCAAAGTTTTCGATAGGATCCCAAAAATTTTATATTTGATCCAGATAACTAGGTCTTGTCTTCGCCAAATCCTGACTTTGCCAGGCTAATCATCTGAGAAAACCAAGTTCAGATATACCTCTATAAACCATATCTATTTTGACGATATTGATCGAAACTTCCTGCTTTACTTTTGCCAAATTTCCGATTTCGGCCGAATTCCGAGCGAACTACTTGTCCAGAAAAAAAAAAAAGAAAGTTCAGAAACGAATTCAGCGTTTCTTCTTATCCCTATAAAGAACATCTAATCGACTTCAAATAAAACTAACACATTTTCTGGTTTTGCCGGATTCCGGACGAACAAGTTGTCCGGGTAGAAAATGTTGTTCACTTAGGTGTTCAACATGACTTCTTACCCCTAAATCGAACATCTAACCAACTTCAAATAGAACTTTTACCTTTAACAAACTTTCCGGTTTTGGCCGGGTTCCGGGCGAACAAGTTGTCCGAGTAAAAAATGCTATTCACATAAATGTTCAGCATGTCTTCTTACCCCATAATCGACTATCACATCAGCTGTTTAAAAATACTGTTTTGCCCCTTAATTTACCCCCCCCCCCCCCCCCTAAATGTAGGGCTACAGAGCCCATCTACGATCTCGACTTTACTCTTGACCCAAAGAATCCTCACACCAAGTTTCATCAAAATATCTCATTCCCTTCGAGAGTTGTCGTGTTTACAACGGACGGACAGACGGACGGACGGACGGACAGACAGACAACTTTTACGATGTCATAGGTATCAGGTATCCCTCCACTTACGCTTTGGGATCCCAACAAGAGCTGTAAGCTCATATGGCACTTGCATGGATTGAGATGTAGTCTTTGATCAAAAGTACTTTTAAGATTATCTTTGTGGTTCAGATGCGCACTTTAAGGGAGCTAGAGAAAAAGTATTTTGTTTTAGAACTTGGCTGTAACGATACGCACTTTATAGGCGCTAGAAATTCATCCGTAAGAAAACTATTGAGACAAAACGATCACAGGCCCTTAGGGATCATTGATATACACCGTTTGGTAAAAAGTATTTTTGTTTCACTTTTTGGTTAAAATGTGCACTTTAAGGGTGATAAAATAAATTTTTAAGCAAAACCCTTGTGGCACAAATGATCATGGGTTGAGATGAATCGTTTGATAAAAAAAAGTAGTTTTCGACCTTGCGGTTCAGATGCGCACTTTAAGGGAGCTAGAACTTCATTTGTAAGCAAAACCCTTGAGGCAAAAATTATAATGGGCTCATGGGGATCATGAAAATGTATAATTTGCTTAAGAGTATTTTTCTAAATTTACGGTCATTGGTACTTTAAGGAATGTCGGATTTGGAAAGTGGCGATTTCTGAGCCAATCTTGTCAAATCTCTAATATTCCAGCCCAGTTCCATCGTCCTAGCACATCTGGAAGTACCCTAAATCGCGATCACCGGAATTCCGGACCCCCCCCTCAAAATCCCCCACAGTCACCGGAGCCAATCCGGTTCTGTAAGTGATTTATCCAGAGCATCTCTTTATTATCCCCACAAAAGTTCCATCCCGATCTCCCCAGTCTGAGCCGGTCACGAATTCTCCCCCCCCCCCCCATTGCTATCGAATCCGGTCCGGACATGACAAAGATCACCAGAGACATGTCCTCTGATCAATTATCAAATTTCACTCAAATCCGATCAACCGTTCCAAAGTTACGCATGACTCAATATTCCGGATTCCCCCTCCCGCCACTCCCCCCACGACTATCGGATCATGTAAATTTGTATTTATAAGTCAGTTTGATCGGGTCTCTGATTTGCCTCCCAAGTTTCGTCGTGAAAATCCCCAAAACCGCCATTACCGGAATTCCGGGAAAATCCCCTCGACCCCCCCCCCCCCCCTAGTGTCCGGATCCAGTCCAAATGTATAAACGATTTATCTGGAGCAGATGCTTGTTCTTCCCAGCAAGTTTCACTCCGATCCTTCCATTCTAACCGTTTCTCGAGATTTCCGCCCCCCCCCCCCCCAAACTCCCCCATAACTGTCGAATCCGGTCCGGACCTAAAATGGAACATCAGAGATATGTCATTTATTCAGTTATTAAGTTTTATTCCAATCCGACCACCCGTTCGAAAGTTACACACTACTCGGTTTTCCGGATTCCCCCGCCCCCACTCCCCCCCCCCCAGATGGTCAGATCGGGAAACTGATTATTTCCAGGTTAGTTTGGTCGGGTCCCTGATACGCCTGCCAAGTTTCATCGTCATAGCACATCTGGAAGTACCCCAACTCGAAAAAGTGTGACGAAAACTACTAAATTCTCAGGATTCCCCTGCCCTCCAATCCCCCCCAGATGGTCGGATCGGGAAACTGATTATTTCCAGGTTAGTTTGGTAGGGTCCCTGATACGCCTGCCAAGTTTCATCGTCCTAACACGTCTGGAAGTGCCCTAACTCGAGATGAGTGGACAGACCGACCGACCGAAAAGCGATCGGTATATGGCACTTGAGCGAAGCTGCAAGTGCCATAAAAATTCGAATACAATTGTAAAATTGGCAGTCCCTTGCAGTCCGATTTGCTCTAGGTCCTTTTTTCAATGGAAAGAGGTGGAACTTCCTATCTGGTGTATCTTTATCTGTGGCCCACCATCCCTGGATACAACACCTTCTCTGTAACTAGAAATTCATCTGTAAGGAAGACCCTTGAGGCAAAAACGATATCAGGCTCTTAGGGATCATTGATATATACGTATGATCCAAAGTATTTTTTTTCCGCTAATGCGGGTAAAATGCGCACTTTAAGGGTGCTAGAATTTTTTTTTTTTTGCAAAACCCTTGTGGCACAAATGATCATAGGTTGAGATTTATCGTTTGATAAAAAGTACTTTTCGACCTTGCGGTTAAGATGCACACTTTAAGGGAGCTAGAACTTCATTTGTAAGCAAAACCCTTGAGGCAAAAATGATCATGGACTCATGGGGATCATGGAAATGCATATTTTGCTTAAAAGTATTTTTCTTAATTTGCGGTCATGATTGGTACTTTAGGGAATGGTCGGATTTGAAAAGTGGCGATTTCTGAGCCAATCTTGTCGAATTTCTAATATTCCAGCCAAATTTAATCGTCCTAGCACATCTGGAAGTACCTTAACTCGCGATCACCGGAATTCCGGACCCGCCCCTCAAACTCCCCCCACAGTCGCCGGAGCCAATCCGGTTCGGTTTTGGACTTGTTTGTTATTCCCACAAAGTTCCATCCCGATCTCTCCAGTCCAATCCGGTTACGTATTCCCCCCCCCCAATTGTTGTCGGATCCGGTCCGGACATGAAAAAGATCACCACAGGCCCTCTGTTCAGTTATTAAATTTCACTCGAATCCGATCACCCGTTCCAAAGTTACGCATGGCTAAATATTCCGGATTCCCCCTCCCTCCGATCCCCCCACGACTATCGTATCGAGTGAATTTTTATTTACAAGTTAGTTTGATCGGGTCCCTGATACGCCTCCCAAGTTTCGTCGTGAAAATCCCAAAAACTGTCATCACCAGAATTCCGGGAAACTCCCCTCCACCTCCCCCCCCAAGTGTCCGGGTCCAGTCCAAACGTGTAAACGATTTATATGGAGCAGATTCTTGTTCTTCCCAGCAAGTTTTACTCCAATCCCTCCACTATAACCGTCTCTCGAGATTTCCGGTCTCCCCCCCCCAACTCCCCATAGCTGTCAAATCCGGTTCGGACTTCAAATGGAAGATCAGAGATATGTCATTCATTCAGGTATTAAGTTTCGTCCCAATCCGATCACCCGTTCCAAAGTTACACAACACTCAATTTTCCATATTCCCCCGCACTGAATCACATATACAAACCCCTTTGACCCTCGAATGCACTAGCTCTTTCCGCTGTTAACAGAGTGATCCGATGCAAAGAGTGACGTCACGCCGCGCGCAGACCTACTAGTGAGAAGAAAGGGGTAGGGGTTTTACAAAAACTACAAAATTCTCAGGATTCCCCGGCCCACCACTCCCCCCCAGATGGTCGGATCGTGAAACTGATTATTTCCAGGTTAGTTATATCGGGTCCCTGATATGCCTGCCAAGTTTCATCGTCCTAGGACATCTGGAAGTACCCTAACTCGAAAACAGTGGACCGCCCGACCGACCGACAGACCGACCGACAGACCGACCGACCGAAAAGCGATCGGTATATGGCACTTGAGCGGAGCTGCAAGTGCCATAAAAAGCAGTTGCAACACAAAGATATTTCTGATCCATTTTTAGGAGTTCTAGGAATATTTTTGGGAATTCAAAACCTTGGATGTTGGTTTCCAGGTTTCCAGGCTTGTCCAGGTTTCGGTTTAATTTTCATTCATTTTATAATATGTTAATTTTATTTTGTTTTGGGCTGTTTTTGTAAATTACCATGGCCACAAGTCTTTAGGATAAAATAAACTACTACAGCACAATAGCCTGAAGGAAATGGAAGAGCTGAAATTTCCCGTGGCACACCGTAGTCACAGAGCACACGGTACCATAGAGCTAGTGTACTGAACGTTGCAGAGACGTGAGAACGCAGAAGTTTCGGATACAGTGACTGAGTCTATTCGGGTTGGGAAGTTCGTAATCGGATCATCGATGGACTACGAGATTTAACCAAAGGAGTTTCAAGTGGATCTAGATCTTATCTCTCAGAGAATACTTGGAATAACAACGGATATGGATGACTTACATCTCAGACCGGTGAGAAACTTGGCGAGGCGGTTAGAGACGGTCTGCGTCTTGGTCCTGGAAAAAAAAAAATCACTTGAGGCGCATTCTCGCCGTTCCCTGAGGACTCCTCGGGGAATCGAAGGGAACGGCGAGAATGGAGGGAGTCACTCCACGCGGACTCCGCATACGGAAAACAGCGAGAACACGGGGAATGCTTCTAAATTGGATTTTGTTTGAAAAACAATACGCCGTTGACTGGCCGTTGACGAAATTTATCTGGATCCACTATATTTTTGGTTTTGTTTATCCTGATTGTTTTTAATTAATTTTACGTTGAACCAACACCAGCAAAAATTGATTCCCCTGCGAATCTGAAAGGGAGTCCTTTTTGATGATGGTGATGATAATCGGAGCATTCCCCGTCCGTGGGGACTCGCGAGAATGCTCAAGTAAAGTCCTCGGGAACGGCGAGAATACGCCTTTGGTCTTTTTCCACCTGCAAGGTTCCGTAAAAGCCAGGCTTGACCTTCCAGACTTGCAGGCAGGTGTCTGGGGCTACCCCACAGTCAAGCCAACCCTTCCGGATTTGAATGATAATGACGACAGCTACTTTTGCTTCTCTTCAAAATTTCCTAGATGTCCCTTTCAAATATCTTACCTCCCAATAACAACTGTCAACATGTTGACAACTGTTCTCCTATCCCACTCATTTGCACATTTATTGTGTCTCTCCAATGAGGTGCCTCAATGACACCTTCCGGGTATTCAGAATCAGGGGGTGTCCAAAACACCGGACTTTCAGGCGTTTTTGCCCTGGCGTCACTTTCCGGATCCCTCCCGACGAAAAGGAATGTCCGGAATTCGGAAGAAAAATGTGGTATGTGAAGCCTGGCTTTAAGGCGTGGCTTTAAGTTTCAGCCTTGGAAAGTATGACATTAGTCTACATTTGAAGATGCAATCGGTAAGCTTGGAACCAACTAAATTAAGTGACCGACGAGATAAACTTTTGAAAAATGTTGAGGCAAAGGTGCATTGTCGCCATATGAGCCGTTTGTTGCCTTCTTCCCTCCCGTCACTCGTGCGTCGATCCAAGAGGAGCACTAGCAGTCGGTTTGTACTTTTCCTCGTCAGTTCATCTAGTCAGTTTTTAGACAAAATATGCAGCATTATCAAAAAAAAAATTTTACTACCGACGAAAATCCATCTTTTATCTATTATAGGCTACCATACTCTAGTTATTTCATCCAACGGACAACAAAAAAAGGAACTTACTTTGAAATCCTACTGAGTAAGTAAAACAGGCATATCTCTGACACCTCTTCAACGAAGGCCTTCTTCGATTTCTAAAAACAGAGCTCAGTATTAGTAAAGGCTTAAATACTTCGTCAGCCCAAGCTGAAAAAAAGGCATCTAAATACACTAGTTCACTATTTTCTACCCCCCCCCCCTCCCCAAGGACGACCAAGTCAAGTCCATTTCTTCACACACGTAGACTTTACCTTCGACGAAAATGTCATGAGCAATGCCAAAACTGCAAAAGGGATCCACTTCCTCTAGTTTCCTAAATGCAACACCTCTGAACTATCTGATGGTCGCCTGTAGCCTATAGGGTAAATATCGTGCCTGGCTTCTTAAATTCCTTACATGCGCATAATGAATAGTTGGTGAATAATCGACATTGGCATAGGCCTACTTGTGAGTTTTAGGGTTCTATTTGCAAAAAGTTCATACTTAAGTGGATACCTTCTTTCATTCTCATTTTCTTTCTCGCTCGAAATTCGTTGCTATCTAGCTTAGGAATGTTTTACCCTGATCTTGACAATAACCGACAGGGTGAGTTGGCTTGTCTAAAGAAAAAGCCGTAAGACTGGGATTATAAAGGCCAGGTTTGTACACGATCCATATGCTTCAAAATTAGAGTTTCTGATTCTTTTTACTGCCTTGTAGCACATTGCTAAGCCCATTTCACGTATGGTGTGTTCAATAGTTACTGGAAGACAACATTTTAACTCAACCCTGCAATATCCTCTTGAAGAGCAATGCAATGCAAGTTTGTCCGAAAGCTTCTCCAACGAAAAATGCTGCCAGAAATGTAGCACTAATGCCGCATTTCAAGTCCGAAAGATGCTATCGTCGTTTTTGAACTTCAAGAAGAGTCGTAATTTATTTAGTCCCTCCCATCATTGTCAGGGGGAGAAGAAGAAACCAACCTGGAAGATTCTTACGGAGTGTTTTCCCGAGCTGGAAAGCCAAGCCGGAAAGACTGCTCCATGGTTTTCGGGCTGCTTTGGAAAGTTGCCGAACTTTCTACCGAGTTTTCAAGCTCTGAGCAGCTTTCTCAGAAGGTTAGTGGACAGCTCCGTGGAAAGTTGAATGGTTTGGCAGGAATTTTTAAAGTGTGTAAAAAAAAAACACGGCAAGTGTCACTAACGGGTCGCTAACGAATACAAAAATCAGGGCTAGCGACATTAAGGTTGCGTTCCAGAACTTAACGATTGTTAACAAATTGTTACCTATTGTTAACTTTATGCGTTACAGATTTCTGATTTCGAAAGTTTAGCTCCGCCCACCTACGATTTCCGTTCCAGAGCTTAACGACTGTTAACTATTTTGTAACGATGGTCGGTGAGCATCGTTGGGAAAAGTTAACGATTGTAGAACTGGTAAAAGATAACGATCGTTAAAGCTACAGTTAGCTCCGCCCCGAAATAAAGCTGACGATTGTTAACAACTGTTAAGTTTCTGGAACGCAACCTAAGATGACTTCCCTGGAGCATTTGAGAACATAATTTAAAGAACTATATTTATATTTTACAGTTCTCGGCGATTTCACTTTTCATTTGTTTTCGCCCTCAATCCAGCGGGAAAGTGGGAAGCAATTCCTGGAATAGCTTTCTCAGTTTTTATTCCCAGAGCCCGCTCGCTGGGAAGTGATTCCAGAATCTCGCGAAAACCCCCCTTTTGTTTCTTTTATCAGATATTTTTAATTTAGGTAAACTTTTCGCGACTCTTTCTTATTCTTCTGTACGGTATACAGAAATTTCGTCGAAACCAATACAAACTAAAAACGCCTAACCTTTTTTCAGAAAAATGTCACATAAATGCTGCAACTTCGCAGCATTTTTCGTAGCATTTTTGACGTCGCTAAAACTGCATTCATGACAGAAGAAATTATAGTATGAACTGAAAATTATAGCTTTCGAACACGCTCATGGTCATTGGTCAACCTAAAATACCATTCACCAGAGACAAAGTAACATAGCCTTCTTTTAAAATTTGGGCCACTAAATCTCAAGATATTTGTGCAGGTCAGCAAAGGGACATATGCAGAAAACTGGACTAGTCTACCTGCGTCTGACATGATCAGGAGAGACAAATATGAGAGTCAAAGCTAGCCCCACAAAGCCTGGGGACCTGAACCTTCTCTTCCAAGAAAGATGCAGGATTCATAGACTCTTTTTATTTTTCTCAAGCAAGATTGCTAGGAACTGACTATGCTGTTGGCATCAAAGATATAGCAAGCATTATTAAGTCAGATGAGTCCACTTGAAAGGCCAATAGAAGAGCTCACATACAAAAGTGATCGGCATATTTGGCCTCAAATTTCCTTATTTTCTGTTGGTCTGTTCTATTTGTCTTTCCTAGTAGAATTCTGGGTTGAAAACAAATTGGTCACTGTTATTTTTAATTCTACACAAATATTCTATTTCAGATTAGATACTTACTTCAACTTCAAATGTAGCCTCTGCTTGCTCTAGAAGATCTGTAACCATGGTTACAGCTTTCTGTGCACTGACTTGGCTTATCTCAAAATTGTCGACAGACATTTTTCTAGAACAAAGAATACAATACAAGACTGTGAACACATTAATTCATTTATTGGGTACTACATATACTCCATAACACATCTCGCTCGAAATTCGTTCCTATCTAGTGTTGGGCGATATTCGATATTGATAAAGATATATCTATATATCGGTCCAAATATCGATATCGAATATCGAAACGTAAATATAGATATCGAAAACGATATTTGTTCATTTATAATTATTGTAAATTATCCTACAAAAGTTACATTTATATATCCGAAATTGAAGCAATATGTTCTTCGTAATTCAGTTTTTATTTATTAGAAGTTTTAGATGAAGCAAGATGCTTTTTCACGACGACATTGTTCTTAAATTTTGGCAAAACAAGACGTATACTATAGCGAAACATGGTGCCGAAATATCGATTACGATATATCGATTATCGAATATCGAAAGTCAAAATATCGATATATTGATATATCGAAAAATCCGAATATCGCCCAACACTATTCCTATCTAGCTCAGGAATGTTTTAGCCCTGAAATCTTGTGTTGTCTAGACAGTAAGACACAGAGTGAGTTGGCACGTCTGAAGCAAAACCTGAAGAGTATTTGCTTCAGTATTGTTTTCCCGTTTTGTATTGGCGCCGTAACACTGAAACTGAAACAGCTAAAGCGCTCCCACGAAACAGCGGCAGGCCGATCGCCAAAGCTTTACATCGACGGTGGCGATTCAGTTGTATTTCAGCAACTGCATATCATTTATGGCACATTCTTGTGCATGTGTTGTACTGACGAAAACCACTTCACACAGTTCTGCCTAAACTGTCATCAAGCGTTACAATCCAGAGTTTATATTTGTGCTCACTCTCTGAGCACTGACCAATTCAGTGAAGAATGCAAGTGTAAACTATATTCCAGTAACTTCTCACCAATGCAGGGAATACCAAATTGAAGATGAATTCAGGCTCAAGGCTTCTGATTCATATTTTTGCTGGACCTTATACTGAGAGAACTAGTGTTGCCCTATGCCCAAGCTTGCCTACCAGTCCTACCATCAGCCTCCAAACAAGATAATTTAATTTAAAAAAAAAACGTCAAAATATCAACCACAAGTTCCAGAACATTTTAGTTTTTTTTTACCAGCAAGATAGTGAAGTTTCAGTACGGCAGCCACATTAGTCAGGCTATTGAGGCATTTCTGGGTTGCTTTAGATGATTTTGTTTTGCATCTGTGTACTCTTTTGTAAAAGTCGGTTTTACACAGAGTAATGCAGCATAAAAGAAAAGCCAAACAGGAACTAGTTTTGACAGTGGCTTCCACAAGAACATTACCAGATTTTAGGAGAAAATAGGGGCTGTATCCATGTTTTGGGGGATTTTATATAACTTTTCAGGGTCTTAAAAACAGCATTCACGATTTCAGTAGGCTATGTGTTTATTTTAAAATGAAGAATAGTTATTCTAACCTCTGAAATTCTAAATTTCCTAGCTTGTGATTCCTTATGTACAAGTTTTAAACCTACCAAATTTCATGCAGCTAAAATAACCAAAGAAAGACAGAATTTTAGGTGGTAAAGTGCAGAAACGCGGATCAATTGACAGTGCTTAGGCAATGCCAGCAAAATTCCAAAGCTGACTCATTTACCTCTTGCTGCTGCCAATTCTCCGAACCAACACAGAAATGAGGATTTCAACTTGTTTTGTGGTGAACACCAACTGTGTAGGACTGTAGGTAGGCAAGACTGCTCTACTCTAGCCTAATTGGCCATTAACAGGCTGACTTTCCACAGTGGCACACATTTACCAAGTAAATAGTACCAAAATTACCAAAATACCTTAGTTCTTTTCAGCGTTTAAAAAAAAAACTTGTTTATTTAGGCTGTTTAGGCAACTCCATGTTTCCTAAGCACATGCCGGTATCACTTTCGGACCTTTGAATACTCCGCGAAGCTGTGAGGATGCCGAAATTAAATGTTGAAATCCTGTTCTTAAAATTGGAAAATACCAGGTACCGAATATTAAAGACACTTCACCAATAATTTAACAAGTAAAGTAACCCCTCTACTGTTTTTTCTTATTTATACAGATTTTACACTAAAGTACAGAAATTTACATAAAAATTCCCTGATTTTCTGAACATACACTAAGGATTTTAAGATTTGAGGAAACTCGTCAATCAACCGCGATAAATTTAAATTGTCAATATAATGTGACAGAACAACAACAACAAGTTGTTTTCCTGATACCTGCCTGATACTGATCACGATTCCAGCCATTCTACTCATTAGTAATATCTACTACTACTCCTCCTTCCTTTTTAATTATTGGGACCAGAGCAAACTAGCCTAACTCTAGAGAGTACCGCGCACACTTTGGAAAAGTGACACAGAGTCAATCGCAGCGACACTAGCTCCGCTAGCGGGACTGAACGTCCCTACTGAAGCTCAATCATTCGTGCACCAGTGCTGGCTTCAGTAACTTAAAATTCTAAACACAGCAAAAAAAAGATACAACCTCCCATGTTTCTTCAATATGTGCAGACCGCATCTTAGCTTTACTTTAAATTTCTAAGCCCGCAAGTTTGCCTCGCTTTAAATGCCACAAGCATGGTGGGCGACGCTACAAGTATGGCCCGATTGCGAAGCATAGAAAGCATAGGTCTTGGCGCTACTCCTTAGACTTAGTGTTATTTTGCTCTGATTGGGACCCTTAATCCAATGCAGATGCAAACTCCTTGCAACTGCATATACATACCAGCCCGTTATCATTAGGCTATTGAGACACACTGAGAAGGAGGAGATGTGCGGGACATTGCAGTTCTTCTAAATCCTCAGATTTCATGCTGTGTTTGGAATATTCTTGTTGCAAATATATTCACAATTACCAAGTAAATTACAGGACAAGATTTCAAATTTCCAGAGAAGTCTTTCCTTCAGAATAATCCATCTGGCTTAAAAAGGAACCAACAAATACAACAAAAATACTAGATTGAAGCTAATTGAATGGTTTACATATTGGATAAATAAATATTGCTTCAATATTTCTAGTTAAATTTATTTTCCTTTTCAAAGAAGATTACTTCATTCTAACCTCACCTCAATTTACCAAAAAATATTGAAAAAGGAAGAGTTAGCAAAGTCAATAGCCAGAAAACAGCTTTTCAAAACTGCTACTAAATGGAGAAAAGGCACAGAATTTAAATATTTTTGGTCACATGACTTTTAAAAGTCATATCTTGCCTCTTGACTGTCAGGACAGCTTGTACATTTCGTTTTAACATTTTCGTGGCAAAAATCGAGGTAGTGTAAAAACGAGGTCAGGTACCCCTCCTGTAGGTCTGTCAGCAGTTTGGTCTAGTTATCAGCCTGCTGCATCATATGATCCTCAGAGGCAATGGTGATTCAAGAAATTTTTGGCTGGAGGCCAAAAGTTTTGCTAAAACTGTTAGGTATTTTTTTTATGGCAGAACTATTCGGTACATTTATGGGGATTCAGTAGTTATCCAGAGTCCCAAATATACTATCAATGCAAATCTATTTGGTATAATGATTGGAGTTCTGTATAATTGCCACTCTTTGGTATAATTGCGGGTATTCGGTAGTTAACACAAATTCAGTGAGAGAATTTACTGAAATTATTTGGTAGTTTTCGATGCCAGAATTGTTCGGTATATTTGTGGAGATTTGGTAGTTCCCACTGAATCCCGAATAAGCTATCGTTCCAAACCTATTCGGTATCATGATTGGGATTCGGTAATTTATTCGGTATAATTCAACAAAATTATACAGAATACGAACATTATTTGGTAGTCGTTTGATACAAAAGCAATTCGGTATAATATCCGAGATACGGTAGTTATACAGAATCCCAAACATGCTATTGGTATAAACTTATTCGGTATAATAACTGGTATTTGGTATAATGCCAGGATTCTGGAGTTACCATAAACATCGAAACTCGGAAGAGGTCGCGTGTGAAGCACTGGTTGCAAAAAAAGGACTGATCTATGATTTCATCGAGTCCTTACTTTTATTTTGGATTCCAAAAGGAAGATCTAATCACAAATGTTTCGAAAATCCGCCTGCACCGCTTTTCGTAATATTCTCTGTTTTTTGGAAGGGTGCGTCATTTTACTCATTTGACTGGGGCTTTAAGCCAGTTTTAGGATTTGGATTTCGAAACATTAAAAGCTACAATCTGGACGGAAATAGTTAAATTTGTCAGGAAAAAATGGATTTCGAAAATTTTCCGCTGCGGTGCTGGATTTGATTTTTCTCTTGGCTATAATAGATAGAAGCTGTTACTGCAAATGTTCCCGTCAATATACTCTCCAAGTGAGCTCGCCAAAACGCCGCCTAATAGTTGGCCTATCGTCTTTCCTGCTGCCCTTTAATGTTACTGTTCCTACGTAATCCTTTATGTTCCATAAGTTTAAGCTCGAATTCTTATTTTCTAGGATTCGTTAAAAAAAAAATTAGAGATTCTGTAAAATTTTTGCTCTCCCCCCCCCCCCCAACGAAAATGAACTTGCGACGACCCTGCTCAGAGGCGTTACTAGCCAAAATTTTTGGGGTGGGGGCAAGGTATTTGCCAACTGGCTGGTCATTTTTGCTGTCGTTTTTACGTTTTGACGAAAAATCGACTGATTATCAGAAAAACCGACTGTTTTCAAGAAAAAACGACTGTTTTCAAGAAAAAAAATCCACTGTTTCTACAAGAAATCGTGTCGCCCAAAAATCGCCCAATTTTTACAGACTGGCCGACAACATGGGGGGCGCCCTCCTCTCCTCCCCCCGCTCTGTATGTGATGCCCCTGATGATCTTACCTACTCCCTTTTTCTTATTTCAGGACGAATCTCTTTAGTGTGACCTTTGATCTTGCAGTGGGATAGAGGTATCTTGTGTGGTATCATGGAAAGGACAGAAAATGATCGCCTTCTTCCAGGTTAGTCGGCAGCTTTACTTTTTTCAGCCACCAATACATGCACATATATTTATCGAAAAATATTCGGAAATTCGAATGTGAATGTGTAAATCTTTTGTGTTTCGTGCCTACAGCGCTTAGCTTCATGGTATATCTCTTGTGTCTCATACCACATTTTTGCTCGGGAACTCTTTCCGCCTCCTGTAGCCTACAGTAGAAGTAGCTTATGCTGATTTGACCGTCTCCGAACATTGAACAGTCGCATAAGAAAACATTAAAATCCACACCAAGCAACAGCGACTACAAAATGCATGCCATAAACGTTTATTTCAAAGTTGATCATATGCCAGCTGGATTTTGATGTATTTGCTCTTGACTTCCTTCTCTTTTTTTGTCATTGATTATCACTGTCAACTTGTAATTGTTTCTCCCCAGTTTTGAATGAATGAATGAATGAATGAATTTTATTACCCGTAAAGTGAAAACACAAAATACGGAGTATTTTAAAAAGACAAAATGATAAACAGCGTAAATAACAAAACAAACAAACTAACACAACAACAAGAACAAACTAACCAGCATCAATAAGAAAAAAGGGCCGCAGAGGGTCGTAAACGTGATCCAAGTTGATGGTCTTTTTACATAGATCAGCACTCGAAGTCTGAATCCGAGAAGGCACGTCTATGAGTCCAAATCGAGCAATGACTTTTCTGTTTCGGTTTTATGCCATTTTAAATGACTCCTTTAAAGATAAGAAGAGGATCGCTTCGTGGCGATGACAGATTCTCGTCCGGAGGTTGAAAGGGTCACACCTGTTTCCTCGCTCATTTATAACAAGGTTCTGACTGGTAAGCTCCCCTCATCCCCCTCCCTGGGACAAGCATAACTTTGCTGCAGAGGCGCTTTTGTGAAGGGCTAAACCCAAACCTTACCTTAGATCCTCCTGTGACTCAGAAACGCTCATGGCATCTACAAATAGGCGTTATTAGCATAATTAGTATTGGGTAAGAGCAGAATAGAAGAGTAGAGTAGAAATTGAACTGAGAGCAGGATATAATACTATCCGGGCGCGTACTTGAAAGCCGGGTAGCCGATGGTATAGTCCAGTGGTTCCCAACCTTTTTCATACCGCGTACCCCTAATCAAGGTTCGAAAAGATTGCGTACCCCCTTTTTCAGAATGTGAAAAGGACGATTTTTATTAGAAATATATATACAAAATCAATGAAACACTCGAGAATTTTTACAGTACGCCTGATTCTGTGTTTGTTTTTTTTTCTCCGTGCTTTCATCAAGCTGCATCGCAAACGTTTTCGTTAGCTCAATTCGCAACCTGAATGACAATCTCACTTACAGTGTCTTTGATTCTTCTTGGAACAATATTGTTTGATACAGGAACAGATTATACGTCAGTAGGCTAGCTGTTTTGGAATCAACATTATTTTATTGACTTTCACTAAGGCTTGTAATCAGAGGCGTCACGCACGGGTTGGCAACCCCCTCCCGCCAAAGTGGTCTTCCAGACTTTTAAAAAGAAAACAGTCGGCGCGAAGCGCCACGATTTTTCTTAAAAACAGTTATTTTTATGAAAAACAGTCGGTAAATATGACCTGCCAGTCAGTAAAATTACCTTGCCCCTCAAAACACATTTTGGCTAGTGATGCCTCTGCTGGTAATATTATAGGCTTCGGCAATCGGAAATGAGTGAGGCGAGGGTTTGAAGCTACAGATAAAACCGATTTTGGTTCCTTCGCGTACCCCTTGCAAGGGTCTCGCGTACCCCTTTGGGTACGCGTACCACCGTTTGGGAACCATTGGATAGTCGAAACTGTCGGAAAAAAGAAGGAGCTGTCTGAGTCTTGGATTTATCTGAGAGCTCCGAGAGCTTTATGCCCAATCTTAAAGTTTAACTGAAAAGCCAACTTATGTTTGTGTCATTTAGCTTAACACACTGAATTATTTGGATCCTGCAAAGGGATTTTTCTGTTTTCCACTATCTGCTCCAGTTATGACGTTCAGAATTTCTACGGCCGTCCCCACAACGAAAATTCTACTATGACGTGGGAAATTTTAATCTGAACAAAACCAGGACTTTTCTGTGGGCAGTGGTGAGATTCGTGAAGATTGCTTAATGCCTGAACCAAACAAAAATCATAAATCTTTCTCGTAAGGCATACAGCAAAAATACAAGCGCATAGAGGTACGACAAATCACACGAAAATTCCACTATTTGAAAATCGATTATCCGTTAATAGCGGAACAACGAAGTAACGCATTTTCAGCGGGTCTTCAAGACAATTTAAGTGAATAAGTGATGGGTAACTAGATTGTCCTATCCCAGCCCTTTTCGGTTAAACTTTAAATGGCAGCTGTGAGTGCTGGACGGAATACTATTCCGGTTTTATCACATAGCGAATATTCGTTCGTGTCCTGAGAGAATATGTCGGAGCTTTGTCGGATGAGGGCTTATCCATGTTGTTCTTTTTGCCGGTAAAGATCGCCGTTATAAAGACCGTATTTCATAGACGGCCCGGCCCTATTTGACAATGTGTAGCTTTATGAATTCTTGGTATTTAGTTATTTCCTTAATATTTATTCTTGGTGGAGGTGATGCGACAAGGTCCACCGGGTGCTACCGGAGAATCTTGTTTTCTTTCGTAAGACCTTTTAAAGCCGTGTTTATCCAAGATAAGGAGAAAATACCGTACATCAAAAGATGAGAGCTAGCGTACTTATCAGGGCTATATATGTCAAGTTCAGTAATTCCGGGAATATGTTAAAACTAGAATTATCTCTGTGATTTTTCAAGGTTGTCAGTTTAAACGAAGGCTATATATAATAATATATATGGAATATTTATGTTTATTCCCGATCTTAGAAGAGTATAATATGCAGGTCCCCGGGCTTGATGGGGCTAATTGTGTATCTGCTTCTAAATTTGTGTAAATAGAGTTAGGAGTCTGGCATTACCTCCATTAACCGAGACACATGGGTTCAGGGTCAATGGAAATGGAAGGTACCAGAAAGTTGACGAGCGGAATATTTTCTGTTTGACAAATAGAGCCAGACTCAGTAAACCACCGAAGCCGTACTCTCAGTTTTCACTGAATTTGAGAGTAGAGCTTTATGGCTCGACTCTTTCTCAGTATTCGAAGGGGAGCAGGTGTAGACTTTTCTGCTGGAAGAGATCGAGCCATGTTTTCTGACAAGTAAGCTTCTCGCAAACAATCTTCGGGTGTGAAATGTCGTTAGGGGGGTTACGGTGTACCGCATGAAGTTCAGTCCTCCGGGTTTAAGGATGGATGGAGCGGTTGCGGAAGTAGGTTGAATTGGCACTCAGCAGTTTTACTCAGCAACGATGGTGGTGGTCTACTCACCTAGTGTGAACAATAGCTTGTTCACACGGGACTGAAACAGCGGCCGATTACTCGATCAGCGGCTGATCTACGCGCGTAAATAGCGGTTGAAATAAATAAAAAAATCAGCCGCTGATCGAGAATCGGCCGCTGTTTCAGCCGCATCGCGGTCACCGATCGGGAGTTCCTTTAGAATGTGACTGACCTTTGATGACTCTGGAGACAGTGAACAGACTGTAATTAGGGGAGTTAGGTCAAACTTGGCGAGTTTTAGGTCAGTTCAGTTCAAATTCAGTCAGACCAATGTGAACATAACATGATACTCACATTAAGCATCCCAGGATTACTAAATGATTTCGAAAAAAAGGTAGAATAATTTTCTAATTATAACGGCGGATAATCTGTTTATGTCTGATATTTATTTTCGTTGTTTTTCTTTGAAAAAATATTAATTTTTCTATTCAACTTTCACTGAAAAGCAACTGAACAAGCAAATAATTGCATTCTGTTCTCCTATTATTTATATTTATTATTAATTATATTTTATTTTCTCGTTTAAAAACTAAAACATTTAAATGAATTTTATTTGCTTTTTAACTTAAAATTGCCGAGTCGCCTGAAATCTGCCAATGTTCAATTTGGGACTTCTTTCTAGCCTAAAGTCAACTATATTTGACTTCGACAAACTGTTTTGTTTTTGTTAATTTTGTATATTTTGTTACAAACAAAAATAATATTCGGAATTTGTTTTTTCTTTTTAATTCTGCCATCAACCCCCAACAGCTTGTTTGTCGTCTGAACACATCAGCCACTGTTTCCGCGCTTATTTCGGTCCCGTTTGAACAAGCTATAATTCCTGTCATTGTTCCATATAAGGCTGTAGGACTGATCGACCTTGCCTTGAAGTGCGTAAATTCAGAATTATCATTAGGCTGTGCAGTCATTGCTAAAAGCTGATACCCGTACAAGAATTACAAAAAGAAAAGAACAGCAGAACAAGTTGGAACAGACGACCATTCAAACACTAGCCTGGAGATACCTCAGCGTTAAGCATTAATGGGGATTGCGGATAGGCCTTCTCAACCAAATGCTTCAGAGCACGTGCTGCTGCTTGTCTTTCAACTGTTTCAACTACCCTCGTTATGGTGATCGGCCTACTGGTTTTGCATAGGCATCCGAAATTGCAACACTCCACTCTGAATTTTCAACGTTAGTCTAGTCAATCCTGATTCTAGAATATTCCTTTAACTGGAAAAAAAGAAACACTCTCGGAGATTGCAACTCTCCCGAAATGTCATGACATGTCAATACTTATTGATTTACGGAAAAGTTTATCTTAAATAAACAAATGTTTCTTTCGGACTCCCATCATTTTCAATTGAGCTGTCCTGAGGGTCAAGACTTTTGGCTTTTTTACTCCTCGGATTAATTTTATTGAAGGATCATTGGACCAATAATTCATATTTATTGGTGAGTAAAATTTTGTTTAGTAGTTATTTTCAAAGAAGAATGTTGACGAACTTCTAGTATTGGATCGTGGTACAGTGAATGTACATGTGAAGGATGGAGATGCAGAAAAGTATATTTATAGATTATGTAATCAGTGTACGCAACCATATCGTGATTTTTGTTGTGTGTGGCATAGTTACTTTAAATGTTTTTTGTTTGTTGTTTTTTTTTTGCGTAAGAGTCTTAGTTCTTTCTGCATACATTTGTTTTTTGTTCAGTTGCAATTTGCTTCACTGATTTACCAGATCCATGCACTAATTTTACTGCTTCACGTTTAAATTTATCTGTATATTTTATTCCTTTGAGCATTTCTTTTACTCCTTTTCTTTTATGGACTTTTATGGACTTGTGGTGTCCGGAAAAGTAGTACTAGTTCATATACGCTGTTTAGGTAAAATATCTGGATGCAATTTTGGTGTTCTTCCTCTCCACCTGCTGGTTTTTTTTTTTTTTTAGTATTTCTTACACATTTTCATCGCAATTCTGTAATAACCAATTTCATTAATATTGTTGTCAGACTTTTGTTTTCGTAGTTGACATCTTCCTACATGGTCCAGCAGACCATGTTTTCTTTAATTTTCGATTAAACACGATTGGAAGGGTCATAGAAAAAGTAATAGAAAATCAACAGTTGGTAACAACACTGTCAGAAGTTTCACAAGAGATAACACACGGAACAAGACCAAAGTTTTTGATGGGATCCCAAAAATTTAAATTTGATCCAGACAATTGGGTCTTCTCTTCGCCAGATCCAGTCTTCACCAGGCTATTCATCTGAGAAAACCAAGTTCAGATATACCTGTATAAGCCATATCTATTTTGACGATACTTATCGAAACTTCCTGCTTGACGTCTGCCAAATTTCCGGTTTCGGCAGAATTCCGAGCGAACAACTTGTCCAGCTTAGCAAAAAAAGAAAGTTCAGAAACGAATTCAGCGTATCTCCCTATCCCTATAAAGGACATCCAGTCTACTTCAAATAAAACTTTAACTTAAAAAAAAAATCCGGTTTCAGCCGGATTCCGGACGAACTATATGTCCGGGTGAAAAAAATGATTGTCATATACAGACTCAGCGTCTCTTCTTACCCCTAAGTCTGTCATCTAATCAACTTCAAATTAAACTTTTGCTTCAAATTTTCCGTTTTTTGCCGGATTTCGGGCGAACAGTTTGTCCGGGTAGAAAATGCTTTTCATATAAGTGTTCAGCATGTCTTCGTACCCCTAGATCGAACATCTAATCAACTTCAAATAAAACTTTTACTTTTAACAAACTTTCCGGTTTTGGCCAAAGTTTCATCAAAATATCTGATTCCCTTCGAGAGTTATCGTGCTTCCAGACGGACGGACAGACGCCGGACAGACGGACAACTTTTTCAGATGCTTTTTCGGCGGTTTTCGGCTCTTACTGGCAATGCTTGTTATGCATAACATTTGATGACATTGACTGTCTGTCGGAACTGGCACCCTTGTGTTATCTTTTATGAAACTTCGGACAGTGTATCTTGCAAAAAACAGACTTTTATACAAATAATGCAGCCTATCTTTTTGTCGATGAATCGTTTTGTTAAAATAAAATAAAGTAAAAAATGATCAGACACCACTGTAACCAAATAATACATACCAACTCATTACGAAACAGTTGCGGCACAATTTGTGAAATATTTTCCTAATGAGCTATTTTTTATTTTCCCTATTTTCTGTGAGAAGTAACTGAAGACTACCAACTACCCAACTAGTAGTGAAAACTGATCGTAAGATGCCTTGCAAAAGCATTCACTTGACGGGTTTAGAATACTGATTTTACTCACACACCCACCGATCATTGCTCTCCATAGATGTTTGTTGTGTAATCGCGCCATTTCTTACGGTATTCATGATACCAGAGGTGACAACGCCCCCTTTTTTTCGTTCTTTTTTAAAGCACACCTCGCACTATTTACTGTTTATGTTCCAGTATTCGAAACTGTTTGAATACTGTAAAACTAATCTCTGCTTTTAACAAATTATCCACGGCTTTGGCTGTTTTAAGCCTTTTCCCAGGCCCATTGCCTTCTAGAGAAAACTCGGCAAAATTCAGATAATCGGTTTTACGCATCAATAGCATGATACGCGAAAACTGGACAGGAGCATAACGCGGCTGGAAATAGTGAATCGTGGCAAGTGCAAAGATTAATGAGGCGTCGTTAGCGGGCTTAGAATATAACATATGAAATTTTGGTCTCTAGGCGTAAGGAAAAATTAATGCAGTTACTGAAGTAAGTTGCATTGGCATTATAGACACGACGGGTTCTTTAAGCTGCGGACAGGTGGTCAGTGTCGCCTGGTCGCCGACCGGAGTTCTTCCTGCCACAATTTTCGGCAACCATCGTACATTCCCTCGGAAAAGTTGAGTTTTGTCAACTCCATCATGGAATCAAAGAAAATCCGAACGGAAATCCTGATCATCTGTCTGCAGCATAAGGTGCGTTACAACACAATATGGTACGCAACACGGTATTGTACAAAAAACGTTCTGTGACAGTATACAACAACCTAAAAACAACACAAAAATAAAACATTTTAGCGGGTCGCAAAACCTAGGTTACATATCCCCATGAGCCCGTGATCATTTTTGCCTCAAGGGTTTTGCTTAGAAATGAATTTCTAGCACCCTTAAAGTTTAACCGAAAAGGGCTAGGATAGGACAATCTTGTTACCCATAACTTATTCACTTAAATTGGCTTGAAGATCTGCTGAAAATGAGTTACTTCGTTGTTCCCCTATTCACGAATAATCCGTGTGATTTGTGGTGCCTCTATGCGCTTATATTTTTGCTGTATGCCTTATGAGAAATATTTATCATTTTTTTTTGTTCAGGCACTAAGCAATCTTCACCGATGTCACCACTGTCCACTGAAAAGCCGCATTTGTGTTGAGATTAAAATTTCCCGCGTCATAGTAGAATTTACGCTGTGGGGACGGCTGGAGATATTCTGAGCCTCATAACTAGAGCAGATAGTGGAAAATAAAAAAATCCCTTTGCAGAATTCAAATATTTCAGTGTATCCAATTAAATGACATACAAATGAGTTGGCTTTTCAGTTAAACTTTAAAGTGCGCATCTTAACCGAAAAGTAAAAAAAAAATCTTTTCTTACAAATGAATTTCTATCGACCTTAAAGTGCGCATCATCACAGCCAAGTGTAAAAAAAAAAAAAAAATTACCAAATGATACATTCTCGTGATTTCCAAGGGTCCGTCGTCGTTCTTATCTCAAGGGTTTTGCTTACAATTGATCACAACAAACCCACGAATTGGCGAATTCCTACTTTCATCCTTTTACCAAGCCTTGCAAGTGCCATATGAGCTTACAGCTCTTGTTGAATTGAGGGGTAGTGCAAACCCCTTCGTACATTGGCGGTCAGTGTCAGGCTCTGGAACGTCCGATTAGAAAAATGGTGACTAGGTAGATAAACTGTGTTGATGGCACCAGAGGCGTTACTAGCCAAAATGTTTGGGGGGGGGACGAGGTATTTACCGACTGGCTGGTCATTTTTACCGACTGGTTTTGCAGATAAAAACGACTGTGTTGACGAAAAATCGGCTAATTTTAAGAAACATCGACTATTTTTACGAAAAACCGACTGTTTTTAACAAAAATCGACTGTTTCCAAGAAAAAAATCGACTGTTTTTAAGGAAAATAGCGGCGCTTCGCGCCGACTCGGCTATTTTTTACCGACTGGCCGACAACATTGGGGGGGGCGTCCCCCCCTCCCCCCCCTAGTAGTGACGGCCCTGGATGGCACTAGGTTTCTGAGAAACGAAATGGCAAAACTGTAAATTTTTCAGTTCTTGCTCTCGAACATTGTTTTCATTGTACTGCTACAGTTTGGACCTTCTTCTGATGAGGGTTCAACGGCTTATAGACGATGTTTGGACCTTTCAATCTAAAGTGTAGTATTTCACTTTTTACTACAGCTCATACTTACGCATTCTGAGTAGTAATAAACCAAACACACCCCCGTACATTGCACTTTGTTATCCGCACATCTGAATTTGTTTATTTTAGTTTGTCTTTGTTACGTACGTATTAGCAGAACGTGTTTTATTGCCGGCAAATAGTATTCACATCATGTACTACACCTGTTTATACATTTGAGGTATTCCAGTAGGTAATTAATATTCTGGTAATAGCAATTGCTGTAAAGAGGGTAAACGGTATATAAAAAAAATTTAATTGCACTTCAAAGTCAGTGTGAGATTCACAGGACATGCTTTCTGAAGTTGAACGAGGAGTTTTTGATAGATTTTTGCCAGGTATGCTATTAAAAAAGTAATTAAAAATGTAGTAAAATTAAAGGTAAAGACCTTATATTTATGTAACGAAATTTAAAATTAGTAGTGTATAATCTGAAAGCAACGTATCTAGTAGTCCCGTATTTTTTCTTCAGTATGTGTTTTCCTGTAATCAAACATTTTCTTGAAAGCTTTTGTTGTGGTATGCCACTATATGTGGTGGCCAGAATCAAATACTACAACGGTGCAGACGCAACCTTTTTTCTTTCGCGTTAACCTTTTCTTGGGCCGAATTCTTTCGATTTTTTCTTAGGTAAAATTTGCTGTCTTTCTTGGTTCTACTGTTTGGACCTAGAGTTCCAACCGTGGACCAACTGTAATTTCACCATATTCCTCTTTCTATTCCTGAATAACGACGTTCTTTTATTTTTGCTTACCTACATTGTTTCTTTAATTTTGTTATAGATCTATTTTGTTCCTTTTTTTCGTTGTTTATTGAATCATGAACTTTGCAGCTCCCTCCCCCTCATAACACAAGCATTCCTACAGCAGGTCCTCATTTATATATTTATATGTAACTCGACTTACTAAGCTGTTTGGTTTTCACAAGAGCTGTGAAGTTGATACTTGAACATCCTTCCCATCGATTACTCGTTATGTTTTTCTTCATTTTGTTTTTATTCTTTTACAGAATCTCAAATGGCTGACAGAGAAGAAAATGGAGAACCCAAGAAGTACGGATCAACTTCAGCACATTCCTCTTCTTCTTCACTCGAAGGTTTAGCTGTGGAATCTGAAGATGCGAGTTTCGCACCTCAGCTGCTGGCTGCTGGCGCCGGTAAGTAAATTAAATTATAACTTCAACTATTATTATTATTAGCTATTTATGCCTAGCACAGGCCGAGGCGGAAGATGGAGTATACGAAACAGACGTTGGAGTAAACACTGTTCAGCCAAGAAAAAGAACGATGTCGTGATCACAAAACAGTGTTCGTCGATAATTTGTCAAAGAGAAAACTGAAGGGGCTAGTTTTACGAGGCTATATTTAGGGCCAACAAGACTAACAGAGGTACCTCACATCATCTGCATCATATTATTATTATGTTAGACGGCTTTTGCTGAGACAGTTAGCTAACTTGAAGACAATGGGACTTGTATGCTTGGCTTCCTTTTTCTGACCCTTCCTACCCGTTAAGCTAATAAATACTTCTTTCTGGTTTCAGCAACCCTTGGTGCCTTGGCTCTTGGTGCAGCAATTGGTTGGTCATCCCCTGCCTCACCGCAACTGTCCCAACCGCCACTGAATTTCGCCTCTTCGGACATCGCTCTGATTGGCTCTCTTTTAAACCTCGGAGCTCTCATTGGCGCAGTAGGAGGAGGTGTAGCCGTCAACCGCATCGGTCGCAAGGCAACGGCGATTTTCGTCTCCCCGATTTTCGCACTTGGATTCCTGCTAGTCGCCTTTTCTGATAATGTACCAATGATGATTGCTGGCCGTATTTTGTGTGGCATAGGGGGTGGTACTACAAGTGTTGCAGCTCCCGTTTACGTTGGTGAAATCGCGACACCGAACCGTAGAGGGCTCTTGGGTTCTGGGTTCCAATTTATGGTAGTTGCTGGTATTCTTTTCGCGTATGTTCTTGGATCATTTGTATCCTGGTGGTGGCTTTCCCTTATTTCAGGATTCATTCCACTTATGTTTATGGTGTCTATGATTTTTGTACCAGAAAGCCCAGTGTATTTGATCTCGCAGAAGAAAGAGAACGAAGCAAAGAGCGCCCTCCAATGGCTCCGCGGTGCGCGATACCACATTGGCGCTGAGCTCGAAGAAATTAAGCGATCTGTTGCAGCGCAAAACGCCCGTCCCGTTGGAGTTTCCGATTTGCTTCAGTCTAGTACTTTAAAACCGTTTTTGATTTGTGTTGCTCTTATGTTCTTCCAGCAGTTCTCCGGTATTAACGCTGCGCTTTTCAATTTGACTGCCATTTTCGGCGCGGCAGGCGGCAGTTTGGACGGCAACACCCAAGCAATTATTGTCGGTGTCGTTCAAGTCGTAGCCACTCTTATTTCATCCGTAGTTGTAGACAAAGCTGGCAGAAAGATTCTTCTTATTTCCAGCGCGTTTGTAATGGGAGCTTGCATGTTTGCCCTCGGCGCATTCTTTTATATTCAAACAAACGATCCCGCCACTGCTTCAACCATTGGTTGGCTTCCCCTTGTCTCCCTCATTGTCTACATCACCTTCTTTTCATTCGGATTCGGGCCCCTCCCTTGGGCGCTTATGGGTGAACTCCTCCCGGGACATATTAAAGGGGTCGCAAGCTCCATCGTTTCCGGTTTTAATTGGGGTTTGGCGTTTATTATTACACTGGTATTTGAAATGCTTATTGCAGCTATGTTTGAATATGGTGTTTTTTGGATGTTCGGTGCGTTTACCATTGTGGCGGGACTTTTTGTATTGTTTATTGTACCCGAAACGAAAGGCAAGACTTTGGACGAAATTCAAGCGTTGTTTCAATAATGTCGAAAAATAAACATATTTTTATACCAAGTTGCTGTTAAAGGTACGATCAACTACGAGGTATTATGGGGTCATAAATCGATACTTCATTCATCGTTGAGTTTTACTAACCCGAGTGGAGTGAGGCCCTGTTACGGTTCCTAGTGCTTATTTAAAGCGGAATGTCACGCGTCTAAATTTTCTGACATGCGTTTGCCGAACAGCGCAATACCGATTTAGGGGCCCAAAAAGAAGCCATAAAATGTTATGGTTTGTTTATCTCTGCGACAGGTTTTCTTCGATAAAGGCAGCAGGCTTCGAAAGCACCTGCGCTTTCTATATTGTTGCCCCAGTTTAACGTGCCGCAGTGGCAGGCATAAAACAAAGTATTATGCACCCGTGGTAATTTTATAATATGTTCAGCATCTCCTTTATTATAGACGAGTTGGTCTGTAGACTTTAAAGGATTTGTACACAGCAGTCGCCGAATGCCCCCTGCAGTGATCCATCATTTATAAGACCTCAGAAAGGCATTAACGCCCTCGATCCTCTAGCTTTGCTGAATCGTCATGTCTCGATGCCTAAGCTTCGAGCCGTGAACAGTACCAAGAACAAATAATAAGATAGAACTTCTGTCTTTAGTCGCATGCAGCGACTGTGGAAAACCCGACAAAAATGAGCGGACCTAGAGGTGTTAACTCTAGCTTTGAGCTGATGTTGATACCCGTTTGCTCCTCTCCCGTCTTTGTCGTTGCTTATCGCACAAGAAATAGTGAAGGATGCGTACTCCGCGCGCTGATCCGCTCTGGATCGCGCACAAAGAACCAATCAGCTTTGACTCCTGCTTTTCCTCACCCGCGGGTTTGACAGCGATTTAGCTATTTGTAGAGGTAACGAAACGTGATGTGGCGCGAAGCTAGTAACCTCCGCTCGTTCGTAGCGGACAAGGTGTGGGGAAATATTCGATTCCGCGTAGTCATATTACAGAGATAGGGAGACGGAGGTTCTGTCAGATTAATGTTCTTGGCAGTACCTACGCGCTTATCGCCTAGAGCTCATCAGGCTTGAATGTCGTGAGTGTGTTTTTCGTGGAAATCGGTGCTTTAATTCGGCTGTGCGACGAAAGTTTCAACTTCGGGGATGTTTCAAAAATTGGGGATAATGCAAGCTGGAAGACTTTTACAGAAACATCTCTCCGAAGTACAATAAGAAAAATTGGACAATCAAAGTCGGTCAGAGGTTGCTGCGGTTTTCATATGAGATAGCGGAGTAGTCAACTGAGAAAAAGACAGTGCACTGCCATCACCTTTCCATCTTTTCAAGCGTGCATGCTAAAGAACATCACTTTTTACTTTCTGATAAGAACTAGTGTATTTACTTTGATGTGGAAAATTTATTGACTGTGATGGTCACTGTCAGTTTGATTGGATGTTTTGCCTCATGATTGTCAAGTAAGGAATTAATCTTCAAATCGCACTGTTTGGGGATACGGAGTTCATGCGATTGCAGCATAGAGCTGGGGGCAGGGGTGTCGATGCCCGTTTTATAAAATTATTTTTCACCACATTTCCAAAGTGGGTTATTTACTTGTTTATTGGTTTCCCTTCTTTATTGAATTTGTTAATTCGCCCAACTTCTGTTCAGTCCGCATCTATTTCACTGCATTCGATCTGTCCACTTCAAATTCGGTGATTTAACACACATATTTATTTAGTTCCCATTCCTTACCGATTTCGGTAATCACCGGACCTTTGTTTAGTCAGCATCTATTTGACCGCATTCGGTCCGTTCCTTTGTAAATTCGGTAGTTTGTTCCCATTCGTTACCGAATTTGGTAATCACCGGACCTTTGCTTAGCCCGCATCTATTTCACTGCGTTCGGTCCGTCCCTTTGTAAATTTGGTGACTTAATTTGATTATTTGGTCCCATACGTTACCGAATTCGGTAATTCATTTGAGTTTCGTTTAGTCCTTATCTGTTGACAGAACTTGCTACCAGGGGCGTCGCAAGGGGGGGGGTGCGGGGGGTGCAGCACCCCCCCAACTTTTTGAGATTCGGTAAAATTTTGGGCCGGAGGCCCAAAATTTTACTAAAACTGTTTGGTATTTTTTCGATAGCGGAACTATTCGGTATATTTACGGAGATTCGGTAGTTATACAGAATCCCAAATAGGCTATCGGTACAAATCTATTTGGTATAATGATCGGGATTCGGTATAATTCCCAGTATTCGGTAGTTATCACGAATTCGGGGAGAGAATTTACGGAAATTATTTGGTAATTGTTCGATGCCAGAACTATTCGGTATATTTATGGAGATTCGGTAGTTGCACAGAATGCCGAATCGGTCTAGAATTATTCGGTATCATAATTGGGATTCGGTAATTTCGGTATAATTTTCAGGATCCGGTAGTTACCGCAAATCCCTACTTTTGTTCCAGTTTCGACGAAATTATACCGAATACGAAAATTATTCGGTACTGTTTCGATATCAAAACAATTCGGTATAATAACCGAGATACGGTAGTTATACAGAATCTCGAACATGCTATCGGTCTAAACTTATTTGGTATAATAACTGGGATTCGGTATAATTGCCATTCGGGAGTTACCACGAACCACGAAACTCGGAAGAGGTCGAGTGAAGCACTGGTTGCAGACAAAAGGACTGATTTATGATCTCATCGATAGTCCTTACTTTTACTTTGGATCCCAAAAAGAAGATTTAATTCTATATTCGCGTCATTTGATTGGGGTTTTAAGACAGTTTTAGGATTGGGATTTCGAAACATTAAAAGCTAAAATCTGGATGGAAATAGTTAAATTTGGCAGGAAAAAGCTAACTTAAATAAAATTTCGCCTGCGGCGCCCACTTTATGTGATCATGGGTAGTATTGACTATGGTAGAGTAGTTGCTGCTGCAGGAACGTCGCTCCATCCGGTTTCTGGAACTTCTTAGAGCATCGGTATTAATCCACTGTTAATGATAGAATTTGTAAGATAAGCAGTTAAATTTTAGCCTACAGGAAAAAAAATCTCGCCTGCGGCGCTCACTTTCTGTGATCATTGGTAGTATTGACTATACTACAGTAGCTGCTGCTGTCGGAACGTCATTCCATTCGGTTTCTGGAACTTCTTAGAACATCGGTATTTAATCCACGGTAAATGATAGAATTTGTAATAGCCTAAGCAGTTAAATTTTAGCCTACAGAAAAAAAAAGATTCTGAAAATTCGCCTGCGGCGCTAGATTTATTTTTCTCTTGGGTATAATAGATAGAAGCTGTTACTGCAATCGTGCCCGGCAATATATTCTCCAGCGGCCTTCGCCAAAACGCCACTTAATTAAGTTGGCTTATCGTCTTTCATGCTGCCCTTTAATGTTACTTTTCCTACGTAATCCTTTCTGTTCCATAATTTAAAGCTCGAATTTTGAGTTTCTAGGATTCGGTAAAAAAAATTTAGAGATTCGGTAAAATTTTGGCTCTGCACCCCCCCCCCCCCCCCCCCCAACGAAAATGCACTTGCGACGCCCCTGCTTGCCACATTCGGTTGTTTCAGGTGGTTCCAACAAGAGTTTTCTTCCGTTATGAAATCCGGTTGTTGTACCACTCCGGATCTGTTCCTGATTTATTTAGCTTAATTTTTCGGTAGCACGGATTGATTATTTGGTTCACCCAAGTTACCGAGTTCGGCAATTTAAGTGGCATTCATTTCGCTCTTGTTCTTTACCATTTAACGGTAGCCTCAGCTGGTTACCATTTGTCACTTAATTTTTACTTCTAATGATTGCAGTAGATTAGGAATAAGCACGTCTCTTGGAGTGAAAAATATAAATTCAGAATAAATGTGCTTTGAAAATATATAAATGTGCTGGTAAATGTGCTGCCACTACTTTTTTCACCGGACAGCTCTATGGCATAATTAATAGGTAGCCTAGTCCATTTGGTAGTTTAATTTGGGATCGGAAAAAGACACTTTGATCATTGGTGTTTCAACAAAAACTTCGCAGTCTTCACTATTTATAAGAAGGATGCTTCATTTACTTGGCGTTTAAGTTTTGGAACTTTGGGGGGTTTGAACCACAATAAAAGGCAGAATTTGTATGGAAAGTAGTTAAGCGTTCCCAGAAAAAAGGCGGATAAAAAAAAGTTTAGCCTGGGGCGCTTTAATTTCTCCTCACTGTAAAAAGTCTCTCCTACATTGGAATTTGTTAGTTGCGCCTCACCGAATCCGCAGAGTTAAAATCCGAATTCGGACAGTTAAAATCCAAATTCGGACAGTTAAAATTTGAATTCGGAGAGTTAAAATCAGATGGAGGATTAAAAACGCTCCCAAGACAGTGGCCTCTGGTCCGACTTGAACCTGTAGATGGCGCAAATAAGTTATTCTTACCACCAACAACGTTTCTTACAAGTTGGATAACCCCTGCTGGACTAACGTGTGTCAGGCGTTCCGTAACCCCGCTCTCTCTCTCTTTTTCTACCCGCCTCCCATGGATGGTCCTATCCAGGAAATATGGCGGTTCAAGTCTCGTCTCAGTTTTCCTGCATTCTTACCACCAACAACGTTTCTTACAAGTTGGGTAACCCCTGCTGGACTAACGTGTGTCACGCGTTCCGTAACCCCGCTCTCTCTTTCTCTAGCCTCCCATGGATGGTCTTATCCAGATATGGTGGTTTGTCTCCTCTCAGTTTTCCTGCGTACCTTTAATCTTTGAACGTGTCGAAAAGTTCGTTTCTAGACACTTTAAAGACCCCCCATCGACGCCGGATCGTTCCCGGAATTCAAATAGCACATGAATCGTTCACCCACCAAGTCTCACCTCTATCCCCTTTTGTTCTTGAAACCTGGCAAAAATATTTTCGGAACTGGTACCCGGACGCTTGTCATTCTTGGATGATTCCAGTTCACTTCCACATCGCAAACTAGCATATTATATTATGTGTAGGAATAAAATACACATCAGTATGCATGTTTTAGGCTTGTCGGAGGGCTGGTCAACTTGTTGGAGGCTATAAAGTAGGCTTCGAAGATGACCGTATACGACGTAGAAGTTGGGGATGAAGGCCAACGTGACAAACCAAAATTTTCCCCCCAGCTTGTCGCAGCGCTAGCAGGTAAGAGTGAATTTAATTGTAAATACAAAAAACTTTAAAGTTTAACTGAAAAGCCAACTTATTTTTGTGTCATTTAGTTGAATATACTGAATTATTTGGATTCTGCAAAGGGATTTTTTCGTTTTCCACTATCTGCTCTAGTTATGACGTTCCGAACATCTGCGGCCGTCCCCACAGCGAAAATTCTACTATGACGCGGGAAATTTTAGTGGGCAAGTGGGCTTTTTAGTGGGCAGTGGCGATATTGGTGAAGATTGCTCAGTGCCTGAACAAAAAAAAAGTCAGAAATCTTTCTTGTAAGGCATACAACAAATTAGAAGTACCACAAACAACCCAGAAATTCCACTATTTGAAAATCGGTTATTCCTCAATAGCGGAACAACCAAGCAACGTATTTTCAGCGGGTCTTCAAGCCAATTTAAGTGAATAAGTGATGGGTAACTCGATTGTCCTATCCCAGTCCTTTTCGGTTAAACTTTAAACGAGCAACGGAGAACCTTTGCCCGCGGACGGGTCCAGGTCTCCAGCAAACTAACAAGAGCTGTAAGCTCATATGGCACTTGCAAGGGTTGAGGTGTATTATTTGATCAAAAGTAATTTTCGACTGTGCGCTTCAGATGCGCACTATAAGGGAGCTAGAGAAAAAGTATTTTATCGTTGAACTTGGCTGTAATGATGCGCACTTTAAAGGCACTAGAAATTCATCTGTAAGGAAGACCCTTGAGGCAAAAACGATAGCAGGCTCTTAGGGATCATTGATATACGTCTATACGTATGATCAAAAGTATTTTTTTTCCACTAATGCGGGTAAAATGCGCACTTTAAGGGTGCAAAAAATTATTTTTTGCAAAACCCTTGTGGGACAACTGATCATGGGTTGAGATGTATCGTTTGATAAAAAGTACTTTTCGACCTTGCGGTTAAGATGCACACTTTAAGGGAGCTAGAACTTCATTTGTAAGCAAAACCCTTGAGGCAAAAATGATCATGAGCTCATTTGGATGATGGAAATGCATATTTTGCTTAAGTATTTTTCTTAATTTGCGGTCATGATTGGTACTTTAAGGAATGGTCGGATTTGAAAAGTGGCGATTTCTAAGCCAATCTTGTCGAATTTCTAATATTCCAGCCAAATTTCATCGTCCTAGCACATCTGGAAGTACCTTAACTCGCGATCACCGGAATTCCGGACCCGCCCCTCAAACTCCCCCCACAGTCGCCGGAGCCAATCCGGTTCAGTTTTGGACTTGCTTGTTATTCCCACAAAGTTCCATCCTGATCTCTCCAGTCCAATCCGGTCACGTATTCCCCCCCCAATTGTTGTCGGATCCGGTCCGGACATGAAAAAGATCACCCCATGCACGCCCTCTGTTCAGTTATTAAATTTCACTCGAATCCGATCACCCGTTCCAAAGTTACGCATGGCTAAATATTCCGGATTCCCCCTCCCTCCGATATCCCCACGACTATCGGATCGAGTGAATTTTTATTTACAAGTCAGTTTGATCGGGTCCCTGATACGCCTCCCAAGTTTCGTCGTGAAAATCCCAAAAACCGTCATCACCAGAATTCCGGGAAACTCCCCTCCACCTCCCCCCCCCCAAGTGTCCGGGTCCAGTCCAAACGTGTAAACGATTTATCTGGAGCAGATTCTTGTTCTTCCCAGCAAGTTTTACTCCGATCCCTCCATTATAACCGTTTCTCGAGATTTCCGGTCTTCCCCCACCCCAACTCCCCCATAGCCGTCGAATCCGGTTCGAACTTCAAATGGAACATCAGAGATATGTCATTCATTCAGGTATTAAGTTTCGTCCCAATCCGATCACCCGTTCGAAAGTTACACAACACTCAATTTTCCGTATTCCCCCGCACTGCACCACATATACAAACCCCTTTGACCCTCGAATGCACTAGCTCTTTCCAATGTTAACAGAGTGATCCGATGCAAAGAGTGACGTCACGCCGCGCGCAGACCTACTAGTGTGTAGAAAGGGGTAGGGGTTTTACAAAAACTACTAAATTCTCAGGATTCCCCCGCCCTCTACTCCCTCCACGGTGGTCGGATCGCGGAAGTGACAATTTGCAAGTTAGTTTGGTCGGGTCCCTGATACGCCTGCCAAGTTTCATCGTCCTAGCACATCTGCAAGTACCCTAACTCGCGATCACCGGACCGACCGACCGACCGACCGACCGACAGACCGACCGACCGACGGAAAAGTGATCGGTATATGGCACTTGAGCGAAGCTGCAAGTGCCATAAAAACAAAAAAAAATCCAGGAGCAAATAGAATACCGTCACACCATGTGAAGAGAGCCGGTCCTCTTCGGTTCCTCTGCCTTAAGTATGGGAATATGGGATTGTAAGCTTTGGAAATCCCCGCCTTTCGCCATTGTTTCACTATGTACCTACGATTTTTTAGCGATTTTTCGGCAGAGCCGAGTTTTGACAGCAAACTTCGCCGAAAGCTTCAAGGTCCGTCGACAACTCTTTCACACATAAGAATCTGAGAGCTTCAAAGTGTTGTTGAGTAAACATGGTAGACCGTCAAGTCTATCTTCTGTTTCGGAATTCTTGCGTTTCGCTAGGTTTTTGCACTTTTTAAACAAGGCGCGCTTTTTTCAAATATTTTGCGTCCAGCCGCCACTCTGGAGAGAGGGTCGACAAGTGCTAACAAGAAAATCACTAATTTACATTGAAAGTAATGGTATTTTCGTAAACGATATTACTGAGCCATGTCATCGTGATAAAATTATTTCTAGTTAGAGTTGTGCTTCAGGTTTCCTCAAAAGGTACACAGAGATTGGAAGAAGGGAAGAATTTTTGCTATAACTTATTTATGATCTTTCAAACGTGAGAAAATTTAATTCGGTACGTAAACACATCAGTCAATTCAAAAAGTCACTGCTGTCCTTCAGGTTCTAAAGTGTAATGCTGCGGTCAGGCAATCGGTCGCTGACTGGGAAGTTACACACGGAACATTGATATTTTTTTAACTTGATGATCAAAGTGCAGGAAATACTGATCCTGTATCCGCATAATAAGGGGAGCAAGGCCGACCGCAACAGCTAAAGTCGTATGTACCGTCTAGAGACGATGAAGTTGTAACGTACTGTAAGTTTAACGCAACATGGCACCTTAGTAAACGGCTCCTTTAAATTCTAGCGAACCTCGGCGCTCTGACTCTTGGTGCTGGCATCGGATGGTCATCGCCCGCTACACCACAACTACAAGACCAGTATACCAAATCGGAATTAGCCCTTGTTGGTGCACTACTGAACCTTGGTGCTATGCTTGGTGCTGTAAGTGGTGGCTTTCTGGTGAACCGACTAGGAAGGAGGAGGCTGTTAATCCTGATGGCCCCAGTGTACACCATAGGGTTTATCCTTATTGGACTGGCAAGCAACCTAGCGATGTTGATTATCGGGAGGATCTTATCAGGTTTGGGTGGAGGAGTGGTTTCAGTGGCGGCCTCGATCTACACTGCCGAAATTTCCTCACCTGCTTTCCGTGGTGCCTTTGGGTCTTTCTTTACGCTACTTATTGTATTGGGCATTCTTCTCGTCTACATAATTGGAGCGGTTGTGAGTTGGTGGGTACTAGCACTTATCTCGATCACATTTCCGGTCTGTTTTGCCGTTGCTATGTTTTTCGTACCGGAATCTCCGACCTACTTAATTTCGCGGGATTCTGAGACGGAAGCGAAACGGTCTCTAAAATGGCTCAGAGGTGATGGATACCCAATTGAGCTTGAACTAGGGGAAACAAAGAAGAATGTCGAGCTAGCACGTTTGAAAACCGTTGGATTGAAAGACTTGCTAGTCCCAACGGTCATGAAACCGTTATTTTTAGGCGTTGCGCTAATGTTCTTCCAGCAAATGTGCGGGATTAACGCGGCATTGTACAACCTCGCCTCGATTTTCGATGCAGCAGGTGGGGATATCGATAGCAACGTGCAAGCTATCATAGTCGGAAGCGTGCAGCTAGTAGCCACCGTTGCGGCAACCCTTTTGGCCGACAGAGCGGGAAGGAAACTGCTTCTTTCGCTATCAGGTTTTCTAATGGGCCTATCGCTTACCGGGCTTGGAACTTACTTCTTCATACAAACGAATGATCCAATCACTGCCGCAGGGTTGGGATGGCTACCCCTTGCTAGTCTTATTGTTTTTATCGTGTTTTACTCTGTTGGTTTTGGTCCGCTACCATGGGCAGTTATGGGTGAAGTTTTACCTAGTCACGTGAAGGGAATAATTAGCTCAGCCATATCTGGATTTTCGTGGGGCTCTGCTTTTATCATCACACTTACGTTCGAGCTAATGGTGCAGGGAATAGGGCAATACGGTGCATTTTGGCTGTTTGCTGGGTTTTCGTTTCTAGCTGGATTGTACGTTATTTTCTTTTTACCTGAAACTAAAGGGAAGACTCTAGAAGAGGTCCAGAAGTTTTTTGAATAAATATGTATCTAAAAGTTGCGGGCATTGTCTGTTTTCGCAGGATTTCATTGGCCTCTGACACCGCGTAAAGGGAATGCCAGGATTGAATCGCGCTGAGGCCTCTCTTGCTCTAGCCGCCTAGAGGCCACGACGGAAGTTGTGAAGCGTGCATCGCTCGACGCAGATACGAACTGCGTAAAATCCGAGCGTATTTGAAATCTGAATTTTTTTTTGCTTGAGATAATTTCTAGTGAAAAAAATGAACGTAAAATACACGCACATTTGAAATACGGTCGGATTTACGCAAAGCACAAACCCACTTCATATGTTCGAAGAATTTTCATCGGCCGCTGAAGCGAACAACAGGCAGGAACCTCGCGAAAAGTGAATCGCGCGCGAGATTAGATCCGATAAGTACTCACAATTGAATAAATACAAAAATACGCGCTTTAGCGGACAGGACTGACAAGTAGACGGACATCGACGAAACTGGAATGAGAGTGTCGTCATAACAAGCTATTCATTGGGATACTACATCACTATTGCTTTCAAACGCAGTTTAAGGTAATTTTAAGTTAAACCCGGTTTAGAGCTCACATGTTCCAGCAGAGCTCTATCCTCAAAAATTGTATCTCTTCTCTACTAAATTCCTTTGCGTACCTAAAAGAGGCAACTTTTTTTTCCTTATCAGACTTATCCAACAAGTGAACATGACTGACCAGTGACCGCAGGGATTTCTTTCAGCGAAATCGAACATCAGTTTCTCAGATAAGCAACAACACCTTCAGCTCCCCGAATACGCCGTTCATTAAATTCCCTCCATATTAGTTCTTTTTTGGTCGCTAGATGCGCTAGCGTAAAGTAAACAACGACACGCTATTTCTTGGTGTACGTTTATTCAGGTTTGTTTTGCTATTTTAAATTTATGCCCAGCCATGTTTAAAACTGTTTAAAATGCATATGCCTCTATTTGTGCCCTACCCAACCCTGTTCTGCCAAACTTCATCAAGCTTTTCAATTCTGGCTTCCGACTTCATTGCTGACTGCTGGTTGATTTTTCCACGGGGCTAATGCGCGACTCAGTATAAACCGAAAGCCCAATCGCTTATTCCCCCTTCAGATAACTTATACCGAGATCTCACGTGTGAATAGTTGCGTTTTTTGCCGTCATCCAGTTAACCGACCTACGAAATTTTCCACTAAAAGTCGTTTTCTTCCTTCGGTTAACCGACCTAAGTTTTTATAAGCTGTTTTTTTGGCTCCATTCGCCGGTCGGTTAACCGACCTGTGGACTGAGGCGGGAGCTCCATCCAACCGACCTACGCTGTTGGCACGGCGCGAAATTCAAAATTCTCATTGGAGAGATAGGCGCCGGCGACGGGAAGACGCCATTTTTTCTTATAAGCCGTTTTTTAGAGCTCAGTCGAACCGACCGGCGAGACGAAAAAGCGGTCAATAGTGGCAAATAGGTAGGTTAACCGACCTATGGAGAAAAGGCAAACAACGCAACTAATGTTATTGTTTCTCTAGCGCATCTGGCAGCAAATTCGTCGTTGGATTTTATGAGCGGCGTATTGACGAATCGAATCTGAGAAGAAGTTCAGTTCTGAGGTGGAAGCTCAGAAGTCCCTTGCACGGGTAGGATGCGATTGAATTCGACAATAACAAGAAGATGAGTGGTTTATGCGGGTACTTGGAAAAAGACTGGTGTGGGTCCGGGTTCAAATCCTCACCGAGGCGATCCGCCGGACACCTTCCTTCAACTCCCCCCATACTCCCTGACCCCAAGCTGATTGGCAACATATCTTCAAACAATGGCTAAAACGAATTCTCACCTACGATGCTTTGGCAGCGACATTTCGGCCGTTCTTGACAAGGGTCCTTTAGTCAGCTACGATGCTTTGGCCCTTCTTGTCAAGGATCCTCGTGCAAAATCCTGCAAACTTTGCAGTTTCATTTCTCCCAGTCCCTGACGTTCAACGGCCGGATGAGGATCCTCGCCAAGAAAGGCCGAAATATCGCTGCCAAAGCATCGTAGATGACAATCCGTTTTTAGCCATTGTTTTAATGTAGGCATATGTCCCTCCATAGTGGGCGGACAGAAGTCAAGACGGCATGTATCGTTGATAATTGACGAAATGCCAAGAACAAGGTAATAACCTTTTCTTTTACCCTCACGCAAGTATTTTCCAGGTTCGTATTTGGAAACGGCGGTCCGTTCCTGAATTCACCACAGATCGCTAACACCCCTCTAGAGCCATCTAGAATTAAATAGCTTGATGTTGGCTACAAAGTAAACCTAGGTGCCTCTGTAGAAGATGCAAGTGGCGGGTCACTATTCACACTATTTTGGTCATGAGAAACCATTTCTTCTTCAACAAACCCATATACCTTCTAGGCCATTTCCTATCGGTATAGGTAGGAATTCAGTAATATTGCTAGCCTGACCCTTCTTGATGTTGATGGTGGAGTGGCAGCCCAAGTATACGTTGGTGAAATAGCGGTACCAAAAGTATAGAGAATCGGGTATTCTGTCAAATAAGATTTAAAGGCAGGTCCGAGGGCAGGTCTCGACTTTCATACTTACAGATATCTAGAGCTTCGGCACAGTCTTGCCAACTCTTCGGGGCTTCCATGATAGTACTGATAGCTAATTATGCTATTCCTCTTATTACTGTGCCATTATGTGTTACTGTAGCCTACCATTTGTTATTGCTCTTGTCCAAACTCTATATGACTAAGTCCAAAACACGCCAGTGATCCTCAGGAAGAAGGAGTAAACGTTTCCGTTATGACTCAAACTCAACGACTCAAATCCTGCGTCAAACAATCACGGCGCTCTTTGGGAGCAGCTGTGACACCGTTTCTTTCTTCCTTCCGCTGGTACCCGGAGATTTAGCATCGGCAAGGAGAGATAGTCATAAAGAGTATCTTATCTTTTTTTAGCTTGTCCATTTGGATTCTTCCGGGTCGCGTTGCTACAGTATGGTCCCACTTTTGTATCGAGTTCGGGTTAGAACTGTGAGGTTTTTTGCCGTTTCATAGCCAGTCTCTGGACAAATAAGCTCTTCGGAAACAATGGTCAGGTGCACGATACGTCACGTAAAGAGAACAAGCGTGGCAAGCGCGATAATCAGTGTATTTCTGACAGAGGGAGCGAGCATGGATGGAAATTCTACTATTGAAGTAGAATGAATTACTATTCTTAGTACGACATGTCCTTTAACCAACTACAAACAGTTCAAATAAGAGACAAGAAGAGTAGGCTAACCTAACAAAAATTAAACTAAATATTACGCACGGAAAACTCCATTTCTTACGCGTGATCGATACTGGTTGCTGCCGGTGTCGCCTTCGAATTATGAAGGAAATTGATAGCGATCCGAAGAAGCCCTGAAAGTTCGAAGGATATGCTAGTATGCTAGAAAGAGTTGGAGAAACAAAGACGGCTGATCCGAAAATATACGAAAGATAGATATTTGTGATTTTAGGATTAGTTAAATGAAAAGGGAATTACAGGATGCCTTAACGATTGGCTTAGCGCCGCCCTACAGCGGCCGATATCAAACCGAGTGCGATGGTAAGCTTGACAACTTTTCTCATTATATTCTCATATATGATAGCGTTAAAACGGATATAACACCAGTACACCGTGCAGTCCCATGATATCATTCCTATCCTACCCAGTGCCAAAATTTCCTGGTATTGCCCTGATGTTAAAAGAAAAAAGTTCCAGCGGGCGATAACAACAATAATTACCGCCCGCTAAAAACTGTTATCGCCCGCTGACAACTGTTATCGCCCTGATACAACTGTTATCGCCCTGTGATAGCTGGGCCCCTGGTGTTGTAATCATTATCGCCTTTGCTTTTCTTCGGGCGATAGCGGAAAATTTGGCCCTTGGGCAGCATGATAGGCAGATATCACCCTCGCGGGCGCTCGGGCGATATCAGCCAATCATGCTACCAGCGGGCAAATTTTCCGCTATCACCCTCAGCAAGGGCGATAATATATAATGGCTGAGGTTTATTCTAGAGATATCACAGGTTCTTTTTTTAGCTGAGGACCCTTGCCAAGAAGGGCCGAAATATCGCTAGAATTTAACTCAGCTGACTGATACGTTTAGCGCAGTTCAATATAATGCTTCTTCTCGATATCCTCTTTTCTGCTAATGTCAGTAGCCTAATGTGTTTATGTTTTTGCTTAGTGTATGGCCCTTGGGCTTGGAAATACACTTATTATATGAATCGCTGTCAGCTTGGGCTGAAGGAATACTTATGTTAATCGTTCCCCAAACTGGTAAAGTTTCTGCAACAATAATAATAGTTTTACTTATTTAAATTAACGAGAGAGTAGAAAAAATGGATATAGAGAAATCAATCAACAAACTAACATTGAATTAAAAATGTACAGTTTTTGCAAAATCCTGTAATCTGAGTCATTTTCTTCTTGCAATTAATTTCACGAAATAATTCTGTCAAAACTCAACAGCTTGTTCACCAATGAAGTAGCCTACCTCACTTCGGAAAGAACCATTAGTTGCGTTTTTGCAGATACCAACGTATCTGATACTACGATCTAAAGTCGTTTTCGCAGTTACCGTGGTATCTGATACCACGGCCAAAAGGCGTTTTTGCAGTTATCGTGGTATCTGGCCAGGTATCGCGGTATCTGGTATTCAGATAACACGGTCCGACCGTGGTAGGCTAACTGATCGTGGTATCTGAAAAGTATAATCTCACTTTCATCAATTTTTTTCAAATTGGTGAGAAAGAAGTTTAGCACTTAGTGATTAACTGGATTTCAGTTTTTCTTTTGGGATAACTTGGAAAAGTGCAATTGCGGAAATGGTCGTTTTTGCAGAGCAACCTTGTATCAGATACCACGGTAAAAACGCAACTATTGTTTTCCAGATTCATGATTTTTTAACCACACTGCTAATCACAAAATCAACAATCTGAGAGGGTAGGGAGAATTATACCCGATAAGCATTTTATTGTCCATCTCATTTTACCTGAAAACATACTTTACTATAACACCTCCCTACTCTAATTATATCCTTCAGTCAGCAGAACACCAAGATCAAAACCCGCAAGGTAATTCTAGGCTCGATATGCATTTTATTTTCCGTCGCATTTCACGTGAAAACTTACCCTACTCAATAAAAATAGTAAAATAATTTATTTGGAACCCACTGCATATGAACAAGATATGTGATAGCGGAGTAAAAACGGGAAAGAAAGAAATGTAGGTTATTAAATTTACGTACTGTCCTGTTTTCGTCAAGTTCAGGGGTTGACCAATAGGAGAAGAGATCAAAAGCAATATTTTCAAAAAAAAATTGGAAATCTAGACACACGAAGCTTGAAAAGAGGCTGATATGATATATTTATGATGATAAGTTTGAATATTTTGAAGATTTTCTTTTTAATTTTTTTGTTTTAGAGCCAAATAACATTTGAGCGGCGAAAAAATTTGCGAAACATGCTTTGCGAACCGTAGGCTATTCACGTCGTCTGAGCAGTCAGCAATGCCTCCACGCTATCTTTACATCCTTCAATCTGCAGGATACCAAGATCAAACGACCCCAGATGATAGTAAGAGCCCGCTTCTGTCTGCCTCTGGCGGATCAGATCGTAAAGAAGAAGCAAGGCACCTACGCATGCCACCGCTACTCCCCCAGCTGCTGATTGTCTGTGCAGGTAAGAACCAGGACTGTCCGTCCGGGACATGTGAGTAGCATCTTAGTATATGCAGGGACCCATAAATTTCCTGTAATGACTCGCCATTCAGGGGGTTTGTCAATAAGAAATTTCTGATGCGCTCTTGACCGACCGTCCGGTAGTTCGAGAAATAACCACGGGGATAGAATACGCGACTAACCAGATAGATAAAATTTGGGATTGGCTGCTGGCGCCTTGAGGGAGGAGTCTCTTCGGCTCTCACGTCCAATGAGGCAAACAAGAACGCCGATTCGACCCAAGCGGATTTTTGGAAACTAGGTGATGCTCGGGCAACATAGCAACACAGAAGCATAGGAAATGACAAGCCCCCTGAATGGCGAGGCATTACAGGAAATTTATGGGTCCCTGGTATATGTGTGGCACCAAACGGATATCTTCTGAGATTTGTTCTGGCGGGCCTTGTCAGGCTGTAGAAGAAATGAACTTGCAGTGCTGTTTATTATTACTGCAGCAATGATTATTGTAGTAACAAAACCGCAAAAATGTGGCCTTTATAGTAAGTATTCACTGGTGGTTAATTACCCTACTGGAAGGAGAGGATATCGGCTTTGCGGAGCTACGGAATAAGAGTGACGGATGGTGAGCAGGGGTTTGAGACTGTGCAACTGAAAACCTTCGTCAGTGAGGTTAATGTTGCAAAGCAGGGCACCGAGCATCAAAATTTGTCAAGGAAGAAGAAGAACGTAACAACAGGGCTCCTGTCTTAAAGAAGAAGACGAAGAAAATTAGAACACGGGTCGTGCCCCCCTCGTTTTTCCCTCCAAAATACTCGCATTTGCACTAGCATCAGTAAATAAGTCGGTAGGGGTATTGATCAAGTTTGATTTCCACACTTAAGTGTGTGGTTTGGAAAAACAGTTTGGAAGGCACCTGGCTTAAAAAGCATCACTATTATTAACCATCACCCAACTTTGCTTTTAGCAAATTACGCAGGTTACCATACAGTAATTTAAAAAAAAATCCTACAAACATTTCTACGACTGTAAAAGCGTAGTATTGATTTCTGGACGTTGAAAATTAAATCGTGAAGTAGAAACGCTACATTGCCAGACACTTAATTAGATGCCCCATACTTTTTGTGCGGATTCGAGCGCGTTAAATAATACGGGCCTGTGATTGTATGAGCAAGTACTACGGGATCAATTTGAGTCGGGCATACCCTGACTGGACACGGCCTTATTTTCTCAATCTCCTTCACGCATCTGAAAACGCATCGCACGATTGTGATTTGTGATATTGACAAACTCCAGCTTTAGGAAAAAGAAACTTGAATAATCTAAGAGATAAGATTAAGTTCCACAAGGTGACCAAGCATTATTTTTCAGCAAACATATCTGGCTTTGTCCTTGGGACGACGGCGGCTTGGGCTGCTCCGGCCTCACCTCAGCTGTCCAACTCTACTATCCTGTCGCCAAACGAAATCTCAGCCGTCGGTTCGATCTTGAACTTAGGAGCGGGAGTTGGTGCCATCAGCGGCGGCTGGCTGCTTCAGAACATCGGACGACGGCGACTGTTCCTTGTGATTTCGCCGCTATTTATGGTCGGGCACTGGTTGGTGGCTTACGGTACCGACTTTGTAACGTTGCTGTCCGGAAGGGCGATACAGGGCATAGCGTGTGGATGGACGTCAGTAGTGGCACCTGTATATGCTGGCGAGGTTGCCTCTCCCCAGTATGGGGACTGCTGGGTTCAATATTCCCAGTTTCAGTAACATCCGGGGTTCTATTCGTTTACATTTTAGGAGCTTTTATAGACTGGCGCTTAATGACAAAAGTCTGCGGCAGCTTCTGTGTCTTGGGTTTAACCGCGACGTTTTTATTTGTCCCTGAAAGCCCCTTCCATCTCGTAACCCTGGGTGATGAAAATGGGGCAAAAAGGAGCTTGAGACGACTGAGGGGAAAGCTTTACCGCTCAGATTCCGAACTACTGACCAGTACAAGGTTACAAGTTTTAGCACAGGGCGGTCAGTTATCGTTCGCTGATTTATTTAAACGTCCGATATTTCGACCAACTTTCATCTGCGTTATGCTTGTTGTGTTTCAACAACTCAGCGGCATATCAACTGCACTGTTTAATATGACATCAATTTTTAGCTTAGCGGGTGGGAAATGGAGTAGCGAAACGCAAGCTATAATCATAGGTGTGATACAAGTTCTAGCGACGGCACTGGGTTCGCTAGTAGTAGACAGAGTAGGAAGGAAGTTCCTTCTAACTATGTCAGGGCTGCTGTCAGGTCTTTCGATGTCAGGACTGGGGATGTACTTCCACATGCAAGAGACTGACGCTGAGAGCGTGGCGAACCTGGGTTGGCTTCCGTTGCTTAGTCTGGCCTTATTTTTCATATTTTTCTCAGTCGGTTTTGGGCCAGTTGTGTGGGTGGTCACAGGGGAGGTTTTACCGCCACAGGCGAAAGGAGTGACTAGTTCAATTGTGCTTTGTTTTTCTTGGGTCTTGGCGTTTTTTACTACTGTTAGTTACGGACCAGTAGTTGAGTTTCTGGGAGAGCATTCTGTGTTTTTCTTCTACGGGGTTTCTTCATTTATAGCAGCCCTGTATGTTTTAATTTTTGTGCCTGAAACGACCGGCAAAACACTAGACGAAATTCAGAGGGAGTTTGAGTAGTCTTCAAATCCGTCTGAGCTAGAGTGAATGGATTTCAGTCACCGCTCGCACTCCCAAAGTCACTTTATTGTATGCCGCTTCTCTTCGGTCAAGACAAATATCCCGACGAAATTTTTTCGAGAATTAGTTGTATGGAGTTCTACGGAAAAGTAGCATGCAGTAGTAACTGTTGCCACTGCATGCTACTACTAGCAAACTGGATGCTACTACAGCAAGATTGGATGCTATCAGATACTACTACCTAAGATTAACCCAGTCGGAGGCATGTTATATCAAAGTACTCCACACTACTACATATCAATAAAAGCAACTTTTTCCTACAACTACCATACAACGACACAGTCAAAGAATTTTTCATCGGGATATAAGTAACGCGTATGTATCCCAACGGCCCGGCTGGACTTGAAGATATAACTGTCTATGACCAAAGTTTTTTGCTCTTTTCTTCTTTCCTTTTTAAACATTCCGCGTAATGAACCTAAGCCTTCTGTCTTACTTTGTAAAAGTGCTTGATCATCAACTTTACTGGTATGCTAATTAATACTAAAATCTTATTGAGACTACTGTCATGTTCAATTTTTACTCCCATCTACCGCCGGCGCCATGCGCGTCATCTATCACGACTGAAAGAAACCTATTGAGGTAGAAGGAGAGTGAGGAGAACTCATGCAGAGGTGCAACTTCGCTCATATTAGGTGCGTTTTTGCAGATACCATGGTATCTGATACCACGGTCTAAAGTCGTTTTCGTAGTTACCGTGGTATCGGATACCACGGTCAAAAGGCGTTTTTGCAATTATCGTGGTATCTGGCCAGTTGTCGTGGTATCTGATATTCAGATACCACGGTCGGACCGTGGTAACTGATCGTGCCGTATCTTAAAAGTCATCTCACTTTCATCAAATTTTGTCATATTGGTGAGGAAGAAGTTTAGCACTTAGTAATAAACTGGATATCAGTTTTTCGTTTGGGATGACTTCGAAAAGCAGAGCAACCGTGTATCAGATACCACGGTGACTGCAAAAACGACAAATTGCAGATCCAGTTACTGTGGTATCAGATACCATGGTATCTGCAAAGCCGCAACTATTAGTTGCGTTTTTGCTGACACCATGGTATCTGATATACGGTCTAAAGTCGTTTTTGCAGTTATCGTGGTATCTGATACCACGGTCAAAAGGCGTTTTTGCAGTTGTCGTGGTATCTGGCCAGTTACTGTGGTAGCAGATATTCATGTATCACGGTCCGACCGTGATATCTGGTCGTGGTATCTGAAAAGTCATCTCACTTTCATCAAATTTTGTCAAATTGGTGAGAAAGAAGTTCAACACTCGGTGATGTAACTGGATATCATTTTTTCTTTTGGGATGAATCTGAAAAGTGCAGTGTCGGCAATAGTCGTTTTTGCAGTGGACCGTATATCAGAGACCACGGTAACTGCAAAAACGACTAATTGCAGATCCAGTTCCCGTGGTAACAGATACCATGGTATCAGCAAAAACGCAACTATTATCTTTTAAAATAATTTCAGACCTTCAACAAGGGCTAATTACAGATTTGAGAAATCGTTGTTCGAGAACGATGACTGAAAAATCCTCTCTGAATCGAAAGCTCCTGAATTTTGCATTTCCGACGAACGCCAGTGGGCCTTATATAACAAAAATATGACTGGATGCCAAAGACAGAAGCTCCGTAGGCCTGAGCCACACGCATAAAATTCGAATTCCCAGAGCGTCCCAAGCAAAATTAAGCGCGTGAGTCAACCAGTGTAATTACGTCGAGTGTAGTTGTTTTGTTTTTGTGATGACACTTGTTTGTCTTTATTGTTTCTACTCGAAGCCGATTATTTACTGTACTGATTTCGTTCGCTAACAGAATATACTTTGTAACTTTACGCTGTATGTACCTACATCGCAGTCAATGCACCTACTGAACCCCTCCCGAGAACAAGACCAACGGCTTCGATGGGATCCCAAACGGGGATATTTGTTGGATTTCCGGATACAGACAATCGGAACTAACCAAATTCTGGTCTTTGCCAAAACCAGAATATTTCATATAATCCTTACAGACTGTCTGATACGGATAACAAAAAATTAGGTTCATTCGTAAACTTCCGGCTTCGTCCGGATTCCAATTAGACTGCTAATCCGAGGCGAAACAAATAATATTTCCCGACCCCATCTTGTCCTTTTCCAGTATGCCATCATTCCGATATATTTTTTCGGAGAACTTTTTATGTCCGTACAAAAGGCTCCTCATCCCCTAAATGTCGAGGTAAAAATCCCGTCGAAGAACTCAGCCTCACTCTTGACACTACTCTGAATCACCAATTTGTGAAAGGTTTCTTATTTTTATATTGATAACAAAACAAAAACGTTTTGATGTTCCGAAGCGTCAACGAAACGTTTTGAAGCGTCAAACGTTTCAAATACTTCCAGTGCCTCGATTTCTCTTGGTTCATCCATCATCAGCTCGATCGATTCTCTACGATGGCTTGCTTTTAGCTTCAAATCTACACTGTCAAAAACTTGCTCTTCAGTTGTTCAAGACACATTTCAATCTATCCGTGTGCTGCTTATGGGCGCATCGTCCCTAACCGAGGGCGCTACAATCGAAAAGCCCTGGGAAAATTATACAGCACTTTCTGCGCTCCTTCACTTTTATTTCGTTCTAGCGTAACGCATGTTCTGCGAAAGAACGAACAAAAAAAAAAATAAGATCGTGCTACTTCAAATATGCGAAGCACCTGCTCCATCTTTCAAAATTACGCCACAACCACACCCTAACGGACAAGTTTCAAGTTCAGGATGCAAGTATTACCCTTTCCAAAGTCTCTCTTCTCTGCTGAAAATCATCGACAATTGAACCTAACCAGCGCATGACCTTTTATCCTGTCTCCTGGCCGAAGATTAAATTTGTGTCATCTTATGTGTTTTGTATTTGTTTTTATCTATTTCTTTCGTTTTCTTTATACTACGCTTTCCAAAATGGCGTGTGAAAAATAAATTACTTACTTAACTAAAAGTTAACTTAACTAAAAGACATTAGAAATTTATTCTCTGATCCAAACATCCACGAAATTCGTATCAAGAAAGAGTAACAAGACCAAAGGTTTCGACGGGATCCCAAACACTGAATATTATTGGACTACATGATCCAGACAAGCGAATCTTGTAGATTTCCGGTCTTCCGCTCAAACCCCTTTAACATTTTGCTACAGCCTATAACTAAGTTCAGATATGGACTCGGCATGCATGTTTACTCATCGACTTCAGACCAACTTGACCAAACTCCTTCTTTTAGCAGTAGGCTACTCTCAGCGAACTGCATGCAGAGCAAAAGAGCTGGTGACATTGAAAGGCGAACCTTTCGATCCAAATTTTCGGGTTTTTGCAAACTTTTACCGCTTATCCGTCAAGGAAATAAAGCTCGAAGTCTTACCGCGATACCGAATCTCTAATTTATCTTTAGTATCTTCGAAAGCTGAAAAAGTATATCTCCTCATACTAGGCCTATATCGACTATATCACTAGGTGGTTAATAATGGTTCAAGAAACATATCTTATCTAAATGTTTCATCTTTTTTAACATGGGATTGTCTATCTAAATGTTTCATCTTTTTTAACATGGGCTTGTCTAACTAAATGTTTTATCTTTTGATTGGTTGAGACAGGCTCCTCCTATCGTGGCCCCGCCTACAACACGTTCGACTTGCAATGCCAGGCCGACTTCATGACGTCGCACAGTTTTTTAAAGGTCCTACAAATTCCGCCAAACGAAATTGACCGTTCTGAGCAAGTTGTGAGAGACTCATTAGCGAGTGATTAGATAATGGGCTAAAGGGCTCATCTACGAACTTAACCTGTACATTTATTCAAATAATGCATAAAATGGATACGTCATGTGCCAAACATCGTAGCTTAGCCAAAGCATCGGCATTGGCCATTTTTTGCATCAATGTTTCCATGTTACCTTGGGCTAAAAGAGTACTTCGACCCAATGGATCCTCATACCGAGTTTGAAGACAGGCATACGGACAACTTTTACGAAGTCATAGGTATCGCTTCACTTACGTTTTGGGATCCCAAAAACAGATATGGATTCAGCATGTATGCGTTCTTACCCCCGAACCAAAACTCTGAATGAGACTTTTTTTTCGACAGCAAGGTTGGTGACTATTCAGGCCTAACTCTAAGCTTTTATCCCGTTACGATCTCCTAATATTTACACCTTCCCTGTTCTTGATTGAAAACCATACTATCTGCTACTCGGCTGTTAAGTTCGTGCCGGATCGTATTCTATCCTGCTCTTACTTCAGCCTCGCTGCCATATAAGATTGGGCATAAAAAGGAGGGAAGTCTCCCTTCTCTTGTGTCTATCCATAACTCACTCATCTAAATCCATTGTATCCATCCACAAAATCCGTTAAACATCTAAACTCCAGTTCAACCAAATTTCTGATTTTTGCCGGATTCCGCGCGTATTGCTTCACCAGCGAGAGAATAAACTTTAGATATGAGATCAGCAAGTATTTTTACTCCGACCCTTATCATGATCCATTTTAGGTAACACGTTTTTTCATCAAAAACAATGTCTGATAATTTCCAGAACTTCCACCGATGATTCTAACATTTCTAACCAAAGTGTCCTTAACCTTTAGTCCATTATCTCAGTAACTTGAAAAAGATATTGTTTTTCACCCCTTAGTTGAAATCCCCTCCCCTTAGTATAGAGCTACGGGGCCCAGGCCCATCAACGAATTATAGGTGTACTTTGACCCAACAGAACCTCATACCCTTCAGCAAAATGCTCATCCCTTAACAGAGTTATCGTGCTAACAGACGGGCGGACAAATTTAACTGTCACAGGTAGATACTACGTGATCCCAAAAAGATCATTTCCAACCAAAGTGTTGCATCTCCAGATTTAGACAGTGCAAAAACTGTCCGTCTTCAGACGGTTTATCTGCAGATTTGTCACTCAGTCTCAGTCGCACAAAAAAAACAAAGGTATGTTCCAGCTATAGCCATGCGTCTCCACTGTTGATAAAGACATGTGTTTAGTCACGCTGGAATTGATATTGCACCACCCATCATTTTATAAGTTTTGGCATCGCACTGTACATTTTTCTTCAGTGATATTTTTTGTACGCCACTGGCATGTTTGGCCCTTTTATTAACGTACTGTTATTTTCATTCCATTAACCCTTAACTTACCCACCGTCAAACACAGATTAAAACCAGTTTCTGCGATATTTTTTTTTAGATTATGCGAAGAAAGAAAGTGGGCAGATTTTTTTGGAAAATTGTAGATCTTTAAACATCAAGATAATCTATTAAATATGCCCATCGCATGGTCACTGATAAGAATCTCCACAAAAATGATAGACAGTGTCCACTGAAATGATTTTCTGTCTGTGCGATAAAGAACAAAAGGTGAGCTTTTTTTCCTTGTCTGGACTGATCTAGAGTAAACTATTACTTTAAAAGTCAGTCCGTTTATTCAAATCATTTGCGCCAAAAAGCCAAAGTAGGGAAAGGTTTTTTTCTGTGACAAAGCTTTATGTGTGAAACTTTCTGCACAAAAGAAGCGAAAGTAACCAAGCGATAGACAACCTGCCAAGGCCACCGCAGAAACGCTCGACTCTAGTCACGAGGGTAGTAGGTAAGTTTCTTACTTTTCTTATTTATTCGTTCAACTTTGAGGGCTGTTTAGTAGGGGATAACGTGTCAAAGGTGCACTTTTGACACTACTGACACTATGATTACTACATACTGAAACTTTCGGTTTTTAATCGAATCTACGATTTTTTGAAATACTCAAATAAAATAACTAGAACACTAGAAAAACTAGAACACAATTTTGCTCCAGCCCCGAAAACTGCTAGAGTTCTCGTCTTCGTTTATCAGCTCATCTATATATGTATGCATTTGCCTTGTGTAGGCTACGCTTCTCGAGTCTATGAAATGTGCAAGAAGTAGCTTTACACCAGTTCAACGCACCAAGCGGGTTAGTCTCATTGTGTCAGCCTTTTCCCCATTATTAGCATCAGTCACCCAGAGATAGTACGATAGATCCAGAAGTTAATGAACAGAAAAGGAAGCTTTAACTTTTAAACTGAAGAGTAACGCACACCTCTTATCGCCAGTGAGGTTAGCACTTCTTCCTGCTAATGACACATGTCCTAGCAGGATTTTAATTAAATGTTAATGATGGTGATGATCATTGGGGATTAATTACTTTGGACTAAATCGCATGATAGCTCTAAACTGGAAAATGGAGAATTAGGAAACCTTTCGAAAATGGGTTCCGGGTTCCGGCAGTGTGTGGAACTTCCGAATTCGGGTATACATTAAGGTAACTGAAAAGTTGATGTGACGTGAGACAAATAAGATATGAAATTTGCGCGAGTCCGAGTCTTTAGGACCCTGTATTCTCAAAAGAGCACGAATGTCTAGAAGTTTCCCTGCTTGTTTGTCCCCTTGAAACCACTGAAAAGTCCAAACTATACCACTATGTTGCCTGGCGCCTATGCGGTCTGTCCTTTCATAATAAAATATCCAATTAGACAAAGTAATGACAATCCGATAAAAATGAGAAAACTATTGTTTGATTTTTAGTTTCGCAATCTACTAGCTCCATTTTACCTTTTCTCTGCTCCAGTTGTTGTCGAAATATTAGTTGCGTTTTTTCAGATACCCTGGTAGGCTATCTGTTACCACGTTAACTGGATTTGCAATTAGTCGTTTTTGCACTTACCGTGGTATCTGATATACGGCTGCATGGAAGATGCATGGAAGCATGGAAGATTCAGCACCTTAAATTAATCAAGCATGGAAGATTGCATGGAAGATTCAGCACCTTAAATTAATCACTGAGAGATCGCGGTTCTCGCCTTATTTTTCGATCACGGGATCATGGCGTCTTTATCTACAATATATCGACTGCAGCAAATCTCTTCCAAATATTAAGAAACAACTTCATTCTATACTTTTGGTTGATCTTTGCCGAGTGTCGGTGTGTTTGAGGGGCGGGTTCCCGTCTAGTGGTGAGTCATGGAATTTACTTATTTATATGATTGTTATATGTTAAATATTTTTGTTCTTTTATTGTACCGGGTTTTGGTCAATCGACCTTGTGTCTCCGGCTTAACCCTATGTATGATAACTTTTATAATGAAGTGTAATTAAACCTTGAACCTTGAACCAGCAAAAATGACTATTGCCGAAATCGCATTTTGCGAAGTCATCCCAAAAGAAAAACTGATATTCAGTTACATCATTAAGTGCTAATATTCTTTCTTACCACTTTGACAAAACTTTGATGAAAGTGAGATGACTTTTCAGACACCACTTACCACGGTCGGACCGTGGTATCTGAACATCAGATACCACGATAACTGGCCAGATACCACGATCACTGCAAAAACGCCTTTTGACCGTGGTATCAGATACCACGGTAACTGCGAAAACGACTTTAGACCGTGGTATCATATACCATTGCATCTGCAAAAACGCAACTATCGGCATACTCTAAATAAAACATCGTCAGATACCAAGGTTACTACCGGCTAGACCCAAATCATTTACGAGCCCCCCCCCCCCCCTCCAGCCCCTTCCCAACGACACAGAAATGTTAGTAACAATTTAACGGAGGTCAAATGCTCGATGGACTGAACTGTGCAGGGTTTTTTTTTTGTGGACTGATATTCTCCTTTTGGTTTTCTTATACCTCTGCCGAAACTTGACCGCGCCATTCTTGCAAAAGACAATAGCGACGAAAGAAGCAGTTTTACACCAGTAGCTTACTAGTTCTTTGGCCGTTTTTTGTTCCCGCAATTCACTCGAGTGTGGCTTAGTAGTGTGATGCGTTGGATTATATTAATAGGCGTGTTCACCGCATTCCTACACTGTAAAAGTTTCTCCGAGTAAGGATTAAAGTTAACTGCAGTATTTGCGAGATAAGATTAATCCGAATGAGAGAAAAGATTATCTCAGTGGCAGGCCCGTATCCATGAATTGATGTCGGGGGGGGGGGGGGGGGGGGGGTCGCCCGCGGAATTTATTTCGGGAGGGGGGGGGGGTTGCCCACGGATCGAAGCTAAAAGTACAAAAAAGACAGATCAGAGGTTAAAGCCTGCAAAAAAACTATTACTTTTGTGGGTTTCGGGGGGGAGGTCGAACCCCCTACCCCCCCCCTGGATACGGCCTTGCTCAGTAGAGACAAGATTATTCCCAGTTAGCAAATACTGCAAGATTTGTTTACGGTAGCTATGTCTTGTTTACCTCTATAAGGACAAATACTCCTTGAGCTCAATCTGACTGGCAAACGTATATCAAAACAATGGCTAACGTAACAAGACCAAAGGTTTCGATGGGATCCCAAAAAAATTTGATCCTAACAATTGGGTCAAGATTTTTACTGTTAAAATAAAGTTCAAAAATGTAATCAGCATGTCTCCTTGTCCCGGTACCGAATCTCTAATCGACTTCAGGAACAACCTTGAGCTTCAATCAAATTTCCAGTTTCGGCCGAATTCGTTATGAATCATTTGTCCAGCAAGAAAACAAAGTTCAGATATGGATTCAGCGGACCTCCTTGCCCCTTCAATGAATATCTTATTAGCTCATAAAACGTAAATATTTTTACCGTAAATTCGAAACCCTCCTCTGCCTCTAAATATAGGACTAATGGACCCATCTACGAACTTGACCTGTACTTTGACCCAAAGGATCCTCCCACCAAGCTTCATCAAAATATCTCAATCCCTTCGAGAGTTATCGTGCTTACAGAGAGACAACTTTTGCGATGTCATAGATATCCCTCCACTTACGCTTTGGGATCCCAAAAACGGATGCTCAGCTACGATGCTTTGACAGCGACATTTTGACCCTTCTTGGCAAGGGTCCAAGTTTGCAGGTTCGTTGCTTCCAGTCTAGCAACAGCCTCACGAGGACCCCTGCCAAGAGGGCCGAAATATCACTATCAAAGCCTCGTAGCTCGCTATCCGTTTCCACCATTGTTTTAAAGGAACAGATAACTTGACTCAAACTTGACTCGGGAGCTAGCTAACATATCAAGAATGTACCCTGAGTAAGAAAAATTCTCGTTACGACCATTGCAGTTTCCGGGCAGTTTCCGAGAATTCGACTTTTGAGCAAAAGGTTTGTGTGCCGCGACTAGGAATCGAACCCCGGCCGTCTTGTCGGGGAGGTCGTTAGTCTGTAGTCTACATGTAAAAAGGCGAACTTTTACAGTACAGAAGTGCATAATTAGAGTGCATAAGGGGCAAGGGCCTGCCAGCTAGCTTTTGGAACATAAGGAGGGGGTTCGAGACGGTTCGAGATAACAAAGAAGGGGGGGGCCTGTCGACAATAAGACCCTGTATATTTATATAAGCCCCCCGGGCGATTCGATGGCCGAAAGTTGCGTAGTCAAGTTTACTGTTCCTTTAATATATCTTAATAAGGGTTTTTTCCTCCTTCTCCTCTCAGTGAAACAAGTTTGACACCGATTCTTTTTATACGAAAAATCTTAACTTTAAACAGTAAGAAGTTCATGGTCTCTCGTCACAAGATAACGGGTTCCCACCCTCTAGCTCCCCCTAAGTCACTGGATCCGCTCTGGAGTTGAAATGAGACTTCTGTTACACGAGGTCTTTCCAAATATCAAGCTCCATAAGGACCCGATAACCCGTTCGAAAGTTGTCCATACATAAAGATTCCGGATTCCCCCTCCCTCCGCTCCCCCACGATGGTCGATTCAGAGAAACGACTGTTCTTAAGTAAAAACGGTCGAGTCTCTTATATGCCTGCCAAGTTTTATCGTCGTAGCACATCTTGAAGCACCTTAACTCTGGATCACCGGATTTTATTTTTCGGAATTTCGGAACCCCACCTCCAACTCCCCCCACAGGGCCCGGATCCGGTCCGATCTTGTCAACTATCTATCTAGGGCTTGTGGTTGTTCTTCCCACCAAGTATCACCCCGATCCGTCCGCTCCGGACGTATCACACGATTTCCGCCCCCCTCCAACTCCACCCAGAGTGACCGGATCCGTACCGAACTTAAAGTGTGACATCTGAGACACGAGGTCTTTCTAAATATCAAGTTTCATTAAGATCCAATCACCCGTTCAAAAGTTACACAAACGTCCGTATTCCGGATTCCCCCTCCCTCCCCCCTTACCATGGTTAGATCCGGGAAGTGACTACTTCCAAGTTAGTTAGATCGGGTCCCTAATATCAAGAATAAATAAGGGAGTCCCTTATTTATTCTTGCTAATATACATGCCAAGTTTCACTTAGCACACCTGGAAGTACCCTAACTCGCGATTACCGGACTAACCGACAGACCGACGAAAAAGTGATCGATATGTGGCACTTGGCCGGAAGGCAAGTGTCACAAAACGGGTTCTAGGAGAAAAAAAATAGACAACTAGTGAGGACTCCGGAGGCAAAGAAGGCAGTTCATGTATTTATCTATTTAATATCACCAAAAGTGATGTCATATGTGAGGTGAAACAGTAGTGCACACCGAGTGAAAGATATAACAACAGTGCAATAAGCGTTATATTGCATTAATGTAACGCAAATTACAATAATGCCTGCCATTTCGTCGTTTTCGTTTTGCTTACTTGTACAACTTTCCATAGGAACCGCCATACGAGTTCCTAGCTATTGTTTAAACAAGTTATGACACTTGACCCCTTCCTCATGCAAAATAGTATCAAGCACGCCTAACGGCGATTCACGTCACTCTCTAAGACTACCAGAGTGCAAGAACAGTTCTGGAGAGCGAAGCGAGTGTTATAAGAAGTCGCAAAAATAGCTGGTGCATAAATTGGTGGACCATAAATTGTACATACATAGCCTATATTTATTGACGACTAAACGAATATTCGGCTTTCGTTTCCCGTTTAGAAATAACGGCTGACTATAAATTGTATATATTCATATAGCCTATATTGACTGACGACTAAAGGAATATTAGGCTTGTCCGCTCCCGTTTGAGAAATGAACTGAGTTGAAAAATTTGATTTAACTGACATTTCCAGATCACCATCAACTTTTGATACTACCATGTAGTTGAACACCCGCCTCCATTTTCTACCAATGTTGTTCTTGATCCGACTATACGCATCTCCCCACCCAAATGAGCAGCGGCACGTGCTCGAAATTTTTAATTTTCACATCACTACAATAGCCCTATGGTGTTATGTAAAAATACGGTTTACACGGCATAGGACATAAGCATTCGCTCAATATTCACGGAACGCTAGCGTACATTTTATCGGCGAAGAGGCTTCTCTCTGTGGACTCTGTGTCACTTCCCAACTGAGCGTCTTGAGCCTGAAGAGGACCCTTGCCAAAAAGAGCCGAAAAATCGCTCCAATAAAATTCAGCTGACGTATCCATTTAGCACTGTTAACTATGGTTCTTTTTCCGTTTCTGCTAGTATAGCAGAAAGCTCGCAAGGTGGACAAGCTCACTTTCAGCTGAGCGGCTTGACCCTCAAGAGGACCCTTGCCAAAAAGAGCCGAAAAATTGCTGTAGTAAAATTCAGCTGACGTATCCATTTAGCACTGTCAACTATGTTTTTATGGCACTTGCCTTCCGGCCAAGTGCCATATACCGATCACTTTTCCGTCGCTCGGTCGCTCGGTCGGTCGGTCTGTCGGTCGGTCAGTCCGGTGATCGCGAGTTAGGGTACTTCCAGATGTGCTAGGACGATGAAACTTGGCAGGCATATCAGGGACCCGACCAAAGAAATTTAGAAATAGTCACTTCCCCGATCCGACCATCGTGGGGGGAGGGAGGGGAGCCGGAATCCGGAATTTAGGGGCATGCATAACTTTCAAACGGGTGATCGGATCTTAATGAAACTTGATATTTGGAAAGACGTCATTTCTCAAATGTCCCAATTCAGGTCCGGATCGAATCCGATTAATGTGGGGGGGGGAAGTCAGAGGGGGGAACCGGAAATCATGTGACACGCTTAGACTGGAGCGATCGGGATGAAACTTGGTGGGAGGAACAAGCACATACCCAAGGTACGTCATTGACAGACCCGGACCGGATTCGTGCACTGTGGGGGGAGTTGGAGGGGGGTTCCGGAATTCCGGTGATACGGAGTTAAGCTACTTCCAGGTGTGCTAGGACAATGAAATTTGGCAGGCAAATCACGGACTCGACCAGATTAACCTGAAAATAGTCTACTTTCCGATCCGACCATCGTGGGGGGAGTGACAGGAGGGGGAATCCGGAATCTTGAGGTATGTATAACTTCCGAACGGGTGATCGGATCATAATGAAACTTGATACGTAGGAAGATCACATGTCTCGGATGCCCAGTTTCAAGTCCGGACCAGATCCGATGAAGGTGGGGGGGGGGGGTCGGAGGGGGGAGCCGGAAAAATTGTGACACGCTTGGAGTGGAGCGATCGGAATGAAACTTGGTGGAAAGAACAAGCACAAGCCCTATGTACGTAAGTGACAGAACCGGACAAGATTCGGGCACTGTGGGGGAGTTAGAGGGAGGGGTGTCCGGAATTCCGATGATCGCAAGTTAAGGTACTTTCAGACGTGCCAGGACGATAAAACTTCGCTTGAAAATTAGAGACTTGACATGATTGACTTAGAAATAGTCAGTTCCCTGATCCGACCATCCTTTAAAGTACTAATGCTAACCGCAAAGTACAAAAAATACTTTTGAGCAAAATATACATTTTCGTGATCCCTATGAGCCCATGATCATTTTTGCCTCAAGGGTTTTGCTTACAACTGAATTCCTTAATAATTCCTTATAAAGTAGCCTACTGATCGCAACCACAACGTACAAAAAATACTTTTTAGCAAAATACACATTTTCGTGATCCCTATGATCCCTTACAAGTGATTTCCTTAAAGTAAGAACAATAATTTTGAGTAAAATATACATGTTCTTGCTCCCGATGAGTTCATCATGTTTTTTACTTCAAGAGTTTTGATTACAAATGATCACAACAAACCCACAAATTGACGAATTCCTACTTTCATCCTCTGACCCAGACTTGCAAGTGCCATATGAGCTTCCAGCTCTTGTTTTCCGTTTCTGCTAGTACCTATAGCAGAAAGCTCAAAAGGTGTATAAGCTCACTTTCAGCTGAGCGGCTTGAGCCTCAAGCGGACCCTTGCCAAAAAGAGCCGAAAAATCGCTCCAAGAAAATTCAGCTGACCTATCCGTTTAGCACTGTCAACTATGGTTCTTTTCTGTTTCTCCTAGTATAGCAGAAAGCTCGCAAGGTGGACAAGCTCACTTTCAGCTGAGCGGCTTGAGCCTCAAAATTCAGCTGACGTGTCCGTTTAGCGCTGTCAGCTATGGTTCTTTTCCGTTTCTGCTAGTGGGAAACAACTATTTATAAATATGTGTTTGTTTCTTCGGTCTTTCGGTCAATTTTGCCGCAGATGGCCGGACTGCAGCCCGATAACGTGTTGGATTGCATCCATGTAGAGCTTCTGTTTGAGATTCCGAATCGTGAGGTTATACTTCAGTAGGAAGCATAACTACTTCGAGTAAAAAAAAATAAGTCTATAGTTGCGTTTTTGCAGATAACCTGGCATCTGTTATCACGATAACTGGATCTGCAATAAGTCGTTTTTGCAGTTACCGTGGTATCTGACTCTACGGTGCTCTGCAAAAACGACAGTTGACGGATTTGCACTTTTAGAAATAAATAAAAAATACTGATATCCACTGACATCTAGAGTGACATAACCTCTCTTCCACCAATTTGACAAAAAACTAGACACTTCGAAATGATTTTTCAGATAGCACCATTTGTTACCATGGTCCGACCGTGGTATCTGAATATCAGATACCACGATAACTGGCAAGATACCAAGATAACTGCAAAAACTTGACCGTGGTAGCAGATACCACGATATCTGTGAAAACGACTTTAGACCGTGGTGTAAGATACCATGGTATCCGCAAAAACGCAACTAATGAATTCGACAAAGTTGATCAGCAGGCTGCGCCATAGGCTTATATTTTAACATTTATCCCAGATTTTAAAAACTCTTATCCGAGTTTTGCTGAAATTTCCGGGCGTTCGGTCATTGATCAACTCGCTGTACGAATACTACGAATGCAGTTTATTGAGTCAGTAAAATAACGCTGTGTATGGAAAGTAAAAAATTGAAAAAAAAGTAAAAAAGAGAAAATCACGATTAAGAACTACCAAATGATCAAGACTAGCACAAGACAATGTTTCTTGCTGAGCGATGACCTATACCGATTTAAACGATTCTCAGTGTCTGCCTACGGTCCCAAAACGCTGTATCTTTCCCTGATTGACTTTTTGGGATCCCAAAACGTTAGTGACGGATACCTATGACATCGTAAAAGTTGTCCGTCTGTCCGTCCGTCCGTCCGTCCGTCTGTCTGTAAGCACGATAACTCTCGAAGGGAATGAGATATTTTGATGAAACTTGGTGTGAGGATTCTTTGGGTCAAGAGTAAGGTCGAGTTCGTAGATGGGCACTGTAGCCCTACATTTAGAGGTGGGGGAGGGGGTTTAAATTAAGGGACAAACAAAATATTTTGAAACAGCATTATGGGGTAAGAAGACATGCTGAACACGATAGTGAAAACCATTTTCTCGCCGGACAAGTAGTTCGCCCGGAATCCGGCCAAAACCGGAAAGTTTGTTAAAAGTAATAGTTTTATTTGAAGTTAATTAGATGTTCGATTTAGGGGTAAGAAGACATGCCGAACACGATGGTGAAAACCATTTTTTGACCGGACAAGTAGTTAGCCCGGAATCCGGCCGAAACCGGAAAATTTCTTCAAAGCAAAAGTTTTATTTGAAGTTGATTAGATGTTCGATTTAGGGGTAAGAAGACATGCTGAACACGATGGTGAAAACCATTTTCTCGACGGACTAGTAGTTAGCCCGGAATCCGGCCGAAACCGGAAAATTTGTTAAAAGCAAAAGTTTTATTTGAAGTTGATTAGATGTTCGATTTAGGGGTAAGAAGACATGCTGAACACGATGGTGAAAACCATTTTTTCGCCGGACAAGTAGTTCGCCCGGAATCCGTCCGAAACCGGAAAATTTGTTAAAGTAAAATTTGTATTTGAAGTTGATTAGATGATAGATTTAAGGGTAAGAAGATACGCTGAATCTGTATATGACAATCATTTTTTACCCGGACATATAGTTCGTCAGGAATCCGGTTGAAACTGGATTTTTTTTATAAGTTAAAGTTTTATTTGAAGTTGATTAGACGTTCTTTATAGGGATAAGGAGATGCGCTGAATTCGTTTCTGAACTATCTTTTTTTGGCTGGACAAGTAGTTCGCTCGGAATTCGGCCGAAAACGGAAATTCGGCAGAAGTAAAGCAGGAAGTTTCGGTCAGCATCTTCAAAATAAATATGGCTTATACAGGTATATCTGAACTTAATTTTCTCAGATGATTAGCCTGGCGAAGACTGGATCTGGCGTAGAGAAGACTTAGTTGTCTGGTCAAATATTAAATTTTTGGGATCCCATCGAAACCTTTGGTCTTGTTTTGAAGGATATGTAATTTGTCTGAAGGAATATAGTTAAGCAGAGTTTTAATCAATTACTGATGATGGAATGACCGGAGTTTTAGTTCATTCTTTATGGTGGTGGTTATCACTTGGGAACTAATAGGAGCTAAACTGCATGGTGGCTCTGAGCTGGAATATGGAGACTTTCTCAGCAGGAGCGAGGAAGCATTAGCATTACGAGGAGTGAGAGACGATATATCACTACACACAGGTACCCATACATTTCCTGTAATGCCTCGCCATTCAGGGGGCTTGTCATGTCCTATGCTTATATGTTGCCCGACCCTCTCCTACTTTCCAAAAATTCCGCTTGGGTCGAATCGGCGTTCTTGTTTGCCTCATTGGACGTGAGTGCCAAAGAGACTCCTCCCTCAAGGTGCCAGCAGCCAATCCCAAATTTTGTCTATCTGGATAGTCGCGTATTCTATTCCCGGGGGCATTTCTCGAATTACCGGACGGTCGGTAAGAGCACATCAGAAATCTCTTATTGACAAGCCCCCTGAATGGCGAGGCATTACAGGAAATGTATGGGTCCCTGCTACACACTAGAATCAGGATTTCTTCGTATACGTAAATTTTGAGACTTAGCGAACTGGCTAGACAAATGGTGCCCGGGTAGATTTAAAATCTGTTCAGGCGAAGAAGCACGGAGATTTTTCCTGAGGCAGGAGACCTTTTGTACCGGGAGTCACCACTGAGCAAGCTCTAAAAAAATCAAAATTAAATTTCATTTGCAGATCAAGTAGTGTCAATGTTATTATAGACCGTAACAAGCGAAATTCAAAAATGGACGCCACTACAGCCATCTTGCCGTCGAAAGCTGAATTAGCAGAGAAGAGCAAGAAAGAAGTCGATTCCGCTCGGCTTTTACCGCAACTACTCATCGCATGCGCAGGTAAGCAAACCAACGTCGTTAGATGGCAGGTCGATCGAGTTTCTCACCAGTTCGACAAACTGAATAGTATTTGCCACTGTAAGAAGACACTTTCAGAAAGCAACGCGCCTGAACTAATGAACGAAAACATTACTATTTCATCCCTATGTTTCAAGTTCTATACATACTGCAAGAAAATGCGAAGTATATGGACCTGCGGTGGCTGCTGTTCGCTGTTATAGGTACATTGCTACGAAACCCTTGCATCTGAAAAAACAAAACAAAAACATGTCGACACAGGTTAGTCAAGGGCTGGTACAGAACGGGAAGTGACAGTCATTTCTGGTTGGTCCGCGGCAACTGCAAGAGGAGTCTTAAGTGCAGAAATCACAAAAGGATCCTTCTAAAACGCAAGATATGACCCCTGAAAGACAGACGTTCGAGTTTTTTCGACGCGGAACTGAGCTTAGGAGTCTTTACTGCAGAAATCACAGAAGTAACAGCTTCTAAAACCGAAAACTTGTCCCCTGAAAGAGAGATATTCGAGATCCGACGTAGAACTGAGCTTATCAAGTAATCCCCATTCTCTTTTTCAGCTAATCTAGCAGCATTCTCTCTCGGTACGAGTATCGGCTGGTCTGCCCCGGCCTCGCCCCAACTTTTGAACTCCACCCTCAACCTCACTACAACCGAAGTATCCACCATCGGCTCGATAATGAATCTCGGTGGCACACTAGGAGCTGTTAGTGGCGGCTGGGTTATCGACCGGTTTGGAAGAAGAAATGCTTTTCTCATTATAACCCCTATTTGTTTTATGGGGTATTTGCTGATGGGTACAGCAGTGAATTTAGTGATGTTATTAATAGGCCGGACCCTGACTGGTATTGCAGGTGGACTGACTTCTATAGTAGCTCCAGTATACTCTGGAGAAATTGCTACGCCGAAGTATCGAGGCTTCTTAGGTTCTGTTTTCTCTCTCTTTCTAGTTTCTGGTATTCTGTTTGTGTATATTCTAGGCGCATTCCTGGACTGGTGGGTAACTTCCCTTATCTGTGTACTTTTCCCAGTGCTGGGTTTCATTTTGACTTTCATGTTTGTTCCCGAAACGCCAACTTACCTCATATCAAAAAATGACGAAGTTGGCGCAGAAAAAAGTCTGGTTAGACTGAGAGGTAGGAAATGCATTGCAGAGTATGAGATGTTAATTAATGGAAAGAAGGGCGAAACAAGGGAGAGTGGGTTCAGATGGATGGATTTGGTGAGGAAACCAGCTTTTCGACCCACTTCAATTTGTGTCATCTTAATGATATTTCAGCAACTTTGTGGTATTAATGCTGCTATGTATAACCTAACCTCGATTTTCAGTGCTGCGGGAGGTAGCTTAGACAGTTCTATACAAGTTATTATCATCGGAACTGTTCAGTTGGTCACAACAGTTGTAGGGTCATTAGTGGTAGATCGTGCTGGCAGAAGAGTTCTTTTATCTGTGTCAGGTCTAGTGATGGGAATAGCCATGACCGGTTTGGGTACATATTTCTACTTGCTTGGTATTGGATCTGAAGCCACACCTAGTCTTAGCTGGTTACCACTTGTTAGTCTAGCTTTATTCAGTGTCTTCTTTTCTATCGGTTTTGGTCCCGTGGTGTGGATTGTCATGGGTGAGATATTACCCCCACATGTGAAGGGGGTTGCTAGCGCTATTGTGTCAGGATGCTCTTGGGGATTTGCATTTCTGACAACTCTTAGCTACGAACCTATTGTGGAACTGATAGGACAAGCAGGAGCATTTTACCTATACGGTGCATTTTCTTTTGTGTCAGTGCTGTATGTTTTACTATGTGTCCCCGAAACTACTGGTAGGACGTTAGATGAAATTCAGAAGTATTTTGAGTGAGAAATAAAAGAATGAATATTTCTATCTGCTCGTCCGGAAAACACACAAAACCTGTAAGTCGAAAGAAATTAAGGACACTGGGACAGAACCAGACAAGGATGATTCTTGTCCCAACAATTCGGCTTATTGATTCAACTTCCTATTTCTACCATTCCAAGCAAAATTGCTTTCACATGTTTTTATGAGCACTTTGGAATTCGGATGAGAAATGAACAATAAAATAAACTACGCATCACAAATCCATCGGACTTAAATCGCTCGAAAGTGCGAATTAAGTAATTAAGGTAATACCAAACCGGACAAAATGGAAATGTCAACTGTTACCTACTCACTTCGTTCCTGTCTCTGCAGTTCTGAGCAAGGTGGGATACTCAATCAGGGCCGTCACTACTAGGGGGGGAGGGGGGGGACGCCCCCCCCAAATGTTGTCGGCCAGTCGGTAAAAAATAGCCGAGTCGGCGCGAAGCGCCGCTGTTTTTCATAAAAACAGTCGATTTTTTTCTTGGAAACAGTCGATTTTTCTGAAAAACAGTCGGTTTTTCGTAAAAATAGTAGATTTTTCTTAAAATTAGCTGATTTTTCGTCAACACAGTCGTTTTTATCTGCAAAACCAGTCGGTAAAAATGACCAGCCAGTCGGTAAATACCTCGTCCCCCCCCCCAAACATTTTGGCTAGTAACGCCTCTGTACTCAATGAACCGTCAATTAGTTAGTTTCTTAACCTTAACTAACATTCAAAGAAACATACCTCCACCACTACAGCTAGTAAAAAAAGAACTTTGAGTAAGTTTCAAGTTCGAACCAGGCAAATAGTTCTAAAATTTAGCCAGAAGAGTTAAACTTAATGTACAGTAGAGGTATGCTTATGTGAACAGTTACTTTAATGTGAACACTGCAGTTTTGGGCTAAATGGTAGACTGAAGATCGAAAATATCTGTACAGGTGTCTTCAGCTGCCCTTCTTGCCTACTTTGGCTAACTGGTAGTTAGCTTTAGGCACAGCAAGTGCATGGAAATGGCAAAGTTCGAAGTCAACAAACGTTCACATAAGCATAGGCTACCTCTACTGTAGTCCTGATGAAACGTATAGACCTATTTATTCTGGATCGATCTATTTACACTTTCCTTACAGTTTTTTCAGAATATGAACAACTCAGTTGGCTAAACTCTACCCTGGCCTATAGTTAGTTTTAGTAGCCTAAAACACAGTGCAACTGTGAGTCAATAAACAAATCGAGCTGTCGTAATGTCAATAGTCAAAGTTTGTCTGTTTCAATAAGAAGAAAGCGTAATGACACAGTGACATTCACTTAACCAAAACTTTTTGAAGAAAGCAGTGAATTGTACGTACTTTCTTCTAATTTAAATTCCTTGCCATGAACTGATGCAGGCTCAGCGCCTCAGCCATCTGTTTTCTTTCATTCGATAATTTTTCTCGAATAGTTTCTCCCAAGGTTAATAGATGGCGCGGCTAAAAATACATTTTTGACGCGTGCAGTTTTTCAAATTGTTCAAGACGTGTGTTCAAATTTCTCAAGGTTACTGAAGGATGTCTTCCATTTTTGCAGAAATCCCAGTAGCCCCAGCGATTGAAGTCTTCGCTTTGAACAAATCTTACACAGATGATTCTTTTGAACAGAAAGTAAACCTTGGAGTTGGAGGTAGGCAGTGCCTTCTTTTGCCATTTTTCAGTTCTGAGTATAGATAGATTGAGATAGCCTTGCCCTTGTGCAGAGTACAGAGGTGTTACACACAGCCAACACACAGCACACCAGCAGCACAGGCTCCTGCTGGGCTCCTGTTACTGTCACACTCTCCAGTCTTTCCAGTCGCATTCTTGCTCTGTTTTTAGTCTCTTCCTCCTTTAAAATCATTCTCTTCATACTGTCTTCAGCAGGTCTACATCCCAGTTTTATGTCCATTGCTGATGTAAATTGAGTATAAGATATTTTATATTTTTCAAACAGGAACAGGCAGACACACTGTCAGAAGTTTCAAAACTGATAACACAAGGATCTACAGTTTTAACAGACAACATTTTGGATGTAATCTGTTGTGTTTGAAAATGTTATGCGTGAAATGTTATATAACATTTTAAAAATCTTAACAGATTACATCCCAAGTGTTGTCTGTTGAACATTGTCTGTTGAAACTGCACATCCTTGTTATGGCAGTTGCCCTTCGGCCAAGTGCCATATAGCGATCACAATTTCTGTTGGTCCGCTTAGAGAGGAGGGATCGGACGAAACTTGGTGGGAAAACAGTAGATACATTGTTGGCGTAACTGGACCAGGTTTAGGCAATGTGGGGGGGGGGGGAGGGTCCAGAATTCAGTGATCCCGCGAGTTCGGTACTAGGATGATGAAATTGGTAGGCATAACAGGACCCGAACAGACTGCCTTGAGACAGTCGTTTCCCCAATCCGACCATCTTGGGGGGGAGTGGAGGGATGGGGAATCCTGAATCTAGTGGCATGCTCTACTTTTGAACGGGTGATCGGATTTGAATGAAACTTGGCAAGTGGAAAGAGCTATCGTCCCAGATGTTCCATGTCAAGTCCGGACCGAGTCCGATACCTACTTGTGGGGGGTGTTGGAAGGGGGCACCGGAAATCTCATGAAATGCTTAGAGTCAAGGGATTGGGATGGTATTTGGTAGGAAGAACAAGCATAATTCCTAGACAGGTTCTTGAAGGAGCAGATTGTATTGGGGTTCTTGATTGGGGTTCTTGAGCTGGAGAGGACACCTCCAGATGAACCAAGGACAATGAATATTAGTAAGCCGACCAAATAGACTTGAGGACCCGACACAATTCCCCAGGAAAACTGAGATTGGAGTGAAACTAGATAATTATCCTGTTTCTAGGTCCGAACCTAGGGGGGTTGAAGGGAGTATTTTGTGACATTCTCGTCTACTTTCTTGCACCACCTACTCGTAACAAGTGCCCTATGAGCTTGTAGCTCTAGTGTTATCTGTAATGAAACTTGTGACAATGCAGGACTGATGAATACAATGGCTTTACAAAGACAGGACTGAGAGAAGAGATGGGACAGGAGCAAGAGAAATGCGGCTTTAGATAGGCTGGCAACACAGATCACCCTTGCTGGTAATAGGATGGCCATACAGAGCACTATCGCCTGTAGCATTCATTTGCAGATTTTCAGTAGTGCCAAAAACGACTTGTTGCCACTTTTTTCCCATCGTTTTTTGGGGTCTTCCAACAGTTCCAACCCAACAACTTCGATAACACTTATAAGTTTCCTTCTTACACAATGCGACATATGGTACTGGAGAGCAACAGGATTAGGCATAAAGTGAAAAATCAGCATTGATTGCATGAGAAAGTCTTAGTGATTTGCCCATGTCTCTGTTTGACACCAGACATTTTGGAGAATTTTCCTGAGCAGGGGAATTTCCTATATAGGTGAAAAAGAATGTCCTGTGCAGGAGAATTTGGTTGAAAGAAAAGACAATAGTTACAAACAAATCTTGGTATATTTCAATTCCATATGGTCTATCCTGGGCAACAGTTACGTTTTGCACCATCTCCTCCCCCTTCCAGCCTAGTACACTAAGAAGCCCTGTTTTGATTACCATGCTCAAATACTGGGGCATGCTGGCAGGATGAGAATGTTGCTCATTCATGATTGTCATTCTTATTGCCTTGAGGGATACCAGTATACAACACTTTGGCAATTAAAATGCCTTTTAATTTCCAGGGAGCGTTTTGTCAAAATTTAGATTGGGGACATGCAACATGCAACATTGCAACATGCTCGGTCAGTTGACGTGAAGGCTACAAGCTTTGTGAATTGCAGTCATTTTCCCTTTCCTCCTATTAAAAGAATAAATGTGTATTTATTCGATATTGGTTATCACAAATTTTTCTGCTCAGCTTACCGAACTGATGAAGGCAAGCCGTGGGTCCTGCCAGTCGTCCGCAAGGTGGAGCAGCAGCTAGCCAATGACCTTAGTCTCAACAAGGAGTACCTGCCGGTTCTTGGACTGGAATCTGCTGCAATGGCTGCCACAAGGATGCTGCTGGGGGCTGAATCAGAAGTGCTCAAGGCCGGGCGGGTAAGTAAGAAAGCAGACTCTTCAGAAGTTGCATCAGCCATTGTAGTAACCTATCATTTAATTAGACCCTCGTACTGGTGAAAATTGGATCTCAAGAAACTGTATGCCCAGGGACAAAGTTTGCCACAAGGATGCTGCTGGGGGCTGAATAAGAAGTGCTCAAGGCCGGGCGGATAAGTAAGAAAGCAGACTCTTCAGATGTTGCATCAGCCATTGTAGTAACCTATCATATAATTAGACCCTAGTACTGGTAAAAATTGGACTGAAAAAATTGGACTTAAAAACTGTATGCTCAGTGAAAAAGTTTGTGTATATCCCTCGATGGGCCATTGCGAACAGTCTTATCCGCGAATGCCCAAATTTCTGAAAATTGTCTGTTTTTGGGATCCCGAAAAGTGAATGGAGGGATACCTATGACTTCGTAAAAGTTTTTCACTATTTACTACTGGGATTAATCTTATCTGTACTGGGATAAGATTAATCCGAATTTGGGATAATCTTATCTCAATAAAGACAAGATTAATCCCAGTAGCAAATACTGCAAGATTTTTTTTTTACAGCGAAGGATAAATAAAACGACTTTAAACTGTGATGGCAGTAACAAGAAGACTAGACTGAGACAAGGAGGACTCAAACCGATCGCAGCTCAAGTCATCATTCATCACCTCTTTTCTGGCATGGCGATGGCAATGGTCAGCTGACTGTGCAAATAAAACGCATAAGGCGACACGGCAGATAAATAAAACGGCATTTGGCTGACAGGACCCGGACAGGGCTGAAGTCGAACACAGCTTTTGTCACTATTCAGATGTGTAATTGACCTAGTTAAAGCACACCTCGCACTATTACTGTTCATGTTCCAGTATTCAAAACTATCTGAATACTATGAAGCCAGGCTCTGCTTTAACAAATTGTCCACAGCCTTGGTTGTTTTAAGCCTTTTCCAGGGCCCATTCACTTATAGCCAGATCACGCAAGATTCTGATAACCGGTTTTACGCGTCAATAGCATGAGACGCGAAAAATCGTCGGGAGCATAATGCGCACGGAAACTAGTAAATCGCGGCAAGTGCAAAGATTAGTGAGGTGTCGTTAGTGGGTTCAGAATGTAACATACGAAATTTGGGTCTCTGATAAATATTCCTTCAGCCTAAGCTGACTACGAATCATATTTGACAGTGCAAAACGGATAGGTCAGCTGAAATTTATTAGAGCTATATTTCGGCCCTTCTTGGCAAGGGTCCTCTTCAGGCTCAAAGCCGCTCAAGATGGAAAAAAAGAAACTTGTGAAAACCACAAGTTTCAAGTTTCGGTTTTCAAAATTTTTGTTTTAAGAGTTTTCGTTTTTTCGAGTTTAAGAACTAATGAATACTGTTACGGAAGTAGGTTGCATAGGCATTATAGGAAGTACGACAGGTCCTTTAACTATCCGAAAATTTTGGAAAACAAATTATTAAATTTGTATACAGATTCTGTACTTGTGCGTTCAGTCAGCTGGACAAGTCAGCATATCTTCATTTTGCTAATTCGGTATTTTCGAATTTAGTTGAAAATTTGTTTCTTTAGTCCCTTCTCCTACTGGTCGGACTTCTGAACTTCACGAAAATAAACTGAAGTTCAACTTACTGCCTAGTTAAAACCCTGCAGTTTATAAGGTCATGGAAGGGAAAAAATTTATTGGAAACAGTAAATAAAAACTCAAATGAAATAAAAGCGATAGGCACACCTACCTGTGGTGTGGCATATAGAAATGACGCTTTGTTAATTGACAAATTGATCTGTAACAGAAAATAATAAAACTTTAAAGTTTAACCGAAAAGGACTGGAATAGGACAATCTAGTTACCCATCACTTATCCACTTAAATTGGCTTGAAGACCCGCTGAAAATGTGTTACTTGGTTGTTCCACTATTCTGGAATAATCGATTTTCAAATAGTGGAATTTCTGTGTGATTTGTGGTACCTCTAATTTGTTGTATGCCTTACAAGAAAGATTTATGACTTTTTTTTTGTTCAGGCACTAAGCAATCTTCACCAATATCGCCACTGCCCACTGAAAAGCCTTGTTTGTGTTTAGATAAAAATTTCCCGCGTCATAGTAGAATTTTTGCTGTGGGGACAGCCGCAGATATTCTGAACGTCATAACTAGAGCAGATAGTGGAAAACAAAAAAATCCCTTTGCAGAATTTAAATAATTCAGTGTATTCAACTAAATGACACAAAAGTAAGTTGGCTTTTCAGTTAAACTTTAACAGTGAAAGCAGAAACAAAAACACATCAACGCGAGTATTTTAGGACAAGATACAAACATTAAAAACAAACAAGGAACAACTTTACTAATTTTGTGAACGACGTACCTTTACGAACGCCATCTGAGCGGGTCTTTAGACACATCTTTTTTTGCAGGCAACTGGTATTCAGACGTTGAGCGGCACTGGTGGTTTAAGAGTCGGTGCCGAGTTTCTGGCGAGAATTTTAAATTACAGCGTCGTCTATTCATCTGCTCCAACCTGGGGTAAGTTTCGATGTCGTTCAGAATCCTCTTGGAGCCTGGCGGCGGTGAATTTATTATTATCATTGTACTATATTCCTCTCCGCCGAAATTGACAGGCAAACTACAAAAGAAGTACGAAGTGTTAACAGAATTACGCACACATATACATTAGTATTCCTTCAGCGTAAGGTGACGGCAGTTCATATTTTTGATTGTGCTAAACGGAAAAGTCAGCTACGATTTGCTCCAGCAATATCTCGGCCATCTTTGACAAGAGTCCTCCTCAGGCTGTCATCGCTCAAACGGGGAGTGTGAAAGTAAAGGGTTTATCGTATCTTCTATACCAATAGGCTAAGAATATAAAAGAATATAAAAACAAATGTTTTCGGGTTGACCTGAAGCTCGTAAAACACACTGTCAGAAGTTTCAGAAAGGATGCGCGGTTTCAACAGACAACACGGGATATAATCTGTTGTCATTTTGGGAACGTTATGTAAGAATGGTTATGCATAACCAGCATTGCCAGGAAGACCGGAAAAACCGCCGAAAAAGCATCTGCTGACTTTTTTGTTTGTCGTCATGAAATCGGAAAAGTCAGTGGATGCTTTTTCGTGAACCGTGACGGTCACATTTAAATTTGGTCTTCTAATTAATGGTATTGGGGTCCAGATTAGCGTTTTGGGGATCCCGATCCCCCACGACTCCTCCGTTTCAGGCGAGGGGTCGACGACTCTCATTTTTGATGTAGGCCTACACCATTCCGGAATAACGGAATAATCCTGACCATTCCGGATTATTCCTGGCCATTCCGGATTATTCCTAACCATTCCATATCCTCCCATTCTTTATCGAGTTTGGTAATTCACCAACTTTTGTTTAGTCCGCATTTATTTCACCCCATTCGGTCTGTCTTGCGGCGATCAAGGGGTCGACGACTCTTATTTTTGATGTACACCATTCCGGAATAACGGAATAATCCTGACCATTCCGGATTATTCCTTCGGGGTTTGTACACCATTCCGGGAGAGTCGTCGACCCCTTGGTTTCAGGGACAACTGGTTTAGATCCAGTTACGATCTTAACTCGCTGGGCAACCTGGGCCAGATTGCCTCTGTACCGGGTGTCACAACCAGACACCAATACCAGCAAGTATACGTAGTTTCAACTTGACACCTGTTATGGCTTCACAAAAAACGGTGAAAACCGGAAACCGGCTTGAGCGGCCGTAATAAGAGTGGCTGTTCATAATCAATCAATCAATCACATTTATTTCCAAATAGCTTTATATAAAGCTAGAATAAGAATAAAAAACAACAACAATATTGACAAAATACACAGAAACGGAACAATTAACTAATACACTTCCAAAATTTGACCAGAAATAAATGATGGATTTTTTGAAAGAGTATTTCTCCGGTCAGTTAAAGTAGTTGATTCATGTGGGCCGAGGTGGGAGATACTATCATTTTACGATGAGTCGAATATTTACGAACACACTGTTACCTCTGTTTTCTCCAAAATCGTCATGGTATCCAAGGTTATCCACAAATTACTTTCACTCTTGAAAACAAGGTCGTCAACTCGCCATTACTCATTAAATATTCACTGATCTCCTGTTGCGGGTCAGATGTATACTAAAATCTTCGAAAAGATCGAGGGGTGTGTAAGAGGATTAAAACAACGAAGTACATCACCCTGTGGACGTTTAGACGTCAGAAGTAGAAACCCTCGGCCAATTTGACAATTTTTGGTCTCGGAAGCTGAATATTATTTAGCTTAGTTTCATAATCTCTAAGAAATCGTTATAACGAATATAGTATATTTTACGGCGTTTGTTTATTGTGATCTGGTCTACATCTTTAATTCTTACGGGAATTAACAAGAAAAAAACAGAAAACAAAATACTCAAAGAAATCGATAATGCAAATAATTAGTTTGATTTTTCTACACATTTTCCATGTGCCTGCTACAATAAAAACAATTTGTTAGATCCATAGTCAAACTAGGATCCCAGCCTCCCCATGTCGCGCACTTCCGACCCGCGCCACTAGATGACCCAGCAGTCGGATCGAGTCGTGTCTTCATCTTGGGTCTTGGGTGGGGGGGGGGGGGGGTTCTAGACGTTGCAAGTGCTAGAATGCTTATGATGCAACTTTATCAGTGCCTCTTCATACTAAATAGTATAATCACCCAGAATGGCTCTCAATGCTCTCTTTCGGATAAATGAATACAGCACTAGAAACGAGCCTTCAGTTAAAGTTCAACCGAAAAGGGCTAGGATAGGACAATCTATTTACCCATCACTTGTTCACTTAAATTGGCCTGAAGACTTGCTGAAAATTAGTTACTTCGTTGTTCCGCTATTCACGAATAATCGATTTTCAAATAGTGGAATTTCCTTGTGATTTGTGGTGCCTCTATGCGCTTGTATTTTTTATTTATGCCTTATGAGAAAGATTTGCCATTGTTTTTGTTCAGGCACTAAGCAATCGTCACCAATCTCACCACAGCCCACTTAAAAGCCGCATTTGTGTTGAGATTAAAGTTTCCCGCGTCATAGTAGAATTTACGCTGTGGGGACGGCCGGAGATATTCTGAGCCTCATAACTAGAGCAGATAGTGGAAAATCAAAAAATCCCTTTGCAGAATCCAAATAATTTAGTGTATTCAATTAAATGACACACAAATAAGTCGGCTTTTCAGTTAAACTTTAAACAAATAAAGTACCTACCAACTATAAATATCCTGTTTTTGGGAGTTACTTCTTACGAACCACTGGAGGTGAAGGCTAGTGCTGAGGTTTCGTTTTGGATTGGGTCGTTGACGTGGGAGATTTCATTTTCTGCATCGTCATTGTGAATTATCTCTATTTTATGGTGAATATCTTAAAGTCAGCTAAACTTGAAATACAGCTCCCCTAAGCCAGCTGAGACCAATAACTTTTGTTTCCATCCATTAAAATGCAATTTCGCAAGGATTTCTATCTTCGGTAAGAGGTGTCCGGGGAATGACTTTGGCCGTTTTTGCTACTCACGCAATATGTGGAGGAAGGGCATTTCGAGTGGCCATGATTCTGTCCGAAAAGTCCACTGTCACATATCCTCCTGAAAATGTCTCCCGTAGGCTTTGGTGTCACAGCCAGACAAGCCATTCAAGTTGACATGTTAAATCGAGGTCGCTGATATATTTTCGTAGAATCTGGGATAGTTCGTAACGTTCGATCAGGTCACCTTGGGTGGAAGAAGACGATTTGGTTGTATAGAACGTTGCACGTACGATTATTAATGCTGATTAAATTGCTTTAGATCGTGGTAATGGGGAAGGTAGTGTTCCCTTTTCGTGAGATTGCCACGTATCTAGGGATCCAACTCGCTAAGCTTATGGCCTGCTCGCGTTTTCACGTTATCCACCGTCGTGACGTTGTCGGATCCTTATACGGCTTTATTGCTCTCCCTCAAGTTCTTTTCCGTTCATACATTCTCAGTTTTGGATATCTAGAGCAAACATTGCCTGCTTTAAATTTCGTCTTGGGTTCAATTAGTTCTACGAATACATTATTCCAAAGCGTCATCATAGATTCTTTGACGAAATTTGTTACTAGTACACTAGTAATTTTAAATTTCTTCTTGGTTTCAGTTAGTTTTACTAATACACTATTCCAAAGCGTCATCATAGATTCTTTGACGAAATTTATTAATAGTATACTAGTAATAAACTACTACGGTAGGTACTAATAAATTACTACTAATGAGTGACTAGTATAGTAGTAATAAAATTCGTCAAAGAATCTATGATGACGCTTCGGGATACGAAAAATTGACAGTAGTTTTCGCATGCTACAATCTTCGCATTTTTTCAAACAGTAATGATTTTATTTAGTATATTTTAATAGTTAGGATGCATTTTTCAAATTTCTACGCTCCCAGGTAGCCTATACTGACTGTGTACTTTTTGTCGTCGATTTTATTTACTTTTACATTCCTCTAGTGTTTTTCGAAGGAATATGAATATTGATAATAAAAATGAGTCCCGTCGATATGCGTAGCATGGGTGCCGAGGGAGCTTCCTTGCCTTCCTTTTTTTATTACAAAGCCTATAGACTTACTAGTCCTAATCAAATCTTCAGTTTCTGCTTCATACAAATCCACCCTCTGTTAGGTCGCTGCAGGCACGTACGCAGGAAATTTTTTCGGTGGGGGCCCAAATCCTTCAAACAGTATTAAAAGGCGCATTATATTATGTAACATCTACAAAAACCAAAAGCTGGTGCTGGTGACCCTATTGGGTAATTACAGGCCAAAAAATCATCGAAAACGGTTAACAAATTCTGTCTAGACCAGTAATTAACCACTATCCCTTATTCTGTGTGAAGGATCAGAAAACTATGCGAAAAAAAATCGATTTCGGGGGGGGGGGCCCGGGCACGGAGGCACCCCCCCTGCGTACGTGCCTGGGTCAGGCCGCTGGTTAAGACGAGACAATAAATATAGCAATCATCTGGATGACATGTTTTCGGTCTCAGAATTCCGCAGAGAGTTTGATTTAGTTACCGTAGATTTCTGGTACCAAAATTTGTCTCTAAATAAGTTTGCATTTTTTTTTTTTTTGTGAAGTAAGAGGCGTGAAAGCCTTTATCGGCATTATTTTTTTTTTAAGATTTCAAGCATCAAAATATTCCCTTCTGATCCTGAATAGCAACCATGTTCGAGCTAAAATTGATAATACAAATGAAAGAAGACGTTCAAAATATTAGTATGATAGCCTATCAAGATTGAACAATTTTCCAGTTCCATTTATTCAGTAATGCCTCGTTATGCTTATGAAAGGAACTTGAGAACCTGGTGTCACCGAACTGTATTATAAGCAAGAACAAATAATCTACAAGAACCTCCGTCTCCCTGTCTCTGTAATACGAGCATGCGGATTGCGGAGTCGAGTATGCTCTGATACCCTACCCGACGCAAACGAGCGGAGGAGGAGCTATGCAGAACATCATAATTTGTTACCTCTACAAACAGCTGTATCGCAGTACAACTCCGCAGAAGAATGCGAACGCCCTCTGAGTCGTCCTTTACAGCTGATTGACGTCACGTCTAATTCGCTGCAGACCGAGATCTCAACCCCTGCAGACATCCTACGACTTTTCACCTGTATGAGCAACAACGAAGAGGGAAGTAGACGGGTATCAAGTCAAACCTCGCGGCATGTACCTCTATAGCTCCGCTCAGTTTAATCGGGGTATCCATGTTCCCTGCATGGGACCAAAAACGCAGGTTCTGTCAGATTATTTGTTCTTGATTATAGAGAGACAGGCCATGAGCAGAGGGGTTAGGTACTCTACAATTAATACCCTGAATGGCTTGAATGATTGTGTAGTTTTGTCGTTGTTTATTACTATTGCTGGAAGAAAGAGATTGCATATGTCACGCTACAGAGAGCGAATTTGGTAACAAGTAGAAGCTGCTAATTTCGAGACCATCTTTAAAGCATAACTCACCCTAGAAATGATCTTTTCATGATAAAATGGTTCAGTAAAAATCGTTTCTCCCCATGACATTATAGCGATACACCCTTCAGAAAATTCCTTCCAGATTAGTTCGTTTGTGGCCGATAGATGCGCTTAGTAAACAATAACACGTTACTTCTGGGTGTACGTCTATCCGGGTTTTGTTTGGCTATTTTCAATTCCTCTTAGGGTTAGCCATGTTTAAAACTGTTTAAAATGCATCTTCCTCTATTTGTGCTCTACCCAACTCCGTTCTGTCAAACTTCAGCAAGTATGTCAGTCCTGGCCTTCGGCTTCAGTGCTGAGTGCTGGTTGACTTTTCCTCGGGCCTAATGCGCGACTCGGTATGAGGCAAAAGCCAATCGCTTATTCACCCTTCAGATACCAACAGAGCTGGTGGACTCGGACTCTCGACTCGTCTCGAGACGGTCACGAGTCGCCTTTTTCAAGTTTCAAGGACGCGGACTCGTCTTTCACGGAGCTGTCCGTCCGCCAGAGCTGTGGACCCGTCTCGAGACGCCTTTTTCAAGGACTAGGACTTGTCTCGGATTTGCTGGACTCGCAGCAGCTCTGGATACCAAGATCTCACGTGTGATTGTCATAGTCTCTCTGTCGTGTCTGGCGGCATTTCATCACTGGATTTTATTAGAAGCGTATTTTCTTGTTTGCGCTTGTCGACTGTGTCAAGCCTTCTCGCTCCCAGAAGCGGATGTTCGAAGCAAAATATTTGAAAACCGCACGTCGTGGTTAAAAGTGAGAAAAGCCAAGAGAAAGAAAGGAATCCGGTTACAAGATAGATCTATTGGCCAATCAAGTCTTCCAGAATGAAAAACAACATTTTCAAGCTTGCATGGCCTTATTTTTGAAAGAGCTGCCTGCTGACCTCGGAACTTTCGGCGAAGTTTATGCTGTTCGACTGTCAAACTCTCTCAAAACTTGTATGACATCTGGCAGAGCAAAGCGGCTTCACTCCAGCAGCCACACCCATTTCCGGAAGCATTGGGATAATCGGACTTTCCAAGGCTCGTTAGAGAAGCTAAGCTCTCTCAAAACTTGTTCTTCGTAATTAGGTCAGAGAAGCCGACTTTCCATGACATCTGGCACGGACGAAAATGCAGTTACAATATCTCTGATCCAGTTTCCGTAAAAACCTTCATAACCGCGGGAGAGAGAAACTCTCTGAACTTGCTTGAACTGTGGCACCCGAAAAGTAGCTACATATTTCTGAGCCGATTTTCCTTATCATTGAAATGATCGGGTTTTCCCAACCTCCTTAGAAAGCTAAACTCTGTCAAAATGTATGACCTATTCAGTTTAGTTCATTTATTTATATCAGCCAAAGCTGGCGAGTAGAAAAATAAAATAAAATATAAATGGTCCACAACTGACCAACAACTAGACCATGCACTTTCACAAATTCTACATTGTGATGGCACGAGAAAAATAGCCTCACCCGATGCCAGTATCCTTGGTCCGAAATCGACTTTCCTAATCGCGTGAGAGACCTTAACTTTCTCAAACTTGTATGACACCTGAAAATTAGATTTGCTGTCTCTAAGATAGCTTCCGTCATCATCGAATTGGTCCAAGTTCCCTGTATTCCAGTTCAGCGATTCAAATCGGAATAGTTCCCCGTGTCTCATAGAGAAGTTGCAGCCTACACGACGAAAACGGATGGGGTACGTGTTTGTCCTCTTTTCCGTCTTGATGGGGATGGTTTTGATCATTTTCTTTTCAGGTGCCATGAACTTTGGCATTTAAGTGGTTCTTTATTTTCTGGGAATGGTGGGCAGCTTCTTGGTATCTTACGATCTACGTCACCAAGAGTGATTGTTTCTTTTGGAAATTTTGTGCAAAAAGCACTCGAGTTGAGAAGTGCTGTTTCTTAGTTTCTTATTTTGTCTTAGTTTATTATGAGTTTTTTGTTTATACTGTATATGGCCTTTGGGTTTTTATGGCACTTGCAGCCTCTGGCTCAAGTGCCATATACCGATCGCAATTCCGTCTGTCGGTCGGTCGGTCGGTCGGTCTGTCTGTCCGAATTTTTTTGTCCCACATGTTCGAGTTAGGGTACTTCCAGATGTGTTAGGACGATGAAACTTGGCAGGAAAATCAGGGACCCGACCAAACTAACCTGGAAATAATCAGTTTCCCGATCCGACCATCTGGGGGGGAGTGGTGGGCCGGGGAATTCTGAGAATTAAGTAGTTTTTGTCACACTTTTTCGAGTTGGGGTACTTCCAGATGTGCTAGGACGATGAAACTTGGCAGGAGCATCAGGGACCCGACCGGACTAGCCTGGAAATAATCAGTTTCCCAATCCGACCACCTGGGGGGAGTGGAGGGCTGGGGAATCCGGAAAACTGGAGTAGTGTGTAACTTTCGAAGGGATGATCGGATTGGAATGAAACTTAATAGCTGAATAAATGGCACACCTCTGATGTCCCATTTGAAGTCCGAACCGGATTCGACAGCTATGGGGGAGTTGGGGGGGGGGGGAGACCGGAAATCTCGAGAAACGGTTAGAATGGAGGGATCGGAGTGAAACTTGCTGGGAAGAACAAGCATCTGCTCCAGATAAATCCTTTATACATTTGGACTGGATCCGGACACTAGGGAGGGGGTACGTGGAGGGGAGTTTCCCGGAATTCCGGTAATGGCGGTTTTGGGGATTTTCACGACGAAACTTGGGAGGCGAATCAGGGACCCGATCAAACTGACTTATAAATAAAAATTTACATGATCCGATAGTCGTGGGGGGGATTAGCGGGAGGGGGAATCCGGAATACTGAGTCATGCGTAACTTTGGAACGGTTGATCGGATTTGAGTGAAATTTGATAATTGATCAGAGGACATGTCTCTGGTGACCTTTGTCATGTCCGGACCGGATTCGACAACAATGGGAGGGGCAGAAAATACGTGACCGGCTCAGACTGGGGAGATCGGGATCGAACTTTTTGGGAATAATAAAGAGATGCTCTGGATAAATCACTTACAGAACCGGGTTGGCTCCGGCGACTGTGGGGGAGTTTGAGGGGGGGGGGGTCCGGAATTCCGGTGATTGGACGATCGAACTGGGCTGGAATATTAGAGATTCGACAAGATTGGCTCAGAAATCGCCACTTTCCTAATCCGACATTCCTTAAATTACCAATCTTGACCGCAAATTTATAAAAATACTTTTATGCAAATTATAAATTTTCATGATCCCCATGAGCACATTATCATTTTTGCCTCAAGGGTTTGAAGTTTTAGCTCCCTGAAAGTGCGTGTCTGAACCGCAAGGTCGAAAACTACTTTTTTTTTCATCAAACGATACATCTCAACCCATGATCATTTGTGCCGCAAGGGTTTTGCTTAAAAATCTATTTTATCACCCTTAAAGTGCACATTTTAACCGAAAAGTGAAAAAAAAAACTTTTTACCAAACGGTATATATCAATGATCCCTAAGGGCCTGTGATCGTTTTGTCTCAATAGTTTTTCTTACAGATGAATTTCTAACGCCTATAAAGTGCGTATCATTACAGCCAAGTTCTAAAACAAAATACTTTTTCTCTAGCTCCCTTAAAGTGCGCATCTGAACCGCAAAGGTAACCTTAAAAGTACGTTTGATCAAACACTACATCTCAACCCATGCAAGTGCCATATGAGCTTACAGCTCTTGTTAAATACAGATATGCATATAATATAACCCAAAGCTAAAAGCTGGAGCAAGCCAGCAAACGGGGGCAAGAAAGTTGACATCATTCAGTTAAAGGGGTGAATTTATATGGTGGAAAGCATGGGAAAAACCGTCATCGTGGACAGGTTAAATTACCGTAAAAACAACTGTACCCTTTATTTCTGAAAAATCCTAACACCAGCCAACATTACTCCCATCTAACAGAAAAAAAATCGAATTTTTATGACAATGATTCTGTCAATACTCTACATGAATAAGTCAAAAACACGCCAGTGATCCCCAGGAAAAAGGAGTAAACGTCTCTGTAACGACTCAAATTCAACGACTCAAATCCTGTGTCAAATAATCACGGCGAACTTTGGGAGCAGCTGTGATACCACTTCTGCCTTTCTTCCGCTAGGTACCCGGAGAGGTCGGAGATTTTGTGTCGGCAAGGAGAGATAGTCATCAAGAGTATTCCGTCCTCTCATGAATAACTCAGTGGGTCAGACAGTGCAAGATATTCTAGCTCTTGTAGTCTAACACCTTCTCCTCTTGGAAATTTGGCTGATTTTTAGGCAGAATTTACATAAAAGCCTCAAAACCAATTATTGCAAGAAAAAGCCAAAAGGCCGATTCCTCACAATGTTAAATTATTTTGTGAGATTGCTGGTGCAAGAGGGAAGTTTTTATTCGATCACCTGTTTGATATTGAACTCTTTTTCTCGAACTGGCGTGAACTGTGGCAAAGGAAAAGCTGCTCTCATGTCTTAACAGTTTTACTAAAAAGCCAGCTTATTTTCGTATATTCTTTTTAAACACATTGGGGTCATTCCAGCGAAATAAAGCCAGGCAAAAAAATCGATTTCTCAGATTTTGACGAAAATTTCTCAGAATGATCTACCAGGGTCCAGGACCTTCCCCAAAATTTTTTTTCGGCGAAAAAAATTATTTCGGACTCTGGCCAATTTTTGAAATTTTCGTCCAAATATTCCCTTGCTGATGGTTGAAAAAGTCAATATTTTTCACAAATTCGACAAAAATCAGGGAAATTCAACACGACCTTGAAATTTTTTTAGCTTCTTACCTACCTTTAGTACTTCAAATCTCGAGATGTTCAAGTATGTAGGTACTATTCTTTCCTTTTTTACGGTAATTTTGGTAAGGGAAGGCAAAAAAAGTGGGTCTTGGTAGATCCACTCCAGGAGAACCGGCCAGATCGCGAAAATTCTGAGATTCCCCATGGTAGTAGAGTGAAGAACGAGCTACATTTCTTCATTAGCACTTTTGTGGCTATCGAGCCAGAAATGGTCTTAAATAGCGATCTTCGAAAACTGAAATTCTTGGGAAAATGCATTGTTTTGATTACAAAATGTATTAGTCTCACAACCTAAAAATAAAAATTGAGAAATGAATTTCAGTTTTCAGATCTTACCGTTAGACTACAACCTGCCTGGACCAATTCTTAGCTGTCCAAGGGCCCGAAATCTTCTTTTGGCCTATTTTCAGAAACTTACTAGAATGCATGCTTTTGCTTGTTTCACGTGTAAGTTTGCGCGAGGGTGGTAAATTAATCATATGCTTGGTTACACGCAATTCTGAAACGCTAACCGAGTTCCGTTGTCAGTACATTTTTGGGATCCCAAAACGTAAGTGGAGGGATACCTATGACATCGCAAAAGTTGTCCGTCTGTGCGCACGATAACTCTCGAAGGGATTGAGATATTCTGATGAAACTTGGTGGGAGGATCCTTCGGGTCAAAGTACAAGTCAAGTTCGAAGATGGGCTCTGTAGCCCTATATTTGAGGGTGGGGGAGGGGTTTCAAATTAAGGGGCAGTTTTTTTTTTTTTTAACTATTGAGATAGTTGATTTAGGGGTAAGGAGACATGCTGAATCCGAATATGAAAGTTATTTCTCACCGGACTAGTAGTTCACCCGGAATCCGGCAAAAACCGGACACAAAATTTGTCGACCAATTTTGGGCTACCCCTTTTCTCCAAAATAGTATAGCTCTGCATAATGGTATAGCTCTGCGCAGAACGTGTAATCAGTGAACCTAAGAGCTAGTTGTTTTCGAAGGTCGAAGGGGTTGGTATGTGGGAAAACAGAAGGTGTTTGCGGGCTATATAACAGTTGGAAAGTTTAGAGGGATTGACAACTTCAGTAGAAGGGTACACACTGAAACCAAAAATAGACCGATCCCAATTGTGAGACAAGTAGGGGACTTCTAATGGTTTCATGGTCTAATAATAGGCTGTAGACCATAATCATCTTCGACAATGAGGGGTTAGCAGTTTTGTCTACTTGGTGTACCTACAATTTGTTTCCTGTGCTTTCTATGGTACGATCAATTTGGCACCACGTCTATCACGAGGACATGGACTCGTAAGTAAGAATCGGTTGCTAGAATCTTTGGTGATGAGGGGTTGACAACTTTTGCTAGTTGGTATACCCTTTATTTTCATTTCATGGTAAGAACGATACGGTACCATGTCTATCAAGGGGAGATGGACTTGAAGTAAGAATCGGTTGCTAGAAGGGCTTCGCGAGGGGCTTGAAGCTTTAAACTTTGATCTGTTTCTAAATATTACAAGTAAAGAGTACTGATCTGTCAGCATCATATATTAGATTTTGGGATCCCATCGACACCTTTGGTCTTGTTATTATCTATAGGCTGCAACTATCTAAGAAACTGAAATTTCGTATTTGCAACTATGTGCAAAGAATGTGGAACACGTTAATATTATGGCGAAGTTACAAGTTTTCTATCTTCAGTCTATCAACATCTTTTATGTACACTACTCTGGCAGCATTCCGCCGAGCTGAAACTAGTACACATAAAACATCTGAGGGGTGGCACCAGTTCTCAACCTCGTCTTCGGGGACTAAAAAACCTAAGGGGTCGACTGACTTCCGCAAAATTTCTATGCAGGCTTCTTCTACGTCTTCATCCGTGTCGACAACTTTGCCCAACTCCCAGTTATCGCAAATCTTAAAGCAGACATAGTATCCGAGCTGGTATTATAGTCAGAACAGCATTTTTTTTTTTGCGATTTTATTTTTGAAATCTATTTTGTAAAAACAATGCATTTTCCAAAGAGTTTAAGTTTTCTAACATCGCTATTTAAGACCATTTCTGACTCGATAGCCACAAAAGTGCTAATGCAGAAATGTAGCTCGTTCTTCACTCTACTACCATGGGGAATCTCAGAATTTTTGCGATCTGGCCGGTTCTACTGGCGTGGATCTACCAAGACCCATTTTTTTTGCCTTCCCTTGCCAAAATTACCGTAAAAAGGAAAGAATAGTACCTACATACTTGAACATCTCGAGATTTGAAGTCCTAAAGGTAGGTAAGAAGCTAAAAAAATTTCAAGGTCGTGTTGAATTTCCCTGATTTTTGTCGAATTTTTGAAAAATATTGACTTTTTCGACCATCAGCAAGGGAATATTTGACCGAAAATTTCAAAAATTCGCCCGAGTTCGAAATAATTTTTTTCGCCGAAAAAAATTTTTGGGGAAGGTCCTGGACCCTGGTAGATCCTTCTGAGAAATTTTCGTCAAAATCTGAGAAATCGATTTTTTTGCCTGGCTTTATTTCGCTGGAATGACCCATTGAATAGTTTGACTCTCTTGAGGATTTTAAATTTTTCGACAACAGGCTCTAGTAGGGATTTTGAGAATATGGACGGCCTCCCGACAAGAACGGCTCCACAACCGGATTTAAACAAAAGAACAAACGTGATTTTTCTGGCCTCTCCTATGATCGAGGCCCAGTTTCATGGCTATGCAACCATTGTATCAGACGTTGTAGATATCAGACAATATTAGACGTTTCGAATATCAGACTGACAATCTACCATTTTTAGTATTCTTCTTATATACATATTTACATATTTCTGAGAATCGTTTGCCATTGCCGTTACTAAGTATTAAAGGATAGAGGTATAAGCTCATAGAGGTACCACAAATCCGGAAGGGAAAATTTACAATATCAAATTCGACTATTCGTGAATAGTTGAACAACGAAGCATCTCATTTTTATCAGTTCTTCAAGCCTATAGAAGTGAATAAGTGATGGATGACTGGATTGTCGTATCTCAACCCTTTTCAGTTAAACTTTAATTCGGTTTCCGGAATTAGCCAGTTAAAGTCCAATTCCCTAACCCCCTTAGAGAGCTATAAGTCGCTCAAAACTTTGATCTCTGTGTGGGGCACGGAATCGCAGCTTCCCTGTTTCCTAAGCAAGTTCCCATAATCAGCGGAATGATCCGACTTCTCCAACTTCCTTAAAACGATAAACTTCCCGTACTTGTATGAACCGTGGTACCCGAAAATCAGCACTAACCTAGTTTCTGTAATTGAAAGCCGACTTTCCCAACGCGTTAAAAGAGCTTTGAACTTGAATGATCTGTGGTACGAGGAAAGCATCTCCAAGACGCTTTCGGCAATTCAATGAAGGCGACATTCCCAACCCTGTTAAAGAATTCTTCCGCTCCACTTTCGAGCATTAGGTGAGATTGATGGTGCAAGTGGGAATGTATTTATTGGATCACGTACTTGGACTAAAGGACCACAGCTCTTGAAATCCACTACGATTTTGGGTTCATCCGGAGATGTTCATTTGGCACGTGACAAGCATGCCAGCTACGCTTGAGAAAGCGGAGACGGGCTGATTTTCCTCCCCCAGCTCCGTAGGATCAAGAATGTAGGATTTGCGGTTTTATTGTGTCTATGTAACGAGGTTTTTGGGATCCCAAAACGTAAGTGGAGGGATAGCCTACCTATGACATCACAAAAGTTGTCCGTCTATCCGTCCGTCCGTCCGTCTGTCATCCCGATAACTCCCGAAGGGAATTGTATATTTTGATGAAACTTGGTGTGAGGATTCTTTGAGTCAAGGAAAAGGTCGAGTTCGTTATAGGTTGGAGAGGGGGTTCAAATTAAGGGGCAAACAAAATATTTCTAAACAGCTAACGAGAAAGGTGATTAAGGGGTAAGAAGACATGCTGAACACGATTGTGAAAACGATTTTCTTGCCGGGCAAGTATAGTAGTTCGCTCGGAATCCGGCCAAAACCGGAAAGCTTGTGAAAAGCAAAAGTCTTATTTGAAGTTGATTAGATGTCCGATATAGGGGCGAGAAGAGATGCTGCATTCGTATATGACAATCATCGTTTACTCGGACACATAGTTTGCCCGGAATCCGTCTGAAACTGGAAAATTTGTCATAAGTTAAAATTTTGTTTGAAGTTGATTAGATGTTCGATATTGGGGGAAGGAGATACACTGAATTCGTTTTTGAGCTTTATTTTTTTTTGCCGGACAAGCAGTTCGCCCGGAATTCGGCCGAAACATTTGGCAGAAGCAAGGCCGGAAGTTTTGAACAGTTTTGTCAAAATAGATATGACTTACAAGAGTAAACACACATGCTGAATCCAATTCAAATATTAAATTTTTGAGATCCCGTCGAAACCTTTGGTCTTGTATTGAGTACCAATTGAGATTTATTTGCTCGTGAATAGCACGGAGAAGCCCGAAAGTTAATGATTGACACCAGAAAATTAAATAGTACTAATAAGAATATAAAATTCTTGTCTTGTTTGTCACGAGAAGAGCGAATGATCATTTTTTTGTGTCCTTGAACGTTTGTAGGAATTGAAGAAAGCCTTTTTTAATATTTTGAAGTGATCTTGTAGATGTGTCAAAATTGACCTGAAACAGATAAGTCAGCTACGATATTCTTCAACTATGTATCCTTCTGTCATCTTCTATCACTACGATATTCTTCTATCAGCTACTTGTATATATTCAAATTATCTTAGCCCGTTAATTGTAATGGTCGATATTTTTATGCCTAGTGCCAATTCGGCTATTAGTTGGATCAGTAAGCTATCTAGAATACTCAGTTTTGAGTGTTTTTAAATATGATTCCCGGTCAGCTCGGGCTGAAGGAGGATCTTGTAGATTCTGTTGCGGGAAAATCAGTTGTCGTGAACTCGAAGCAAGGTGGAATAAAAGGGTCACTGGAAAACCGGAACACCGGAACCTCCGGAACCGATGGCTTTGGAATCTAAGCTAACCTAACCTTTTGGTTAGGTTAGGTTAGGGAGGTTCCGGGGTTCCGGTTTTCCAGTGATCCGAATAAAATGGAGAAAAATGAGCCATATGAACTTCATCGCATTCTTCTTTTAGAAAACCACGGCATGGTCTTCAAGAACGCGGGATTCGCCGAATATCGCAGCTACCGCTACTGGGATGCAGCTACGCGCGGTCTCGACTTCGCCGGTATGCTAGAAGACATCAAGAATGCACCTGAAAAATCTGTCATCATCCTCCACGCCTGTGCACATAACCCCACCGGAGTGGATCCGACCCATGACCAATGGAAGGAGATTGCCAACGTTATTCGGGTAAGTTTATTCCACTTCAAGTAGAACTGAAGGCCTACTCTGTTCAGTTATTTTATCTGGGGAACCAGGGGAGGTCAGCCTAGCCTGGGCCAACTTTCCCTTAGTCGTCCCTTTGCAGTAACATTGTTAATCGAATCGTCAGTTCGGGTTTTGCTTTGTTCTAAGTTGGTGTAAGCAAGTAATGTATATTTGAACGCGTTGCTACACACATACACTTTTTTTATGCCACGAATGGGCGATCAGGCTCTTGCGGTCGAAGACTACAATTGAATTCTTCCGGAATAAAAGCAAAAATGATGTAAAAGCAAAATGACAAGTTGATATCTTTCGACTTTCCGGCCAGAATGAATGGGATTCCAGAAAATCCGTCCGAAAAATCTCATTCGTCGGTCAGTAACGTTAGCTTGATTCTGCCCGAAGAAGAAAGGTAAAAGGAAGCCTTCCGCATCACTTTGTGTATCACGTCAGCGACAAGTCCCTTCATTCGTCCAGAAAGAGATTTTTTACTTCCCGGACGAAATGAATGAAAGTGCAGTCTTCGCCCCTTAATCAGGCAGATGTGAAATCCGACCGGGAAATCCCTATCGTCTGTCCTCAAGGTTAGCTTGTAATTTTAAGATGGTGGTAGCATACACACTCTTAACAGACATCATCTGATACTCAAACGCAAGTTCCGCCTGGACATTCAACTAGTAGCCTATATTTCTTCAGGGTTTACCTGCGTTTGTGTCGGTCGGTCGCGTTCATTTTATTCGACATTTTATTGGGACAGACTCTCTCAGTTCCGTTCCTGTTTGTCCTTTTTTTGACATAGTGTGAAGGTTCTTTGAAGGTTTCTTTCTTTAAAGTTTAACCGAAAAGGACTGGGATAGGACAATCTAGTTACCCATCACTTATTCACTTAAATTGGCTTGAAGACCCGCTGAAATTGCGTTACTTGGTTGTTCCGCTATTCAGGAATAATCGATTTTTAAATAGTGGAATTTCCGTGTGATTACAAGAAAGATTTATGACTTTATTTTTGTTCAGGCACTAAGCAATCATCACCAATATCGCCACTGCCCACTGAAAAGCCTTGTTTGTGTTTAGATAAACATTTCCCGCGTCATAGTAGAATTTTCGCTGTGGAGACAGCCGCAGACAATCTGAACGTCATAACTAGTGCAGATAGTGGAAAACAAAAAAATCCCTTTGCAGAATCGAAATAACTCAGTGTATTCAACTAAATGACACAAAGATAAGTTGGCTTTTCAGTTAAACTTTAACATAGTGTGGCGTTTCCGCTTCGGGGAAGGCAAGCCCCGGATTACATTATAGGCTGGATATTGAATGGCACAATTGGAAAAAACCTTTCAGATTAGTTTGCCTATAGTTATCTCGTATTAAGTCAAAAACCCTGTATTGTCCTGAATTTCAGCTTTTGCTGGCTTTTGCTAAACTTTCCAAGTTTCTAAATTTTCTAATATTTTTTTGTCAAGTTATTTCGGCTGTATTTTTCGTACCTTGTGTCACCCATTAAATTCTCTTGTACTGGATAATATCTAACAAAACAAAGCAGACAAATGGATTCGGTTAAAATCGGTTAAAACACCCAATAGATATCATACAAAAAAAACATACTAATTTTCTGTCTAAAATTCCTCGAATCCATCACAACCTCGCTGAGGCTGTAGCTGATGGTTGAGTTTTTATGCATACGTTTTTGTTTTTTTTTAATTTGCATATTTTGTCTGTTGATTTGTTTATGTGATACGGCCTTGTTATGTTATAGTTATCGTTTTATATTTTTGGCCAGTTATGTATGGGTTTATTACATTTTTTACTCTCCGATTTCTGGAGGAAATAAATGAATTGAATTGAATTCATTCCTATTATCTCAGTACCGACAGGGGTAACCTGACGTAGAGATTTATTATTAAAGCTGAGTAAAAGTGCTTGTTTTCCGCGGATTAGGGCTGAACGACTGATCCGATGAGTTTATTAGTGCATGTTTGCCCTCAAATCAAAGCTCTATACGACTTCAGTTAACTTCCGCTACTTCTGTCAGATTTCCAGCTTGCAGGGTTCTCGACGAATTCCTTGTCCAGTGAATCTCGATGAAAAATGTCCGAGAATTAGTCGTATGGAGTAGTACGAAAAAGTAGCATGCAGTAGTAACTGTTGTTACTACATGCTACTACTAGCAAACTGGATGTTATCGGATACTACTACGTCTACATATTAAGATTAACCCAGTCGGAGGCATGTTTATCAAAGTATTCCATACTACTAAGTATCACGAATCAAACTACTCCATACTACTACGTACCATTCCATGCAACTTTTTCGTACAACTACCATACTACTATACTACACAGTCAAAGAATTTTTCATCGGGATACAATGGGATACAAAGTCAGTATGTATTTTACGCCCTTATCGAATATCCAAGCAACTTCGGAAACAAACAAAAAACTTTTTCGGTGTTGGATTTCGGGCGTAGCCTACTACTTTAACTTCGAACCTGTCAAAGTTTAAAATGGAATCAGCGTGTCCCCATACCCCATTACCAAATCTCCAAAGAAATTCAGAAGAAAAAAACATTTAATTGTCCCAAATTTCCGGTTTTGGATCCTGCTGTCCGTCGAGATAATAACATTCAGATTTGGATTCAGCGTGTCTCCTTACCCATTAAACAACTCTCTCATTAGCGTGACAAAACATTTGTTTCACTCAATAATTTGAGGCCCCCACCCCGAAATATAGGGCCACATCTACCTGTATTTTGTACCTCATTCCAAGTTTGAACAAAAAAGATCGATCCCTTTTCGTGCCCACAGACAGACGGACAGACAGACTGACGTACTTTACATAGTCGTAAGTATCCCGTCACTTACGTTTTGGGATCCCAAAAGCATTTTGTTTGATCATCGTAAGAAATAGATAACCCAGTTTGTACAAGGAAGAGTGTTCACTGGAGATTTTGGCAGAGGGGCGTCTGTGTTTGTCAGTCTTTTGTCTTGTTTGTCTTTTGGGAGGAGTGACATGCAGGGGGAAGAGCAGGTTTGTTCTAGGAATAATAAACGCGATAAAGCTCTGGATTTTTATTTTTGGTGGAATGCATAGAAGCCTTTTTCCGGCCTCCTCGTAATTAGTTTGTCTTTTAAATTATCTTTGCTTTTCCCTATGGAACTATTAGCTTCAGAAATCCCCACTTCTCTGTGGCTTCGTCTTACACCTGCGACTGTTAGCGCTTTTTCTGCTTTACGGATACTTTCCCTAAAGAAGAATTTATTGTGTTGAAGAATTTATTCTTTAGAACTTTCGAGAATGTTTAAAAGACCCGTCGTATCCTACCTATGCCAATGCAACCTACTTTTCTAACTGCATTCATTAATTGTTAAACCCGGAGACCCAAATTTCGTATGTTACATTCTGAACCCACTAACGACACCTCCCCAATCCCTGCACTGCGATTCACTATTTTCCATGTGCATTATGCTCCCGGCGAGTGTTCGCCTATCATGCTACTTATGCATAAAACTGGTTGTTTGAGTTATTGCCAAGATTTTGCTAGACTAGAAGTCGATGGGTCTGGGAAAAGGCTTTAAACAGCTAAAGCCGTGGATAATTTGTTAAAGTTTAACTGAAAAGCCAACTGATTTGTGTGTCATTTTATTGGATACACTGAATTATCTGGATTCTGCAAAGGGATTTTTTTTTTCCACTATCTGCTCTAGTTATGAGGCTCAGAATATCTCCGGCCGTCCCCACACCGTAAATTCTACTATGACGCGGGAAATTTTAATCTCAACACAAATGCGGCTTTACAGTGGTCAGTGGTGAGACTGGTGACGATTGCTTAGTGTCTGAACAAAAAAAAAAAATGATAAATCTTCCTCGTAAGGCTTACAACGAAAGTACAAGCGCATAGTAGGCACCACAAATCACACGGAAATTCCACTATTTGAAAATCAATTATTCGTGAATAGCGGAACAACGAAGTAACTAATTTCCAGCGGGTCTTCAAGCCAATTTACGTGAATAAGTGATGGGTAACTAGATTGTCCTATCCTAGCCCTTTTCGGTTAAACTTCAAAAGCAGAGCTTAGTAAATAGTGCGATGTGTGCTTTCATTTCAAAAATCGAAAGTAAAAAAAAAACCGTTTCTCCTGAAGAATCTGACATCTGAGTTTTCTTTACTGGCAAAGTAATACCTGTTTTGTTCAAAATCAAGTTTTGTCAGTAATACCTGGCAATATGGAACGTGGAAGCACTGGTTAAATATGTGTGATGTAGCGGAAATTTGTGATGGAATGAAGCGGATAAAAATGCACCAGGTGACTTATCGATCCAGATGCGGAATATCTGTGATGAAGCAAAGATTACGTTTCCTGAATTTCCCGCATGAAGAATTGCTCGAGCAAAAAAAGTTTGCTTTTGTTATGGTGTGTATTGAAAGATTGGTGAATAGCAGAGAAAACAAGATTTATATATTTTTTTTTTTTTCATGGAAATCATGTCACATGTCCAGAGTGGACGGATCGGGATGAAACTTGGAGGGAAGAACAAGCAGAAGCCATTTCAAAAATCATTTACAAAATCGAGATTAAAAAAAAATCAGTCTCTCCTGAAGAATCTGACATCTGAGTTTACTTTACTGACAAAGAATGAACCGTTTTGTCAGTAAAACCTGGCAATATGGAATGTGGAAGCACTGGTTAAAAATGTGTGATGTAGCGGATAAAAGTTCACCGGGTGACATATCGATCCAGAGGCGGAATATCTGTGATGAAGCAAAGATTACGTTTCCTGAATTTCCCGCATGAAGAATTGCTCGAGCAAAAAAAGTTTGCTTTTGTTATGGTGTGTATTAAAAGATTGATGAATAGCAGAGAAAACAAGATTTATATTTATTTATTTTATTTTATTTATTTCATGGAAATCGTGTGACATGTCCAGAGTGGACGGATCGGGATTAAACTTGGAGGGAAGAACAATCACAAGCCATTTCAAAAATCATTTACAAAATCGAAATTAAAAAAAAATCAGTCTCTCCTGAAGAATCTGACATCTGAGTTTACTTTACTGACAAAGAATGAACCGTTTTGTCAGTAAAACCTGGCAATATGGAATGTGGAAGCACTGGTTAAAAATGTGTGATGTAGCGGATAAAAATTCACCGGGTGACATATCGATCCAGAGGCGGAATATCTGTGATGAAGCAAAGATTACTTTTCCTGAATTCCCCGCATGAAGAATTGCTCGAGCAAAAAAAGTTTGCTTTTGTTATGGTGTGTAGTGGAAGATTGGCGAATAGCAGAGAAAACAGGTTTATATTTATTTATTTTACTTTATAGTTTCATAATTTTTTTTTTTAAACAGGCCGAGGGCCGTGACAAAGAAACTAAACAGAAACGCCCAAGACACGTAAAAAAAAGTCAGAAATCGACGCCAAAATCCGACTGTGTTCTCTATCGCTAGCCTTGGGAAAAGCCCGCTCTCTTAATACAAAACACTCATCCTTTACCACTCCTCATCCACTCTTTAATGAGTTCACAGTCTTCACAAAGTCTTCTCGATCTCCTTCACACAGGTCTCAACTCTCGTAAAACATGTTCACCATACTCTCATTTTCGCAACTTCCGCACTTTAGACAGAAGTAAGGGTCGGATTATTTTGTGCTTCGTCGTGTAAGCTTTAATTGCCATTTTTTTCTAGTGGGGGAATGTGGAATTTATGTAGGAAAGAAGAGGGAGAGGGACCAATATGTTGGTGTCTGTCCTTGCGGAATGCAGTAAATCGGTTGGAACGAGTAAACTTTCGATTCCGCAAATGTGTTGTTTCCTTTCGATCGTTTCTCCTGGATTTTCCAGTCGACCCCAGAGATGGGCGAATTCGAATCCGGATTCGGACTCGAATCCAGGATTCGTCCTTTTGGCCGGATTCGAATCTTCTTCTTGTCAGACTGGATTCGGATTCGGATTCCCAATCCTCAATCTTACGAATCCGCTCAAATTTCTAGTCAGCCCTTCCAGTTTCCGTTTCCCAATTTTTACGCAGTGCCCTTAGGTAATCCAACTTTATGATCGCCACCACCAACCATCCTCAGCAATCTATCACGTTATCAGATTATCCTACGTTAAGTATCAGCGATTTTTTCCCCTCTAATTTTTAAACTAAGACCTACGTATATGATTTGATTTTTGTTAAGGTCGGATTCGAACCCGGATTCGATTCCGGATTCGAATCCTCTGGCGGAATCGGATTCGTACCTAGCCCTGGATTCGGATTCGAATCCTTTCATGGTCGGATTCGCCAATCTCTGGTCGACCCCCGTCTGCTTCAAGGGGGGGGGGGGGGGGTATGGAAAGGTTTTTGCTGTGGTAGTCCAGGCGGGTTTGATTTAACTGCAGTAGTGAAATATCAAATTGTTTCTTGACCACGATTCATTCCTGACCGAATGGTTAGCACGCTGAACTCGTAAGCGAAAGTTCGCTGGTTCGAGTCTCGGTGGTGCCTAAGGTTTGGTTTGGGGCGGGGGTTTGTGGTGTAACCCTGTAAGACACGCCCAAGTCCACCCAGCTCCAAATGGGTACCTAGAGAAATCTGGAGGATGGCTAGCCCCTAACCGCCCATTGCACTTCCTGGCTGAGAGCAGAGAATCGGAGATCAGCACCGCCAGCTTCGCCTGTCTTTGGAATAATGGGGAGGGGCAGGGCCATCCTGTAGGAGATGTCGCAGTTGTTCAAAAGGTACTGATGGATCAGGAGATACAGCATACAGCTATGGCACTGCGATGTTGGTAGGTCTAGTTCGTTGAGGTTCTACAGAGATGCTAAAGAGACATGGGGGGAAAGTATTTGTTTTAAAGGAGGATTGAATAGGAAGGAGTTAGCGTGGGTGACAAGTATGAGGGCTGATTGTTTACCGTATTGTTTAGGTATGTCGGAAGGGGTTTAAGTCGGGTTGGTCCTTGCTACTGCCCCATGTGTGGGGATATGAATGAGAATGTGTTGCACATGATGTGTGAATGTAGTGAATTGGATGGGTTGAGGAATGAAATGTTTGGAAAAGAGTGTATGATGAGGAATGGATGGTTAAAGTAATGCAGAAGGATGAATTCTTTACGGGAGTTCGCCAGTTAGGAAGATTCCTTATGCTTTCGATGAAGCATCGAGAAAGGTTTATTTAGGCCTGGTTGGAATTTGGTGAAAATTTGTTTTGTATTGCCATGGCCCACGGGCTTTTTATTGTGCAAATATACATCATATCATACAGGCTGATGCTGATAATTTTTTTCCATAGAAAACGGCCATTAATCTGTCCTTGAAACCCGAGTTCAGAAATTTTCGTTATCCAGTACGCCTCAGTAAATTCTATCAGACGCACTGAATAATAAGAAAGGATGGGCGAGCGTTGCGCTAAAGACTTGATTCAGTTTCCGTTCTGTAAGTAATGTTAACTGGCGTTAGGATTGTGCAGAAAGGAAAGGAGCAATTGTGCCCACAGTCCGCTTCTATCCACACGTGGCTTCTCCCCCATTTTCCTTCATCTCGTTAACTCCTTTTAGTCCGGGATCCAGACCGCGATATCGTTCAAAAACAGGGGGGGGGGGTAGCAAACGAGCTGCAGAAGGTTTGAAGAACTTTTCTAGAACAACTTTTTGTGCTGAGAACGAAAATCCTACCGCACCACTCCGCACCGATGTACGTCACCGACTTTTTAGCCTATAAAGGCAGATTTGGCCTATAAAGACCAACACTATTAAAATAATTTTCCTAGCAAGACCGCATTAGCTAAATCAAACAAACTATACATATTCTGAATCCTCTTTTTATCGTCTATCGAATGGTATATTTTTTATTTTTTTTAACTCACGTATTTTTCTTAGAAACGTGTTAGAAACCAAGAAAAAGCGAAAATTATTTAACTTTTTTAGCTAAATTGTCATTTATCTCGGAAAATTTTCTAGCAAACTACATATTTTTATTATTCAGTTAGAAAGATAAGCTCATTGCCAATCGTTTGAGCTATTAAAACTTAAAAAACATTCGGTTTTAAGAATGTCAAGATTTTTTTAAAGCAGAGCATCCCCGTTTTCTTCAGTGAGTGACGGTAGAAATTTTAAAGGAAATATATTAGTTTGACGGTAAGTTTAGGGTTAGTTTTTGGCGTGGAATCCAATTATGACAGTAGATTTTCCCTTAGCATATGTATAGGTCATGTAGGCTATATGGCCTATAGGCTGAATAGCCTATAAATCCTATAATGATATTTTTGTTTTGAAAACACAACTTTTTAATAATCTTTACAGACCTGCTTTTTGAGCCGAGAAGGAAAATCGCGTCGGATAATACAGCACCTGTGTTACCTGCGTAGGCAACCGAGATTTTGGCCTATAAGGGGAATTTAGGCCCCTAAAGACTGGCTCAATGAAATCATTCTACACAAAATTTAACTTATTAGAGATGAGTACTAGAATCTAGAATCTAATGTAGTACTAGTTAATCTAATTATGACATAAGTTTCTTTCTTGGGACGCATATAGGTCATATAGGCTTTATAACATATAGGCTAAATAATTTAAAATGAACAAACCCGTCAGATCTCTCAAATAAATTGACATTTTTATTGGAAAAATTTCCAGAAAACTGTTTTTTATTATTACTGTACTAAAAAGAGAAGCTCTTTCTCGATCGTTTGAAGTATTAAATTTTTTTTTTTTTTAGGATTTCTGGAATTTTTGTAAGCAGGAAATTCAAATTTTGACTATGAGGTGCAGTAGAAACTTTATACTAAATATATTGGTTCGACGCTAGGTTTAGCGTTGGTTTTTGACGTGGGATATAGTAATTTCACTAGTTTCTCTTGTAAGATAGTAGGCTATAGGTCATATGGACTATATAGCATAAAGGATCAATAGCCTATAATGAACAAATCTCCGGAAAACTAAGTTTTCGCACGCCCATAGGTCAGTTTTTTGTGCTGAATCCAGGTTTGTCATCAATTCCAGCATCTCATAAGTTAGTCGCGTTTCACATATAAATCTGCTTGCTCTAACTTTTAAGCCGTGACGACTGCGCCGTATGCGTTACAGTAAGGGCCTACAGAAACAAGAACGGGAGGGTCGCGACATAACTGATGACGTTACCAGAGGAACACTCCAACCATCAGTCCGCTCAATATAAAGAAAATCTATGACTATCCCTCAAACAATAGTAATGCATCCACAGACGAACCGTTAGAATTGCCTGTCTAGCTGTACCTCCACAACATCAACGTTGGCATCTGGAACAAGTTCGTCATAGCCCCCCTCCCCCAATAGAAAAGGTGACAAGGATGATTGTAAAAAATATGCTAGAATTTTTCTGATAATACGTGCAGCTTAAGTCTCCGCAACTATCCTACTACTGCAAAGCTCCAGAGATTGAAGGGACAGACGCACACGGTCTAACCAAAGCGGGCTTCACAACGAGCGTGTGCTGCATGGCTCTTCTCTCTCTGCCGCATACTTGAGCATTGGCAGCACGGATGTGCAGCCATCAATCGTTCAAGCATCAACAGGAAACCACGAAGTTCTGTGTTGACTTTGTTCTTGCATTCGGCTCAGTAAAGAAAGACACAACTAGCTGGGAATGCAGGATAGACAGGGTCCCAAGATAATCCGCGTTGCTCAGGTATTCTATGACCAGACGGAGGCTCTAGTGAGAGGTGAAATAGAGCAGTCAACAGAGTTCTTGACAAAAGGAGGCGTTTGCCAAGGTTTCATCCTCTCGCTAGCTCTTTTCAAGTTCGTCACTGATTCGGTTCTAAAGGATCATGGATAAGCACCGGGGATGGAAGTCTGCTACTGGTGGAAGTCTATGACTTTCCATCGTTTTCCCCTGAAACAGACTGATCGCCGATTAAGTCAAAAGGGCACAGAACATACTGAATGCTGCCCCAGACTACGAAGGTCCTGTCTTGTAGAAACTTTTAAATGTCCCCCAAACTTCGTCGATGAAAACCGCAGAAGCACGCAAAATCACCTTGTTCTACCAAAGGTGCCTGCGATCCATACTGAAAATTAAACCGGATGATTACGGGTAATGAGGAAATGATAACAACGGCAGATCACACCGACTGCTTTGTCGAACCCTAAGGGATATTCAAAAGACATCAGTTCTGACGGTCAACACGGACCTCGAACCGATTGTAGCCTTTAGGAAGGGCCACAGAATATGGGAGACCCAATAGCTAGCCTTGATGACTAAGCCAGTTGTGCATGAACGCCATGAGTGGCGTCGCTTGGTGGTTGCCACGAAGTGCAATCTAGTTTGGTCGTGAAAGAAAACTCCGTTGCAAGCGGGTGAGTGCGGGTCAATAGTTGAGAACAGCGTCCGGCCAAGATTTTCGTCAAGCAGATTTCGCAGCAAGATTTCGTCAGCGTCCGGCCCATCAAAGGGGGTTGGCGACAAGATACCTAACATAATTCGTACTTAGAAAACGCATCACTTTGTCCTGCAGGGAATACAGGATGTTAAATTTTGTCTATAATATTTTCATCGGGCTGGTCTTTATAGGCCTAATTTCCCCTCATAGGCCAAAATGTCACAGATGCTGTCTTATCCGACACGATTTATGTTCCCGGCTCAAAAAGCAGGTCTATAAAGATTATTCAAAACTTATATTTTCAACAACAAAAAATCTTTATAGGATTTATAGGCTATTCAGTCTATAGGCTATATAGCCTACGTGACCTATACGTATGCTAAGGAAAAAACTGATGTCATGACTGGACTCCATGTCAAAAACTAACCCTAAACTTACCGTCAAACTAATAATATTTTGTATAATATATATTTTGAGAGATACGAGGGTTTGCTCATTATAGGCTACTCAGTCTTTATGTTATATAGCCTATATGACCAATATGAATCTCAAGAGCGAAGATTATGTCATATTTAAATTCTACGTAAGAAACTAACCTTAAACTTACCGTGAAACTAATATATTTCCTTTAAAATTTCTACCATCACTCATTGATGAAAACGTGGATGCTCTGCTTTAAAAAAATGTAGACATTCTTAAAATCAAATATTTTTGAAGTTTTAATAGCTCAAACGATTGGTAAGGAGCTTGTCTTTCCAACGAGATAATAAAAATATGTAGTTTGCTGGAAGTTTTTCCGAGAAAAATGACAATTTAGTTAAAAAAATCAAACAAATTTCACTTTTTCTCGGTTTCTAAGACGTTTCTAAGAAAAATGTGCAAGTTTAAAAAAATAAGAAATACACCATTCGATGGACCATCGAATGAGGATTCAGAATATGTGTAGTTTGTTTGATTTAGCTTATGCGGTCCTGCTAGGAAAATTGTTTTTATAGAGTTGGTCTCTATAGGCCAAATTGGCCTTTATAGGCTAAAAAGTCGGTGACGTACATCGGTGCGAAGTGGTGCGGTACGATTTTCGTTATCAGCACAAAAAGTTGGTCTAGAAAAGTTCTTCATACCTTCTGCAGCTCTCCTGCTACCCCCCTTGAACGATAGAGGTGCCTGGATCCCGGACTATTTAAAAGCATTTGCTCATAAGTCCGGGACAGAATCTTGCCTTGGGGATTTCCTCGTTTCTACCAATTGGTTCGAAATGTCCCGTCGATTGTTGAAGAGAGGATACGACACTCAAGCTCGGCAGAACCGTACCTCTTCTTTCGCGGTGCCTCGGATAGAAGGGGATTTATTCAGTTCTCCATATTCCAGCTCATAACCACGCTGCCGTAACTTTGACAGGTAACACTTAAGACAGATAAATAATACATGCTTGGGCATCTTCAGGGCCTGCCTTACCTATATGCCCTTAATAAAATCCAATGACGAATTGCCACCAGATGGGTTAGAGAAACAATAACAATCACACGTTAGATCTTGGTATAAGTTATCTGAAGGGGAAGAAGTGATTAGGCTTTCGGTTCATACCGAGTCGCGCATTAGCCCCGTCGAAAAGTCAGCCAGCAGTCAGCACTGAATTCGGAAGCCAAAATTGACAAACTTCATGAATTTTGACAGAACAGAGTTGGATAGAGCACACATAGAGGAGAGCTAGGCATTTTAAATAGTTGTAAACATGGCTAGGCCTAAGAGGAATTGAAAATAAACAAACAAACCTGTTTAAACGGACACCAAGAAGTAACGTGTCATTGTTTATTTTATGCTTGTGCATCTAGCGGCAGTAAAGAACTAATCTGGATGGAATTTTATGAAGGGTGTATACTACTAAAACCTACTTCTGTAGTCGCTCCGTCCGTTCTTAAACCCGGAGATCCAAATTCTGTGCGGTACATTAATAATTGCTAGAGACAGTGTAGCACGAGAGAAGGGGCTGCGTGAGAATGAAGACTTACCAAAGGTTGAAGTCAAATTCTGGTACGATATCCTATCCCACAACACCCCCTAACGACATCACACTGATTTCCTCACTACTAAGGCGTGAGAGAACAAGCAGAGATTGATTGAAGCGCTGAATAGGTGAAAGGCCAATTCCAGGGTTTGTTTATCTTCATCTGGATTTCGCTTGTCAGGAATTGTCATTCTTTCATTCATTTATTGGTACTACGTATACACAAATATATGGCAAGCGACAAGATCCCCTGAAGCTATCTTGGTGGGGGATCCATTACCTATACGCTAACCTACATTGGAGATAATCACATTACAGTAATGAAACATAAATAAACTACACATACGAATAAATATTAACGGCAATAAAACTTCAAAACTTTAAAAACCTCAGTTTCAAGTTTGTTCGCTTAGTGTTTCAAGTAGGCCTACTCGTTCCAAAGTTTACATTGTTTTACTCTTTTGTATGATAAATTGGCGCCGGGGTACATGAAATGCGGTGACAGAAACTACTCTCTACGGGAACCTATACTACATTAGACAGGCCACTTGTCGTGTGGACGAGCTTAAACCTTTTTCCTTTCTTAGATTGAGATGCGTTATAACTGATTTTCTTTATTTCTTTTAGGAGAAAAACCACTTCCCATTCTTCGACTCGGCTTACCAGGGCTTTGCATCTGGGGATCTGGAAAACGATGCCTGGGCAGTTCGCTACTTCGCCGAGCAGGGATTCGAATTTGTCTGCTCGCAGTCCTTCGCCAAAAACTTCGGGCTCTACAGTAAGTTTGTGTGGCCTACTGCCTTTTGAAGTTTCCACCGCCAAATACTCTATATGACCAGGGACCCATAAATTTCCTGTAATGCTTCGCCATTCAGGGGGCTTGTCATTTCCTATGCTTCTGTGTTGCTATGTTGCCCGAGCCTCACCTACTTTCCAAAAATTCCACTTGGGTCGGATCGGCGGCCTTGCTAAGATAGAGCAAATCCTGGGCCTCCTTGGACGTGAGACCAAAGAGACTCCTCCCTCAAGGCAATATTTTATCCCCGTGGGTATTTCTCGAACTGTCTGACGGTCGGTCAACATAGCATCAGAAATCTCTTAGTGACAATCCCCCTGAATGGCGAGGCATTACAGGAAATTTATGGGTCCCTGATATGACCATGTTCGGAACACGCCAGTGAACCTCCGGAAGAACAAGAAACGTCAACCAAACGAATCCTCAAAATCGATTCAACCCCCTCGTAAACCAATCAACAACGTTTGCTCTTCGCTAGGCACACGGCAATTCTTCATCGTCACGAAGAGAGTCGTCAAGAGTATTTGGGTGCGATTTTAGGATTACGCGGTTTTTGCGTACATTTTTTTCCAGACACATGCCGGATGTTACTGATATACATAAGTTGATATTGACGTTGCCAAAAGTGTTGCTGTTGACAGAGCCGCCACGAGCGAAAATGGTTAGGGGGGGGGGGGTTAAAGTTTTCTTTAATTTTGTTTTTTCTACCGAGTGGCCAACAAAATTGTAGGGCGGGGGGCTCCCCCTTATACGTGATGTCTCTGGCTGTTCACAGTTCCAAAAGACCGGAAATTAACCAAATAGCGTGCGAGTCTTTTTGTGTTAACCAGTAGCGTGCGAGTGTTTTTGTGTTAATCAATAGCGTGCGAGTGTTTTGATCAACCGCCATTTTGATATCCGTTTAGCGCAGTCAGATATCTTTTGTAGCCTATACACAAGATATTGGTATACACATTATTTGACTTGTATATCGCCTGTCACTTGATAAGCCTATCGCCTGCACCTAACATAGCATGATTTTTTAATCTTTTTTAATGGTCGTTTGTCTGACCGTAAATCTTCGGGGTGATGGTTTCCCCCTTTAGAACTCTAGTTAATGTTAGCAAATTATCCGTCCCATAACCCTAGTATTTGTGTTTTAATGAAAGTAATTTTCCTAAGCAGTTTCCGATTGATCTGGAATTTTCTGAAATTGTTCCCCAGTATTGGATTTCTAAAGGGCATTATACTGTAGGACATGACATAGAACTGCATTTGAAGAAAGTAATTTTTGGGTTCCGGCTAAAACCCCCCCGGCGAAAACCCCCCCGGACAAAACCCCCCCGCCAAAACCCCCCCGGCTAAAAAAACCCCGTGACCAAAACCCCCCCGACCAAACCTCCCCCGGTACCAACCCCCCCCCCCCCCCCCCCGACCAAACCCCCCCCCGGTACCAAAACCCCCCCGCATAAAAAAAGACGGGTATGTATGAGTAAAGTAACTGTTAGGTAGAGAGTAAGAGAAGAATAGACCCCCCCCCCGGTACCCCCCCCCCCCCCGAATCCTTAGACACTCACACATATTTAGACTGGCATTTACTGGGCAACAAAACGAACAACCATGTGACAGTTTTACCATTGACAAGCACGAAGGTGAAGCGCTGATAGAATATTTCTGGGACTATCTTGAAAGTGCTATCACAAAACGAGCTCAACATTTCCCTTGACCCAAAGGATCCTCCCATTAAGTCTCATCAAAATATCTCATTCCCTTCGAAAGTTATCCTACTCACAGACGGAAAGTAGGACAACTTTTGCGGTGTCATAGGTTTTCCTCCGCTTACTGCCCATCTTTGAGTTTCTGGTATGAATCAGGGATAACTAAAGAGCAATCAGGCAAAGGGAGCTTCACATTGCACCAATGGGTGGCATCCTAACTGCAGCTTCCTTGCCAAGAAGGAGGAGGCATTGGGAAAGGATTTGTTGGGGGGATCGATACACAGAGTGGAACTGGCTTTGATTTGATCATTCACATTTAACACCTCACTGACAACAGCTTCAGTTAATGAATGCGGGTGTTTGGTGACTTCAGCAAAACCATCAACCTTCACCTTCGCCTTACACTCTCTTTGTTTATCATTGTTCTGATACCCACTGTACTTCAGACATGTAGAGTCAAGTTTGTGAAAGAAGTTTATTTACTCTTACTCTCTAACTACCAGTTACTCTACTTATACCCGTCTTTTTTATGCGGGGGGGTTTTGGTCGGGGGGGGTTTGGTACCGGGGGGGGTTTGGTCGGGGGGGTTTTGGTACCGGGGGGGTTTTGGTTGGGGGGGTTTTAGCCGGGGGGGTTTTGGCGGGGGGGTTTTGTCCGGGGGGGGGGTTTCGCCGGGGGGGGGTTTAGCCTAGACCCATAATTTTTACCTTAAATTGGACTTGAAAGTAGGCAAACCTTAAATTTCACTTGAAAATTGCACCTAATACTGATGTAGTATCCCGATGAATATTTATTTATTTATTTCAAAAGATAGACAACAGAGTCTATCTTACGTGATCTAATGTTCATTTGTTACCCATCGTAGAGAAAAGCTGAATTGATGGGCTATGTGAATAAAGAAAATGAGATAGAAATCACACTAGAAATATAACAAAAACCGCAGCATAGGAAGAAATCACATTAATAATTACACACGTGATGAGACAGAAAGCAACTTCATATCGTGGCCAATCTGATCACAGTTTGGTCGTTGGTCGGAAGCCACGTGCACATAGCACAGTCCGATAAGTACTTGACACTGCAAAACGGAGACGTCAACTACATTTTATTAGAGCTATATTTCGGCCCGTCTTGGCAAGGGTCCTCTTCAGGCTCAAGCCGCTAAAGCTGGAAAATGAACTTGTGGAAAAACAACTCAAGATTCTTGCTTAAGTATCTGATTTTGTGAACGTCTTCGTGGAAATTGCTTGGAGACTTGGACGCCGACGATGGGTGAGTTGAAGGGGGGGGAGGGGGGATTTTGCGATACATTTACCTTCTTGCACTACCTTCCTAAAACTTTTGCCAAATGAGCTCGTAGCTCTTGTTTTCTTTTTTGTTGCTTTTCTTGCAATAACTCAATAAGCATTCAAGATCGGTCGAGTTCTTTCCGGAATGTTTCAGTTTTTAGTCAGTTTTCAGGAATAATTAGGAATGTGTAGGACTTTTGTGTCAAATTTTATATGTACATAAAATAAAGTGTCAAATAATTAGACCATTATTTGTTGTGTGATAAAATATTAATTAAGCCCAAGTGGGAAAATGAACTTGTGGGAAAAAAACTCGTGGTTTTTTCACTTGTGGTTTTTTCCATAAATTCATTTTGCAGCCTGAGCCTGAAGAGGACCCTTGCCAAGAAGGGCCGACATTTAGCTCTAAAAAAATTCAGCTGTCGTATCCATTCTGCACTTTCAAATAAGTCCGTGTGTGGTTGCTTTGATTGCAAAACTAAAACTCCCAACACTAACTTACCGGCGGAAGAGGGGAGACATGCTACTTGTCTTCAAACTACTCAACTCTAATTGTCTCCCTTCCCTCTTCGCCCCTGACAGCAATTCACGGACTAGGGGCCACTCCCGGAAGCTGTTCCGAAGATCCTGCTCCTCTCGTGTTCGCCAGCACTTCTTCAGCAATCGTGGTGTTCCTCTGTGGAACGGCCTGTCTGATTCAACTGTGACTAGCGAAACACCTGAGGGGTTCAGAAAGCGACTCGACGAGGACTGGTGGGCGCAACCGTGGAAAGTGCACTGGAGTGCCCCAGAAACAGTGACCCGGAAATAAGCAAACACCATCATCAACCGCAAGCTACTCATCGGGAGTCAACATCCTTATTGCTTGCAAGTGCAATTTAAGGTAATTTAAGGTAACTGATGAAGAGGTTAATCGAAGATATGTTGAATTTCTGAAAGTCATGTTTACTTGGCAAGGCAAGAGTAAGAGGCAAGAGATTGTAGAAGTAGACTTACAGAAATGAACACCGATTCGATTACCAGAAGATCTATGTCATTTAGAAAAAAATACGAAGAAAAAGTATCTTCATCAATTGACTTACTTCTAGATGAGAGAATTGGCAACCTTACCGTCGTTGTGAGCGACCCATCCGTTCTGCCCGCCCTCAAATCCCAGATCACGCTTCTGATTCGTGCAAATTATTCTAATCCACCCAATCACGGCGCAAGAGTCGTCAGCGCTGTTTTGAACGACCCAGCACTTTATGAGGAATGGTAAGTCCACAAGTTTACTCCTTTGCTCTTTTCTTCAGGCTCAATCAATCAATCAGTAATTGTATTACCCTTGTAAAATGACACAGTGTGTGCACTTATGGAGTACTGAGGAAAAAGGGAAGAAATCAGACTAATATAAACTACACAGTTCCGTAAAAAAACAAGAGCTGAAAGCTCATACGGCACTTGTAAGAATAGGCGAACTGTAGGCGGGAGTTTTTTGCTTGAGAGTTATATACAGAGTCGAATATCATTTATTTTACACTTGTTGAAGTAAAAAGAAGTGAAAAAGGCAGGTCTACAACTCCTCTTCTTCCTGGGAAGGTTCAAACCTCTAGGTCCCCCCGGATTTTAAACTGAACATCTGAGACACTTGTTCTTGACACTTGTCAAGTTTCATGCATGTCCGATTACCGGTTCCAAAGTTATTCATGTTACTAGTTTCCGGATTCCGCATCCCTCCACTCCCATCACAGTGGCTCAATCGGGGAAATGATCATATCCAAGTCAATCTGGTGGGGTCCCTGATACGCCTGTCAGTTTTCCTCGTCCTAGCTTATGTGGAAGCATTTCACGAGATTTCCGGTTCCCCCTCCAGCCCCCCCCACCAGTTATCGGATGCGGTCCGGATTTGAAACTGAATATCTGAAACACCTGTCCTTGCAACATGTCAAGTTCCATGCATGTCCGATTACCCGTTCCAGAGTTATGTATGTTACTAGTTTCCCGACTCCGCATCCCTCTGCTCCCCCATGATGGCCGAATCGTGGAAGTGATTATGGCTAAGCTAATTTGGTCGGGTCCCTGATACGCCTGCCAAGTTCCATCGTCCTAGCTTATGTGTATGTGCCCACAGTAGCAAAACCCGGACAGACCGACAGACATTACGATCGCTATATGGCACTTGAAAGGTCAAGTGTCATAAAAGACGGCAACTAGAGGAAATCTTCAAACGGGAGTAACTTAAAAAGTAACTACCATCTCTTTTTTCATTCCTCGGAGAAGTCAGATACAAGTCGAATTGTCGAAAGACCCGTAATTCAAGGACCAATTATACCAAAAGATTCTTTAAAACAAGTAAATTTCACGGAACTGCAATTCAAATACTCTATTAGAGCCGGTCTTATTTTGATCCTTAAACTGTACCTGTTCCCGCAGTCGGTCGAATCACAAATACGATTAGCCTAGTGGTCTAGGACACGGTCGCGTCCCTGATCCGCCTGCCAAGTTTCATCGTCCTAGCTCTCCCTAATCTATATCAACTCCTACTACGCTTCAACAACATGTACCAACCCCTTCGACCTTCGATTAGATTTAAGCAAAGAATGACTAATCCATGCGCAGAGTTATTACTAGTGTGGAGAAGGGGTAGGGATTTGACAAGAACTAGAAAAAGCGTTTCAAGAGATTGTGCGGATTCCCGGTAGGATCGGGAAACTGATTATTTCCAGGATGGTTTGGTCGGGTCCCTGATACGCCTGCCAAGTTTCATCCTCCTAGCGCCCCCTAATCTATATTAACCCCTACTAACATACAACTACATATCCCAACCCCTTCGACCTTCGTATTAGACAAGGTCTCTCCGAACACCCACAAGATTTGAGCAAACAATGACTCATCCACGCATAGAGCTTTACAGTGTGGGGTAGGGGTTTGACACAAACTAGAAAAGCGTTTCAAGAGATTTCCGTGTCCCCCTCCAGCTTCCCCCCCCCCCAATTATCGTATCCGATCCGAATTTGACAGTGAACATTCAAGACACTTGTTCTTGATACCTGTCAAGTTTAATGCACGCCCGATTATCCGTTCCAAAGTTATGAATGTTGCTATTTTCCGGATTCCCCATCCCGCCACTCCCCCACTGATGGTGGGATCGGGGAAGTGATTATTTTCAAGTTAAGCCGGTCGGGTCCCTGATACGCGTGCCAAGTTTGATCGTCTTAGGTCATGTGGAAGTGCCCAAACTAGCAAAATGCGGACAGACAGACAGACATTACGATCGCTATATGGCACTTGAGTAAGCTCAAGTGCCATAAAAACTATTGTATGTCAATCGACCTAGTGTCGAGCCTAGTGTCTCCGGCTTGACCCTTTATATATTATCATTTTATACAGAAGTTTAAATTAAAACCTTGAACAGTGGCCACAGCTACAAGTGGATGAATAATACCGCACAGATGTGTAACTTTGTGGTAATAAGTCCATGGAGACAGACCTAGAAGATACTTTGCATATTTATAAAAATACAGTTTGGAGTATTCTTAAATCGGTCATACTAGCTTCCAGATAGAGCTTAGACTATCATATGACGGGTGGTGTAGGTTATAGGGGATAGTATTCAGTGTAAGAGGCATTGAAAAAACTAAAAACACCCAAAATGCATCAGAAAAAAAACTAAAAAATGCTGCTCCAATTCCAGTAATAACCACAGAAAACGAGCCAACACGCCGAAAGCACCCAACATTCAACAGCGACTTTGGTCCACTTTTTGTTGGATTCACGCTCTTCGTATAGCTATTTCTCCATTCACACTATCTCTCTACATCCAAAAAATTAATCAATGAATAACGAAAAGGGCCAAGGGCCGTGATGACAAATATAACATAAATACATTAAAGTTTTAACTTGAAAGCCAACTTATTTTCATATCATTTAACTGAATAAACTGCATTATTTAGATTGTGTTAATGGATTTTTTTTATAGCGCTTGCCCTTCGGCCAAGTGCCATATAGCGATCGCAGTTTCTGTCCGTCGGTCGGTCTGTCGGTCGGTCGGTCTGTCCAGGTTTTGCTAGTTCGGGCACTTCCACATAAGCTAGGACGATAAAACTTGGCAGGCATATCAGGGACCCTAAATGATTAAGTTGGAAATAGTAACTTTCCCGATCCGAACATCGTGGGGGGAGTGGAGGGAGGGGGAATCCGGAATATAGAGGAATTTATAACTTTTGAACGGGTTATCGGATCTCACTGAAACTTGATATTTGGAAAGACCTCGTGCCCCAGACGACCTAGTTAAAATCCGGACCGGATTCGGTGACCGGATTTCGAGTTGGAGTGAGGAACCGGAAATCTTGGGAAACGCTTAGAGTCGAGGGATCGGGATGTAACTTGGTGGGACGAGCAAGCACAAGTCCTAGATAACATCATTGGCATAATCGGGCCGGATTCGGGCACTGTGGAGGAAGTTGGGGGGGGGGTCCGGAATTCCGGTGATCCCTCGAGTTCGGTACTCCCTGATGAATTAGGACGACGAAATTTGGCTGGCATATCAGGGACTCGAGCAGACCGACTTGAGCATAGTCACGTGTATGATCCGACTGTCGTGGGGGGAGTGTAGCTATGGGGAATCCGGAATATAGTGGCGTTAATAGCTTTTGAACGGGCGATCGGATTTGGATGAAACTTGGCAAGCGGAAAGAGGTGCCGTCTCAGATGTTCCGTGTCAAGTCCGAACCGTATCCGATACTTGTGGGGGGGGTGAAGGGGGTCACCGGAATTTTCGTGAAACGCTTAGCGTTGGGGGGTCGGGATGGGATTTGGTGGGAAGAACAAGCATAAGCCCTAGATATATTAACGGAGAACCAGATCGGATCGGGACTCTTTGAGGGGAGTTGAAGAGGGTTTCCCGGAATTTCGGCGATCGCGTTTTAGGATCCTTCCACATTTGTGACGATCACTCATCTACTTTCTTACATCACCTACTCGTACAAGTGCCGTATGAGCTCGTAGCTCTTGTTTTCTCACTATTTGCTTTAGTATGACGTTCATAATATCTACGGCCGTCCTCACAGCGCAAAATTCTACTATGACGCGGGAAATGTGAACCTCAACACAAACGCAGCTTTTCAGTGGCCAGTGATCATCTTGCGAAAGTTATAGCTCACTGCGTGAACACTTATTTTTGTAAATCGTTTTAACAAAGCATACAACACAGGCACTAGACCATGGGTACGACAAATCGGACAGGGAAATTCCACTAGATGAAAATTAATCATTCGTGAATAGCGGGGCAACAAATTAAAGAATTTTCGTCTCGTCTTCAAGCCTCTTTAAGTGAATAAGTGATGGGTAATTAGACTGTCCTATCTCAGCCCTTTTCAGTTAAGCTTTAACTGGTTTGACATTAAATCCTAATTTAAAAGTATCGCATGCTCCATATCAAGCCACAAATAACACCCCAGATTTTTAACTCTGAAAAAAAAAATCATCCGTTATCGACCTTAGGCTACTATCCACTCTTGGTCATGTTCACTCCCACTACCTGCTTTCTCAATTCATTCAACATGTACGTATCCTTTAACCTTACCATCCACTCTTCGTCATATTCACTCTCCAATACCTGCTTTCTCAGTTCATTCAACATGTAAATCTCCCTTTCGTAAAGACAAAATCCGCGTATCGGACAAATGGCCCGGATTTCTTTCTCCCAAGAGTGTACGTAACGGACTAAGAAAATATCCTGAATCCCTGTTACCATTAATTTTCGTTTAAGGTCCATGCATCTTCGTTCGCATTAGGCGAGTCGCAATTTATGTACTGTCGTAAAATAAAGGATCAAGCCGTGTCAAGTTCGGTTCCACCGGAATCCGGTGAGAAATATGTGTGTCGCAATTTAGATGAGGTCGGTGCTTTCAGTCCCGTGACACAAACCTAAGGCCGTAGTTCCCACTTTCCCAGAATGTCCTAACTTGACGTAGTAAAAGAGCGGAGCGCACAGAGGTGGTAACTTGCCTTTATGAGGAATTGAGTTGAAGAACCATCCAGAAAAAAAAAATTGCGCTTCTTCCCCTGTGCTATCAAAATTTTCGCCAGATCACTGTAACTAGATTGATGACACAAAACTGGCTGGATGGTCAAAAATGATAGGAAGCACGCATATTACTCAAGTTTTAACCTAGGCTAGACCACATGGTTTCACTTTTCATGTTAAGTTAATACAGAAGAAGGCTTATATAGTGTTGATACATTTTATACCTATTAAGAATACTGAGATACTCAGTCGACAAAGGTCTACTAACTTACAAAAAATTTAAAGTGGTATATCTCGAAACTAGAATGCTCCATCGGCAGGCTAGATCGAAATTTATTTTGTGATTTTTCTCTCATTGACGATCTTTGGTTTTCCAGTAAATTGTACCGCTCCCGTTTCTTGCTGAGAGTATGCTTTAGTTTCTGTGAGTGCTGGAGGTGTCTTTTACTAGCAGTTGTTCACAGCTGTTTATGGGCAAAATTGGCTTTGATCTGGCTTGACTAAAAAAAAAAAAAAAAAAAACTAGTTTTCTAATCTAAAAGTATCTTCTTTTCTAAAAGTCTTATTCGGGTAGCAGCTTTATTTTTAAACAAACTTGTTTTCAGGTCGTCGAGCTTCAGCGGAAATCGTCAGGCACACTTTTATTTTCTTTTTCCTTGTACTCCGCTTTTTCCCTTTTGTAAGCGGGCAAAAATAAATATATATATATATCTACAGTCACGATTTTAAATAATGATGCGATGTGACTTAAAAGTTTACGGACGAAGAAGTTGAAGTCATGAGGTTATTTTGACTTGGGAAGTTCAAGTTGTTATGCAACTCAAATTTGGGAATCCACTTTAAATGAATTGACGTCATCAACTTCCTGAAAGTGAACTTAACCTCAATAAGGGAGGAGCTTAGAAGTTTAAGGACGGGAAAGATCACATTGAGTTCATTTGGGTGGGTATGAGAAAAAACACATGCTGGGATAAGATTTGCTATTAGTCCTTGCACTGGGTAATATTTCGGTTGATTTTCGGTGGAGACAGAAAATTTTCGATTAAGCTAACTGCCAGTCAAACCAGCAACCGGATTGTCAAGCTCAGAGGAATTAGCCGGTGAATAGCCTACCGGAAATTTTCGTGATTTACCTAACTGCCAGTCGAAGATGACAACCGGATTATCAAGCTCATAGGAATTGGCCGGGCGAAGACCGGAAATTTTCCAATTAACCTGAATCTGACAACCGGACAATCAAGCTCAGAGGAATTGACGGGTCGAAAATTAGACCAAGAGAGATGGAAATGTGTGACGTGTATATTTGTTAAAGTAGTAGCCTAAGGACCAATGCAACATGATGTATTTGCAGATGCTACTAGGTTTTGTTTCGGATGAAGATTCGCTAGAACCCGATAAAACTACAAATTTTAGAGCGGACCAGAGTTGACAAACTGCAAAAGCGGAAAGACGTTTGGTACACGGTTTGGGATCCTCAAAACCTTTTTTTCAGTTTCGCAAAGCACGATTAAGATCAGGTCCTCAGTTTTCCGACGTTGTTGTCGATTTTCCACAGGCGTCTCGTCGCTGTGGAGATGTCATGGACTATAATTTTTGCTTCGAAAGCTCTTATAACACTTCTAATCCGTAATGCGTCTCAGGTTGTCACAACGCTATTATAGGCTTTCGTTGAGGGTGTCTTTCCTCGCTTTATCCGTTCGGTGCTTAATTCTTTATCGAGGTCACCCAAGGAATCCGGATTATCCGGATTGGTTGAATTGGCCTGGAAAAAAAACTGACTGGAATTTCCCTGGGGAGATTGATGAACAACGTGCGTAGTTGTTTAAGGATTACATACGACATTTTCAGTGACGGTGTTCACTGTCCCTATTTGTTAGCACTTAATCGAGGTCACTCGAGGAATACGGATTGTCAACCTCGTTGGAATTGGCCGGGAGAAATAACTGACCGGCAAATGTTAGAGATATGGAAAATCGTACATCTAACCGGTATATGGATGACTTGCGTAGTTGTTTCTTTTTCTAAACCTTTGGTCTCGCACTACAATTTTGTCATCAAGGAATATTTTTATAAATATATATATACCTTTTATGCAAATACATAATATATAATTTATTCCATAGCACGTACGGACATATTCCGACTAAAATCGACCCGGGTCCGGTTTCGACCCGATTTCAGGTTAGCTTCTTTCTCGGATCGACCGGGATTTTGTCCTCGAGCTCGTCGGTTTGAAGCGGAAAATTTCCGTACGGGAAAGTATACAAGACACCAAGCATCTATACTTCGGCATCTACTATAAATCCTAGTGCTTATGAAAAAATGTGTCCGGAAAATATGGGCAGAAAACTTTTTTGCAGATGGATATCGAGAAAAGAGAAACGAACCGGAAATTCTGGGAAGGAAACACCACCTATCCTAGTAATTCATTCACATTCATTTACTCGTTCTTTCGTTGAGTCATGAACTGAAAGATCAACAAAAAATTGGCTGATTTCTTCAGTTTCAAATGTTTTTCTGCCTGTCTTGGCAATTTCCTTTCGAGCTGGAAATCAGTTAATCATTTTTCCATGACGCAGTTCCGAAATATGGCCCCCTTCCGGTTGGGCTCGTTTGAATCAAGATGAATGGAAATTCGTTTATATGGTTTGCATCTTGAATAGATTCCTTTTTCATTCAGGTGTCTTTGTTGTAGGTATTTCATGTTGGGGCTTCATTTCAGTTTGAATCAAGATGATGGGTTTGAATTGGGGTTTGAACCAGGGATCTAAACCCCTCCAGGTTAGGCACTCCATGTTGGGACTCCGTTCTGGGTTGACTCGTTTCAATCAAGTTGATTGGTTTGAATGGAAGTTCGTCAATGTGCTGTGCATCTTGCTTTGAAATACGTTTTATGTTTATCAGGAGTCGAAACTCTTTTACTTTCGCCAAGCTGATCGTGGACTCAAAAGGATTTCCTGTAATAAACCTAGTGCTTCCTCTCTAACGACCAAGTTCACAGCTGACTTCATCCGTTTATACTAAGATAATAGAGAGGAATTCTGGCGGAAGGATCATTTAAATACAAAGGTACCACCATTGCGGCAGTTTATAGCCCCTCACCAGGGGGGCACAGGTATTAAAATCTATGACATCTAGCCGGGTGGGGGTGGGTGGTTTGGTTCGAAAAATCCGGATTTAATCCAGGTGGGTCCCTTCAAAGTTACGAAATTCGGGATTTTATACTTTGATAAATAGGGTGGGTGGTTTGTCAATTTTATTTTATTTTTGGGACGAGTAACATATCATTCGATAGCTTACCACATAATGACTAAATAGGTAATGTAGAAAACAGTCGTCGAGATGGTTTTGAGCCAATACTGAAACTAGAAGCTTTTTTGTGCGTACAGTATAAGAACAGTTTCATTTTCTGGAAGAACCACCACAGACTAAGTTTCCGAAGCGCCGACTGACCCAAGAAAAAAAAAAATTAGACCGATCTGGCTAACTAAAGAGGACCCATTAAAGACGATACACATACCTCCATAATACGGACATGACAGGAGACCCATAATTTCCGAGTCCTAGCTGTGTCTTTTGATGATCCAAACACTGTGGGAAGGGGGTCCAAATTTGTGCGAACAGCTGGTAGAGCCGGGTACCAGATTGAGTTGCCGGATCTCACCAAACTTGAGAGTTAGAGCTAGGGACGTAGTTCTGGCTTTTGATGGTTCACACCCAATCCGACCCATACATGAGCTCTGGCAGTAAATCAATTGGTGGTGTTGTGGTGTGCAGACAAAATTAAGATGATGTGGTTCGGTCCTTCAAAATCACTATTACGAACAAGTTTGGTTCAGATCCGGCAACTCTTTCCGGGGTCAACAAGTTTGGTTATAACCAGGCAACTCCTTCCGTTAGATGCGATACAATACAAATTAAAGGACTCCCACAGCGGCCGTATCGAGTTCGGACCCTCGAAACGGAGCATATTAGTTGAGGTCCAACAACTTTTTCTAGCAGATGTCTTGTTGACAAGAATATCAAACAGACCCCATCCTTCAACCTCCCCTACGTAGTAAGCCTATTGGTAGATGTGTTGTTTACATACATATAGGGACTCGTCTCCCTACCCCCCCCCCCAGACATGGTTCGGATCATCAAAGACTCAACTATGAACAACCTTGTTTGAAGGAACAACCTGAAAATTCATGTGGCACTTGTAAGGGTTGTAAGCACTAGCATGCTCATTAGATAGGTTTTGCGCTCTTCCCCGAGATTCCTTTCATCGTAAGACGGGCGTACATAGTGAATTTGGAAAGGACTGTTTCAAAATCGATTGGTACCATCGTGATTCGTTAAGTATCATCCAAACTGGATAACTCGTTTGATAAAGACGGACGGACTACACTGTCAGAAGTTTCATAACAGATTGCGCATAACACTTTCAAGAATAACACCTTTTCACTTAGAAATAAAGTGTTATGACCAATTAAGTTTACACTACTTCGTGCCTAGATCTCCAACAACACCTTCAATTAGTAAAAATACTAACGGGAACGAAAGAAACATAACAGATAACATCCGAAAGTGTTATCTGTTGAAACCGGGCATCCTTCTGTTGTCGTTATGTAACTTCTGCCATTGTAGTATTTTTACCAATTGAAGGTGTTGTTGGATATCTAGGCACGAAATAGTGTCAACGTAATTGGTCATAACGCTTTATTTCTAAGTGAAAAGGTATTATTCTTGAAAGTGTTATGCGCAATCTGTTATGAACCTTCTGACAGTGTAGACAGTTATACTGTCTAGGCAAGTCCCTAATACAGACCTTAAACGAAATATCCCACGGAACATTTGTCAAGTTCCATCCGAAACAGACCGCTCATTCCAGAATTAAGCATGACACAAGAATTCCGGGATCCCCTTCTATCCCTCCAAACAGTGCCCGGATCCGGTCCGGTTCTAAAAATGATGTACTGTTCGTATTGCTATTACGCTTGTTCGTCTTGTTAAGTCTCATCCCGATACCTCAACTCCAAGCGTGCCAGGACATTTCCAGTGATCTCCTTCCAGTTCGTCAATTGTTGTCTGATCCGTTGGTTCAGTTTTGTCTGATGTCAATTCTTTTAGGCCTTTGAGACCCTGATTTACTGGTAAGCTTCGGGAACAGTGTAAGGTTTTCCCCCCAATATTCCATGCATCCTTTCCTGTATTTGCGCAAAAATGGGCTGTGCGGTTAGATCGACCCTTTAAGGTTGTGATTCAATTTTAATATAAGATCTTCTGGTAAAAATGATCATGAGCTTTTGCGGACCATGAAAGTGTAGGTATCGTTTTATGAAAATTATTTTCAGCACATTGGTGTTAACATGCCCACTTTAAGGGGTCTTCAAGCTCTGTCAGTCGTACCAGAGCTTATGCCACAAAATTGACGGCCCTACATCCCCTCCCAACTCATCCGATAATGACCGGATTTGGATCAAGTTCTACAATGATTGTCTAGAGGTTATGTTTTTCTTTCCAACCAAGTCCAGTCCCGAGCACTCCATTTTAGGCTAAGCTTGTCATGGGATTCCTGGTGCACCCAATCCCGTCCGTGATTGAACTGAATATGAGGGGAATGTACTCTTGTTAATTGTCAAGTTTCATTCAGTTATGGAAACCTGTTAGAAAGTTATGCATGTCGAAAGTTTCCGGATTTTTCCTCCCTCAAATTCCTCAAAAATGGTCGGACCCGGGAAATCGCAGTTTCCAAATGAATCATGTGGGGTTCCTAATGTGTCTGTCAAGTTTCATCGTCGTAGCACATATGAAAGTACCTTAACTCGTGATCACCCGAAATCCGGAACCCACCCTCTAACTCCCCATACAGTGGCCGGATCTAGTCCAAATTTGTAAAGGCTGTATGTACAGCAAAGGCTTGTTATCCTGACCAGATTCTAAATTTCCTTTCACCTCCCCCCCCCCCCAAAGATTGTAAATAGAACACCTGTCGCACGTTCTATAGTCAATTATCAAATTTTATTCGGATCCGGTCACCAGTTCGAAAATTTTACATGACACAAGATTCTAATTTCCTTTCACTCCCCCCCCCCCCTCCCACCCGAAGATTGTCGGATCGGAGGGGTGACTATTTCCAAGTTAATGGGTCCCTAATTCGCCCGCCCGGCCCGCCAAGTATCATCGTCCTAGCACATCTGGAAGTACCCTAACTCGTTATCACTGGAATTCCAGGAAACCCCCTTCAACTTTCCCCAGTGCACTGAGCCGGTCATGTTCTGTCAATAATGTGTCTTAAAGAGTCGTTGTTCTTCCCACCAAGTTCCATCCCGACGGTTTGGATTTAGTTAGTGTGTTGGATTCGGTTTCTTTGGCACTTCCATTCTGGAGATAAGGCAGTGTTTTACTTCTATTTTTGCTCAGAACGTCGCAATTATCTAAATATCGGCATATTTTTTTCCGTTTTTTTTTTATTCGAATCCGATCACCAGTTTGAAAGTTGTACATGACACAAGATTCGTGACCCTAAATCGTGATCACTGGAATTCCGGGAAACCTCCTTCAACTCTCCCCAGTGCACTTCTTCACACCAAGATACATCCCGACGGGTTGGATTAGTTATTCAGTTTCTTGGTGTAGCACTCTCATACTGGAGATGAGGCAGTGTTTTACTTCTATTTTTGCTCAGAACGTCGCAATTATCTAAATATCGGCATGATACTGTACACAAACTGAACCAAATCATCAATCCAGACCATCTGAAATTTTTTTTTTTTTTTTTTTTAGTCTAGGGGTGGTGGGGTGGGTGGTTTGAAACTAAAATTGGGGATTTTTTCCCGGGGGGTGGGGGGTCCCAAACGCAAAACCAGATTTTGTACCCTATGGTGGTGGGTGGGTGGGTCCTTTTCTTGAAAATTGACTGATTTTAGGCTAGATATCAATATATTTCATACCTGTGCCCCCCTGCCCCTCACTATTACAGACTATCATTTAAATACGGTGGTACCACCATTGCGGCAGTTCACAGCCCCTCATTATGCCAGACAACGTGATATTGCGAGAAACATTATTGGTTGCGACAATAAAAGTCAATTTGGGATTTTTAAAGATCCTTTTCCCTGAGATCTCTTAGGATATGTTCATTAGAGAGGAAAAATGCTGTAATGGCGCGACAGAGTCAGTCTAGTATTGATCGCAGGGCCGTATCCAGGGGGGTTCACCCCCCCGCCCCGAAACAGACAAAAATAATCGTTTTGTATAGGCTTTAATCTCTGATTTATGTGTTTTTTATACTTTTTGGTACGACCTGTGGGCACCCCCCCCCCAAATAAATTCCTGGATATGGGCCTGATTGATCATAAGGTTTCAGAATTTTATGGGAAGAGATGGGGGAGTGGTAAGGTGTTGACCAGTGTTGGGACAAGTACTTCGAATTTGTACTTCATTACTCAGTATCAAGTACTTACTTAATTACCAAGTATCAAGTACTTAAAGATCCGATTGAGGCTGCTTTAGAGCGTCGTACTCGATTTCTGGAATCCCTCGACCCTCTGAACAGCCTCTATCAATCAATTAAACAATAGTAAAAAAAAGGGTGTTAGTTATTTATTTGTTCTTTTTTATTGAATTATGTCTTGCAAAGTTAAAATTGTATCTTGTGTATTTGTCTTCTTTATTTTTTTCTTTTCTTATACTCCATCAGTGACCAGTTATTATCTACCTGACAACAAACCTACTTAAGGAGTAGGCTACTTGGAGTGTTAAGTGCATGCTTGTACATAAGAAGTACTTAAAGTACTTGCACGTTTTAAGTGCTCATTGAGAGAACATGGTCTTTACGGCTATGAGGGTAGCTCCCGCCATCTAGTGGTATGCTTACCAAGGGTGCAGTGTACTTCACAGACTGTTCAAGTCTCATCTTTTTTCTGAAGGCTTTTAACTGCTGGATAAGTGCTCGAACATCTGAAAACCGACGTGATCTCCAGAATGTATTCGAGTCTCTACTTGAAAATTTATTGGTAGTTGAAGCTCAAGTACATAGGTATTTTACTTAAGTAATAAGCAAAAACACTAATAAGTAACAATTTAAAAACAATAATAAATATTAAGTACTCAGGGAAGTTGTAGGATACTTAGGTAAAACACATGTATCCGTCTTTTGCACTTAACTATAACTTGAAGTACTTCCTAAAAGTGTTGTAGACAAGCGATTGACATTTTAAAGGCATATTGAATAGAGCTCAAGCACGAAAGCTTGATATATACGTTGCTGTCAGAGCCATTGACCGGGAAGTCGGATGTATGCCGTCTCATATTCTGGTGGCAGTATTTTTCGTAGGATTGGGTAAACTTCCTACACACACCAGGTACACACATGTCCACTTATGTACATGTGGCGAGACAAAGACGATTTCTGTTATTTCCTTTGTTGCGACCTCCGGGGGCAAAAAAATCAGCCTGAGAACCAATTACACCCTCAAACTAACCCACTTAACTCTGCCTGTTCCCATCATCCACTTTACTTTCCCAAGCAGCTTATTTGTTTTTTTCGATGTTAGTGTTCTGCCTAGAGCTGATTCCCCACTGAATTGCAATTTGTCACCCGGGTCAAAGATATTACTTTCCATATAGCCTGATATACGATATAGAGGAAGATTTGAAAGGAGTCTCTCGCTCGCAGTTCATAGATCCACCATAGCTGCGCTTCTGAAGTAGCTTTAAGACACGTGGGGCAGCCATGTATACATTGGCAAGAACAATAATGAAGAGGGACACGTGGGACAGCCATGTATGCATTGGCAAGAACCAATAATGATAAGAACTAGCGTCTTCAGTTAATGCGCCAGACAGACAACTAAAAAAAAAAAATAATGATCATAAAAAGCCTCGTTCTTTTTGGCCGTGTCTTGGTCCTGTCCCAGTCTAGGCCAAATGTTTTTTAATTTTTCTGGCTTGTCTCCTGAATGTCTTTTTGTTTACCCTGTCAGCTGACAGTTGTCATTGCCATGTCAGACAAGACCCGATGAACGATGACCTGATTTAGGAGCAAAGTCTCGGTCCCGTGTCAGTCGGTCCCAGACAACACAAGGATGCGCAGTTTCAACAGACAACACTTAGGATGTAATCTTTGTGATTTTGAAAACATGAAACGCTATGCATGATAGGCATTGCCGAAAAATGCCGAAAACACATCTGCTGACTTTTTTGTCTGTTTCGGCAATGCTTGTTATGCGTAACATTTCATGCATAGCGTTTTCACAATCACAACAGATCACATCCCGAGTGTTATACGTCTGTTGAAACCGCGCATCCTTTCGTTCCCTGTTATGAAACTTCTGACAGTGTACAATACAAACAAAATCTACATCCCGACATTTCCTGATATTTAAATCTGAAAACAAAAAATATGTAATATAAAAATAAAATAGTAGGTTAAAAATGGAACGCTAATTTCACCTAAAGATCTGTGACATGCCATAGACAAACTTGGCAGCAACAGAAACACTTGGTGATGTCTTTTTTGAAGGTGGTAGCTGTTGGACTTTTTTCCCCTATATCCCAAGAGTCTGTAGGAGCAATACTGGTGACAAGGGTCCTAGAAGTGAACTGCTGTATTGCCTCGTGTCGTTTGTTTCCTAGGCTCTTAGAAGAACCATTCAGGGAAAGCATATACAGTGTGTTCCATTTTTTTTTCCGAATGATATCTCCGGGAAAATCTCATAGAGACCCTAATCCTAACGAATGGTCAGGTGCCCAGCCCTCGGTACCGTTGCTACGCCACAGGAACAGTCCCTGACACAAAATATACCGCATTTCGATCTTCAAGAGGAGGTGGGGCTAGGAATTAAAGACCCGGATCAAGCGGTTGTCTTGGGATCCCAATCTCGCCTCGAATAGTGTTTCCGGATTCGTCATTCATCTAAAACTTGACCGGATGCTCGGAACATCAAACTAGGGATAATCGGTTTTCCGGAGACTCCAGTGTCGCCTCCGGAATTCGAACAGTTTTCACGATTCGTCATCGAACTAAATCCAGAAACTCGACCGGATTTTTTTTTCTCTGCGAATTTGTCGGGTAGCGTTACAAAGGAGCAGGTTCAGCCCTGGATGGAAAATGCGTGTCGCCTCGATGATGGGGCTAAGAAATGGAAACGAGGACCAAGCGGTTGCCTGGAGATTCTGATCTTGTCGCTCATACTTGAACAGTGTTTTCGGATTCGTGGTCCAGCTAATACTGGAGAATCGGCCAGATTTTGTGTCTATGAATTTGTTGCGATACAAAAGCCGAAGGAAAGAAACTGCACCTCACCTCGATGATGGGCTATGGAATTAAAACGAGCATCAAGCGGTTGTCTTGGGATTCTAAGGCCTGCTTATACTTGAACAGTGTTTCCGGATTGGTCATTCAGCTAAAACCGGAGAGTCGACTGGATTTTTCGAATCTTTTGTCGCGTGGCGGTATTTTTCTAATCTTTTTTGTCGGTGAAGGAAGGGGTTAAGCGGGAGAGTAGGTCCTAAAAGAAAGATAAGTAGGCTGTAGGAACATGAAGTCGAAGGTTAACCGGTTTTCCAGAGACTCCGGTCTCGACTTCCATCGAACGTTTTTCTCGGATTCGTCATCCAGCCAAAACCAGAAACCCGACCAGTTTTATTTTTCTCTACGAATTTGTCGGGTAGCGGTACTAAGCTGGAGCTCAGTCCTAGAAATGAAAATAGTTTAGGAATATGATAACGAAGATTGATCCGTTTTCCGGAGACTCCAGAAACTCGACCATTTTTTTTAACACGTTGCGCACGTGGCTTATTTCGTTATATTGTATCCATTCATATAGGCGTGTTCTCGCGGTTCCCTGGGGGAATCGAGGGGAACGGCGAGAGGGAGTCAATCCACGCAAACTCCGCGGACGGAAAATGACGAGAACACGAGGAATGCTTCCAAAATGGATTTTGTTCAATTTTTTTTTTTAAATGACCGAATCAGTCCTGGATTCGCTTTACTTTTGGTTTTGTTTATTCTGATTGTTTTTACTCTGTAAAAATAAAAGGAACGGCAGAAACTCCCAAAATCGATTCCACTCCGAATCTGAAGTGGAGTCCTTTTTTGGTGATGATTGTGATATTAGGAGCACTCCCCGTCCGTGGGGACTTACGAGAATACGGGGAGTGAGTCCCTGAGACACAAAACGCGGGGACTCCTCAAGAGGAATCTTCGGGAAACGGCGAGAAGACGCCTGACATATTAATATTCATATATAATAAGATTCGCGTATCTCAGTGTGAGAGCGGTACAACGGCAGAACGACCGACCTCTAAAACGGAAACGTAGAGATACCTAGGCAAAAGTCTTGCAAAGGAAGCGTCGGATGATTTGCCTTTGCCATGCATCCCGCTCCAGGCTGAGGGCACAAAACAAGGGAACAGGACCTTCGCTGTTTTGCATTCGCAAATTTGCTTTTGTTGAACTCTTGGCACGAGTGTTTCTTGGATGACTATTTAGCATAACAAACTCGATAGAATTGAACAGCGTTTGTCGCATTCAAAACTTGTTATTCCCGAGTAATGCTAGGTTACTATTCTGCCGAAGCTAGCGGTGTTGTAAAGAATTCCAAGAGAGCGTTCTTTTCGATTCGCTATATTGAAGAGGTTCTTGTCCTCGTTCTTTTGTTTATGGCTCGTTGTTATTTGAAGACAGGTGTTGAAACTAAAATTGGCAAAATTTTGTGGAAATAAGCTCAAGCTTTAACATGTGAATATTTTGGGGAATGAAAAAACAGTCGAAAAATGAACAAAACAAATGTCATTTCAGTCAATCAATCAACTTCCCTAACCAAATAGCTTAAAGCTAGAAGAGGTCGTCGAAGACCGTTAGGAAGCAACGGTAGTTAATAAAGGCAGACAATCAATCAACCAATACTTTACGGGGGACGATCTGAAATAAATACTGTACTAAACTGTCTGTAAACTGAGTTAATGAATGGGCGAGATACGCCAAAAACCAATTGCCAGTGTTCCTCTCTGACCGACGCACAGACGACGGAAGGGGAGGCGCAAACAGGCATCTGGGGACAACCCACCATCTTCGCTCCAAAATTTATTAAAAGGGCATTTCTTCGGTCAGGTAATTTAGGAACGCCTAGCTTAATGAGAACCTCTTTATATGCAATGTTGTGGTCTCCTAGAATTATTCCCCCTGCTCTTTTTTGGGCATTTTCTAGGCGATCAACGAGCTCTGCAAGCTTCTCTGCATTTCAGTCAATCAAATTTACTTCCAAATAGCTTAAAGGAATAAAATATTTAAGAAATACACAAAACGACAACAAATCCACTAATACACTTACAAGAAATGACCTGAAATAAGTGTTGGAATGAAAATGTTTAAGAATTGGGCTGGAAAATCGGCAGGATACGGAGTAAACTGATTGCCAGTGTTATATATACGTATTTACGCTTCACTCATTTTTTTTTCAGGAAAGGATGCATTCGCACAATGGCCGACCGGATCAAAACAATGAGAGCCGGACTTCGGGAACGTTTGGAGAAGCTTGGGACCCCTGGATCATGGGATCATATCACCGCACAGATTGGAATGTTCTCATATACTGGATTGAACGGTAAGTGCCGGCTGAAGTAAGAGGCAAGAGCCCACGATCACTTCCTTTTTTCCGTCTTCTCTTCGTCTCCATCATCTTTTTTGGTCTTCTGTAGAGGCGAAAGTTTTCTGTGTCACGACCCCACGGACAAGGCGAATACTCTCAACAGCCAGTTCTCTTCTGTTTTTACTCAGAAACCTGAGAATGAAGACCACTTTAGCCGTGAAGAACCAATTCAGGGTCTGAAAGACTCGATAAGACCGATTGAGATCAACCATAGCTATGTTCTAAAGAAACTGAGAGAATTTAACCCAAGCAAGTCCACAGGCTCGGACAATCTACATCCAAAAGTGCTCAAAGAACTAGCAATGGTAATAACAGAACCACTAGTTTACATCTACAGAAAGTCTCTTGAACTCGGTGAGCTACCCGCTATTTGGAAAAAAGCTATTGTCGTCCCAATATTCAAAGGTGGGAAAAGTGAAGACCCATCAAACTACAGACCGATAAGCCTCACTTGTATCACGTGTAAAGTACTTGAGTCTCTTATTGCAGACCACACCCTAGAACACTTAAAACGAGAAAAAATACTTACAGAAAGCAGTTTGGTTTTCTTAAGAACCGATCTGCAGAAATCCAACTGCTTTGTGCCAGAGGTGATTGGAAGAAAAACATCGACAAGGGGTTCCAGATTGAGCTCATATACTTGGATCTCAAGAAAGCCTTTGACAAAGTTCCCCATAAGCGTCTCGTCCAGAAGCTCATGAAATACGATCTCTCCTCATTCGGGTCCTCATCCAGCCTTCTTCAGTGGATTATGGATTTCTTAACTGGCAGAAAGCAAGTTGTGTGCGTAGAAGGTTGTCTCAGCGATACCGAAGAGGATGTTCTTAGCGGAGTACCCGAGGGGTCCATCCTCGGCTCTCTTCTCTTTAATCTCTACATCAACGACCTAGTCGAGGGCATCGAATCTGACATCCTTCTCTACGCGGACGACACAAAGCTCTATCGTGTCATCTCGTCGTGTGAAGATACCCACCACCTGCAGGCGGATCTCCAACGAATTGAAGACTGGATAAAGAAGTGGATCATGGAAATCAATACTCAGAAAAGTCATGTTCTCACTCTGGGACCACAAAACTTTACGTCCTCATACTCTCTTGGTTCAGCGGCACTTACTCTTAGGTAGGTAGGTAAGTTTGATTTTTATCCAAAATATAAACATAAATAAAAATGACACGCCTAATAATTATTGCAGCAAAAAGAAAGTCCTAAGGACTTGTGCTGCAAATTCCTGTTACTATTTATATCTTATAAATAAATATCTAAACATAACAACTCATGATTATCCATCTAGCCTATCTTATATATGAAAAACAACAACACAAAAACATGAACACTATACAACAAAAGATTGTTATTAATTATTCTTTACCGGTTTCAGCCCCCCCCCCATCCCGAAAAACTGCGAAAAAAACATCAAAGACCTCCCGCCCTTCAACATCTATTAGTTAGATGGAATGTTTTCAATTTATTTTTAAACCCGTATAAAGTAACAGACTCCCTGATGCTAGCCGGCAGATTATTCCAAACAGAAGGCCCCAGATTATGAATCATATATGTTGATCTGACTGTTTTTCTTTTTTCATGACTTAAAAGTTGTGAATGTCTTTTATCGTAATTATGGTGCTCCTGATTCATGGAAAAATAATCATGGAAATACTCAGGGCGTGTATGTTTCATGCTTTGGAACACAAAAATTGATGCTTGGTAGTCCCGAATCTGACCAACATTTAGAACATTGCACTGGGAAAAACTAGCAATAGTTTTGGATTCAACCTGCTCTTTTATGTCCGCAATCAATCGAATGCTTTTATTTTGCAAAATCTGGATCCTTTTATAATTAGAGAAAAAATTGCTGGCCCAATGAACGCAACCGTAATCAATATAAGGATGAACAAGGGAAAAATACGTGATTTTTAAAATCTTGAATGGAAATGTTTTTCTTACCCGTCTCAGAATTCCTAGTCCCCTAGCCATTTCCGCACCAAGGACACTACAATGCTTTTTCCAACTAATATTATTATCTAAATAAAACCCCAAATACCTAATTTCAAAAACTTGTTTAATGGGTAAATCTAAAAAAAAAATGTTATTTTGATCATTAAGTAACCTACCTGTTCTACTAAAAATAATATAATTTGTTTTAGATGCGTTAACTGCTAGGGAACTACCAACTGTAAAACTGCGTAAACGTTCAAGTGCTAAGTTAGCCTTATGTACAACCTCCACCAAACAACTACCAATTACTGTTATCGCAGTGTCGTCCGCGAAAGAGGTCAGCGCCTCCTCTCCAACATGTGAAGCCAGCGAATTCACATAAATAAGATAAAGTAGAGGTCCCAGCACGGAACCTTGAGGCACTCCACACTAAACACCGAACTCGCTGCTTAGGATATCTGATCAAGCAACTTTGACAGTAAAGAAGAAAGAGACCTGATTAGTAAAGACTTGATTAGTAAAGAAGAAAGAGAGAGAAGACTTGATTAGTAAAGAAGAAAGAGACCTAGGCATCTTACTGGATTCCGAACTGAACTTCAGTAGCCACTATGAAGCTGTCGTCAAGAAGGCTTCCAAAATTGCTGGTATGATCAGAAGAAGCTTCTCGTGCGAGGACGACAAAACGCTTGCTACGCTCTATAAGTCACTTGTCCGCCCGATTCTTGAATATGGGCATTGCTCTACAAGACCATACTACAACAAGAACATAGATGCTCTCGAAAATGTTCAGCGGAGGATAACCAAATTTTCTCACGGATTACGTTTCCTTCCCTACGAAGAGTGGCTTCGCAAGCTTGAAATCCCAACTCTCGCCTATAGATTCCATCGTGGTGATCTTGTTGGGATGTACAAGCTCTGCAATGTAGCCTATGACAACGTACCAGCCCAGAGAATCGTGCAGTTCAATAATAATCATCTTCGAGGACACCAGCACAAAGTGAGGACGGAACGCTTTTATAAGAACATGGGCCGCTGGACCTTCGGCAACCGAGTGGTCCATCACTGGAACAACTTACCAGAGAGAGTAGTCTGCTCCACAAATCTACTGACATTCAAGAAGGAAGTTGATGAATACTATCAAGTGACATTTTCTCCTTGTGCAAATTTAGAAGAAATGTAAATTAAGATTTGTAGAGGCTTAACGGCCTGCCATAAAATTGCGAATATATTTATTTATTTATAACAGATTATTATTTTATTTTTATTTATTATCACCCGTTATACCAACAAAGAAAAAAAGGAAGACACACCAAAACAGTCAGTAAATATAGTTGAAACATCTCTATTATTTCTGTATTATTAGGTTCCGCTGTTATTACAAATTTAAACATCTATGTTATTATTATATTATTAAGAACCGTTGTTTAGGCTCTTGTTGGTGAGTGGGAGGAGGACGTGACCGTAATTTTCATTTATTCTCTTTGTTCTCATAAAAGTAATATGCTTGTTGATTATTAAGTTTCTTTTGATGGGATACCTAGACAGTAGAAGCGTTGCAGTTGTTCGGATGGCATGACCTGACCGTAAGAGGGTGCAAAGCATTTGAGGGGAAAAGAGCAAAAGATTCAAAAGAATAGCAAGGTGTGGCTTCAGTTGGACTTAATTTTACATTTGGGGTTGCGGTGCGATAGATTGATAGATAGACCGATAGGTATGTAGGTAAGGATCAGCATTAACCTGCTGATCTCCGATTCTCTGCCCTCAGCCAGGAAGTGGAATGGGTGGTCGGAGCAAGCTATCCTGCGCATCCTGGTGCTTTCGCACTCCCTTCCTGTCACCTTCACCAGATTTCACTAGGTACCATTTGAAGCTGGGTGGACTTTGGCATGTCTTACAGAGTTACGCCACTAATCCCCGCCCTAAACCAAACGATAGGCATCACGGAGACTCGAACCAGCGCCGCTTCGCTTACGAGTTCAGCGTGCTAACCATTCGGCCAGGACGGAACAATAGACCCAGGATAGACCGGAACAATATCTATCGGATATACCGATAGATAGATTCATTAGACTTATTACTATTACTATTTAATTACTAATTTATTACCGAGAGCCGTTCCAAAAATTAATTAGAAAAACAAAACACAAAAACCTTCTCCAGAATCTTCTTTATAGTATTCTTGAAAATATAATGGAAATTAAAATTTTCTATTTATTCTAGTTGCTCTAGTTATGAGGCGCAGAATTTCTCCAGCCGTCCCCACAGCGTAAATTCTACTATGACGCGGGAAATTTTGATCTCAACACAAAAGCGGCTTTTCAGTGGGCAGTAGTGAGATCGGTGGAGATTGCTTAGGGCCTGAACAAAAAAAAATGATAAATCTTTCTTGTAAGGCATACAGCAAAAATACAAGCGCATAGAGGCACCACAAATCACACGGAAATTCCACTATTTGAAAATCGATTGTTCGTGAATAGCGGAACAACGAAGTAACTCATTTTCTGCGGGTCCTCACGCCAAATTTAAGTGAATAAGTGATGGGTAACTAGTAACTAGACTGTCCTATCCTAGCCCTTTTCCGTTAAACTTTAACAAATCTATTTAACCAGTCTTCGTCAAATTCACACTCACCGTACTGTTCGTTCCCCGTTCATTCAGATCTGTACACTCGCAAACCATGTGAACCATGCACACTCTCATCCAGACACCCGCACATCGGACAGAAGTAATAACCGGATTTCTGAATTATTGAAATATTGAAATGAAATCCTTGTATTCCCCATGGAGGGTCTGGCAAAGCTGAGGGAGACTTACGGGGCTTGATCCTCAGTCTTGTGGCCAACAAATTTTTCCGAATTGGAAATCTGTCTTCTGAACGAATTGCGAAGGCGCATTTCAAAGAACAGCTTTATTGTAATGAAGGCCAACATAAGCCAAAGATTCGAAGATTGATGGACCCTTCCCCCATTCATGGACCCTTGGATCAGTAACTCAAGAAGATAGTCCACGAAATGTGGCCCGTCACCTGTCTTACATTCAGATATGTGTCAATGGTTTACGCACTCCCCGGCACATGGTGTACTGGTACACCATTTCCCGGCGTCGGCCAGCCCCCGCAGCACCGGGCACTCGATGTACACCAAAATTGAGAGTGGTAACCCCTCCTTAAGTTTTAACAGATATGTATATGTCACTATTATTACTGTGGTATTTAACACGTTCCCGACCGTGGTAACTGACCGTGGTATCTGAAAAAGTCACGTCACTTTCGTCACCATCAACACAAGACTTTTGACCGAAGACTGCAAGTGGTATACGCTTGTGGTGGTTGGCATCTACTATTTACAACTTATCGCGTGAGTTTTATTGTCATTTTTTTTATATATGACCTTTTGACCGAAGGCTATAAGTGCTCTTATAAATGATTGAGGTGGGTAGCATCTACTACTTACCACTTATCGCATGCGGTTTATTTTATTTTTTTCATATTTGACCTTTTGACAGAAGGTTGCAAGTTCTATAATAAACGTTTGGGGTATCTAGCATCTACTACTTACTACTCATCGCTTGCGGTTTATTTTTAATTTTCTTAACGCATTGGACCTTTTCGGCAGGAGGTCCCATTCATTTCCAGGCTAGAAAACCACCCTGCAAATAAAACAGAATATCGCTGGAATATTCTCAGCTAACTTGTCTCTTTACCGCCATTAAATATAAATTAATTCAAATCTAAATTAGTGAACCTTTATGGAAATTATTTTTGAGTGTTTTACGGTTATTTCTTTGTCCTTTTTTACTGCACTTACGCCCTTGGGCAGTGCGCCATAAATCCCTCATTCATATGATTCGCAGTCAACTTGGGCTGAAGGAAAAATTATTTACGTCGTTCACCTGTTTATATTGAACGCTTTTTTCCGTACTTGGCGTTGCATAATCTTCCTCGTTCTCCCTCTCTTCAAGGCGCAGAGTTCCTCGTTATTTTTGCCTGAATTCCAGGACTAACTGAAAAACCAGCTTTTCTCTGGCCGTCGTGCTTTTGACAGTTTCCTCCTTCAGACAGAAAGTCGAGATTCTGTAGTCGTCGTAGAAAGTCCTTGGCCTACATTACGGACATTTCTTTCCTACAGGGGGCTACGCCGTGCGAGCTACGCCTATGAATCAGTGAATGTGATCGTATTCCGCGCTACGTTATCTTGGAATGTTAGCACAGTCGGCTTTTTATATAAAGTATAGACATACTTTATATAAAGAAAAGAATAGAACAGAAATATACAGTATGCATGGTACTAATGCTCAGTACTTCGTTCGTTAAAGCACAATGGGTACTAACAATGCTTTAATATTATAAAATGCTTCACACACACACATTTCTGGATGTAAAGTTAACAAACTGCCAACAATTTAGAAATATAACAGACATACTTGCAGCTGATTCTAGAGCTTACAAGGAATTCTCAGTTAACACTGTTAATATCATTGTTTGTCAGTAATGCAAATAATCCGGAGTATCTAATAACAACAAATGGATAAGGAAAAAGAAACTCCGCGTATATTCAGCAAAAAACGCCGTAACGATGCATTTGCGAAAATAAGTTGTCTAGGAATCTGCTAATTTCTGATGTAACATTGTATTCTGGGGGGGGGGGGGGGGGGCAATGTGACATCATGATTGTTTGATCCCTTATTGGAATTTAAAGTATAGTTCTCTAAGACGTACGATCATCTGTTCCGTGTCTGCTGTTTTCTGCGCTACGGCTGTTCATAAACCGTAGGATACCCCTTATTGAAGACTGAGGATTCAGCAGCTATTCGAGTTTCACATTTCCGGTATTCTAATTTCCTCCTCTGCTTGCCAGTTTGATAAAAAAAAAAATCGCAAAGTTATCAATGAATACTTGGTCGCTAATATATCCATCAAACTTGACGAGCTGTGTAAAAAAAAATGTCTGTTGCAGCGTTTTTTCCGCATCGCGGCTTTACACATTTGTTTGACTGCAAACATTCATTCTAATACAAGCTGTATCCCTTCTTTTTGTGTTTTTCTTTGTTTGTTTACTTCCCTATTTTCAATTATAAAAGTGGGAACAAGAAGTCTCTGGCTTTGGTATTGAAACGGGATGTTTGGATTTGTTTCGGTCAATATTTGTTGCTGTGGTTTTCGGCGACCCCTAGGTATTTTAATTATTTTAGCGGGGCAGGCCGGTGTGTGGTTTGGTCTTCTCAGGCCCATTAATAATAATAATAATTTATTTTTGACCCGCTACAAAAAATCAAAGCGGAGTAGCAATAAAAGAAACAAAACAAACACTTCACAAAACAAAAAGAACAAGAAACTAAAGCAAACGAGTAAGGCCACTGTGGGCGGGCAGATACTTATAAGTAGACTGGGGTATTTTGCCAGCAAGCTCCGTAAGTTTTTGACCCGATATCCGGGAAACTGTAAACAGATATGAGGTTCCGATTTCTGTACCATGGAGGCAGATACAATAGAAATCGGGAAAACCGGAAATAATAAGAACGAAGTGAACTGATATCTTTTTTATGAAAAATAGGGTAAATACCAGAAAGAAACAAAACCGAGTGATCTGTAAAAACCGAATATAATTTAGCAAGAGACTTTCTATTGTATCTACCTCGGTTAGCAACAATTTTAGAATAACTTAATTGGATTTTCTTCCTGCAATCAGCAACGGCAAGAGTCCGTAAGGATTTTAGTGTTTTACTAACATTAATTCCCAGCCACCGAAATGAAGAAACCGACGGGATAGAAAAAGATCCACAGATTAGTGGAGTCGTGATGTTACTATTAAACGAGAGATATTCACACTTTGAAAGATTAAGAGAAAGTCCAATCGCTTGAAGTTTAGATGCTACTGTTGAAACAGACAAAGAAAGCCCTTTTTTAGTCCTACTGATCAAAAGAATATCATCCGCATAAGCAAGATAAGAAATATTTACAGAATTAAGAATGCAAGTGGATGGGATAGAAGAAAGGACAGATGATATACAAAGTTTGAAAATAGAGGGGGAGAGGACAGCACCTTGCCGGACCCCACGCCGTACTGGAATTTTACTTTCTGAAACCCTCATATCCGTTTTAATACGCAAAAAAGAATTTGAATACCAATATCTAAGAAGAAAAATTACCGAAATGTTGATACCGTGACTAAAAAGGGAAAAGATAGCTTGGGAATGTGTAACGGTGTCAAAGGCTTTGGAGAGATCCAAAGCGCATAAATGTAACTCGAATCCCTTTTTAGTAGCCTCAGTAAGAACATTAGCCAGAATTCGATGGGCCTGCTGGCAACCTACCCCAGCTGAAAACCCAATCTGATTTTCACCAAAATATGCCGAAGAATTAACTGATGGGAGGAGAAGATACTCAAAAATTTTGCTTTTATTGCAAGAAACCGTTATTGGCCTGTAAGATGCACACTCAGTCGGAATCTTTCCTTTTTTCAGGATTGAAGTAACTGTTCCGCACAAAAAACTTTCAGGCACAACCGAGGTACATAAACACATTTGAAACAGAAGTTGTAAATGTTGTACAAGAGCTGGACAATCAACACTTAGGTGTTTGGCACTTATACCATCACAATCAGTAGAACTAGACTTAAGCTTCTTTATAGCTTGTGCTACCGAAGATAAATTAACTGGGAGGATCTGGTTCTGGCGGAGTGATGTAGGAAGCGCAGAATTAAGAAGCTTCATAAAAGTAGCATGAACAAAATGGTTTATAGTGTTAAAAATCTGATCGTAATATTTGCACCAAGCAGCAGGGCTAATTGGGCTGCTCGTTGACGAAGAGTCGTCGATTTTATCTGAATTTATCACTTTTTTCCAATCTAAATTACTTGACGGGAATTTGCAAATTTTAAATTTTGCAGACCGTAAATACTTTTTATACTCTAATTTAGTTTTCTGTTTAAGCTGAAATACTACACCGCTAGGTGGTCGTTCGCAAGAAACCCAAATACGTAGCCAAAATTTGGCTTTATTTTTCACTGATTTTAGACCCGGGTCCCATGACCATTCAGGCTTCCGCGTATTAAATTTAACACTTTCAGCTTCCTTCATGCATGATATAATATCAAAATAATATTTGTTCAGAAAATTCTTATCATTTACAAATTTAGATCCAACCTGAAGTAGCTGAAAAGGAACTTTTATCGTAGACAAAAAAGCTGTAAGGGTAGAAATATAAAGAGCCCAATGAGCCTTATTCCAGTTTCGCCTGGTAAACCATCTACGATTCACACGTGCAGTAGAGCTATCTTGCGACAGAGAAATATCAAGCACGAAGGAAATTGGTAGGTGGTCTATATCGCTTTCTGTTTCATGTACAGAAACAATCGAAACAGATAAATTGGGAGAACAAAGAACATGATCTATATTGGTATGGCTCCCAGAATGATGGATGTAAGAAAACGGACGATTCTTATCCACTAGCTTAAACTCAGATAAAGACTCGAAAACCATGTCAGATCGAAGGTTTGAATTCAATAAATCAGCATTAAAATCCCCGGCGACAACAAATTGATAACCGAGAGATGATGCGGATTCTGTCACTTTTTTTAAAACACTACAGGTCTTGGCAAACTTATTCAGTGACTGAACCGATTTACGATCACAAGGAAAGTACACATTAATAAGTATTAACTCGGCAATTCGCACGGCCAAGAGGTTTTCGTCACTATGGAACAGCGCAGGCGTCGCGGATGAGAAGGAGCTACGTTTCAGAATACAGGCGAGGCCTCCGGAAGGTCTACCAAAAGTAGACCGTGCAGCACTCACAAACGTAACGTGGTTTGCGCTCCGTTTCAACAAGTTAGTGTTAGCTGAAGATAGAAGGTGTTCTTGAAGACAAACGATGTCATAGTTGCTCGAAAGTTCGTCAATGATGTGCTCTTTTCGACGTGTTCCATTTATATTGTACGAAATAACCGAGAACTTTTGCGACATCATTTTTTCACACCGGTCGCAATACGAGACTTGAGCGCTGGACATAGTAGACTATATGAAGTGTGAGAGTCGCCGCAGTTTGCACATTTAGGGCTATTAAGTGTGATTTTCGGCACAGCGCGCACATTTTTCCACCTGACTGGTACAATCGTTGAAAACGTGATCAGGAGACCTGCACTTAAAGCAACATCGCGGTACACTTACGAAATCATAAACGCTGAAAATCTCATAACCGATTTTTACCCCGTTCTTCATAGCGTCACGTTTTGCGAACGAATCCGAAAAGTCTAACTTGATAGTTTGGGACAAACCAATTCGATTTGCGTCAGCGACTCCTGGGTGCATTTTGAATTCGGAAGCATTAAATGACAGCGGGATTCCTTTTATTATTCCGAGGTAACGTTTCTGCAGAATCTTCGTGCCAGCACCTGAGACTACAGACTTCACAGACTCACAGAAATCAGAAGCTACCGATTTCTCAATGTTCACGAACAGTTTATCTCCCATCGGCCGAATACTAGCAACCGAATCATGACCACTTAATTGGTCGATAAAGTCTTTGCGGCTTGTCGGATCTCTAATAGACGGTTGCAGTTTAGAGACAACGATAGTAGAGTGGCTATCGGCTGGATTCGAGCCACTGGCTCCAGGCTGCGGTAATGGCGGGAAATGGTTGGAAAACGCATCAAACTGGTTGGAAATTGTCTTTAACTGGACATGCAGCTCGTTCACTCTCGAAAAGAGAGCAGAATAAGCTGTAGCTGGTATCAATGGGACTTCACTAGGGCTTAGTATAACAAATACCGGGATGTCGAAATCATCTATATTTCCATTCTTGATAAAATCCAGTATATCTCCTAGATGGCTTAGTGACGCTTTCAATCCAGTTCGCTTCTGAAATAAAGCGTCTGGATACAGCTTGGACCCAAGCCATTTCTTCGCTTTCACGATATCATCGACGTCAAAAAACTCCGCACCGAACTTCTTAATCATCTCATCATCAATTCCTTTTTCAACGTTTTGCTGAACAAAATTCAACACCGGAGAATAATGCAAATTGTCCTCGTCACCTCCGGGCATGATAACTAGCTATAGCGCGCTCACAGTGAAATGCGTCCTGCTCGTTCAACTGCTGAATGAATACTGAATGAATACCATTGTCTCATTCTCTGAAACTAGTTGATGGCATTTATAGGCTATGCTATTGACACTTACCCAACATGCTCGTCAAGGTTGGAGAGTCCAACTCCAGTCTTCCTTTCATTCGAAGAGCCTGGACAGCTTCTTCAGACGTGAGAATATAGCTCAATAACTTTTTTCGAAACAGGCGTGTAATGGATGTCCTCCCGTGACCCACGGTCAAGTATATTACGATAATCTTCACACAGAAAGTTAGCGGTAGATATGTGATGATGATATAAGTCATAACACCCTCCAGAGAGGATGATTTAAGTCATAACAGGCTCGAGAGAGGATGATATAAGTCATAACAGCCTCCTGAGAGGGTGATATAAGTCATAACAGCCTCCAGAGATGATTTCTGTTCGAAAACGTTATAACAGTTAACCCGATGAAAATTTTCCGAGAATTAGTCGTATGGAGTAGTACGAAAAAGTAGCATGCAGTAGTAACTGTTGCTACTACATGCTACTACTGGCAAGCTAGATGCTATGGGATACTACTACATAAGATTAACCCAGTCGGAGGCATGTTTATCAAAGTGTTCCATACTACTACATATCATTAATCATACTATTTCATACTACTGCATATTATTCCATGCAACTTTTTCGTACAACTACCATGCAACTACACAGTCAAAGAATTTTTCATCGGGAACACACCTCCATCTCGGTCGATATTGGAATGAAAATTTCGATGGCCATTTAAAAATATCAACCTCGCCTGCGGCTTGGATAGGACCGTCTCGGTGTTATTTTCGGATATCAACCTTGATGTCTGAAGTTAACCTTTAATATCATTCGCTGCGCAAGATTACGTTTTCTTTACCCAGATTCTTTTTCCTGCTCTTGGATCCATTTGATATTTTTTTTTCTTGCAGCCCAGCAAGTTGATTACCTTATTAAGGAACACCACATCTACTTGTTGAAGTCTGGCCGAATTAACATGTGTGGTCTCACTACTAAGAACATTGATTACGTCGCCAACGCGATCAACGACGTAGTGAACAAAATCCAGTCCTCACTGTAAGAAGTCGACAAGCTGTTAGCCATTAACCAAAATTGCTGCTAAGGTAAGGAGACTATTTAATTTCGGTACCCTGGTCGAGAACACGGCTCAGGTAAGCTCCCTGGGACGGTCTTGTTAACCACTTGAAAGGATAAATAGGAAGGTAATATCCTTCTTCTTTGCCTCTCAGAGCTATTTCAACGCACAAGTCGCAATGGAGACGATTTCTGTCCCACTGTTCGACTATACAAAACTCCTCTGAAACTCTGCGAGGTTTCGTATTGACAAGACCCGATAATCATAAGAGCCTCCGTCGATCCCTATCTCTGTAATACGACCATGCTGAGTCGGATTGTATTGAGCTGAGTGACTGGAGAAAAGAAGAGTATGATGTATGCGTATTTGACGAAGAGTGGTTAAAACGAATTTTTAAAGGACCCCTCTTGCTTATTCTGCTTTTTATAATATATCTAGCTCCCATGCAGAATTATAAGTTTCTAAAATTCCCACCTTTCTCCGATGTTTCGTTTTGTGCCTACGAAATTTTAGCGCTTTTTTGGCCTTGCCGAGTTTTGCCCGTCATACAACGAAACGTTTGCCGGAATCATCAACGCCTGCTGACAACTCTTTCACACATAAGGATCTGAGAAGCTTTTGTTTATTACTTCTTTTATTTGCTTAGTTTTCATACTTTTTAACCACGGCGCGATTAGTTTTCAAATTTTTTGCGACCAGCCGCCGCGTCGGAGAGCAGGAAGGCTGGACGTAGTCGACAGGCGCTAACAAGAAAATCGCTAATTTCAGGTGGAAAGTAATGGTATTTTCGAAAATGTTTCTTTCTGACCCATTTCATAGGGAAAAAAATATTTCTAGTAAGAGTTGTGCTTTAAGGATGAGTGTTTTGCTGGTATAAAGAAAATGGGGCGATTTTTGAGGCTAGCGATGGAACACAGGAGTAGATTTTTGGAATAAGTAAAACAATTTAAACGGAAATTTATGTTCGAGTATTATTATATGTCAGTGTTTGTGTTTGTGTTTTTTTTTTTGTTTTTTTTTTTGTCTGTTAAGTATTTGCCATGGCCCTTGGGCTGCTTATAGCAATAAACTATCTATCTATCTATCTATGTTCAGATATCCTACCCGACGCAAACGAGCGGAGGGTAGGTGATGCGTAGAACGTTTTTTACCCGTAACAAACAGCTATAGCTACACCTATCGCAGTAGAGCCCCGCAGAAAAAATGTCCTTATGAGAACGCCGTCCGAGTCGTCCTTTACAGCTGGTCCGTGGTCTACTATTCTGGCGTCACGTCTGACTTGCTGCAGACCGGGTTCTCCACGCCTGCGGGCATCCTACGGTTTTTTATCTGGTATGCGCAGCGGCGAAGAGGCGGGTATCAGCTCAAACCTCACAGCAAGTACCTTTAGCTCCGCTCAGTTTTATTGGGGTATCTGTATTCGCTGCATGGGACCAAAGACGGAGGTTCTATCGGATTATTTGTTCTTGGTAGGCCTACTGATTACAAACGACTGTCTTCCGCATCGGTGAGGTTTGCGGAAAACGCGTATGCAACCGGTATTTCTGTTTCATGAGCTCCGCAATAGCAGTAAGCGTGACCGTGACCCGTGTTGTGAAAAACGAAAAATGCAGAATTCAGCGTATTACCATTAGTTTGGATAAAAATGACAAAAGTAATTCGAAATCTTGGAAGTGATAATAGATGGGGTGAATGGAAGAAAATTAGGGATAAGGGAAGTAGAGTGAAGCAGTAATATAGGTTAGGCGGGTCTTATAAAAGAACGGCTGAGCCTCTTGTGGAAGAACAGACCTCAGAGGCTTCATGCGACCTCCGCACTGTCAGAAGTTTCATAACAGATAACACAAGGACGTGTAGTTTCAACAGACAACACTTGGGATGTAATCTGTTGTGATTTTGTAGATGTTATGCATTAAATGTCATGCATAAAAAGCATTGCCAGGGAGAGCCGAAAAACCTTCGAAAAAGATTCTGCTGACTTTTTTGTTTGCCGTCATGATATCGGAAAAGTCACTTCAACTGGAATCGCTGTCCAGCAGGACCCCTTTTCTATTGTCCGCAGCCCCACCATGGAATAATAAGCTTCAGAAATTCCCACTCTTCGCCATTGTTTCCTTTCACACCTACTACTTTTACCGTTCTTTTGGCTGAGCCGAGTTTGTCAGTCACGTTGCGAACTTCACCGGAAGCTTCAAGGTCCGCCTTTTTTTTTTTTTTTTTTTTAACAACTGCATTAGTAGCTTCAAAATGTGTTGTTCCTTTTTAGAAGACATGATAGGACCGTACACAAACCCAGCCATACACAAACCCTCAAATGTTGGTCATGGTGCCCCAACATCAGGGCATGCCCCAACGTATGGGCACTGTGCTCATACGTTAGGGCACGATGCCCTGCAGCAAGGGCATAGTATCCCATAATAATTTGTTGAATTGTCTGGAATGGAAATTGGCTTTTCAAACAGAATTTTATTTGGTAACATGTCCCTACTGTAGGGCATGGTGCCCCAACGTAAGAGCACCATGCATGTCCATACCTTATGGCTTGCCTAGACGTTGGAGAACCATGCCCAAAAATTGAGGATTTGTGTATGACTGCCCAGGTCTGTCTTGTGTGAATGGACTCGTTTTCTTTTGCTTGGTTTCCTCACTTTTTAACCACGGTTCACACTTTTCAAATACTTTGCGCCCAGCCTCCGCTTTGGAGAGCGAGAAGTCTGGATAGAGTCGACAAGCGCCAACAAGAAAATCGCCAATTATATTGATCAAATATCAGTATTTTCTGAAAACGATATTTCAGAACCAGTTTATTGTGAAAATTAATTTGTAGTAAGAGTTGTGCTTTAAGTAACGTTACTAAACAATTACTAAACAAAGAAAATTAGCCTCCCGAATTATGAAGTTAGAAAATTAGTCTTTGCTATACGAGTTTTGAGTTATGGAAAAGCTGCGACAGTAGGCTCTATCTAAAAAAGTTAATTTTTTCAGGTTCTTCTTCAAACCGTTTCCAGTACCTTTAGTGTTCAAGACGACTGCGCAGTATCCTCGAAAGGCATGGTTCCAAAAATATGTTGTGATATTCGTTTGAAATTTGGTGATAGTGCAAAAGTAATTGAAGCTGAATCCCATAAAATGCTGTTGTTTAAATGTTAGAATCTAGCAATAAACTCTGCAATCGACTGGTTCTTACTAGAGACTAGTTTAAAGCAAGAACAGATAAGCACAAGAACCTCCTTCTCTTTATCTTTATAATACGACCATGCGGAGTCGAATAGTCGCTATGGGGGTGTGTGGGGGGTGGTACCCCCTCCCCTCGAAGAAAGAAAAAAGCTAAAACGGGCGCTCTGCGAGCGCCAAAAATTCAGCTAAACTGGGCACTCGCCCAGGAAGCTAAATGCGGGTCTGGCAGTGCGGGCAGTGCGCCCAGAAAAGTGAGTAAGGCTAGTTCAGGGTTATCAAGAAACTGAGTTGACATCCAGCTTCGAAATCGGCGGTTCTGGGTTCTCGAGCGTTTGAAATTTGAGGAATTGCCTTCTGAGTCGCATGTTTCGATCGTGCCAGATTGACATAAAGAGGCGGCGGGGAGTTTCTTGTCGTTCCGGTTTTTTTTTTTAACTTTTTAGTTATATTTTGTCAGAATGATTGCCAGGTTTGAGCTTCCAAGATCGGCAAAAGACTGCCAGATCATGAATTTCACTCTGCAGGGCTCAGTGTTAACCTAAGTTTTAACAAAAAAAAATTGTGCCAACATCTCTCGATTCAAGTAAAAATCATGCTGATTTGCTTGGGGCGTACATTCTCCAGAATTTGTTAGTTTCGGTCAAAGATTCTTCAGAACAAGTCTACTCTGTTTCAAGCTTTTTTTTTTTATTCAAGTGAAAACCAGGCTGATTTTCCTTGTGGCGTACATTTTTAAGAATCTGTTAGTTTTACGCAAAGATTCTTTGTATTTGAACAGAAAAGAATTTGATTATAAGAGTTTTTTCCACTGCGACGTTTAAAAGTAAATTGGCTTCGTGAGCAATGAGAGAAGATGTAATGACAGGCCTGATTATTCAACACGTCTTTTATTTTAATTCGTTTTTTAACTGTAAATTCAGAACAAGTCGGCTCTGTTTCAACTTTTTTTTTCTGGATGATCAGTCCTACTTCTTTTTCGGAAAGGGTCGAACGGATGGACACTACCAACTTCCAGCTAAATGTCTCAAATTTTCTAGGTTCGTTGTGAAGTACTGGCAGATCCGTGTTAAGTGGCCCCAGGGACCCATACATTTCCTTTATAGGGGGCTTGTCATTTCTTATGCTTCTATGTTGCTATGTTGCCCGACCCTTGCCTTCTTTCCAAAAATCCCACTTGGGTCGAATCGGCATTCTTGTTTGCCTCATTGTGCGCGCGAAAGTGACTCCTCCCTCAAGGCACCAGCAGCCAATCCCAAATTTTCTCTATCTGCAGGCCTTGGACGGGATTGGACCGTGGGTATTTCTTGAACTGTCTTCTGGTCGGTCAACATAGCATCAGAAATCTCTTACTGACAAGCCCCCTGAATGGCGAGGCATTACAGTAAATTTATGGGTCCCTGGTGGCCCTTACTTTCATTTGTGGTCCAAAAAGACGTTCTGATCATACAGGAGTCCACAAAAGCGGCGGCGTCTTTCGTAAGCCCGTCAAAACCAGGGCCAGAAAAAGTTTCTTCACCAACAGAGTCGTCAACCCCTGGAATGAACTGTGCGAAGCAACAGTCTCAGCCCCCACCCCCGAAGCATTCAAGAAGGCACTGGACAAAGAGTGGGCCACGAAAGACTGGAAGTATGAGTGGGACATCCCGTCCTGCTCATACCTGCTATGAGATACCACCGATTCAACTCAGGAGCATTCAACAGATCTACCGATCTTAATTTGCTCCGAAGTGCAAATTAAGGTAATTAAGGTAAATCAGTTTTGTCGGGGGCTGAGCTGAAGGTGAGTAATGTTCCTCGGGCCGGATTTTAACCCGCGACTCTTGCTTGGCAATAGCGAGGGAACCCTGCTACAACCGCCAGATAGAAACATTAGTGACTTCGAGCATTCCGAATTATACAGGATAAGTTATTGCATCTACGTAATTTTTCTAGAATATTCAGCTCCGCATGTCACGGGATCTAAGTATTAAATATAGAAACTATCTTCTTGGTGGAACTCGTCAGATCGGGTTGGCGATACGATCTTATCCGTTCCATCACTACACTTGCCAACATAGGAGAGTGGCAAATTTTCCGGAATCCTCTCAAAGATGCCTTTGCCAGCTATGTGCTGGACCTTGAAACCTCCAGTCTGCGATAGGTATGTTACTACATATCAGATTTCTTCTTATTAGGCCATCCCGTCAGAAATCCATACTTCAGATATTACCCCTTCTCTTACCCCGTTCCTGTTACACCCCACTACCAAATGTGTCAGCCGACCGACCGGTCTGCGCAGCATTTCCGTTACTTTAGTCAGAAATGACCGTTGGAAAAGTTGGCGTGGCGACACGTAGCGGTTCTCATAAAACTTGTCGTCATAAATTGTGTCGCATTTCTTTAGTTTCAAGTAAAACAAAGAAATTTTGCTTAAAGCACAACTCTTACTAGAAATGATCTTCTCCCTATGAAATGGATCAGAAAAAAACATTTTCGAAAATACCATTACTTTCCACCTGAAATTAGCGATTTTCTTGTTAGCGCTTGTCGACTGCGTCCAGCCTTCCTGCTCTCCGACGCGGCGGTGGGCGCAAAACATTTGAAAACTGAATGCGCTGTGGTTAAAAAGTGGAAAACTAAGCAAATAAAAGTAGCAATAAACAGAAGTGTCTCAGATCTTATGTGTGAAAGAGTTGTCAGCGGACGATGAAGATTCCGGCAAGCGTTTCGTTGTGTGACGGGCAAAACTCGGCAAGGCCAAAAAAGCGCTTAAAATTCGTAGGCACAAAACGAAACCATGGAGAAAGGTGGGGATTTAGAAGCTTATAATACTGTATGGGAGCTAGGTATATTATAAAAGGCAGAATAATCAAGAGGGGTCCTTTAAAGTACAAAATTATTCGGTTTCTACGCACAGCATGGAGACCTTCGTCGGCTTGGGAGCCGAACTATAGAGCATCGAGAGCGTTGTTTGGAGTAAGGGTTCCCTCCTTTTGGTTCATATATCACAGAGCAATGGTGATATTACTATACTGTAATTTTCTGATCCCGCAAGTTTGTCTCGCTTGCAGAGCAAAATAACACTAGAGAGTAGCGCCAAAACCTATCCATTCCATGCTTCGCAAACGGGCCATAGTCGTAGCGCCGCCCATTACGCTTGCGGAATTTTAAGCAAGAAAAACTTGCGGATTTAGAAATTTCCAGTAAAGCTAAGACGCGGTCTGCACACATCTTGGAAACCGGAGAGATTGTATCTTTTTTTTGCTGTGTTCAGAATATGAAGTTATTGGAGCCAGCGTTTCAGCACGACTGATTGAGTTTGAGTAGGGACGTTCAGTAGCGCTAGTGGTGCTAGTGTCGCTGCTATTCGAGTGTGTGTCACTTTTTTCAAGTCTTGGCGCTACTCTCTAGTGTTACTTTGCTCTGCTCGCTTGGAATGTCGCCACCGTAGTAGGCGGCGCTACGAGTAAGGTCCGTTTCAGATGCATGGAAAGCATATAGTTCTTGGAGCTACTCCCTAGTGTTATTTTGCTTCAATATTTCGGTTGCCAAAGTCGGAGCAAAATAACATTACGAAGTAGCACCAGGACTTGAAAAAAAGTGGCACACACTCGAATAACAGCGACACCAGCACCACTAGCGATAAAGATCGTTCCTACTGAAATTCCGTCAGTCGTGCACCACCGCTGGCTCTGATAACTTCATATTGTAAACACGGATATCAAAACGATACAAACAACCAAGGCCGTATCCAGGGGAGGGGGGTTAGGGGGTTCGACCCCCCCTCCCCCGAAACCCACAAAAGTAATAGTTTTTTGTAGGCTTTAACCTCTGGTCTATGTCTTTTTTGTACTTTTTGGTCGACCCGTGGGAACCCCCCCCCCCCCCGAAATAAATTCCTGGATACGGGCCTGCTAACAACTTGACCTGTTTTCTCGATGTCTGCAAACCAGAGCAAAAGTGCTCTGCTGCAGACCGCATCTTAACTGGATTAGACATTTCCTGACCCGTAAGTTTTTCTCGCTTTGAATTTCCCGACCGTAGTGGGTGGCACTTACAGTAATGCCCGTTTCTGATTCATGGCAAGCATAGTTCTTGGCGCTACTGTTATTCCCAAAAATCTAACATTTGATCCAAACAATTGGGTCTTGTCTTCGCCATTCAGTCTTCGTCGGATTCCCTGAAGATTTTTACTGTTAAAATAAAGTTCGAAAATGTATTCAGCATGTCTCCTTGCCCCGATACCGAATCTCTAATCGACTTCAGAAACAACTTTGAACTCCAACCAAATTTCCAGTTTGGGCCGAATTTGTGATGAATCATTTCTGCAGCAAGAAAACTAAGTTCAGATATGGATTCAGCAGCTCCTTGCCCCTTCAATGAATATCATATTAGCTTATAAAACACATGTTTTTACCTTAAATTCGAAACCCCTCCTCTGCCTCTAATTAAAGGACCCATCTACGAACTGGACCTCTACTTTGCCAATGAATCCTCATACTATGCTTTGAACAACCTATATCAACCCCTACTAACCTTGAACAACATATACCAACCCCTTGACCTTTGATTACACTAGACGTTCATACAAAGAATGTCTTCATCCACGCGCAGTGCTATACTAGTGTGAAGAAAGGGGTAGGGACTGCTATAGCCGAAAATTGGTCGACAAATTTTGTGTCGGGTTTTTGTCGAGTTCCGGGTGAACTACTTGTCCGGCGAGAAAATAACTTTCATATTCGGATTCAGCATGTCTCCTTACACCTAAATCAACTATTTTTGCCCCTTAATTTGAAACCCTTCCCCCACCCTTAAGTGTAGGGCTACAGAGCCCGTGTACGAACTCGTCTTTTCCCTTGACCCAAAGGATCCTCCCACCAAGTTTCATCAAAATATCTCATTCCCTTCGAGAGCTGTCGTGCTCACAGACGGACGGACAACTTTTGCGATGTCATAGGTATCCCTCCACTTACGTTTTGGGGTCCCAAAAATGACCGTTGGAAAAGCTAGCCGTTGCACAAGTCTGCCTGGCAATTTTGGGGAATAAGGAGCAAACGACCGTTGGAAAAGCTAACCTTTGAATAGAGCTACTTGGCGATTTTGCTGGAAATATTGTCCATGATGAACTATTCCGTAGGCTATTTCTTTTTTTTAAGCAAAATAAATAAATTGCTTCCATACGCAAAATTATTCGGTACCTGCCTAGAGCATGTATTTTAAAGTAAAATCCGGTATCGTGACCAAAAAATTTGTAAGGCTGAAAGAATTTGGAAAAATTAATAATTTAACTTACATGTCTCTTACAAGTCCCTTCTGTGTCCTAACTTTTTCAGTAGTCGTTGGTGTGCGGTGATATAGGATTATGGATTATGTTGTAGATCTCGTCTCGTATTTATTTGTATATCTATTTGGTAAGTTTGTTTCATCTTATCGACATAGAATCGCAGCAACGAAAAACTGGAATTGAATAGAGCGATTTTGTTCCCCCTTGATTTAAGATCGCTATCGTGACGCTGGAAGCACTGTTGCCACAGGTCCCAGAATTCTGCGGTTTGTCAATTTTTGTCTACTTCTTCGACAAAACGAGCCAGGATTCTGCAACAGGCTATACTTACCCGTGAATTCATGGTTTATTCCAGCAGGAAAAATGTTCAACTCTTCGATATCGAAATACTTCGGTATCAAAGGGAAAGAAGATAAAGAACGAGAAAATCTCGGGAAGAACGAGAACCGTCGCCCGAACGGTGACTCAAATCCTGTGACATTTAATAAACGGCGTTCCTTGGGGACAGCTGTGGTGACATTTTCGGCTCTTCCTCTAGGTACACCGGCACGGTACATCGAAACTTGACCAGTTCTGAACAATTCAGCTTTAAGTGTTGGGCTAGTGTGAACTATCTTGATTTTGTTTTCAGTAACCCAGGATGAGCATAAGTTATTTGGGGAGAAAAATAAAGAGTTCTTAGATGTCAAAATGCCATCAGTTACGTTTATTTCATGTTGTTGTTTTTTTTTTTACTGAAAAAGAATAAAGAAGAGTATGTTTGACGTCATTTTCGTTAAACTTAAAAAACTTACGCCTATCTACATTATTTTTATTAGTCAACAGCTCAAAATAATACCATTCTATTTTCCTGTAACATAAACAGATAATAATGCTGTTTTCGTTCTAAATCGTTTTCTGAATCTGAAACAACAAGACCAAAGGTTCCGATGGGATCCCAAAATTTCAGTATTTGATCCAGACAATTAGGTTTTGTCTTCGCCAGATCCAGTCTTCGCCAGGCCAAACAGCTAATCATTAAGAAATCCAAGCTCAGATATGGATTCAGCATGTGCGTTTACCTCTATAAGCCGATCGAAACGATCCTAGCTTACTTCTTTGAATTTTGCGGTTTTGGCGAAATTCAAGAACTACTTGTTCGGCGAAAAACTAAAGCTCAAAAACGGATTCAGCGTATCTCCTTACCCCTATATCCAACATCTAATCAACTTCAAATACAACTTTAGCTTCTAACAAATTTTCCGGTTTCACCCGGATTCCGGACGAACTATATTTCCGGCTAAAGAGTGATAGTCATATACGGATTCTCCATCTCCTCTTACCCCTAAATCTATCGTCTAATCAACTTCAAATAAAACTTCTACTTTTAACAAATTTTCCGGTTTTGGCCGGATTCCGGGCGAATTACTTGTCCGGCGATAAAATGGTTTTCGTATTCTTGTCCAGAATGCCTTCTTACCCCTACATCAAACATCTAATCAACTTCAGATAAAACTTTAACTTCTAACAAACTTTCCGGTCTTGGCCGGATTCCGGGCGAACTAATTGTCCGGCGAGAAAATTGTTTTCATATTCGTGTTCAGCATGGTTTCTTACCCCAAAATCAAACATCTAATCAACTTCAAATAAAACTTTTACTTTTAATAAACTTTCCGGTTTCGGCCGGATTCCGGGCGAACTACTTGTCCGGCGCAAAAATGGTTTTCATACTCGTGTTCAGCATGTCTTCTTACCCCATAATCGACTATCACATTAGCTGTTTAAAAATATTTTGCTTGTCCCTTAATTTGAACCCCCTCCCCCACCCCTAAATGTAGGGCTACAGGGCCCATCTACGAACTCGACCTTACTCTTGACCCAATGAATGGTCACACCAAGTTTCATCAAAATATCTCATTCCCTTCGAGAGTTATCGTGCTCACAGACAGACGGACGGACGGACGGACGGACAGACAGACAACTTTTGCGATGTCATAGGTATCCCTCCACTAACGTTTTGGGATCCCAAAAACACTCAGAATTAGATTTTCTTTTTTTGGGATCCCAAAACTTAAGTGGAGGGATACCTATGACATCGCAAAGTTGTCCGTCTGTCCGTCTGTGAGCACGATAACTCTCGAAGGGAATAATATATTTTGATGAAACTTGGTGTGAGGATTCTTTGGGTCAAGAGTAAGGTCGAGTTCGTAGATGGACTCTGTAGCCCTACATTTAGGGGCGGGGGAGGGGGTCCAAATGAAGGGACAAACAAAATATTTTTAAACAGCTAATGAGATAGTCGATTAAGGGGTAAGAAGACATGCTGAACACGAATATGAAAAGCATTTTCTACTCGGACAAGTAGTTCGCCCGGAATCCGGCCATAACCGGACAATTTAAAATTCTATTCTATAAATTTGTTGAAAGTAAAATTTGTATTTGAAGTTGAATAGATGACAGATTTAAGTGTAAGAAGAGACGCTGAATCTGTATATGACGATCATCTTTTACCCAGACATATATTTCGTCCGGAATCCGGTTGAAACCGAAGTTTTATTTGAAGTTGATTAGATGTTTTTGGGATCCCACAACGTAAGTGGAGGGATACCTATGACATCGCAAAAGTTGTCCGTCTGTCCGTCCGTCCGTCCGTCCGACCGTCCGTCCGTCCGTCTGTCTGTCTGTGAGCACGATAACTCTCGAAGGGAATGAGATATTTTGATGAAACTTTGTGTGAGTATTCTTTGGGTCAAGAGTAAGGTCGAGTTCGTAGATGGGCCCTGTAGCCCTACATTTAGGGGTGGGGGAGGGGGTTCAAATTAAGGGGCAAGCAAAATATTTTTAAACAGCTAATGTGATAGTCGATTATGGAGTAAGAAGACACGCTGAACACGAATATGAAAACCATTTTCTCGCCGGACTAGTAGTTCGTCCGGAATCCGGCCAAAACCGGAAAGTTTGTTAAAAGTAAAAGTTTTGTTTGAAGTTGATTATATGTTTGATTTAGGGGTAAGAAGGCATGCTGAACACGAATATGAAAACCATTTTTGGGAGGGTCGGTATCGCTTCCCCGTATCCTGAAATCTACGAACCCCAAGTGTATCGTAGATATAAGCAAATATGTGACTAGAGGATTTAGTCTTAGGAATGAAAGTTTAGCATTGTAGTTTATAGAGGTGTAATGGTTTATTTGTAAAGTGAAACGTGTAAAACTTGTATGGCCTTTTGGCTGAATAAACAAGCGTTATTGGGATCCCAAAACGTAAGTGGAGGGATACCTATGACATCGCAAAAGTTGTCCGTCCGTCCGTCCGTCCGTCCGTCTGTCCGTCCGTCCGTCTGTCCGTCCGTCCGTCTGTCCGTCCGTCCGTCTGTCCGTCTGTGAGCACGATAATTCTCGAAGGGAATGAGACATTTTGATGAAACTTGGTGTGAGCATTCTTTGGGTCAAGAGTAAGGTCGAGTTCGTAGATGGGCCATGTAGCCCTACATTTAGGGGTGGGGGAGGGGGTTCAAATTAAGGGGCAAGCAAATTTTTTTTAAACAGCTAATGTGATAGTCGATTATGGGGTAAGAAGACACGCTGAACACGAATATGAAAACCATTTTCTCGTCGGACAAGTAGTTCGTCCGGAATCCGGCCAAAACCGGAAAGTTTGTTAAAAGTAAAAGTTTTTTTTGAAGTTGATTAGATGTTTGATTTAGGGGTAAGAAGGCATGCTGAACACGAATATGAAAACCATTTTCTTGCCGGACAAGTAGTTCGCCCGGAATCCGGCCAAAACCGGAAAGCTTGTTAAAAGTAAAGTTTTATTTGAAGTTGATTAGATGTCCGATTTAGGGGTAAGACGAGATGCTGAATCCGTATATGACAATAATTTTTTTGCCTGACATATAGTTCGTCCGGAATCCGGTTGAAACCGGAAAACTTGTGATAAGTTAAATTTTTATTTGAAGTTGATTAGATGTTGGAAATAGGGGTAACTAGATACGCTGAATTCGTTTTTGAGCTTTAGTTTTTCGTCGGACAAGTAGTTCTGGAATTCCGCCAGAAACCGGAAAATTCGCAGAAGTAAGCCAGGATCGTTTCAATCGACTTATAGGGGTAAACACACAAGCTGAATCCATATCAGAACTTTGTTTTCTTAATGATTAGCTGTTTGGCCTTAATCTGTTTCTAAATTTTAAGAGTATAAATGTTCATGGAGTCTGGCGAAGACCGGATCTGACGAAGACAAAACCTAATTGTCTGGATCAAATATCGAAGTTTTGGGATCCCATCGGAACCTTTGGTCTTGTTATATGTTTGATTTAGGGGTAAGAAGGCATGCTGAAAACGAATATGAAAACCATTTTCTTGCCGGACAAGTAGTTCGCCCGGAATCCGGCCAAAACCGGAAAGTTTGTTAAAAGTGGAAGTCTTATTTGAAGTTGATTAGACGTTCGATATAGGAGTAAGAAGGCATGCTGAACACGAATATCAAAACCGTTTTTTCTCCAGACAAGTAGTTCGCCCGGAATCCGGCCAAAATCGGAAAGTTTGTTAAAATTAAAAGTTTTATTTGAAGTTGATTAGATGTCAATCTGAATCCGTATATGACAATATTTTTTTTGCCTGGCATATAGTTCGTTCGGAATCCGGTTGAAACCGGAAAATTTGTGATAAGTAAAATTTTTATTTGAAGTTGATTAAATGTTGGAAATAGGGGTAACTAGATACGCTGAATTTGTTTTTGAGCTTTAGTTTTTCGTCGGACAAGTAGTTCTGGAATTCCGCCAGAAACCGGAAAATTCGCAGAAGTAAGCCAGGATCGTTTCAATCGACTTTTAGGGGTAAACACACAAGCTGAATCTTGGTTTTCTTAATGATTAGCTGTTTGGCCTTAATCTGTTTCTAAATTTTAAGAGTATCAATGTTCATGGATTCTGGCGAAGACCGGATCTGACGAAGACAAAACCTAATTGTCTGGATCAGATATCGAAGTTTTGGGATCCCATCGGAACCTTTGGTCTTGTTTATAGGGATAAGGAGATACGCTGAATTCGTTTCTGAACTATCTGTTTTTGGCTGGACAAGTAGTTCGCTCGGAATTCGGCCGGAACGCAGAAGTAAAGCAGGAAGTTTCGATCAGTATCTTCAAAATAGATATGGCTTATATAGGTATATCTGAACTTGATTTTCTCAGATGATTAGCCTGGCGAAGACAAATATTATTTTTTTTTGGATCCCATCGAAACCTTTGTTAGTGGAGTGTTCCTTGGAACAATCCACTATTGCGAGCGCTCTAGCAGCTTTCGGTTTTCGGTTTTCACCATATTTTGTGGAGCTCATAACTCGTGAACCAGTGCAAGTATCAAATTCAAACTTGGTACACTTGTGGTATTGGGGTCTACTTATGCCTTTTGGGGGTCCCACCCCCCACACCCATCCCGTTCATGGGCAGCTGGGCCCAGATTGCCCAGGAGTAAAGTTCGTTATCCGTGCCAGGAATCAATAGGTATCAAGTTCAAACTTGGTACACTTGTGGGTATTGGCGTCTAGTTGTGCCTTTTGGGGGTCCCACCCCCCACACCCACCCGATTCAGAGGCAATTGGGCCCAGATTGCCCATTTTCTTATGTTTTTAACTTGACAATAACTGGAGATAAGGCGATGAAATTCCTTTGTGCTTTTGAATCATCGGGTTGGGAATATCTATGTGGAGTTGAGATCACCCACACCCTCCCCGGTCATGGGCAAGTGGGCCCAATTTGCCCATGAGAAATTTTTTTGACCCGGGACTGGAATCAAACTCTAAGTTGGTATATTCCAGGATATTTAGGTGTAGATAAGCAATTTGACGCCCACCCTCCCCCCACCCTCCCGTTCATGGGTAACTGGGCCCAGATTTCCTATGAGTTACGTTCGTCTATGACATTGTCTCGAGTTCAACTCTTGTATACTTGTGGATATATATGTATATATCCTCTGGCCACGAAGAACATCTTGAGACTGAACCTCCCCCACCCTTCCCGTTCATGGGCAACTGGGCCCGGATTGCCCATGATTGAGATTTTGTGAGATTTTGCAACGGGGCCCAGATTGCCCATGTGTTAAGTTCGTGAACGATGACACTCGTCAAAATTAAAACCTCGTTTAGTTGTACACAGTACTTTTCGTAAGATGCGCATTGCGTTTGTTTGGTTTCATGTTTCGCAAAGGGTTTGAGCTGTCAATTAGTCACATCATGTGAATTCGCGGAAGGATGGGAATGATGAAATGGGATCTGAAACTTTATGACTTTGACATTACACTAATGTGTTTGAACAAGGTATAATAAACGAAACAAATTTCAAGATTGATGAAAGTAATGTCAGTAGTGTATTGAAACAAGCCTACGGGGCTTATACGAAGCAATACTGGAAAGACAAAGATGGACAATACTGTGATTGGAGACCGCATTACGACTGACGCGAAGGGATTGTGTTTCCAAATGAACTAACATGTGTTCTCACGTGGAAGGTGTCAGATGAGACGCGCTTATGAAAATTTATGACTTTGACATTAGGGTGTTCGAGCCTGAGCCTGAGCCGTGTTAGGAGATTCTTTGAGAGCTCAATTGTTGGTTTCACGAATAACTATGCAATACGAATATTAAACGTTACGGGAAACTCAACGTTACAATCCAATTCATTCTTTTATACTCCACGTCTGAGCGTTTGCGCACTTGTTTTTATTTGTTACTGCACTAATGTTCTCAGCTTGGTTTTCGGCACGGTTCCAGGTTTCAGTCTCGTTTCCATGCGCTATGCAAACACTTCAATGCGCTTTTCTTACATTTCTAGGTGATTATGGGCTGGACACACAAAATTTGCTTCTTATTTATTACCGTACTTTGTTCTCAGCATGGGCTTCAGCAAGGTTTAAGTCTCGTTTCCGTGCGCTATGCGCACACTTTAGCGCGCTTTTCTTGCATTTCTAGGTGATTATGGGCTGGACACACAAAATTTGCTTCTTATTTATTACCGTACTTTGTTCTCAGCATGGGCTTCAGCAAGGTTTAAGTCTCGTTTCCATGCGCTATGCGCACACTTTAGCGCGCTTTTCTTACATTTCTAGGTGATTATGGGCTGGACACACAAAATTTGCTTCTTATTTATTACCGTACTTTGTTCTCAGCATGGGCTTCAGCAAGGTTTAAGTCTCGTTTCCATGCGCTATGCGCACACTTTAATGCTCTTTTCTTACACTTCTAGGTGACTATGGGTTGGAAAGGCGGAAGTTTTCTTATTTGTTACTGCACTTTGTTCTCAGCTTGGTTTTCGGCACGGTTTCAGGTTTCAGTCTCGTTTCCATGCGCTATGTGCACACTTTAATGCGCTTTTCTTATATTTCTAGGTGATTATGGGTTGGACAGAAATAATTTCCTTCTTATTTATTACCGTAGCCTACTTCGTTCTCAGCTTGGTTTTCAGCACGGTTTCAGTCTCGTTTCCGTGCGCTATGCGCACACTTCAATGCGCTTTTCTTACATTTTCTTACATTATTCTACGCTTTTCTTACTTTGTTCTCAGCTTGGTTTTCAGCACGGTTTCAGTCTCGTTTCCATGCGCTATGCGCAGACTTAAGCGCGCTTTTCTTACATTTCTAGGTGATTATTGGCTGGACACGAAAAATTTGCTTCTTATTTATTATCGTACTTTGTTCTCAGCCAGCAAGGTTTCGGTCTCGTTTCCATGCGCTATGCGCACACTTCAATGTGCTTTTCTTATATTTCTAGGTGATTATGGGTTGGAAAGGCGGAAGTTTTTTTTATTTGTTACTATAGCTTTTTGAATTTTTTTTTATCTGTTCATAGCTTGGTTTTCAGCACGGTTTCAGTGTCGTTTCCATGCGCTATGCGCACACTTTAGCGCGCTTTCCTTACAGTTCTAGGTGATTATGGGCTGAACACACGAAATTTGCTTCTCATTTATTACCGTACTTTGTTCTCAGCATGGGTTTCAGCAAGGTTTCAGTCTCGTTTCCATGCGCTATGCGCAGACTTTAACGCGCTTTTCTTACATTTCTAGGTCATTATGGGTTGGAAAGGCGGAAGTTTTTTTTATTTGTTACTGTACTTCGTTCATAGCTTGGTTTTCAACACGGTTTCAGTGTGATTATGTGATTATGCTTTTCTGCCAACCCATAATATGATTATGGGTTGGAAAGGCGTAAGTTTTCTTATTTGTTACGGTACTGTACTTTGTTCTTAGCTTGGTTTTCAAGCACGGTTTCAGTCTCGTTTCCATGCGCTATGCGCACACTTCAATGTGCTTTTCTTACATTTCTAGGTGATTATGGGTTGGAAAGGCGGAAGTTTTCTTATTTGTTACTGTACTTTGTTCCTAGCTTGGTTTTGTACACAGTTTCAGTCTCGTTTCCTTGCGCTATACGCACAATTCAATGCGCTTTTCTTACATATCTAGGTGATTAGGGTTAGAAAGGCGGAAGTTTTCTTATTTGTTACTGTACTTTGTTCCTAGCTTGGTTTTCAGCACGGTTTCAGTCTCGTTTCCATGCGCTTTGCGCACACTTTAACGCGCTTTTCTGACATTCCTAGGTGATTATGAGCTGGACACACAAAATTTGCTTCTTATTTATTGCCGTAGCCCGTACTTTGTTCTCAGCATGGGTTTCAGCAAGGTTTCAGTCTCGTTTCCATTCGTTACGCGCGCTCTTAAACGCAAGTATCTTGCATTTCTAGCTTATGTGGGCTGCAAACACAAAATTTGCTTCTTATTTGTCACCGTATTGTTGTTTTATTTAGGAAGAGTTTGATGTTTTTCATTTATGCATCAAGGGGAACCAGGGCTGGTCAAAACAGACCTCGGTTTGATATCCCATAAAATTCTTTGCTCTTTCTTACTTTCTGCGATTTCCCCCCTCCACTCTTCGTAGTTTTTCATCATCCAAGTACGTCCTTTACGTCACTACCAGCATATTTTTATTTCTGGTTCTCTCAGGCTCTAATGTCACTCGAACTACTTCTTCTTCTTCTAGACAGCCGTTTGACCACCGGCCATTCTTTCGATATCGAATCTGTCCTTTCTATCCCTCTCCCCTTGGAAACCTCACCGACTTCTCAGCAGGGTACGGACCATGGGGGCTTTTGATAACACAATGAAATCGTTCGAGTATAGATGGAAAAAATGCCTTGGTAATCTGTGGCTGATAAAGAAATGAGAATACGAAGCTTAGTGATTTGGTTGCGATGAGTTGGCTATTGTATGACGAAGCTGGAGAACGTTGAGGAAAAGGATAAATAAAATCGTGGTCCACTGTCAGAAGTTTCATAAGAGGTAACACGAGGATGCGCGGTTTCAACAGATAACACTTCGGGTGTTATCTGTGTTTCAAAATGTTTTGCGTACTAAGCGTTACCACCAGGAAGAGCCGAAAAAGCACTAAAAAGCATCTGCTGAGTTTTCCGAAATCATGACGATTAACAATAAAGTCAGTATACGCTTTTTTGGCTGTTGTTTGGCTCTTCCTAGCAAAGCTATGCATAACGTTTTCAAACACAACAGATAACACCTCAAGTGTTATCTGTTACACATTGTCTGTTGAAACCGCGCATCCTCACGTTATCTGTTATGAAACTTCTGGCAGTGTTGTTTCTCTCTATCCATGCTCGGCTTGAAGACGACGAAAATGCGTTAGTTCGTTGACCCGCTATTAATATAACCAATGCTCATCGAATTAACTTTTTCTTGCGCATTAGTGCTACCACTATGAACTTGTATACCTCTATGCTTTAAATATTTAGCAACTACACCGTCATAAGTTTCACAACAGACAACACAAGGATGCGCGGTTTCACCAGACAAAAGGCAACAGATAACACTTGGAATGTTATCTGTTGTTGCAAAATAAACACTGTGCATGAAATGTTATGCATAACAAGCAATGCCAGGAAGAGCCGAAAAACTGCAAAACAACATCTGCTGGCTTTTTTGTCTGTCGTCGTGATATCGAAAATTCAGCAGATGCTTTTTTGGCGGTTTTTCGGATCTTTCTGGCAATGTTTGTCATGCATAACATTTCATGCATAACGTTTGTTGCGACAGCAGATAACATCCCAAGTGTTATCAGTTGTCTGTTGAAACCGTGCATCCTTCTGTTGTCTGTTGTGAAACTTCTGACAGTGTACAATGGTTAAATAGCCTGTAGCTAAGAAATCAGTTTTTTGTCACCCGCAATAGGGCGCGTTTCTCACCACGAATGTTTCCTGAGCTTCGCTTCGTTAGCCGTTAAAATGCACGCTTTTGTTGAAATTCAAATTTTCCGCGACTGGGTGAACTTTGTTCTGTCGGGTCAGCGGTACATATTCTGAACGTCATTACTAGAGCCCAGGGTGAAAAAATCAAATTCACTAAGCAGAGACAAAAGAGTGTTGTCAGTATGTTAAAATCCAAGACATAACAAGACCAAAGGTTCCGATGGAATCCCAAAAACTCAATATTTGATCCAGACAAATAGTTTTTGTCTTCGCCAGATCCAGTCTTCGCCAGACTCCTTGAAGTAAAAATTTTACTCTTAAAATTTAAAAACAGATTAAGGCCAAACAGCTAATCATTAAGAAAACCAAGTTCAGATATGGATTCAGCATGTGCGTGCCTTACTTCTGCGAATTTTCTGGTTTCGGCGAAATTCCAGAACTACTTGTCCGGCGAAAAAATAAAGCTCAAAAACGAATTCAGCGTATCTCCTTATTCCTATATCCAACATCTACTTAACTTCCAATAAAAATTTAACTTATAACAAATTTTTCGGTTTCAGCCGGATTCCGGACGAACGATATGTCCGGCTAAAAAATGATTGTCACATACGGATTCAGCATCTCTTCTTACCCCTAAATCGGACATCTTATCAACTTCGAATAAAACTTTTACTTTTAACAAACTTTCCGGTTTTGGCCGGATTCCGGGCGAACTACTTGTCCGGCCAGAAAATGGTTTTCATATTCATGTTCAGCATGCCTTCTTACCTCCACATCGAACATCTAATCAACTTCAAATAAAACATTTACTTTTAACAAACTTTCCGGTTTTGGCCGGATTCAGGGCAAACTACTAGTCTGGCCAGAAAATGGTTTTCATATTCGTGTTCAGCATGTCTTCTTACCCCTAAATAAAAAATCTAATCAAATTCAAATAAACATTTTACTTTTAACAAACTTTCCGGTTTTGGCCAGATTCCGGGCGAACTACTTGTTCGGCGAGAAAATAGTTTTCATGTTCGTGCTCAGCATGTCTTCATAACCCATAATCTCGACTATCACATTAGCTGTTTAAAAATATTTTGCTTGACCCTTAATTTGAACTCCCTCCCCCATCCCTAAATGTAGGGCTACAGAGCCCATCTACGAACTCGACCATACTCTTGACCCAAAGGATCATCATTCCAAGTTTCATCAAAATATCCCATTCCCTTCGAGAGTTATCGTGCTCACAGAGTGGCGGACGGACGGACAGACGGACAACTTTTGCGATGTCATAGGTATCCCTCCACTTACGTTTTGGGATCCCAAAAAGGAGCTGGCTTTTCGGTTAAGCTTGGATTGATGGGTTCTTGGTTTGCCCCTCGATGTCACCAGCTCTTTTGCTCTGCACGCAGTTGGGAATTAGGAATTTGGTCAAAGTAAAAGACTTGTCGAAAGTCGATTGGAGGTGATATATAGTCTAGGGGTAAACATGTATGCTGAATCCATAACATTTTGTCATCAGATTAGTTGTTTGACCGTTTACATTTTTCGCCAAGGGCCCATGATCGTGTTTGCCTCAACGGTTTTTATTGCGGATGAATTCCTTAAAGGACTCATCTTAGCCGCAGAGTACAAAATACTTTTGAGCAAACGATTTTGATGATCTCCAAAGATCATTTCTGCTTGAAGGGTTTTGATTACAAATTAATTTCTAGCCCCCATAAAGTGCGCGTCATCATGGCAAAGTGCAAGAAACATTTTCGACTAAACGATACATTTTCATAGGCCCAATGGCCTATGAACATTTGTGCCTCAAGAATTTTGCTTCCAAATGATTACAGTAAACCCATGAACTGACAAATTCCCACAGTAATTCTCTGACCCGATTTTGCAATCTAAGTGCCATATGAGCACTAACTCTTGTTCATTGCTTGCTGTGGAAGGTTGTGAAAGGGATGTGATCAAGAATTTGGAGGTTTTTTCCTTTCCCTTTTGTGTTCGCATACTTCACATAAATTTCGAACGCCACACTCGTCAACTTTTCTGATGCAATTACTTCTCTGATTTGCCTTTTCATCCGATTCTACAGAATACTGGAATCACTTCAATTTTCTGTATCCCTGTTGATGCACGGTTGATTTATCTTTGAAATCGCAAGTTTAATATCGGTGTCTTCGATTTTATTTGTCCTAGACGCTTACAGAATATGCTGCACGTTTGATTTAAGTTATACAAGGGAACTGAACCGTGAAAAATAAACCAGGAATAAAGCTTTTCGAATTTAAGTTAGTAGTCTCCAGTGTCAAAGACTCTTAAGGACGACTCAGACGGCGTTCGTAAAGTTCGTAAAGTTTTTCACAAAGTATGCTCCGTAAAGTTTGTCGCCGCTCAGACGGGATTTTGACTTTGATAACATTACGAGAATTTTTTGTGCCGATTTGTTCTAGAAAGAAAAATATTCTGATTATTAGAGATTATTATTATCATATATGAACCATAGATCGATATTTATTAACTCTAAAATCCATTATTGGCCATGCTTAATATCCAGATACAAAAAAAGAACCTCCAATAAATAAATTAGAATAATCATATAACAAAAATAATATAAATAAATAAGTCAGTTCTAAACAGTTTAATTCAATAAGTAATTCTTTCTTCCCTATCTCACCTGACAAAAAACAACAGAAACAAGATTAATTCCTAAAAAAAATTGTTCCTAATTATTCTTGCAAAAAAAAGTTTCAAGTTATTCGACCTTATTATTATTATCATCATATAAACCACACTAACCATTATCTCATCAGTTTTCAGTTTCCTAATCCCTATTTTACAAATTTATTTTCATATCTTGTTTTCCATCTCTTCTCCTATTGGTCAACCTTCCGAACTTTACGAAAAAAGTTAACTAAAGTTTAACTTCTTGCATGCTTCCGTAAAGTACTTTACGCGGGTTAGCGAAGCAACTTTACGAACTTTGCGAACGACTTTACGCACTTTACGAACGCCGTCTGAGCCGTCCTTTAGACAAACCAGGACCCACATGGCGGGACCTCCTGGTGAAAACCAAATAAAACCAAAAATTTAATATCATGGGGGAGAAGGAAACATTTGTAAGATGTGAACTTAAGGACCCATCTTGCTTATTCTGCTTTTTATATTACCCTTTAGATTCCGTATGGATTTACATGCTTCTGAAATCCCCGCCTTTCGCACATACGACTTTTTAGTACTTTTTCGGCTTAGCCCAGTTTTGCCAGTCACGAAACTTTAACTTCGCCTTAAAGTTTAACCGAAAAGGACTGGGATAGGACAATCTAGTTACCCATCACTTATTCACTTAAATTGGCTTGAAGACCCGCTGAAAATGCGTTACTTGGTTGTTCCGCTATTCAGGAATAATCGATTTTCAAATAGTGGAATTTCCGTGTGATTTGTGGTACCTCTGATTTGTTATATGCCTTACAAGAAAGATTTATGACTTTTTTTTTGTTCAGGCACTAAGCAATCTTCACCAATATCGCCACTCCCACTGAAAAGCCTTGTTTGTGTTTAGATAAAAATTTCCCAGGTCATAGTAGAATTTTCGCTGGGGGGACGGCCGCAGATATTCTGAACGTAATAACTATAGCAGATAGTGGAAAACAAAAAAATCCCTTTGCAGAATCCAAATAATTCAGTGTATTCAACTAAATGACACAAAAATAAGTTGGCTTTTCAGTTAAACTTTAAGGTTGAAGGTCCGCCGACAACTCTTTCCCACTTAAGGACATGAGAAGCTTAAAAGTGTTGGTTTCGTTTTGGAAGACATGGTAGGCCATCAGTCTGTATTCTAACAAGAGCTGTAAGCTCATATGGCACTTGCAAGGCTTGGTAAATGATCCTGGGGATCATTTAGGATCATGAATATATGGTTTGGTGAAATTTTTTTGCTTTTCGGTTAAGATGCGCACTTTAAGGGTGGTAGAAATTTATTTCTAAGCAAAACCCTTGAGGCAAAAATGATCATGGGCTCATGGGGATCATGAAAATGTAGGTTTTGCTTAAAATTATTTTTTGTACTTTGCGGTTAAGATGAGGATCTGGGAAGTGACAATTTATAAGCCAGTCTTGTCAAGTCACTAATGTTCAAGCCAAGTTTCATCGTCCTAGCACATCTTGATGTACCTTAAATTGCGATCACCGGAATTCTGGATCCCCCTCCAGCTCACCCCAGAGTTACCGAATCCGGTCCAGTTCTGTTACTGATGTATCTAGGGCTTACGCTTGTTCTTCCCACCAAGTGTCATCCCAATCGCTGTATTCTAAACGTGTCACAAAATCCCCCCCCGAATCCCCACATTTATCGGATCCTATACGATCAATCCCACTTGAAATTGGACATCTGAGACATGAGTTCTTTCCGAATATCAAGCTTCATTAAGTTCCGATCACCCGTTCAAAAGTTGGACAACCTCAAGATTCGGATTCCCCCTCCTCCACTCCCCCACGATGGTCACATCGGAGAAACAACTGTTCTTGGGCTTCTAGAGCAGATAGTGGATAATCAAAAAATGTCTTAGCAGAAGCCAAGTAATTCAGTGTATTGAACTAAATGATACAAATATAAGTTGGCTTTTCAGTTATAACTTTAAGGCACAAGTTCGAGTTGCTTATCGAAACAAACCTTACTCCTTTGAAACTCTGCTGCGTTTCTCAGATACGGGATTGGGATGCCCATAGCCAGGATGGTTTCAGGCTCGTGCCGGCTCCTTGATTTTGATCCCTCGATCTGGCTCGATCTTGATGTTAGACACGGAAAACTTGCATAATTTATTTTTCAGACCAACGAGCCCCTCGGAAGCATTGAGCTGAATTCTGGTCTGCTTCAGTAAGGACCAAACAGGGCAAATCCCAAAATCAGTGTAGTGTCGAATGGAAAGAAAGGATAAAATGACATAGGAAGTTCGGATTATGGGAAATGAGAATGGATGGAATGATTGGGGACGTCGAGGGATTTTTCAATTATAATAAAAATCAGATAATAATAATAATAAAGATAAGACGGGTCATTGAAAGGATAAGCCCTTGAAACTTGTTATGTCTATAAATCCAAAGATGTTATTATCCTTTAAATCCCGTTCACCGCCTGACTTCGAGGGCATTCTAACCAGCTGCATCTTTCATGTTCAAGTTATTCAGGAAGTTCGGTAACCGGTTTTCATGTCAGGTTGCTATTAATTCTAGGGTACAAGAGCACCACAGGAACTAAAGGGTATTGGAAAGAACCCATGTTCAGATGTGATCCGTTACGAGAAAGTATTGAGGATGTTGCGTAATTGGTTTTCATTTCCGGTTGCTTTCAAGTATAAAGGGACAAGAGTATCATAGGAGCCAAAGGGTCCCGAAAAGAGTCGGTCGTGGTCGTAGAAAGTTACGGTCAAATGCAGTTAGAACCGACCTTAAATTATGTAGTATGGGCTCACTTCCGGTAGATCAACGAGAGGATCGATAGTACATTCCGAAATGGTATCCAGGCAGTTGCGTAGCCGGCTTTCACGTCCGGTTGCTATCAGTAGGGGCGAAGAGAATCACAGGACCCAAAGGGCCTCGAAAAGAGTCGATCGTGCTCGTAAAAAGTTACGGTCAAATGCCGTTAGAACCGACATTAGATTACGTTGTATGGGCTCGTTTCCGCTAGAGCAACGGGAGTTATAGATAGTACCAAGTACCAACTTTTCTTGAAAGTACGTATTGGTACATAACAGGCTGCATATCCCTTAAATTAAGAAATTAAAATAATACAACAAAGAGAAATTAAAAAATTTGGGTTTGGTATAGCAGTTATGACTTTTCACTACGTAGTGTCGAGCGTTCCTTGCAATAATTCTGCACTTTTTTAGTAGACCGATGTGAGATTCTTGAATTTGTCACGTATAAAGAAAGGAATCCATGGGTTTGCATAGGGGCTGCTGGAATGTCTGACAGACCCATTGACATCTGAGCGTCTAACACATCATTTCGAGGTATACTTGAACCTTACGGCCGGAGATATTCGTTCACTTGCTCGGTAAGGCATGAATGATTTAGTAGGTCCCTCTCCTAAGAAAGGAGCCAACCTCTCGACTAAAATATACGGTGCTTGTAGATGCTGCGATTCTAATGAGCGAGCGAGTCTTACAATAAAATGATATATTGGTATATTTCAGCATATTATGTCTAACAAAAACCTTAAAATTTGCAATAAGAAACATGCTTTAAGTAACCCGAAACATTATTTTAACAATAGTAGTGCAGGCAGGCTATCGGTTGTCTTTCGTGCAGTTTTCCGATGTGGTGAAACTGGATGATCACAAGCAAATCTCACAGAACTGGCCTCTGTTTAATATATTTTTTAGGAGTTCCACCCTGAAAACCAAAGTTCCAGTCATATGTAAATTTTTTTCCGGAAGAAAAAAACGCGTCGACTTCTATCTCTCTTTCCCCTTGGAAAGGGTGTGGACAGATATGACAAGGATATCCATTATCATTGAGCACCACTGGAGGGATTTAATGGCGGGACATCAGTAACTCAGTTCCGCCCAAATCGCATTCGAATGTCACCAGTCACTTTCGTGTGTGTGTCATCTGTGTTGTGCAATGAAAGGTTTCTCGAATTATTTTGGAGGAATCCCAGAAGGAGGGAATTTATGATGTAGGAGGCAGGGAGATGTGAGCAAGGCTCTTGACAATCTCCCTCATTTTCGAGCGTTGTGCTTACGGTGGACTGTTGGCCTCCACTCATGCATGTAAGGCGCCGCAGTCATGTAATTCCAGAGTGCAGGATGTTCACCCGTCCTGCTTATACTCTGATATATTTCTGCAATAAATAAATCTATTTATCTATAAGGAGGGTTTTCGCGAGCTGGAAAGCAAAGTCAAAATCAGTTTCCAATGGTTTTTGTGCTGGTTCGAGAAGTTGCCGAGCCTTCCGAACAGGTTTTCTCCCTTTGAAAACTGCAGCTTTCTCGGAAAGGGATTCTAGGAAGTGAGTGGAAAGCTCCGCGAAAAGTTGAAAGATTTGGCGGAAATTCGGAAAGCGTGGAAAAAACATAAGAAGTATCATAAAGGCTGACTTTGTTGGAACATATGAGAACGGAAGACTGCTTAGTGAACCATATCTCGACTTATTTATTCCAACAAGTTTGGAACTAAAAATTTTCCAGCGATATCAACTTTCCACATGTTTTCGCAATCAATCCAATGGGAAAGTGTAAAGCTAATCGAAGATTCGAATTCTCAAATTTTTCGCGATTTGCCAGCTGAAAGCGATTCCGGAACCTCACGAAAACCCTCCGATAGCTAGACTCACGTCTCACCTGACTAGTCCATCCGTATAACCGAGCCATTTACCTTTTCACACACCTCTTTAACTGTTAGTCAAAGTACATTACTTGTACATTCATACCATGGATCATCCAGAGATGACCCCTTCCCCACCAACCTTTACAACAATCTGGCTCTTTAGAGTAGCCTACATTAGAAGCGATAGAGGTAGCACAAGTGCAGTTCTCAGCACTGATGCTTACAATGCCTTTCAGGACAAATAGCAGAAAGAGGCGCTTTTATGTTCAGAGCTTTCATGGGACACGTTGTCATTGACATCTTCGGCTGGCAGAACCACTGTCGTCGCTGTCTGCAACATCGGAGGAGGGAGGAGGCAGGAGCAAAAGGGAAACATAACTTTGTTGACGAAGTCTGCCATAAAACATTGGGGGAAGACATGTCTTCGGCTAGCATAGTAATCGAAAATTCGTGACACTTCCTTTCTCCTCTTTGACATTCAGTGGGCTGAGAACCTCACATTAGTCACTTGAAGTAGCGTAGGGTACTGACTGACATTCAATGGGCTGAGAACCTCACATTAGTTACTCGAAGTAAGGTGGGGGAGCCACCCGGAGAAGGTGTTGGCGTTTGGCAGTCACTGAGATTAGACGTCGTCGTTGGCATCACTGTGAAATCATTCAGATCTTGCTTAAGTGCCTGAATGTCTGAAGGGGTTGGTGTTGTTGTTGCTTTGGTGTACACTATCACTGGCGCTTTTCCTTTGACTGCTTTCTTATATGAAGAGCGGACTGTTGAACATCGTTTCATATTTTCACACGGAGTCTTTCTACAAAGCTTCAGCTTTTGTAAGATCTCAAAAAATTCTTTGCGGAAGTTGTCGTTAAGCCAACCGTATAGTAGAGGGTTCGAGCAAGCGCTGCTCATGCCTAGCAAGTGGCATATCGCATATGAGATTTTGACCCGCTCCGAGTTGCTCTCCGCCGACTCCATAAAATCCATGACGGTGTTGTACACATTCAGAGGTAACCAACTCAGTGCAAACGCACACGCTATTGAGATAAGCAGTAAGTTCGTCTTTTGCACTCGTTTGTCTTCAATTTCCCTTTTGTTCTTGTCCGCTGTCATCCTGTTCTTCATTCGCATCTTGAGCTGTCTAGCGATTTTGCCATAAGCGACCGAAACGGTAATAATCGGTAAAGCATACTGTATAATCATCGTTAGGACTGAGTAGGAGAACCGTCCGTGGGTGTATGGCCACTCTTCCATGCAGTAGTTAATCTCAGTGACACCAGGAATGTCTATTGGTACCTCCACATGTCTAACTTTGCGACAAATGAACATCGGCATTGCTAGTACCATGCTAGTTACCCATATCCCCAATATAACCCAAAACGCGCCTCGTCTATTCAGTGCTTCCTTGGTTGGGTAGACGACGAGGTAATAGCGATCGATTGCAATAGCGGTTATTGACAAGGTCGATACGAATATACTAATTCCCTGCAAGCTTCCCGTCACCTTACAGAGAATTGCTGTATTGCCAAAGGGCCAGTACCGCGTTAGTACTTCTATCAGAGTGAAAGGCATGGTCAATACACACAGAAACAAATCTGAGACTGCGAGGTTGAAGATGAAGACGTTTCTGGTTGTCCTCATTATGGGTTTTCTTAGAACCGCACATATCACCATAATATTGCCAAGTGCGCCAATGAATATCATACATGAGTATATGGTAATCAAGAAGTAGTACATCGGTGGTCGAACTGCTCGATTCTTGACGAATGATTCGAGCACGGACATATAATCGATACTGATTTCAGTCGAGTCTTCAGTTGAATACTGACCGTCCTCCATGTTGGTAAGGGTTATGTAGTCTCTGGTTGCGACCGCCTGAGTGTCCAGTTTGGAATGATGGGTAGGATTTGACGTCCTAACTGCAATACGACGTTAGTTCCTTCTTGGAGGCTGGTGAACTGATCCCATCTTCAGTGCGACAGTATGCTTTGAATAACAGTTGTTATATTCCTCGGGTCATTTCGTGTTACTAGTTGTTCCTTCGTCGTCGTGTGGAGTCTGCAAGAAAAGAAATATTATTAAAAATAGATTTAATACTTTTTGGATAGTTAGATAAATGTGGAACATTTATTTAAGGTGAAAGTTTATTATTAGTGATTCAGGGTTGGGTGGGTGGGGGGGGGGGAGAAAAAGAATTGTGAAAGGTTAAGACGAGAAATGTGTGTTGTTTTTTGTAATGGGTGAGTGAAAGTTGTGCACTCCCGCACAGGACACGGTTGTGCCCTTCTTGGGAGCGTTGTGTATGTTTTTTTGTTTGTTTAAGGATAAAATTAAAATGGATTGAAATTCGAATTTGTTCAATTTCATTCGCCATTCAACGGATCAAAAGAATTTGATATCCGGCAATTTACGAGTTTCTTCTTCGAGCGTCAATTCCTACTTACAGACGGCGACGGCCTCGAATTACCTTTTTCGATAACCTAGAATCTTTTTCTCCAGACAAGAGTGTCCACCCGATTTGGAGTTAACGATAAGCCGGAAGTCAGTAACCCTACTTTTGCGAATTGGCCTGATCAACGCTCAGAGCAAATTAAAGACTAGGCAGTAGCGCCAAGACCTATCCTTTCCATGCTTCTCAAACGAGACATACTCGAAGCGCCGCCCACTACGCTTGTGGCATTTGAAGCGAGACAAACTTGTGGGTTTAGAAATTTGTAGTAAAGCTTATATGTGGTCTGCACATATAAGTGGTCACCCAACAGGGGAGGTTGTATGTTTATTTTGCTGTGTTCAGAATACGCAGTCATCGGACCCAGCGTTGACGGACGACTGAATGCGTTTCAGTAGGGACGTTTTCTGTCACTAGTGATGCTAGTGTCACTGCTATTAGAGTGTGTGTCACTTTTTTCAAGCCTTGGCACTACTCCCTAGTGTTATTTTGCTCTGTCAGCGCTCTAAGCGGATTAGTCTATGTTTGCCTTCCTCGCTTCATTATCAGTATCCACCACAGGAGATAGTACAATAGATGTATAAGCTGGACTCAAAAGAGAAGGTTTCAATTTTGAATTGGCGTGCAGTGGAAAAACCATCATCGTGAGGGAGGTTAGCACTTTTTTCTGCTGAAGGATACGTTTGTCGCGTTTTTGATCGAAGTTTTGTTCGCCGTTGGCTTAGCCGGACTTGGTCGAACGCCGTCGAAGTTCACCGTTTGCTTAATTAGTGTTTTTACGGCTCCGGCGATCCTTGCCCGGTCGACATTTCTTCGACGATTCAAGCAAATTTCGAACTTGCTAGCTGACGAAGTTCGACGGCCAGAGTTTGAAGGACAAAGGAACTGTGACCGGCGACCAAAAATGGTATTTAAATAGAGACCTATGAGTTTCAAGGTAACTTCAAACTTCAGTCAAAAACGCAACTTATGACTACCAAAACAGCTTGGCAGAAGCATGCAGCCAAATGTAGAGCGTGTTCCACCCCTCTACCAATAGTAACTATTAGTTACTATTTCCGTTCCAGCCTCACGAAAAGTTACTACGCTGACCGTTCCAACCTTCTCAAAATAGTAACTAATAGTAACTATTTGCTTACCACGCCCGGGAGCGTAGTTAGCGTAGTAACTACGCATCTCTGAAACGTGATTGGTCCGATCAGCCCGCGGCCTGATATTTGACCGAAAAATTAAAAAAGCGTTCCAGCCTAGCGTAGTAACTACGGTAACTAGCTTAGTAACTACGGTAAGTAGGGTGGAACACGCTCGTCATAAACCCGTCGGGTTAACAAGAGCTGAAAGCTGAGACGGCAGTAACAAGATAGTTAAAATGTATGTAAGCCAAGGTTCGCGTTGTCAATGTCGAGTCGCTCTCCCAGGACCCTCCCCCAACAGCTCCGGCGGCTGAAAAACAATTGTTAGGTTTTTGCGTTTCCGCGTTTCACAGCCCGAAGACTCTTTGACAGTCAACCACGACACACGATTGTTTCAGAGACTTAGAAATACGCTTCCGCCATTTGGTTCTCACTGTGGTAGCTGCACAGTCAGAAGTTTCATAACAGATCGCGCATAACACTTTCAAGAATAACACCTTTTCACTTAGAAATAAAGTATTGTCACCAATTAAGTTTACACTATTTCGCGCCTACATCTCCAACAACACTTTCAATTGGTAAAAATACTACACTGTCAGAAGTTACATAACGACAACAGAAGGATGCCCGGTTTCAACAGATAACACTTTGGGATGTTATCTGTTATGTTTCTTTCGTTCCCGTTAGTGTTTTTACCAATTGAAGGTGTTGTTGGAGATCTAGGCACGAAATAGTGTAAACTTGGTTGTTCATAACACTTTATTTCTAAGTGAAAAGGTGTTATTCTTGAAAGTGTTATGCGCTATCTGTTATGAAACTTCTGACAGTGCAGTAAATTGTCAGGTTTTTGCGTTTCCGCGACTTTCACAGCCCGAAGATTTTTGGCCGTCAACCACGACGCACGATCGTTTCAGAGACTTGAAATACGCTTCCGCCATTTGTTCTCACTGTGGTAGCTGAGACCCAATGCGCGTTGTACTTCGGTCGTTCACCAGGGACTCCTGGTGACGGGGATCATGAAAATAAATGGTGTCACTTCTCTGGAGATACATAAAGTTTCGCAAGCTCATGCATACATTTCCGTCAGGTTAGCATTGTGGGGACTGTGATCCATTAGGTGTACTTTCGCCCTTCCCAGGGGAAATCTCTTGAAGGGAATGATGGAAATTTAAGGAGGCACTTCCTGGAGATGGAAACGCTGGAAACGAAGTAAACGCAGGAGTCATTTTTTTTTCGAAACCTCTGTATGAGTTTTGTAAAGCCTTGCTGAAAAAAAAAATGGTCGGTAACTTGGTTGGCAAGTCAGTTGCTGTTTCAAGCTACCTCAGGATGGGCTGAAGGTCTAGACTTCTTTGAGCTAAACCAACAAACCCACCTCTGGGCATTGAAGCTTTGGCCATTTTTTTTTTAATAAAACCAATTGTTAAAGTTTAACCGAAAAGGGCTAGGATAGGACAATCTAGTTACCCATCACTTATTCACTTAAATTGGCCTGAAGACCCGCTGAAAATGAGTTACTTCGTTGTTCTGCTGTTCACGGATAATCGTTTTGCAAATAGTGGAATTTCCGTGTGATTTGTGGTGCCTCTATGCGCTTGTATTTTCGCTGTATGCCTTACGAGAAAGATTTATCAACTTTTTTTTGTTCAGGCACTAAGCAATCTTCACCAACCTCACCACTGCCCACTGAAAAGCCGCATTTGTGTTGAAATTAACATTTCCCGCGTTATAGTAGAATTTTCGCTGTGAGGACGGCTGGAGATATTCTGAGCCTCATAACTAGAGCAGATAGTGGAAAATCAAAAAATTCCTTTGCAGAATCCAAATAATTCAGTGTATCCAATTAAATGACAAACAAATGAGTTGGCTCGAAGAAAAATTAAAAAAATTTACACTTCCCAAACCGACACCCGTCAAATTCAGGAAAGGATTTTCAGAACGCAATTCCTAAGGATATGTTTTCATGTCTGATTTTAACTTTCTCTGTAGGCCAAGCTACTCTCAGGTCCCTAGAATATGAATTGATAAGTGATATAATACTTCTTTGTTAAAGCACAACTCTTACTAGAAATGATCTTTTTACTATGAAATAGGCCAGAAATTTTTTTTTTTCGGAAATACCATTACTTTTCACCTGAATTTAGCGATTTTCTTGCTAGCGCTTGTCGACTCTATCCAGCCTCCCTGCTCTCCAACGCGGCGACTGGGCGCAAAACATTTGAAAAGTGAACGCGCCGTGGTTAAAAAGTTGGAAAACCAAGCTAATAAATGAAGTCAAAAATAGAAAATTGTCATATCCTTATTTGTGAAAGAGTTGTCAGCGGACGTTGAAAATTCCGACAAGCTTTGCGGTGTGTGACGGGCAAACCTCGGCACGGACGAAAAAGCGTTAAAAAGTCGTAGGCACAAAACGAAACAATGGAGAAAGGTGGGGATTTTAAAAGCTTATAGTTCCATAAGGGAGTTGAGTATATTGTAGTTGGCAGAATAAGCAAGAGGGGTCCTCTCGACAGTTTCTTCGCTATCGATCTAACGCTGAAGTTATCACCCCCCTTGAGACTGTCCCAAGAAGAAATATTTCCTTCAAGACTGATGATAAGCCCCATAATCCTTAGATAAACAAATGAAGAAGAAGCAGTGAACAAGAAAGTCAGAATAGGGGACCGAATTAATCAGGATAAACATAATCATCTGCATCCCTGATTAACAAATTATCTGAGAAGAAAAGTCGCTCGTGCAGAGGAGCTTTGGACCCCCTCACAACCTCTTTCAATCTGTGACATCTGCGGGACAGGGATGTCGGACGGACAGGGGGGGGGGGAGGTAGGAAAATATTCCTCCTTGCTCGTTACTTTTAGCAGGTATGGCAAAATGCGAAGCAATGACTTGCCTTTAAGGTATATTCGAAAACTACTATACAAAATTACTTTGCTACTTCACATTACTCTCATGATTAAATGTTGGGTCTGTGTAATAAGCCTGGGATTGGAGCCTTTGATTTATCCCCCCCCCCCCAGGTCTAATGAAAGGAGCCACTGCTGCGGGAGACAGGTTGGTTGCTACGGTGGATATCCGCAGGGAATGTATAGGTAAGAGCAACTTGGACATTGCCGGTTTGAGCCATCCTTGAAAGATGAAACCATCCTTAAAGGATGAAACAATCCTTAAAGGATGAAACCCTCCTGAATAGGGCTAAGATACGACAGTCACTCAAACCCCGATGAAAATTGTTCAAGAATTAGTTTTATGGAGTTGTAAGTTCCAATAGCATACAGTAGTAACTGTTATCACCACATGTTACTATCAGCAAGACTGGATGCTACTGTAGCAAGGCAGGACGCAACTGGATATTACTGCTTAAGATTGGCCAAGTCTGAGGCACATTAAATGATAGTATCCTGTACTAGTACATATCAATACATGCAACTTTTTCGCACAACTGTCAGACAACTACACAGGCTACAAGTTTTTCATCGAGATAGGCATGAAGACCCGCTGAAAATTAAATACACGACTCGGTAAACGACAAATAAATCTGTTTTGGGTCATCACACAATAGCGGGTTTTCTTCAGAAGTAGCCTAACGTTACAGTCTGGAAATTGAACATTTCTTAAGCTTCGCTTCATTAGCCACTGAAAATCACGGTTTTGATGAAATTCAAATTCTCCGCGTCGGAATGAACTTCGTCTTGTCGGGCCAACAGTGCTGAACGTTGCTACTAGAGCCCAAGATGAACAAGACCAAAGGTTCCGATGGGATCCCAAAACTTCGATATCTGATCCAGACAATTAGGTTTTGTCTTCGTCAGATCCGGTCTTCGCCAGACTCCATGAACATTTATACTCTTAAAATTTAGATACAGATTAAGGCCAAACAGCTAGTCATTAAGAAAACCAAGTTCTGATATGGATTCAGCTTGTGTGTTTACCCCTATAAGTCAATTGAAACGATCCTGGCTTACTTCTGCGAATTTTCCGGTTTCTGGCGGAATTCCAGAACTACTTGTCCGACGAAAAACTAAAGCTCAAAAACGAATTCAGCGTATCTAGTTACCCCTATTTCCAACATCTAGTAAACTTCAAATAAAAATTTAACTTATCACAAATTTTCCGGTTTCAACCGGATTCCGGACGAAATATGTCAGGCAAAAAAAATTATTGTCATATACGGATTCAGCGTCTCATCTTACCCCTAAATCGGACATCTAATCAACTTCAAATAAAACTTTTACTTTTAACAAACTTTCCGGTTTTGGCCGGATTCCGGGCGAACTACTTGTCTGGCGAAAAAACAGTTTTCATATTCTTGTTCAGCATGCCTTCTTACCCCTATATCGAACGTCTAATCAACTTCAAATAAGACTTCCACTTTTAACAAACTTTCCGGTTTTGGCCGGATTCCGGGCGAACTACTTGTCGGGCAAGAAAATGGTTTTCATATTCGTGTTCAGCATGTCTTCTTACCCCTAAATCAAACATCTAATCAACTTCAAACAAAACTTTTACTTTTAACAAACAATCCGGTTTCGGCCGGATTCCGGACGAACTACTTGTCTGGCGAGAAAATGGTTTTCATATTCGTGTTCAGCGTGTCTTCTTACCCCATAATCGACTATCACATTAGCTGTTTAAAAATATTTTGCTTGCCCCTTAATTTGGACCCCCTCCCCACCCCTAAATGTAGGGCTACAGGGCCCATCTACGAACTCGACCTTACTCTTGACCCAAAGAATGCTCACACCAAGTTTCATCAAAATATCTCATTCCCTTCGAGAGTTATCGTGCTTACAGACGGACGGACAGACGGACGGACAGACGGACGGACAGACGGACGGACAGACGGACGGACGGACGGACAACTTTTGCGATGTCATAGGTATCCCTCCACTTACGTTTTGGGATCCAAAAAAATGAACAAACTCAGCAGAGTTAAAACAGTTAAGTGGAGTCAAATCTAAGATATAAATAAGCTGGCTTTTCAGTTAAACTTCATGCAGAAAGAGCCTATTTTGAGGCCGTCTTTAAAGCATTAAAGACTCAACTACAAACAATTTTCTATGAGCTTGACCAAGGCTTTGAAATCATTTCCGAACCCGTGAAATTTCCACAACACACGCCTAATCTATTCATATGCAGTAACACCTAAGCAAGTTCCAGTAAATCTGAGTAGCTTAACGCGAGTCCGGTCATGATTGGTGCCGTCATACATAAGACAATCCTACCGGAAGAATTTGTAACACAAGATGGCCAGCAAGTAGGTAGGCAAATATACATCAGAGGTCATATGGAACCATCTCGAACATCGCCTCCGATTCTTATTACAAATAACCGAGACAGAAAGAGGAGGGGGAGAGGAAATTCCCTGATGGCTAGAAACCGTAATTACGGAGGAGGAATTCCGTTAGTCTACTCATTAGAGACTTGATATGAAGTCTGAAAGGATATGAAGGAAGGTAGGAAAACATTTCCAAGAAAGAGGCGCATATAGGAATTGTTTTGTCGGACGTTGGATATTTCTCAGCGAATGTGGCAAGAAATGATCCGAGTAAGGTCACGTATGTCATGTGAGTGTGGGTGGTGGTAGGTCGCATTATAACAATTGCTGATCTGAGTAAGATCAGGTAAGCTACACTATAGGCGTATCCTCGCCGTTTCCCGAGGACTCCCTTTGAGGAGTCCCAGGGACTCAATCCCCGTATTCTCGTGAGTTCCCACGGACTCCGATTATCATCAACATCATCAGAAAGGGTCTCTCCTTCAGATTCCGGGGAACGTCGATCTGGGGAGTCACTGGTGTTGTTGATTTTGAAAAACAGATGTAAGGGATGTTTAAAAAGAATTTCTGACACTGATATTGAGTTAATTTCTGACATGGATATTGAGTTAAATTTTGTGATAAGACTGGTTTCGAGGAGTTGTCCGCAGTAAGTGATACCGTCTATACTCGTTCCCTTCGACTTCCCGAGGAGTCCCAGGTGATCAACCAGACGAGAAATTCTTTAACTGTGTAGTAGTATGGTAGTTGTACGAAAAAGTTGCATGGAATGGTATGTAGTAGCATGGAGTAGTTTGATTAGTGATATGTAGTAGTATGGGATACTTTGATAAACATGCCTTCGACTGGATTAATCTTATGTAGTATTATCCGATAGCACCCAGTTTGCTAGTAGTAGCATGTAGTAGCAACAGTTACTACTGCATGCTACTTTTTCGTACTACTCAATACGACTAATTCTCGGATATTTTACATCGGGAACGGCGAGAATAGCCTAATGAGAGTTTGGTGGTACCAGATCGCATTTTTAAAGGATTTATCTACGAAAATTCCAAACTTGCGGCCGCTCTTGCCAGTTTTCGGTTTTCGGCTTTCGCCATTTCATGCGGAGCTTATAACTCATAGATAGATGGATAGAAAGTTTATTGTAAAAATCGACTATCGTGGTTATAAACCAAGTTTGTGATTATTGTCAAACAACATAATAAGTTACAATATATGTATCTAATGTCAGTACGTTTAAAAAACTGTCACGCTTCGTTAAAATATTTCACGAACTCGGGAATAAACTTTTTTCATATCTAGCGTGTTTTGTGGGTACGGGACAAAGCTTGGGAACCCTAGAACTTACCACTCGTTCTGGTCGATTTCTAACATTTTGATAGGGGGAGGGAGGTTTTGAGAGTGGAGAGGATGAGACACCATGGCTAAACCGAAGTCAGCACTTAGCTCCTTTTTGCGCTCCTGCAATGTTTTTAGGTTAAAGTGTTTTAAAAGGTATGAGTATGGAAGCTTCGGTCCACTTTCGGTCTAATAAATTATGACAGTTGAAATTCGGTATACTTGTTAGGACTGGGGCTTAGATCTGCCTTTCCTAGTCCTACTCCCCATACCCATCCGGTTCAGGGGCAACTGGGTCAATACTGATTAGTAAGCTAGGATCTTTATGACCACGTTTGGAGGTAGGGCGATGACATTTTTTTGATTTTCTAACCCTGCGCTCAGTCTGGGAGAATCTTTTCGAGTTATACGTCCCCTCCCTTCCAGTTCGTCGACAACTGGGCCCAAATTGCCCAGTCATATTAAGGTGAATTGACAACGGTTGGAAGTCAGAGGATGAAACTAGACGATGAGAGAGTGGGTGACAGCAGGTCGCGTTTATCACCCCTTATCTTATAGCCGAATAAGGAGCACAGACCCGGGTTCCATTTTGGCTTATGCTGAGCCAATCAGATCGCTTGGTTGGTTCCACCAGCGGGCCGAGGACAGGAGCAGTGTCGCCAGGGTTGCCAAGGGAAGCACGAAAGATCTGCTCTATTGGAAGCTGAAGAAACAACTTTTCTTCAAAAGAACAGGTTTTGCTCTGTTACGAATGCTTAGTGTTATCTCGAGGACCAATGCTGTCCATCCGTTAATTTAGTAGCTTTTTACAATAAAATGGGTGTCAAATTGTACTCGTGTACTTTAAGTAGTACAAAGAACACTTTTTCTGATCTTTAGAAGTTCGAAAAATTGTATCTGCGTGGCAACACCGAACGCTGCATTTTTAAGAACCTTTTTACTTTCAATTTGAACAAGGGTGTATATTAAGACGTAAACATCACTTATAGCGCTCTGCAGCTTGTTAAGGTCAGTCTTCACCTTCTGGAATCTGGGTTCCCAGATTTTCCGAGATTTTTGTTTGAATTTCTTCTGCGATACTTAAAAATTCCGGAAATCTGGAAGTTCAAAAGCCCCTTTTTTCCGGATTATTTTGATATACTTTCGGACCGGTTCATATTCCAGATGCAATTTACAGAAGACGTCAAAGAATCTGGAACCCATTTGAACAATGTTTATACCGAGAGAACAGTACTCTGCTTTTGTTCGGATCGTTTATATCCAACGCGTGCCAGAAAATCCTTCGAAGTCTTATCTAAAACTGCTAGCGATTAGCTATACATTGTTGTTTGTGAAAAACACCGCTTTTACACTTCTATCTGCGGAAAAAACAAGTGGAGAGTAAACAATGATTGAGATAACAAGATCACAGGCCTGGCACGAATGCAAATCTAGCCGAGCCTCTTTCTGGGTGCGATAAAAGCCCAGTAACGGAAATACTGCCCTACTGAAGCCAAATCCAATCCAGCTCCATACACACATACTTAGGCCGGATCCGCACCAAAATGCGCACCTACACAATGTGTTCTACCAATCACGTATCATCCCTATCAAACGACCCAGCAATGAGTTATTTTGATTCGAAGTAAAATTTCATTTAGGAACGACTGGGTCATCTATCGTTTTAAGCAGATGTATGCGCACAATCTGCGAGTTTTCTGGCTAGACTCCATGACAAGACTCAGGAAAAAGGACCTACGACACAGGCAGGCATTCGACGTACTTCATATACCCTCCGTTTCCTGTTATATTTAGCCAGACCCATGACTAAACTGGAAAACCTGTCCTCGAAATTATCTCCATGCACCGAACGGATGTTTACGTGTTCACCACCCCATTCATTAGTTATCATTTCTGAAAAAAACTTACCATACTTTACACGAGTGTCTTTTTTTATATTTTTACTTTCTTTTAATACACTTATGCATTGAGCAGTGCGTCATAAATCCTTCACTGATCCGTTCAAACAGTAAGCAGTAACGCTTCCTAATAAGCACAACGAACTATAGTTGTCTCCTGTTTAAATAAAACCAGGGACCCATAAATTTCCTTTACAGGGGGCTTGTCATTTCCTATGTTTCTATGTTGCTATGTTGCCCGACTCTTGCCTACTTTCCAACAATCCCACTTGGGTCGAATCGGCATTCTTGTTTGCCTCATTGGACGTGTGCCCCAAAGATACTCCTCCCTCAAGGTGCCAGCAACCAATCCCAAATTGACGTGATTGGGCCGTGGGTATTTCTCGAACTATCTTCCGGTCGGTCAACATAGCATCAGAAATCTCTTATTGACAAGCCCCCTGAATGGCGAGGCATTACAAGAAAATGTATGGGTCTCTGATAAGTCTCTGATAAGACTGATATCGACAGCCTAGTTATCCATCACTTATTCACTTAAATAGGCTTGAAGACCCGATGGAAATACGTTTACTTTATTGCCCTGCAATTCTTATAATCGTTCTTCTTCGAATGAACTTTTCTTTCGGGTCAGTGGTGCCTTTTTGCTTGCAACCCCCAGTATCTAGCAGACACAACAGTACAATATTGACGAAAAATCAATCTTTTTTTTGTCACATGCAATGGACGGCTTTCTTTAGAAGTGACCTTACAATCTGGAACTGATTATTTCTTGAGATTCGCTTCCTTAGTCATTGCAATGCAGACTTTGACTGAAATCGAAGTTCTCCGTGTCAGGGTGAACTTTGTCTTGTGGGGCCAGCAGTGCATATTCTGAACGTCATCCAAGGTGAAAAACAATACAAAAATCCCTTAACAGAGTCAAAATAGTTCAAAATACCCAACATACAAAAACAAGCTGGCTTCTCAGTTAAACTTTAAGCTTTCCTTTTCATATGCGGTTGACATTTTTATAATTTATGATTCGTAAACGTCAAAACACCAGGACGAGGTAATTTTTCTGAATCTCTCTGGGAAAGGGAAACTACCGGCATTGGCCTAGAAGGAAATTTATGAAACAAATTACTTCAACGAATTAGTCCAATGACTTGAAGTAAATTCCGTTCAGACACTGATTGTGATGTGAGGGGAATTTGAATAGTCCCGGAAAAGGAATTGGCTTCTGGCTTAAGGTAATTTAAAGTTTAATCGAAAAGGCCGAGATGGGACAATCTAATTACCCATTACTTATTAATGTAAAGAGGATTGAAGACCCGATGAAAATGCGTTACTTCGTTGCTCCGCTATTCACGAAAAATCGATTTTCACATAGCGGAATTTCCCTGTCGGATTTGTGATACCTCTATGCGCTTTTACCTGTGTTCTGTGCTTGAAGAAAGCTGTTTATGAAGAATGGTGTTCACGCAGTGAGCTATCTTCCGCGAGCTGATTATTGGCCACTGAAAAGCCGCGTTTGTATTAAGATTCAAAACTTCCGCGTCATAGTAGAAGTTTGCGTTGTGAGGACAGCCGTAGATATTCTTAACGTCAGATTGAGCAAAATGTGAAAAAAAAAATCTCTTTACACAATCTAAATAATGCAGTGATGTAAATGATGTAAAAACAAGTTGGCTTTTCAGTTAAATTTTAAGGCAAGTAACTCGTCCAAAGAGGCATTCCCCAGCTGTATCTAATTCCCTAAAAACTTGTTACGGATACAGCAACCTTTTTCCAGTGAAACAGTAGCCTATGTATTCAGGTGGTTGCTATAAGATAAGGGGAAGACGACAGGTCTCGAAATATTTCTTGGCTGAAGGCTGATAACAACATCTGAAAACAGCAATGATTTGTAGCCCGTTAAAAGTGTCAAGAGATAAAGGCAGTAATACAGATCTGGGAAGAAAACAAGAAAACAAACTCTAGTTTCAAGATCAATCGTCTGCAGGAGAATAGGTTTCCAATCAACTTTTTCAAGTTTTGGTTCAAGTTTTTTAATTTTACACAAAAATTGTACACTATACAAGCACTGTGGAGAACAAACATTCGAACACGCAGTGCTTGTCGTGTTTTACGTTCTTGTTGACACCGAACTGGAGGCCGGGATTCATCTTCCAGATTTTCAGTTAAAGATGTCCGTTTTCGTCGTTGTGGATCGTTCAAAAGAAACCCATCCGAAAACTTTAAACCATGGAAATTAGGACTTTAGTTGAAATCCTAATTCCCCGCGTCTGGGGTAATTTTGGGTTGCCGTGCAAGCAGCGCACATTCTGAAAGTTATTACTAGAGCCCTGGGTGAAAAAAAACACAATTTCCTTAGATGAGTCAAAACAATTTATTCTGTACAAACTTTCCATGTTAAAATCGTCGGCTTTTCAGTTGAACTTTCGAAGAAAGACGGACATTGATCTGTGTTTGTAAAGGGGGTTCAGAGACCGCAATGCCTGTTAAAGCCCTCGCTATAAGGGAACTGGGCCACAGCCCTTCGTATGACTTTCCAATCACTTCAGTCTCAGGCGCTTGTCACCTACGTGTTTGCTCGTTCCGTCGTTCTGACAAAAGCTTGTTTTTCAATCACCGTCGTTCTTGTTCTCGAGGCCTTTGATCCAAGTTCCCTTCCAATCGATGGTTATCGGTGTCAAATTTCTTGATGGGGAATTCGGGAAAAATTTCCTGGGTGATCTCTTGGGACTATCCCTTCGTGTGCGTCTTCTTCTTCTTCCAGGGTCGCTGGAGAATTGTTTCAGTAAATTGCGTAATGTTTAATGCGTCATTCGCGTGAGGCAGAAAATGTAAAGCTGTAACCCGATCACGATGTTCGATTATTGGAGAACTTCCTGGTCCTAATTCGCCTTATTCAAGTTCAGCGCTCCAAGCGGACTAGTTTCTGTCAGTCCCCCAATCGACTCATAATCGCCATTTCTGTAGACAGTAAAAAGTCCGATCATTCAGGTAGTGGACAACTTTCACTTTCACTTTCTATCACCAAGTCATATGCAAAACCTCCATTACCTGCAGATTTTTACTCATCAACCGGGGGATCTATTTTTACTATGTCTGTCAATAAGTGCTGATGGTGAGGCATTGGGGGATTAACAGAAACTAGTCCGCTTGGAAGCGCTGAACAGGAATATGGCCAATTGGTCTTGGCCTCAGCAATTGATCTCCTGCGGCTCTAATGCCCAGAGGCGCCATTTGGGCCAAATCTTGGGGTGGGCATGAACTCCATCTGCCCCCCCCCCCCCCCCCCCGATTCACTTCGTGTCGCGTAAGAAAAAATGCGGGTTTTGGCAGCACATCGATCGAATATTCTAAGTAAAAACGCATTTTCAGCACCCGTGTGTTGCTTGGAAATGTACTGTAACCGAATGTGGAACTCAGCCACACTGACCTCTAAGATTAATTATAACAACGAAGATTACAATCAACGACGTTAAGTGATTAAACTGAAAGTAGAAAATTAAACCAGACTACAGGCTGGCCTTCCTCAGCGAGAAACTTTCTTATTTAAGTAAACAATACGTCGGTGAAAGTAATCTTCATTGTTATGCTGAGGGTTGTAACCAAAATCTCGGTTTTCCTTCAGCAGAAATCTTTCAGATCACATATATTTACAAAAAGGAAAAACATAACAAGAGAAAAAAAATATTACAACACTCAAGGTAACAAGGGGAACCGCCGAGGTTTCATCTTTGCAAAATCGTCAACAAGCTGGTCGTAGTCCAAATTTTTCACTAAATTCTTCTCTGCAAATATCAAAAAGTGACTGAGACGATCATCTCCTGTTGTAGACCGACGAAATAGTTCTAGCCGATCAAAGAAAATACTTACTGCAGAAGCTTACATTTTAGGTTTTTCACTATACTGGACTTCACTTAATGATCAGGTATTGTATGCTTTTGGTTTTCTGAATAAAGTAGTTGAAATTATGAGATTGATGAAATAAAGAGATCTTTAGACGAAAAACGGCTTCTCCGTAAGCATTGCAAAGCGCGCCATCTAGTGTCAAGTTTCAGAGGCAAAAAGTCATTTTTAGCCGGTCCGACGATCGCTAGATCACTTACTGAAACGGGAAATGAGTCGAGTGAAGACTCTTCGTCAGGTAATTATGCTCTTTGGTTAATAGGTTAATGGTTAATAGGCGTGCAGTAATTTCAAATCAATTGGACAGAATGGATTATGTTGGACATAATGGATTATTATGGCCGGCAAAGGGCCCTTTGTGGTGGAAGCTTGGGCCCCCCTGGAAAATCTGGGGTGGGCATTTGCCCACCCCTGCCCCCCCCAAATGGCGCCTTTGCTAATGCCACCTTGGGTCTTGGGGGGTGGTGGTCTAGACGTTGAAACTGCTAGAATGCTTACGATGCAACTCCTTTAACAATGCAGCAGTCTGCAACAGTGTGTGTCAACAGTACGACAGTGTCTTTAATACAGTCGCTGTCACTGTTGCGTTGCTCCGGATATATTAAACCTCGGTCCCAGGCTTTCCCAGGTGACGCCGAAAGTACAGTACAGCACAGTAAAGGGAAGCCACGATCTCGTTCAGGTCTCGTCCCAGAAACCTCTAAGGGATCTATTTTCCATGAGAAAACAACAGATCCATCATGGACCTTCTTCGGTTGGAAGCGCCAGTCAGTGTAATTTCCTGCTCCTGGGCTCCCAAAATTGACCGGGACCCAAATCTGATCACTACTGTATTGGTAACGGGGGCTAAGCTTCTTGAAGCGATTAGGTCCATTCTGAAATTTCCGGTCTCCGGATTCCAGCCAAACTGGTCAACCATATCTTTTCCCTTGTTTATTTATCTATTGATCAAAGCTGCCGGAAGTCTACTGCCTTGTCTAACATGACAGAATGACAAGTTCGGTAGATTCCAAAAACTAATCTCTTCGTAAAGATAAATGTTTACGTATTACACTCGTTGACATGATTATAACACGATATCGAACTAAGAGATAATTTGACCGCTATCACAGATGGTGACAAGTTACAAGCTATGCTAACAAACGAACGCCTATTGACTTGTAGAGGATAAAGCCGGTAAAGGGAAGCCAAGATCTCGTTCAGGTCCCGTCCAGAAACCTCTGCCGACCAGGAACTGCAGCTAACCATCGGCCGCGAGACAATTTCCACCTTGCCCGTATGGTTTGAAGTGTTGGGCGATATTTGGATTTTTCGATATATCGATATTTCCACTTTCGATATATCGATATTTTCACTTTCGATATCGATATTTCGGTACCATGTTTCGCTACAGTATCCGTCTCGTTTCGCCAAAATTTAAGAGCAAAATTGTCGTAAAAAAGCATCTTTTATCCACTCAAACGTCCAATAAATCAAAACTGAATACGAAGAACATATTGCTCAAATTTCGGATGGATTAATGTGACTTATGTCGGATTATTTACAATAAATGTAAAAGAAATAATATCGTTTTCGATATCGATATTTGGTCCGATATCGTTATCGAATATCGCCCAACACTAATGGTTTGTTCCAATGCGCGAAGACAGTCAGAGGTTCTACCACGCCCACTCTTACCAAGAACAAATAAGCCAATAGAACATCCGTTTTCGGTCCCATGCAGCGACCATGGATACCCCGACAAAACCGAGCTGAGCTAGAGGTATTTGCTGAGCTTTGAGTTGCTAACCGTCTACTTCCCTCTTCGCCGTTGCATATATTAGAGGAATTAGTGCAGGAGGCGCGTTGACCCACTCTGCAGCGAGTCCAGACAACCAATCGGCTTTTACTTTGGAAGTTTCTTCTTCGGGGCTTTACTGCGATATAGCTGTTTGTAGAGGTAACGAATTGGTACTGCTCCTATAATCGGTCTGTCTCTGCTGTTCATTTTCTGAAGCTTGAAAATACCCACGCTTGCACCGTTCCCAAACTCAATGGGTTGGGGTGTTCCTGAGTCTAGTGCCAGCCCTTAAGCCCACCCCTGAAGAGTCGAAAATACGAAATAATGTCGAAACCTTGACTGATCCAACCAGCGTCAAGTTCATTCTCTTGCGACTTTCCGACTCGTCGTTCTAGCTGCCTCCACGCTTCTGCCGTCTGCCGGCCACAGATTCAATCAAATCGTGCTCATGATTTTTACAGTCAACATCTGTGTTTCCTGCCCTACGGGGCTCGGCTGGAACTCATTCCAGACCCTCCGCGTAGCTCCTACTCTCCGCTCGTTTGCATCGGGCAGGGTAACAGGGATTTACTCGACTCCGCACGGTCGTATTACAGAGATAGGAAAACGGAGGTTCCGGTGCTTGTTCGTCCTTGCTCTTACGATGCCCAGCTCAGAGGGATCAAAAAGCACACGGTTTAAACGGGACCAGTTCAAATTGCCCGAAGTAATCAATAGATAGTTATAGTTATAACTATAACTATAACTATAACTGTTAACTGTTGGTTATAGTTATAACCAATGATAGGTCGAACTAATGTTTTTACAGTCATGAAGGACAAAGGAAATTATAGTGAACAATTATCCCAAAAGTGATGTATTAAAAAGAACTGAAAAATAAATTTTCATAAGTTTCAATTCAACTCAATTCACTCTATCATTCAAAAAATCTTCGTTACGAAAAAAAGACAGTAAATGTCAACAGAATTACGCTGATTTGCACGTATGTACAGTAGAGTTATTTATTTATTTATTTATTTGAATCAAATACCGGCCAACTAGGGCCATTACATGACAAAATAAACACTTTACAAAATTACACTTAGAACACTATGTTGTTCTATGTTATTCGAACGTACGTTGACTTTGAACAGTGCTATTTTCATGCACTTGCTATGACTAAAGTCAACAGCCAATTAGCCAAAGTAGCTAATTAAACATTCCTGAAATCACACGAACGGATCATCATACTACCATTCAGTCCAAAACTGCACTGTTCAGATTTAAGTAACTGTTCAAAATTTGGTTTCTTAAAATTAATAGTCAATTAATAAAACATTATAACATTTATGGTGGGCATTTCGATTCGTAGGGATCACGAGGATTATGGGTGTCAACCGTTTGTAGTTCGTCCGTGACTCGTCTCCAGCACAGGATTTGTCCGTTTCGACGTCTTCAGTGACGGTTGGAGCATGTTCCACCCTACTTACCATGGTTACAACCGTCACGAATTCTGGCTGCTTGGCGTCAAGGCTGGAACGCATTTTTTTCTATTTTCAGCAAAATATCCTGCCACGGGCTAATCTGGCCAACCATGTCACAGGGATTCGTAGTTACCACTCTTACTACGCTCCCGAGCGGGGTGAGCAAATAATTACTACTAGTTACTATTTCGAGAAGGTTGGAACGGTCAGCGTAGTAACTTTTCACGAGGTTGGATCGAAAAGAGTAACTAATAGTTACTATTGTTAGAAGGGTGGAACACGCTCTTGATCAATATTTTCCTGGTGACGTAGAACAAGAAGGATCAGGGGGGGGGGGGGTCGTTATTCCATGACAACACCGAAGGACCCACAGAAGCATACCAGTAATAAAAGCTTATCCGCGTCCTTTGATCTGACACTTAATTCATGATTATCCCTAGGTGACCATTCCAAAAGGCTGATTTTTCTCCAGATCTCAGAACACGTGCCGTTACTCATTTGGCTTTATTAACTGATATCTGCATGGTACCAAGAACAAACAATCTGATAGAACCTCCACCTCCCTATCTCTGTGATACGACCATGCGTAGTCATACGACCTCTACAAACAGCTACATCGCAGCGGAACCCCTCAGAAGAATATGAACGCCGTCTGAGTCGCCCTTTACTGCTGAATGATTGTCTACCATTGTTACTTCACGTCTAACTCGCTGCAGACCGGGCTCTCCACCCCTGCAGGCATCCCACGGTTTATTTGTTATTTGGCATGCACAGCGGCGAAGAGGGAAGTAGATGGGGTATCAACTCAAACCTCACAGCAAGTACCTCCAGCTCTGATCAGTTTTATGGGGGTATACATAGTCGCTGTATGGGACCAAAGACGGAGGTTCTATCAGATACTTTGTTCTTGCACAACCGTATCAGTAATATAAACGAATGTATCCAAAAGTTGTCCCAGCAGAACCCTTCCCTCTTGGCGAAGGAGACCGGGTGGCCAACTCAAGAATTAAAATGTAAAACCAGCTTCGTTCCGTTAGAGTGATAAGAATGACATAGGAAGTCAAAACACCCGAAATTTTAAAATATGTCATTGCGAAGCCGAGAAAAATCAGTTTCTACCTTCGATGCGTATCACGCTGTCGACGGTTGTCTTCGAGAGGTTTCTCCTCCAGGAAAACCGGTTATGTGAATTTTCCCCTGTTTTCACTGAAAGTCAACGGATCTCGAAAAAGGCTTAAATCAGCCAAAGCCGTGTGTAATGTGTTGAAAGCAGAGCCTAGTTTTAAAGTATTCAACTATTCTAAAATACTGGAAGTTGAAGAGTAAATAGTGCGAGGGGTCCTTTAACGAGTGATTGAGGTCAGATGTCCTTACGAATGAGTGCCTGCATGTTGCAAAACCTGATTCTTCAGTAAATTTTCAACACAACTGTAGCCCTTTTCGCCCTTATCAAGCGAAGGTCATAGTTCAGAACATACTTCTTATTATGTTCAGATTAGTCAGCTGAGATTTATTCTATCGACATTTCGGCACTTCTTGGCAAGGGTCCTCTTCAGGCTCAAGCTAGAACGACGAACCTGCGACCCCAAATATCGATGAAATAAATCTCAGCTAACTTCTCCATTTAGTACCATCATATATGATTCGCAGTACAGTAGAGGTGAGCTTATGTGAACGTTTGTTGACATTGGACTTTGCCATTTTCATGCACTTGCTGTGACTAAAACTAACTACCAGTTAGCCAAAGTACTTGACTACGCAACTTTCGGCCATCGAATCGCCCGGGGGGCATGGATAAATATACAGGGTCTTATTGTCGACAGGCCCCCCCCCTTCTTTGTCATCTCGAACCGTCTCGCTAGCTGGCAGGCCCTTGCTCCTTATGCACTGTAATTATGCAATCATGTACTGTAAAAAGTTCGCCTTTTTACACGTAGACTACAGAGTAACGGCCTCCCCGACAAGACGGCCGGGGTTCGATTCCTAGTCGCGGCACACAAACCTTTTGCTTTTGCAAACCTTATGCTCAAAAGTCGAATTCTCGGAAACTGCCCGGAAACTGCAATGGTCGTAACGAGAATTTTTCGTACTCTCAATATCGACTCAGGGTACAAGCTCAAGTTCAAGTTCTTTTATTGTTTGGAAATACATATTATAAAATAAATACATAACGTCCCCAGCAGGGAGACTGGCTCGAAAGCCGGGCGACACACATGATAAACGAACAAACCCAGTAGAAACGGATGCCCACACACTTCTCACTACATTCTTGATATGTTAGCTAGCTCCCCGACCCGAGTCAAGTTTGAGTCAAGTTTTCTGTTCCTTTAAGGGCATCTGAAAACACATAAAGAGGTATCTTGGATCTTCATTCTACCATTTAGCCCAAAACTTCACTGTTCGCATTAAAGTAACTGTTGACATAAACATACCTCTGCTGTAAGCTGGGCTGAAGAAATAACTTTTCTAGAACACAGTAAATATAAAGTTAATGTGATAACATCAGATGATGTCCTCACCTTCGACTACAACGGTCTCAGAGGACACAGCTTTAAGCTGCGTGTTGAGAAATAAATTCAGAAAAGACATTGGAAAATGGAGCTTCAGAAACCGGGTAGTTGTATACTGGAATAATCCCCTTAAAAGCGTGGTAAATGCCGAAAATAATTAATCAGTTCAAAGCCAATCCTGGCTGAAATTCAATTTAGTGCACATAATGCCACTAGTTTCATCAGAAGACACCAACTCCTTTTTGTCCGGACACCACTACCCGAGTCAATATCTTTACGGTACCAAGTCCTTACCGTAAACTGATAAGTCATCCAAATCCAATGGCCTCTGCGGGCCAATAGCGTGCCTTTATTCTGAACTTCTTTTAATTCTTCCACTTTCCACCTTTAAAGCAATTTTACAGATTGTTTCCCTTCCAAAGAAATTCACACATTTTCACCCAAGCTTCTCGTACAGTCTGAGTTCAGGTTAAGAGATTCCTTCTGACTGCGCTGGAAAATCAACCTGTAATGGCCTCTGAAATCAAAAGACTTAGGAATTATACGGAGCAGATTGTCCCGACTGTTGCGCGGAGCCTTTCCTAGTTTCCTTCTTGAAAAGGCAGGACAACCACAATTTCCGATTTTCCTTTCAGTTGCGGACTGATCCTAGTCGGAAAAGGACACCAGAAATAATGGCAGAAAAATTATAACTTTTTATTCCATGCTTATTTAAATTACCCGGTAGCGTCGGGTATATAATAATACATATAGGTAATAACAATTGAAGAGCTGAGCGCACAAAGGTGATAACTTACTTTTTGTTGGTTTCGAGATAATCGCGTTTAAAGTTTGCGAACTTAGCATATCGAAAGCTAGTTATCAGCTTTATCGACTGAGTATCTCAGTAGGGACTGACCTGGCGAAGATTCTGATAGCTCAGGAAGAAAGAGAGCAAAAACGTGTACCAGTTGGTGCTCTTAACTCAATATGCCAAAAAATATTATAATATGTAACTTCAGCCCTATTACATACTATTAATATAATTGATAACTGTAGCTTTAATTTTTTCGAACAGCACATGCTACGGTTTCAAGATCTCTACTTGAATTTTACTTTATTCGTTAATGACGTTTATTAAAGCAGTGAACTGAAGTGGTGTAAGAACGGTACGAACGACGTAAGCTGTCGGTCGGATGAATGCGTGTTCCGGCGTTGTACAGTTTAAGGTTGCTGCTTATAGCCTGGTGTCCGGTCGAGTTAGGTTTGGTGCTTCGTAGTCCGGTAATATGGTTCTATGTAGCCCAGAAGCCGGCCAGGCACTTACGACCGAAGTCCAATATAAGTTTGAGTCGTCCGTCAGAGCGAGACCAAGACCAATCCAGACGGATGGTGGAATACTTCCGCAAAAAAAAAAATGTTATTATACTCAAAGCCAGTAGGTCGATTCAGCTATCGGTTAGACACGAAACAAAGTTCAAGCACGTCAGATAGATCAGACGAAGGAGCCGCGTTCGATTCAACAACATTATCTATTATTGTTCGAAGACCAGCCCTAGATGCCGTTTTATTCAACTGGGGCGTCGCGCCGTTGTTATTTTATTTGAAAGCTGTAGCTGTAGTCGTAGTTCTACGATACCGTCGGATTATCCGAAACTCCCGACGGAATTTTTTTTTCGTTCTAGGATTTCCGTCGAAGTTCTAGCGATGATGAAAATCATTCGTCTGTTGTCATTCGATTCGCTCGACGAAAAATGAAATTTGCGACGAGAATGACGTCATTATCCGTGAAGAAAACGACTATAGACAATTCTAGGATAACGTAGGTGGATGACAGTTGGTGAATCGAACGCGGCTCAAGCTGCAAGAATTGATGTAGAAAAGCACCGAGTGGGTTGAGATAGAAATCAGCGTCATCGCTGAAAGCTTAATGCGAGAAATCGGCTCGCACTTATGGACTGTAGCTTTCGCGTCAAACCTCTAGGATAACATGGCACTTACGTGGGTGGCTGCAAATGACGGATACAAGTTATTTTCCTGCTCCGCAAGCTTTAGAAATACCATCGTTTCATTATTTTTTCTTCTTCTTTTTTCTTTATTACATATTTTATTACTATAGTGCTATATATATAGTGTATATACTATAGTGTATAGGTTAATTTGTCAAAGGGTGCTTGTTAAATCTCTTAACAAGTAAACTTCTGGAGGGTGTTGTAGTTGCTAGTATTTTTTTCCAATAGACCCCATATATAATCTAATCTAAAACATCACTGCGATGTCGTTCGCTGTCAGAAACCTAATGCAAATCACAGCGAACAGAACCCAAAATGGATCTGTTGGTTTGTTTGTTGGACGGACATCAAGGATTTTAGATTTCTTGCTTTAGATTTAACTAAATCAAGTGGCTACTTCTCTCCCTCCAACTACAGTGACATTAATACAAAATTTACCAAATGGTTTACCCTACTTTAACGTCACTACACTTTCGTTCTTAAAACCTTACTTTCTTATCATATTTTCCAACCTTAAAAATTAACTCCAATTTTCAGACATTCTTTCATCAAATTTTTTTCGAATATTAAAAAAAATCCTTCTAACGTCGCTACAAGGTTTTATATATCCGCGTAGAGTGGGTTCTGCTGTTTTCGAATCGTCCTTTTTTCTTGTTGGGATGAGGAGAGTTTAGAAGTATGGGGCCACAAATAATATCTCGCGGTCAGCAGGCCCACCAATAAATCCAGACATCGAACATTTTATGGTACACAGAAAAGTCAATCAAACTAATTGGAGATCTTCGGATTACTTCCGTGTGATGACGAATGATTGGGAAATGATGAAGAGTGAGTATTTACGGTACGCCAAAAGATTACGTTGATGTCTCAGGCTGCCAGTGAAGCACCATGATTTTTACGAAACTTGGAGCCTCTACCTCAAGTACAACATCGTGACCGTAATTTCTCTCGCTCGGTCACACTTTGCTACAGTAGAGGTATGCTTATGTGAACGTTTGTTGACTTCGGACTTCGCCATTTTTATGCACTTGCTGTGTCTAAAGCTGACTACCAGTTGGCCAAAGTAGGTAAGAAGGGCAGCTGAAAACACCAGTACAGGTATTTTGGATCTTCAATCTAACATTTAGCCCAAAATTGCAGTGTTCACATTAAAGTAACTATTCACATAAGCATACCTCTACTGTAATTCAGGCACTTTCACATAAGCTACGAGAATGAAACTTGGCATGAAAATAAGCAAGAACAAATAAGCACAAGTACCTCCGTCTCGCTATCTCTGTAATATGACCATGTGGAGTCGAATAGGTTCCCGATATCCTGCGAGCGGAGGGTAGGAGCTACCCGGAACATCCCAATTCGTTACCTCTACAAACAGCTATATCGCACCCCGGTGAAGAAATGTCGAGAGCAACAGCAGATCGGTTGTGTACCATTATGACGTCACACGTCACGTGCTGCAAAGCGGGTCATGCACGCCTGCTACAGTTTTTCCTCTGATATGCGCAGCGGCGAAGAGGGAAGTAGACGGGTATCGACTCAAAGCTCAGCAAGTACATCTCCAACTCTGCTCAGTTTTGTCGGGGTACTCATAGTCAATGTATGGGACAAAAGACGGTGGTATTTTTTTACTTATTTGTTCTTGATATAAGGGATGCAGGGAACGGTTTTCGAACTCGATCGCCGTGGGGGCGGAGGGAGTAATAATCCGTAACAATCCCAAGACAATCGTTGAAGATATGGGTCGTATTATCTCGGCTCAGGGTTAAGCTTTAACCCCCCCCCCTAAAATAACGCCCCTGCTCTTTGGGCTTCTAGTAAACTCATGCCTTTCAAAAGACGCTGTTTCCTCTAGTTACCTTCTTCAAGTTATTTGGTTAGACTTTAATAACAGCTCAAAAGACACTCATTAATATCACCAGACTTCGGGGAAGTATAAGAGAGAAAATATCACATTTCAGAAGAGTTTCTTGCCACGACTGGGCAACAGATTTTCCTTAGCGTAATTGAGCATGGCTAGGAGCCCCCACTTCTGCTTCTTCTTCGAGAAGTAGTTAGACATGACGTCATCATCGTCTAAAAGGAAAAATGTAAAGGTTTCTGCAAGTGTCCGTTATGGGGAGTGATCTGAGCGGCGTACTCATCTACTGTCCAAAACAAAATTTCGTCTGTTCTCTTTTCCCTGGCGAACTTTTTCTCACGTGGTAATTATCTGTTTGTTCAAACGGCTCTGAGCCCGGTGAAAAATTAACGGGGTCTTCCGACTGGACCCCCCTTATGAAATCTCCAACAAACAGTTGCACGGGTTGACAATGCTACGGCGTGAGAACGACTGGTAGAGAAGATCGAGAATCAGCAGGCTTGTATTGAGAAATAAAGTGATGAGACAACAGTCGCGTTTTTTGTCACCTATCTTCAAGGCACTGATTCATTTTCCCGTTTTTACACCAAGCGCTTAGGATACTCCTCACTTTTCGTTTGACCGTTCCTTTGTCCTTTCTGACCAGACCCGCGAAGAAATGAGATTGGCAACTCCCGAACTGAGGTGACCAATCTTCTCAGGAGGACAAGGCCGCCAGACTCCTTTCTACTACCAAAAAGGTCAAATTAACAGAAAGGACAGACGACTTGAACTTAAGAGAGAGGCCTGTGATCTCTTTTGGCAAAAAACGCAACTAATGGCAAAAGAGATAGCAGGCCTCTCTTACAAGTCCTCTGTCCTTTCTGCTAATTTGACGGTTTTGGTAGTAAGGAGTCCAGCCCTACTGTCCTGACTTTGAAATGTATGCCAATTCGGCAGATATATGGGCCTCGAAGTCGCCAATCTCATTTCTTCGCAGGCCTGGGCAGAAAGAACAAAACACTTGGTCGAAAATGGTCAAAAGAGACGTGATTTTTTTTATTTTAAATAATATAAAAATAAGTTAAATTACAAAAGATGCTACGGGAAAAAAAAAACTAGACCTCCGTTGCCTGTGCAACGGGAAGTGTTGCAGCAACTGTGCCCTGTTCCTTAGGGCACAGTTGCGGAGCAACACGTGCAACTGTGCCCTACGGGACACAGTTGCGGAGCAACAGTCTCCATTATGTCCTTCAGAGGACATTTTTCTAATGCGGCTTCCAGTCTTATGGGATCGAGATCTGTCGATACCGCGTTGGAAAAAAAATTCTAGCTGGCCCAGAACCGAAGTTACCTCTAGAACGTCGAAACTTCGGAAATTATTTCTAAGAGAACGAAGCAACTTGGTATAAAGAACACTTCACTTCTTCTTGCATAAATTTCATAGCACTACTCGATAAAAATAAAATAGACATCAAAATCGAAAATTTAAGAAAATTCCAAAAAATCGGAACGAGATGGACTTTTCCGGAATTATTTCCGGGAAATCTGTAAGAGCTACGGAATTTCATGCTTCAGTTATCGAAAAGATCAATAAAAGTTCTATATGAGTTCATAATTATTTTATCTCTAAAACGTTTACTTCCGAAACTAGGGCCGTCTTAACTTGACGCCAATTCGAAGTATTATGTTTCGAGACGCACATTTCGGGAATTATTTCCGGGAAATCTGAAAGAGATACGGAAATAACGTCTTATAGTTTTCTGCTTAACTTTTGATGGTCTAAGCTAGGAAAATATAAAACAAACCAAATTCACCAAAAAATTTAAATTGCCCCGAGGGCATGACAAAACTTCCAAATAGAAAAACCCAAAGAAGGAATTTTATTTCGGAGAAACTATTGTAAGCTCCAGTTGTTAGGAGATCGAGACCTGTCGAACCGCGTTGGAAAAAAAATTCTAGCTGGTCCAGAACAGAAGTTACCTCTAGAACGTCGAAACTTCGGAAATTATTTCTTAGAGAACGAAGCAACTTGGTATATAGAACACTTCACTTCTTCTTGCATACTTTTCATAGCACTACTCGATAAAAATATAAGAAACATCAAAATCGAAAATTTGAGAAAATTCCAAAAAAAATCGGAACGAGATGGACTTTTCCGGAATTATTTCCGGGAAATCTGTAAGAGCTACGGAATTTTGTGCTCCGGTTCTCGAAGAGACAAATGAAAGTTCTACATGATTTCAGCATAACTGTATTTCTAACAAGTTTATTTCCGAAGCTAGGGTCGTCTTAACTTGACGCCAAACATCGAACGCAGAGTTTCTAAGAAAAAAACAGTTTTATTTTTTTTTCTGGAAAACTGTTAGAAATTTTAGGAACTTCTCTGGAACTTTTTTACTCTGTTTCACGTTTCCCTTCCCTCTGAAAAATCTCGAATTTTTAAGTCTTACCACTTCGGAGCTACAGGTCGCTGATCACGGTGAAAAAAAAAAAAAAAAAACTACGAAAGCAGTAGTGTTGCTCCGCAACACAAAAAGAGACGTGATTATTAAGCACTTGGTGTAACAAGACCAAAGGTGTCGATGGGATCCCAAAAATCTAATATATGATGTTGATAGATCAAAACAGATCAAAGTTTAAAGTTTCAAGCCCCTCGCGAATGCCTTCTAGCAACCGACTCTTACTTCCAAGTCCTTCTCCCCGTGATAGACATGGTACCGTATCGTTCTTACCATGAAATACACTGGCAAAAATTAAAGGGTATACCAACTAGCAAAAGTTGGCAGCCCCTCATCACCAAAGATTCTAGCAACCGATTCTTACTTACGAGTCCATGTCCTCGTGATAGACGTGGTACCAAATTGTTCGTACCATATAAAGCACAGGAAACAAATTGTAGGTACACCAAGTAGACAAAACTGCTAACCCCTCATTGCCGAAGATGATTATGGTCTAACAGCCTATTATCAGACCATGAAACCATTAGAAATCCCCTACTTGTCTCACAATTGGGATCGGTCTATTTTTGGTTTCAGTGTTCACCCTTCTACTGAAGCTGTCAATCCTTCTAAACTTTCCAACAATTGGGATCGGTCTATTTTTGGTTTCAGTGTTCACCCTTCTACTGAAGTTGTCAATCCTTCTAAACTTTCCAACTGTTATATAGCCCGCAACTACCTTCTCTTTTACCAACCACACATACCAACCCCTTCGACCTTCGAAAACAACTAGCTCTTAGGTTCATTGATTACGCGTTCTGCGCAGAGCTATACTATTAGGCAGAGCTATACTATTTTGGAGAAAAGGGGTAGCCCAAAATTGGTCGACAAATTTTGTGTCCGGTTTTGGCCGGATTCCGGGCGAACTACTTGTCCGGCAAGAAAATGGTTTTCACCATCGTGTTCAGCATGTCTTCTTACCCCTAAATCGAACATCTAATCAAATTCAAATAAAACTTTTAGTTTTAACAAACTTTCCGGTTTTGGCCGGATTCCGGGCGAACTACTTGTCCGGCGAGAAAATGGTTTTCACCATCGTGTTCAGCATGTCTTCTTACCCCATAATCGACTATCACATTAGCTGTTTCAAAATATTTTGTTTGCCCCTTAATTTGAAACCCCTCCCCCACCCTCAAATATAGAGCTACAGAGCCCATCTTCGAACTTGACTTGTACTTTCACCCAAAGGATCCTCCCACCAAGTTTCATCAAAATATCTCAATCCCTTCGAGAGTTATCGTGCGTACAGACGGACGGACGGACGGACAGACGGACGGACAACTTTTGCGATGTCATAGGTATCCGTCACTAACGTTTTGGGATCCCAAAAACGGGAAAATGAACCAAGGCCTTGGAAGGTAGGTGACAGAAAACGCGACTAATGTCGACTTCAGCTCTACTTCAAATCCCATGCCCATTTACAGATGACTGAAAGGATAAACAACAAGACCAAAGGTTTCGATGGGATCCCAAAAATTTAAACTAGGTCTTGTCTTCGCCAGATCCAGTCTTCGCCAGGCTAATCATCTGAGAAAATCAAGTTCAGATATACCTGTATAAGCCATATCTATTTTGACGATACTGATCGAAACTTCCTGCTTTACTTCTGCCAAATTTCCGGTTTCGTCCGAACTCCGAGCGAACTACTTGTCCAGCCAAAAAAAGATAGTTCAGAAAATGATTGTCATATACAGATTCAGCGTCTCTTCTTACCCTTAAATCTGTCATCTAATCAACTTCAAATAAAAATTTTACTTTAAAAAAATTTTCCGGTTTCGGCCGGATTCCGGGCGAACTACTTGTCCGGCGAGAAAATAGTTTTCACCACGTGCTCAGCATGTCTCTTACAATGAATCGAATATCTAATCAACTTTAAATAAAACTTTTGCTTTTAACAAATTTTCCGGTTTCGGCCGGATTCCGGGCTAACTACTTTTCCGGCGAGAAAATGGTTTTCACCATCGTGTTCAGCATGTCTTCTTACCCCTAAATCAACAATCTAATCAACTCCAAATAAAACTTTTACTTTTAACAAACTTTCCGGTTTTGGCCGGATTCCGGGCGAACTACTTGTCCGGCGAGAAAATGATTTTCACCATCGTGTTCAGCATGTCTTCTTACCTCATAATCGACTATCACATTAGCTGTTTCAAAATATTTTGTTTGCCCCTTTATTTCAACCCCCTCCCCCACCCCTAAATGTAGGGCTACAGAGCCCATCTACGAAATCGACCTTACTCTTGACCCAAAGAATCCTCACAACAAGTTTCATCAAAATATCTCATTCCCTTCGAGAGTTATCGTGCTCACAGACGGACGGACGGACGGACAACTGTTGCGATGTCATAGGTATCCGTCACTAGCGTTTTGGGATCCACTTACTTAACAGAGGTCGCGTTTCCACTAGTGTCGGAAGTACGTTTTCGTTCGCGGACAAAGACACAAGGAGCGCAAACGGAATCAGCCAAAGGCACACAGTGAAGAAACCCATCACCTGAAAGAAAATTGAGATTCTTATTTGTAGTGAACTAAAAGACAAAAATGCGTCTAGCCAAGCACTGATGTCTAGGCACGTGCCTAGCATCTCCGTTCACACCAATGCCTAGGCACAGATTTTGGCCCAGGCACGGCTCTAGAACTCGGTGCCTGGCTACGACTGAGCACGTGCCTAGGTATATGTGCTTGGGTATGCATGCTTGTGAACGGGGATTTAGGCGGAATCTCTACCCACGACCAGGCTTGCAATGCCACTTTTTTTTTTCCAGGCTCTAGTGATGATCAAGCAACGGCGAACATAGTTAGTAAACCACTACAACAGTCAGACAGAAGTGGGCTATAGGAACAGTGAACCCGTCGAAATTCGTCTAAGCAATCCACATTACCACGTCACGGGACTGGATAATACCATGAACAAATAATCAGATAGAACTTCTGCCTTTAGTCGCACGCAGCTACTATGAAAACCCCGACAAAACTGAGCGGACCTAGATGTACCCTAGCTTTGAGCTGATGTTGATACCCGTTTACTCCTCTTCCGTCTTTGCCGTAGCTTGACTCACAAGAAATAAAGAAGGACGCTGTCAGGAGGCGTACTCCCCGCGCTGACCCACTCTGGAGCGCGTCCACAGAACCAATCAGCTTTGACTCCTACTTTTCCTCACCAGCGATTTAACGGCGATTTAGCTATTTGTAGAGGTAATGAAACGTGATGTGGCGCGAAGCTAGTAACCTCTACTAGGAAACGGAGGTTATGTCAGATTATTTGTTCTTGATAATCCTACGTAAAGATTGAATGTAATACAAGGAACTTTTACCGTGACATATGTTCACTCCAGAGGCGTCATTTGGGAGGGGGGAGGGGGGGCAGCTGCCACTCCCTGGCTTTCCAAAGGGGCTCAAAGCTACCCATGAAAAATCATAATATCAACAGGAAACAAAGTTTTTTGACAGCACTACGACAGACAGTAGCGTAAAACGGATTTTAATAAGGTCATCCCAAGCTTTGACCTTTATAGTCCGAGCAAGGGGGGCCCAGAAGGATGTCACTGCCACCCCCTAGATTTGTCACTGCCACCCCCTAGATTTTCGCGAAATGACGCCTCTGGTTCACTCACACCTATGTTCACTCAAACTTACAAATTCACATAACAAAATGTTCTCTATCTCTTCCATACTACCCCACATCGGATATGAGTAAGGGCCGCGCCTTCCGACTCCCAATTTACTGCCATTTCTATCCCAGTGGCAGACTGTCTGTCCTACAACTAATCAAGCAAATCCCCCCTTTTAAACCCACTTTAAGATTACTTCCTCCTCCCTTTTGATCTCCTCTTTGATTTGAGAGAATCTTAGAGACAGCGGCCCGTCATTGGCCACCTGCCAAAACTGAATTTCATGGTCAAACATACGACTTTCTACCATCTTTCTCACATCCCCCAAAGGAAGCCCAGACCCATCACCGTTATTCTAACTTCCAGTTTCACCGTCAATCATTAGTTACAAACTTGTTCATTAGGAAGTTCATGTCACGAAAGTCGGGATTCCCCTCCCTTCCTTCCCCCATAGATGTTGCTTGGTGCCACAAAAAGACCACAGAGGGCCTTATTCACATGTCAAGGTCCAGTTGTTGTTCACATTTCATGGCTTTAAGTATAAATAGCGAGTCCACAAGACCGAACTGGGCAATGATTCTTCTATTTCGGTGACAGGAGCCGGACAAGAATTGCAGTATCGGAAATACGGGTCCCACAGGGTCGTCCGTGCCGGATAATAGCCCAGGGAGTAATCACGGTTATAATTTAACAGAACCCCTTACGGTTATAACGGCTTTTTATTTTATGTTGCGTCTACTTATCTCTGAAATTCTCATCTCAACGTGCCCTTTTGACTTTTCCAGTTGCAGAGAAGTTAAACAGGATAAGCACGGAAAGCACTTACGTCCGCATAATAGGGGGATAACATGCCGGCCTCAGGCCGATGGATATTCGTGCATTTCGCTAACCTGTCCAGACGGCCACTGTCAATGGTAACTCGAAATGAAAGTCACATTGTGGAATATGAATGGTGGAGTCGTAAGCAAAATAACGATTACTGAAGACTTCTGCAGTAGGCTATTGCTGACGTCGTCGAACGCTTCCACGTTAGGAATCACCTAAGCCTATTGACCCTTCTTTCGCGACCCGCTTTCTAACATTTTTTGTTTTGATTGTTGAATATTGTTGTATCACGTTTTGTACCATTCTGTATACTGTTTAGAAATGTGAACTGGACTCCCTGACTGGTACTATGTAACCCCAGCCCCTGCGAGCATAAGCCTAGAAGAAGGGGCGACCCTCTGGTGGCCTATCTGCGCCAACACCATCGAGATGACCTGATTATGCAGCTGTGATTACTTGTTGGCTATCGGTATTGACAGACTAGCTGTGATCTGTGAGCGTGTTCCCCCCTTCTAACAATAGTAACTATTAGTTACTATTTCCGTTCCAACCTCACGAAAAAATACAACGCTGACCGTATCAACCTTCTCGAAATAGTAACTAAAAGTAACTATTTGCTTACCATGCTCGGGAGCGTAGTAAGCGTGGTAACTAAGGACCCCTGTAGCCTAACGTGATCGGCTGGATTACCCCGTGGAGTGATGTTTTACCGAAAATTTAAAAAGCGTTCCAGCCACGTAATGCATAGTAACTACGGCAAGTAGGGTGGAACACGCTCTGTGTAAATCTCCCAACGAACTACACTAACAAAAAGTCTGACTTAGTTCAACTTGAGTATCGAATCCATCACTTGTTGCATACGGTGAATGAAATCTTTAGTTATTCACTGCATTTTTCTTTTCTTTTTCCCCTTTGCCATTTTAGTGTTCTTTTTCATTTTCTAGTAATTCGATATAGTTACAATTTCAGCAATTTATCTAGCTCCCGGAGAAGTTCCTTTTCAAAGGATCTATTATGTTTCCTTCACTGGCAAAAGTATGTGTGAATAGGACTGGATAAAGCACCCCTGATTTCTGCGAGACGGAACACAATAGTTCTCAAAATCCCGCTAACAAAATTCTCATTATGCATCAAGTCACTCACGACTTGTTGACACGAGGTGGGAAGCGTCGCTGTGTGTGAGTGACGGTTGAAGCACACCTCGCACTATTTATTGTTTTTGTTCCTATATTAAAACTATTTGAATACTGTAAAACGATAAATAGGCTCTGCTTTTAACAAATTATACATGGCTTTGACTGTTTTAAGCCTTTTCTTAGGCCCATTGACTTCTAGCAAAACTCGGTAAAATTCAGATAACCGGTTTTGCGCATCAAGAGCATGATACGCGAACACCCTTCGGGAGCACAATACGCATGGAAAATTGAAATCGTGGCAAGTGCAACGATTAGTGAGGTGTCATTACAAGGGTTTAGTAACATATGAAATTGGGTCTCCAGGTTTAGGAATTAAGTAATGCCATTACAAAACTAGGTGGCACTGGCATTATAGGTACAAAGGGTCCTCTAAGTTGAAGAGACATTTGATTTGATTTTGTTTGGGACCGTCTTCACATAATCCGGACCCCAGATTCTGGGGCGTCTGGGTAGTGAAGCCCGACCTTAAGTCAATCAAGATGGGCTAAGGTTAGAATGAAGTAATCTTGTTTGAAAAGAAAAATGTGTTTAACTGGAAATATTGAAGAAATATTTATTTATCCAATATGTAAACCATTCAGTTAGCTTCAGTCTGTTATTTTTGTAATATTTTTTGGTTCCTTTTTAAGCCAGATTGATTATTCTGAAGGAAAGACTTCTCTGGAAATTTGAAATCTTGTCTGAGGTTGGATATCCTACCCCTCCTGTAGTTGAGACACATAACAGCCTTAATAGGCTACCGAGTTGTCTGTGGTCTGAGTCCTGACTTAGTCTCAGTATGGTCTCAGCAGGGGTGTTGCAAGGGGGCTGGGTGGTGGGTCTTTTTAGGGGGTGGTGGTAAGTGACATCCTCGTTGTGCCCATGGGGGGTTTGGAGTTATACCTGGTACTTTTGGCTTTTGCTTTTGTTGTATTTTCTTTGCTTCAGTTTGCTTTTATTTGTAGCATGGTTAGCACTACGCTTTAGTTGCATATGTTATCCCAACAGGTTGTATATATTATCACTTGGATCCAGAAATTAAAATAATATAATGAGAAATTTAAAACTTTTTGCTTCGGCACGACAGTTAAGACTTTTCACTACGTAGAGTCGTGCGTGCCTTGCTAAAAGGCAGTGCTTTCTTCCAGGAAGTTCTGAAGCGGCAGAGTCATTCACACACGAAGGGTTTACATATGTAACCTGTCAGGTGCCACGTACATTAAGTGGCTAGCGAAAATTTGTGATGTACGCCCTCCGGCCCATTAGCAGTTTTTCCGGTAAAGTAAGGAAAGCATGCATATACACTCGTGTCCGATGTGTGGTAGTATCAAAGACAAATAATCTGATAGAACTTCTAGTAGTCCCATGCAGCGACTATGAATACCCCGACAAAACTGAGCGCACCTAGAGGTATTTACTCTAGCTTTAAGCTTAGTTTATACCCGTTTACTCATCTTCCGTCTTCGCCGTTGCTTATCGCAGAAAAAATAGTGCAGGAGGCTGGCAGGAGGCGTACTCCACGCGCTGACCTACTCTGGAGCGCGTCTACAGAACCAATCAGCTTTGACTTCTACTTCTCCTCACCGACAGGTTCACAGCGATTTAGTTATTTTAGAGGTAACGAAACGTGAGTGGCGCGAAGCTACTAACCTCCTCTCGTTCGTAGCGGACAGGGTATGGGAAAATATTCGACTCAGCATAATCATATTACAGAAATAGGAAGACGGAGGTTCTGTCAGATTATTTGTTCTTTGTAGGACGAAAGGAAACCTAAAGTACCTGACGTGTGTGAATTTTGAAAGTTACAGTGAATAGATGTATCTGAAGCGAATGGAAGGAACAGATGAACCTGCGCTAGCACCGTTCTGGAAAGATTTCATACTTCTGAAATTAGAGTTTCATCAATATGCTAAAGTCTTGTTTGGAAAGCGACTATGGTGTCGGCATCGTCATGTTACATACACAAGTGGTATTAAAGACCCTAACAAGGTCGTCGACCAGATCGTCAATATCGTTCAAATGTTCATGCTCGATTCGTGGAATCCGTTGATCTTCTAAAAGCCTCTAGCCAACCTCCAAGCAACAAGCTGCGGCCAAGGAGACTTGGGGTGAAAGAGTTTTCTTTAAGGCGGGACTAGGAAGGGAAAAAATAACTGAAATGAGGCCAGACGGTTTACCGGTAGGGCTAGGAGAAAATATATTAGGAAGGGAAAAGGGAAGAGCGGTTCTTGCATTTGTCTTATGTGTGATGGGATGACGAGAGTGTGGTATATTTAATGTGTGAGTGCGAGGAGCTGAGCAAGTGGAGAAGATCGGTGTAGAGAGTGTTTTAATCAAATGATGAAAAATACATGTTTTACCGATGTGACAAATTTGAGAGGCTTCTTGAGGTTTGCGATGGGTCCCAGAACACGGTTTCTAGATTAATGGGAATTAGGGTTAGTACTGTTAGGGTTAGTGGTGCTTATTTTGTAATTTTCTGTAGAATTTTAACTAATTTTCTGTTCATTTTCTCTTTTGCCCCCGGGCTTTTTGCTCATTAAATCCTAGTCTGTTCTACCGTTTCCGGTGGATCCCAGAACACGGTTCCTAGATTAATAGGGAATCGGGGATTTTGCTCAGTAGTGTTGGGATCAAGGTGTATATTTTGTAATGTTCTTTTTTTGCCATGGCCCTCGGACTTTTTATACAAGTTCTTTTATGTTCTACTCTCCCGTCTATTTAAGTTATTTTTTACTTAAGCAGAACAACGGAAAAGAGTGACGGGTGAGCCAAGAAAGAGACTCTACAATTATAAACCTGAAGGAAGTGAAAATTTGTGTAGGCTAACTGTTTATGGGACTCTGGTGGAAAAAAGATTGCGTCTTTTCTATGACGAAACAGACAGCAGATTTTCTTTCAAGCAGAGATGGATAAACACAGATGGGTAACACATTAATTCATTAATGGGCAAGTAATTTTGTAACATGTTTCAAAAGAGTACAAAAACTTCAGAATAAAGCTGTAAAATTATTATCGAAATTTGTTGATTTTGATGAGGTTCCTGCTCATGAGCATTTAAAAAAGAATAAATTAATGTATGTGTCCCAAATTCGCGACTATCAAGTTGCAATTTTCTCGTATAAATATTTGAATCAGATGCTTACCCCTGCTTTTGAAAATCTTTTTACTTATAATAGAGATCGTCATTATCATAATACAAGAAATGCGGATAATTTAAGTCATGAGTTTAGAAGCACGACTCGGGCATCTTTTGTAATCGCCATTATGGTCCTTATGTTTGGAATATATTGCCCGAGTGTGTGAAAATGCGCCTAGTCTTCCTGCTTTTAAGTCACGGGCAAAGAAGTTCCTTTTCTCTCGGGAATGAAATTGAAATTGGTGAGAAACCCGATCCAGGTTGTCCATTCTGTTCAAGGTATTGTTCTCCGATTTTCTTTATTTGTTATGTCTCATCTTCTTATTGTCTTTTCATCTTTATCATTCATTAGTTGACTTTTTAGTGTCTGAGTAGCTCGGTATGAGTGTAGTGAATAACTAACTATAAAGGAATAACCTCGCTTGCCCTTCCAAGCTTCATTGCCTTTCTTGGCAGGCGAAAAGCGAATAGTGTTTGTTTTTTTAATAAACATATCTCTACTCTACTCTAATCTAGGGTTCGAAAGGGAGAAAAATCCCCTTCTAAATCGAACCCCCCCCCCCCCCCGCAAAATGGAAAATCTTACCTCAGTAAACGAATAGTAATGGTTTTCAAAATGGCTGAATGCCAAATAATGATTGTACACGAGGGTTGCTGCAAAGAAAAAAATTGTTGAATTAGGCCACTAAAAAAAAATATAGGCATGTAAAATCTCACTTACGTAGGCTACTAAGTTAACAAATCCTCTGAGCTTTGTTTTAAGGTAGAAGCAAAACTCAGTCTATTATTTCTAAGATTGATCGCTTTGTTTACGGAGAAATAAATGAAAAAGCAGCGTCGGTTTTTAGTTCTTCTTAAAAGGTAGAACTTTACTTTCTTTACCTTGGTCTACGAAATGGAGTTGGAAATTCCGAAACCAGGGAGACTGTTTCAACAGAGAGAAACCAGATCCACAACTTTTCTGTGGCGAGAAACCAATAAAATATACATATGATGACGCAGAGTCGGGTTTCAGTTCTACTTTAAGAGCAGGAACTTTTCATTCCTTTCTATACATAGCGTGACGAAGATGAGCAACCACTCGCTTCATCATGTTTAGGCTACAACGTTGGCCACCTTAAGGTCGGACGTGACGACAAAATTTGATTCCCGGCTAGACTCACTGAATCCATTTACAAGATGTCAAAGCGTCTACGAAATGTAGCTGGAAATTCGGAAACAAGCGAGATGTATTTTCTACCGAAAGAAATCGGGTCTATAATCTATGACCAAGAAACCAACAGAAGAAATTTTCCATATTATTCAGAATCTTGTCACTATCTCCTCCCCTCCCCAACACCAAATACTGAAGACGCCCCAGACCCTGACACTGGCCTGTCACCTAGTACACAAGGGGGATTTGTCTGAGCATAAAAGTTTTGGAGCAGAATGATCCGAACTGGATGAAACCCGAGGACAAAAGATAACGTGTCCTTAGATGTTCTGTTTGCAGCTCGAGATTGGATTCGGTCACTGGGGGGGGGGGGAGGGGGCTGAAACATTTTGGCAAGCTTTTGTGGAGGGACCGGGGGAATTGGGGTATTCCACTGAAGCATAAAAGCTTTGTAGTGGACATTCCAATCTGGGTGAAACTTCATATGCCCTAGTGATTTGACTGAAGCAAAAAGCTCTGCAGCAGAGTGATCCGAATTCGATGAACCTTGATATGGCAGTACATGCTCTTAGATGTTATTTGCAGCTCCAGACTGGATGCAGAGGGATCCGAAGTCGCTGAAGCCAAGAACAAATAATCTGACAGAACTTCTGTCTTTAGTTCCATGCAGCGATTATGAATATCCCGACAAAACTGAGCGTACCTAGAGGTATTTACTCTAGCTCTGAGCTGACGCTGATACCCGTTTACTACCTATCTCTCGCCCATCTTCCGTCTTCGCCGTTGCTTATCACAGAAAAAATAGTTCAGGAGGCTGGAAGGAGGCGTACTCCGCGCGCTGACCCGCTCTGGAGCGCGTCCATGAAACCAATCAGCTTTGACTTCTACTTTTCCTCACCGGTGGGTTAAAGTTTAACTGAAAAGCCAACTTATTTTTGTACCATTTAACTGAATACATTGCACTGTTTTGATTGTGTTTATTGGTTTTTATTTTTTTTACTATTTGCTCGAGTAGCCTACGACGTTCAGAATATATACGGCCATCTTCACATCGCAAAATTCTACTATGACGTGGAAAATCTGGATCTCAGTACAAACGCCGCTTTTCAGTGGTCAGTGATCAGCTCGAGGAAGGTGGTCACTGCGTGAACAATTATTTTTCGTAAATCGTTTTCGTCAAGCATACAACACAGACACAAGCATACAACACGTACAGCAAATCACAGGGAAATTCCACTATTTGAAAATCGATTATTCCTGAATAGCTGAAGAACGAAGTAACGCATTTTCATCGGGTCTTCAAGCCTCTTTAAGTTAATAAGTCATGGGTACCTAGATTTTGTTATCACATTCCTTTTCAGTTAAACTTCAATAGCTCTTTAGCTATTTGTAGAGGTAACGAAACGTGACGCGGCGCGAAGCTACTAACCTCCGCTCGTTCGTAGCGGACAGGGTATGGGTAAATATTCGACTCCGCATAGTCATATTACACAGAGATAGTACGAGCTACGGAGATGGAGGTTCTGTCAGATTATTTGTTCTTGACGAAGCTTGAAATGGCAGCACAAGTCCTTAGATGTTGTTTTTGGGATCCCAAAACGTAAGTGGAGGGATACCTATGACATCGCAAAAGTTGTCCGTCCGTCCGTCTGTCCGTCTGTGAGCACGATAACTCTCGAAGGGAATGAGATATTTCTATGAAACTTGGTGTGAGCATTCTTTGGGTCAAGAGTAAGGTCGAGTTCGTAGATGGGCCCTGTAGCCCTACATTTAGGGGTGGGGGAGGGGGTTTAAATTAAGGGGCAAGCAAAAAAAAAATTAAACAGCTAATGTGATAGTCTACTATGGGGTAAGAAGACACGCTGAACACGAATATGAAAACCATTTTCTCGCCGGACAAGTAGTTCGTCCGGAATCCGGCCAAAACCGGAAAGTTTGTTAAAAGTGGAAGTCTTATTTGAAGTTGATTAGACGTTCGATATAGGAGTAAGAAGGCATGCTTAACACGAATATGAAAACCGTTTTTTCGCCAGACAAGAAGTTCGCCCGGAATCCGGCCAAAACCGGAAAGTTTGTTAAAAGTAAAAGTTTTATTTGAAGTTGATTAGATGTCCGATTTAGGGGTAAGACGAGATGCTGAATCCGTATATGACAATAATTTTTTTGCCTGACATATAGTTCGTCCAGAATCCGGTTGAAAAAGGGAAAATTTTTGATAAGTTAAATTTCATTTGAAGTTTATTAGATGTTGGAAATAGGGGTAACTAGATACGCTGAATTCGTTTTTGAGCTTTAGTTTTTCGTCGGACAAGTAGTTCTGGAATTCCGCCAGAAACCGGAAAATTCGCAGTAGTAAGCCAGGATCGTTTCAATCGACTTATAGGGGTAAACACACAAGCTGAATCTATATCAGAACTTGGTTTTCTTAATGATTAGCTGTTTGGCCTTAATCTGTTTCTAAATTTTAAGAGTATAAATGTTCATGGAGTCTGGCGAAGACCGGATCTGACGAAGACCAAACCTAATTGTCTGGATCAAATATCGAAGTTTTGGGATCCCATCGGAACCTTTGGTCTTGTTACAGGTCCAGACTGGATCCGGTCACTCTGAGTAGGGTAGTTGGACGGGTCCCGGGAATCTTGCGGCACGCTTTAGATTAGAGTGATTAGTCGAGAGATCAGTGAACTCGACTGAATCATAAAAGCTTTGCAGTGGATAATCCAATCCGGACGAAACTTGACAGTTGGCAGGAGCATATGGCCTATAGTGACTAGACTGAGGCAAAAACGATCTGCAGTCGAGCCTACGGCAGTTTAACCTCAACGCATAGCACTTCAAGAAAGACGGGGTTGGCGGAAATTCAAAACTCGCACTTGTGGAGGAGTGGCATGAACTTTACACATCGATGCCAACTCATCCGTCTGAACTTATCAAAATATACCCGAAGAGTAGTTTGGAAACGACAAGCTCGATATTAATATTTTCCATAGATCCTGTTATTATTTATTTATTTGCCCGTGAACGAAAAAGCAAAAATGGGATAGTTACTGTGACTTGTGCTGTAAACAAATTCATTACCACTCGGTTTTAGAAAAAAGGTGTTTAAGAGGAGGAAAAATAGGGATGGGTTAACCAATTATAATTACAGATGTCCGATGTGTTTTATTGGTGAGGACACTGTTGCCCACCTCCTAGGGCAGTGCCAGGAGTCTCCTTTACCGGTTCAGCTTGGGGGAGGTTTGCTCTTCCCTGGTATATTGACATCGACCAAAGACAACGTTATTAAAATGGTGGTAGAATATGTGAGGGGTAATTTAAATAGGAGATAGTTCATTTATTTATAGAAGGGTCATTATGTTTTCAATGGATTAATCTTTTTGTATGTCGTGTATGTAAAAGTCTGTGTATGGCCCATTCGAGGCTAAATAAATACTATTCTATTCTAAATAAACACTATTCTAAGTACTAAGGTATAATCCCTAATCATCTACGTCCACAGAGATACTTCCCGAAGAGGATGTAGTCTACAGCAACATGAAGTGGTAATACTTCTTTGCTAAATCGTGAACTGAGATTCGAGATGCATTTTGCTCTATGACATCGCGGGATTATCGGAAACTAGGCTTGGCCTACTTGTCACCATAGGGATGAATCACAAATCGGTCGCTGTCCTTCAGCCAAGGCATCACTAGCCAATAGCCAATATTTTTCTGCGTTTTCGTAAAATGGTCCTAAGCGATATCTTTGACAATTTCCCGTTTTCGTCTAAATGGTAAACGACTATTTTCGCCTTTTCCCTTGCAAATTTGCAAAAAGGTGAAACGCGTAGCTTTTAATTTTAAAAATTTTAACCTAGCGTATACGTATTTTGGGGGTTTTGGGTTGTCGGGGGTCGAAGGTACTGATATATGATTTTCAAACTTCGTATGAGGATTTACTGGCAAAGTACAGGTCATGTTCGTACATGGGTCCTTGGCGCTATATTTAGAGGCAGAGGAGGAGGTTTAGAATTAAGGGTAAACAAAAAATATGCTTTTATAAGTCAATTCCGAATTAAGGGTAAACAAAAAATATGTTTTATAAGTTAAGGAGATATTCGTTTAAGGGGTAAAGAAGCCCGCGCAATCCATATCTGAACTTAGTGTTCTTGCCGGACAAACGATTCACCAGGAATTCGACCGGAACTGGAAACTTGGTTGAAGCTCAAAATTGTTTCTGAAGTCGATTAGAGATTCGGTATCGGGGTAAGGAGATATTCTGCATCGAATTTTGAATTTTATTTCCTTGACGGATAAGCTGGCAAAATTAGCAAAACCTGAAAATTTGGATAGAAAGGTTCGGCTCTCAATGTCACTAGCTCTTTTGCTCTGCAACTAGTTCGCCGTGACTGCTGCTAAAATACGAGGAAGTTGGTAAAAAAAAAAAGAAAAAAAATTGTCATTATAAACAAAATAGGCTATTATTTTATAAAAAATATTATTACATTAGAGATGAAATATTGGAGTAAACATGCTTGCTAAATCCGCCTGAACTTGGTTTTCTCATATAAGCTGACGTGTAGGCTATAGTTCTTACGCAACATTACGCCAATCTGATCAATGCTTAAACCCTTAATGCCATTTTCTATTCTCTATTTCGCTGTCGCTTAGGAGGACTCCTAAGCCCCTCTCTAACCCCAGGGCTTCAGTAGCATGCAAAGTCTCAGCCGACGGGGCTCACCTTCCAAATTTTTCATTAGACCCTAATTGACAGCCTTCCTATTAGCCTTCGCTGGAACAAAAACTTCCGATTAGGGCTAATGGGCTGTCGGACTAGGACACGGGCGGCAAAGACAGCTCAAGTCACGCCAGTTAGAGTAATTAGTTGGTGACACGCGACAATTGCCACACATGAGACCTGCCGTTACTCGGTAACCAAGTCACTTTAAGTTTTCGGGCAGTCTTCATTGATTCCTGTCGACAAACTTGTATATGTTGGCCTTCCATTCTGAATATTGTTGTGTTTTGGGGATCCCAAAACGTAAGTGGAGGGATACCTATGACATCATAAAAGTTGTGAGTCTGTCTGTATGTCCGTCTGTAAGCACGATAAATCTCGAAGGGAATGAGATATTTTGATGAAACTTGGTGTGAGGATTCTTTGGGTCATAAGGTCGAGTTCGTAGATGGGCTCTGTAGCCCTACATTAAGGGGTGGGGGTTCAAATTAAGGGGCAAAAAAAATATTTTTAAAAAGCTAATGTGATAGTCGATTATGGGATAGGAAGATCATTCTGAACACGACGGTGAAAACCATTTTCTCGCCGGACAAGTAGTTCGTCCGGAATCCGGCAAAAACCGGAAAGTTTGCTAAGAGCTTAGAAAAGGTTTTATATGAAATTATTTTAAAAGCTACTGAGATAGCGTGAGATAGTTGATTTATGGGTAAGGAGACATGCTGAATCCGAATATGAAAGTTATTTTCTCGCCGGACAAGTAGGTCCCCCGGAATCCGGCGAAAACCGGGCACCCTTTTATTCTCAAACCAGTATAGCTCTGCGCGTGGACGACGTAATTCTTGTTTATTCTATGGACGTCGGAGACATCTAGTGTAATCGAAGGTCGAAGGGGTTGATATAGGCTATATTGTTCAAACGAGGAAACATGTTGTTCAAGCGAGGATGTTGTTCAATGAGGATTCACTGGTAAAGTACAGGTCAAGTTCGTAGATAGTTCCTTTTGTCCCATCTTTATAGAGGCAGAGGAGGGGTTTCGAAGTTACGGTAAAAACATGTATGTTGTATAAGCTAATACGATATTCGATATGGGGGGTAAGGAGGTCCGCTGAAAATTTAATTTACCGATGGCTGTACAAAGACATCTGCAGCAAGTTAGACCCACAACAGTATGGGTTTCGTCCTGGATGCAGTACAACACACTACCTTGTTCGTTTTTTGAAAGACATGCTGGAACATCTCGAGAAACAAGGAGCATTTGTTGACTGCATCATAGCTGATTTTGTGAAGGCATTCGACTATCTGGAGCACCAGACGGTCATCAATGAAGCAAAAACCATGGGAGCCCGCAAGATCGTACTCAGGATGCTTGGAAGTTTCCTCTCCGAACGACTACAGTGCGTGCAGCTTGAAGATGGTGAAACTTCTGATCTGCTTGCTATCACTTGTGGAGCAGCCCAAGGGTCTAAACTTGGCCCACTGGCTTTCCTACTGGTCATCAATAAACTAATGCAGGAGATGAAAACACGCTACAAATTTGCTGACGACCTTACCATGTCCCTACTACGGTTCCTTCCTGATGACAACCCTGCCGAACCAGTGAAGACGCTGCTGACACAGCTTAAAGCTGAGGCCGACCAGGTAAAACTTATGGTCAGCGAAGAGAAGAGCACCCTTTTTAGAGTAAACTTCCTCAAACAAACCGTACCTGATCTACCGACAGACTACCTTAAATGCGCACACTCCGTGAAAATACTCGGTGTACATTTCGATGACGACCTACGCTGGAACACTCATATTGCCAGCATTGAGTCAAAGGCAGCTGGTTTGCTAAAATCATTCTCCTATTTACGAAGATTCGGCTTGAGCAGACAATCACTTCTTACATGTTTTAAAACTTATGTAAGACCGGCCGTTGAATACGCATGCCCAGTCTGGCACAGTTCACTTACAGACCAGCAAATTGGGTGCATTGAGAATATCCAGAAACGTGCCTGTAGGATAATCCTCGGTGCAGATTATATTGACTACACAGTGAGCCTAGAAGTCCTGAATCTCCAAACACTGAAAGAAAGACGGCACAAACTAGTCATGGACTTCGGAAGGCAAATCTTGAACTCGGAAAATCATCGAGACCTCCTGCCCAGTTTCACTGATGAACCATCTGTCCGAAAGACAAGACTAGCAGTGAAGCTCACCGGAAAACAACAACTGAAGCTTCCTCCGACTCACACATCCGAGCGTTATTCGAAATCATTCAGTCCATATTTTACCTATCATTTTAACTCAGTTTGATTTTAAATACTTTACTGCTTTTTAACTCATGCATTGTTTTATTTATGGTTGAAAATCCTAGCTTTTATTTTTGACATTACCATTGTTCCCTTGTACCACAAAGATCTCGCGAAAAATTCTGATTGAATTGACCAATTGACATTTTAACACGAGTAAATTGTATATATTATATGTGTTGTATCATTTTGTTGATGAAAGCTTTTGTGAAACTAAACAGTGTCTGAATTGTACAAAGTATTATGTAAATTAACAAAGAATGATATGTACCCGCACATTAGTGTATATGTGTGACTATGTGACATTTCCGATGCTATTTTTCTTAAGGAAGAATTTTTTGGAAAAATAAAGTGAATTGAATTGAATTGAATCCATATCTGAACTTAGTTTTCTTGCTGGACAAATGGTTCATCACGAATTCGGCCTGAACTGGAAATTTGGTTGAAGCTCAAAGTCGTTTTTGAAATCGATTAGAGATTCGGTATCGGGGCAAGGAGACATGCTGAATCCATTTTTGAACTTTATTTTAACAGTAAAATTCTTCAAGGAATTTGACGAAGACTGAATGGCGAAGACATGACCCAATTGTTTGAATCAAATGTTATATTTTTTGGGATCCCATCCAAACCTTTGGTGTTGTTTTGTTTGTTCGTAACCGTTTGTTACGTTTTTTGTTTCGTTTTAATAGACCGAACTGTCCTACAAAAATACCACCAGAGAGGAAATTCTGAGTATTTTTTTTTGTAATTGTTTGTTACGTTTTGTTTTGTTTTATAGACCGAACTGATCAAATAAAAATATCACCACAGAGGAAATTCTGAGTATTGTTGTGTTTTTACGGCACTTGCCTTCCGGCCAAGTGCCATGCATCTATCACTTTTCCATCGGTAAATCTGTCTGCGAGTTAGGGTACTTCTAGATGTGCTAGGATGATGAAACTTGTCACTTCCCCGTGGCAACCGGTGCCGGCACCGGCCGGGCACTGGCTGTGCATTAAAACTGAGAGTGGGCAACCCCTCGGCTATTGTCACATTATGATTCCGACGTTCATGATTTTTGCATTAAGTGGCTCAGAAATAATCAGAAAATAAACAAAAATATGATGTAGGCTAAGCTAATGCTCTTTATGGAAATCGCTGTCACAAGTACTTTAAACACCTCTGGCAATATCCCCGATTTCCTGCTAGTTGAATATACGCCTCTCAGCCTTCACATAGTAACATCTTCGAATTATCGCATATTTGCACTGAACTTTCCGAGCAAGCCTGCATCACTACTTCAAAACCATTTTCGCAAAGCAAGTTCAAGCCGATTTCAAGCCACTTGTGTTGTAACGATGAGAGATTGGATTTTGGCGAAACTTCCGAACGCTCCTGTGAACCAAGAGAGGCTTACTGCATAGGATTAGAAGAAAATCGATATTGCAATATAGAACAGCGAATGAACAGTTCGCGGTGGCGCAAACAAATCCGGGGGTAATTCCCAAACATTCTCACATCATTAAATTATTTACTTTCAATATTTCAAACATCCACTCTTTCCCAAACCCTCTTTGACCGAATAGGCTACCTGGGGTCTTAAATCATCCAGCTCACCACACTCCCACAGAAAATGACTCAAATAATCATTCGCACTCCCACACATCGGGCAGAAGAAAGGAATAGTCTTCCCACGACATTTACCAATGTACTTTCTCTTTTCTCCAAACGGTAAACAATCTCTCCGAAAACTTAAAGTTTAACCGAAAAGGACTGGGATAGGACAATCTAGTTACCCATCACTTATTCGCTTAAATTGGCTTGAAGACCCGCTGAAAATGCGTTACTTGGTTGTTCCGCTATTCAGGAATAATCGATTTTCAAATAGTGGAATTTCCGTGTTATTTGTCGTACCTCAAATTTGTTGTATGCCTTAAAAGAAAGATTTATGACTTTTTTTTTGTTCAGGCACTAAGCAATCTTCACCAATATCGCCACTGCCCACTGAAAAGCTTTGTTTGTGTTTAGATAAAAAATTCCCGCGTCATAGTAGAATTTTCGCTGTTGGGACGGCCGCAGATATTCCGAACGTCATAACTAGAGCAGATAGTGGAAAACAGAAAAATCCCTTTGCAGAATCCAAATAATTCAGTGTGTTCAACTAAATTACACAAAAATAAGTTGGCTTTTCAGTTAAACTTTAATAACAACTTTAATTCCTCTATTTTTAGACCCGCCTTAAAATAAACCTCCTCTTCCCAACTCTCGTTGACAATCGCAAATACTGAAGACAGAAGTGCTCTTCAGGCAGGATTTGAACCCATGACCTTCGGCTTACAAGGGACAGAATAGAACAGAATAGTATTTATTTAGCCTCGAATGGGCTATACACAGATTTTTATATACACGAGCTAAAAATATATTAAACACAATGATCCTACTACACATAAATCTCCTATTTAAATTCCTCCTCTGAAACATACAGAGTGGACAGATACTGTAGGTAGCTTAGGATGTGTGCCCTTTTACTGATCTTACAATCTTTTTCGCCAATACATGGAGAAGCACGCAGTAGCATTCAGGTGTCATTAAAGGACACCTGAACAATGAAACCATACTTGAACACACCATGGAGAATGCATTTACAGACATGGCCACGGAGAGCATTCTTCTCCTGAGTGTGACGTTTCCAAAATAGGGATGTTCGTTTCTGGAGGTTTGCGCATGCAGACTCCAAGACAAAAAGCGCAGTTCATTCAAATCTTGTACAGCGCTGGCCAGATCGTATTGGAATTTCTTCTAGATATACGTTTGGGCTTAACTGGTTAAAAAATATTCCAGAAGAAGGTTTGATTGGAGACATTTGTTCATTTCTAAAACTGTTCGGTACTGAAATAAGGACAGATGCAAAATGGAGCAAAAATCATAGCTTGGAAACACTATTTCGTATTTGGATTGGATTTTCTGCAGGCAATGTTAACGGAAGTCATACAGATATGGAGATACTTGGTACTCTTCATTCAGGTGTCCTTTAAGGGGATCTTTTTTTATGGGGAAAGTTTTGCTTTTTCCTGGCATTCTGAATAGCACTTCGGAAAGGGTTAACAAAGGTTTGTGAATATATAGACGGAGCGCTGAAGCTGAGGGCGACTAAGCTTAGAAGTGAGGCTTCATAGCGGCCGTAGGAAAATATTGTTGTTGTTTTCTTTTGTAATGTGTCTTACTGTTTTTTTTTCATGTATATGGCCCCTGGGCTTTGAAATACCTACACTTATTATTATTGTGGCTACTGAGATCTCGTCGGGACATTGCATACCAGATTAAGCTGCTGATATTTGTTCTGTGAGAGGCTTGCTTTTTCTTGTTGCTAAGCGTACAATGGAAAAATAAAAGTAATTTCTTACCCATGCTTACGAGGAAACCCGGCGACAGGAAGTCAAAGAAGGGGAAGTTTTTCATCAACGTTAGATTAGCTGCATGGTGGATAATTCCCCCAATGACCAAAGTGGTTGGCAAGTTTTCAAAAAACAGTCCAAAATGAATCACCAACTCTCCCTGAAAAATTGAAGTTTAAACTTTTCTCGTTGACAAAAGTTCTGTCGGTAAATCATTCTTCCGTCTACTGGTCGTTTGTCAATTCGCACCCATGAGCGACCCACATCTGAGTGACCATGCTGCACTCCGGTTACCTTAAAAACCTTGTCGGAAAATGGGAATCCTCATTTCGTTTGTAGGTGACTTTTCGATGCGGTGACAGGAAAAAGTCAGGCCGGTATATCGGAAGCTTCATTCAGTCCAGAGCCCAATGGAAGGAAGTAAAATAATTTTTAACAGTTTTTGGAGGCAGAAGAAGCAAACTGATAATTTCATGATCTACAGTTGAGATGAAACTTTTCAACGATGTCATAGTAAATCTTCTTTTATTCCAAAAATTCTGGAACTATCATTACTATTTTGTAGCTCTATTTCCAATGTAATCAAGAAACCAATCGCTCGATTCACTCTGTGTCTTGTCGGAAGACAAAAAATACAACCATAGTGGCGTTTTTGATCGCCGATTAGTTCAACGATAGCGTAGCCGTTTGATTTTTTGGTGTTTTCGACGTTCGCCGAAAGCCGATTGCCGTAGCTATTTATCTTATTTTCTGTTTTCGTTCTGATCGGCTAACGCGTATCGCCTAAATTCGTGTCCATCGCCCATCGGCCGAGGACTCGCCGTTAGCCGCTGACGGATGGATTTCGTTTGAGGATTAGGCGGTATTTTCAAAAATGAAAAACGCGTTTTTGCGCACTCAGAAACATCGGCGATCGCCAACGGCTATCGGCTAGCGAAAACAGTATTATGCACGAATCGGCAAACTCGCTTCGTCTACTGGGCAAATTTGATCGGCGATAAAAACGCCACTCATCTGTGCCAAATTCTTTACTGAATTCCAAGGGCTTTACTTCCAATCTTGAGTGACAGTTTTCATGCACGTGGCTGCCTGGCTGGACATTTCCCCTGAACAAAATAATTTGCAGACCTCAGTGCAAAAAAATATTAGTTTAGGCCAAAATCTTCCGACTTCATGCCTCCCAACTGAAGCAGAAATTCTCCCTTCATCGTTGACAACTATCCTGCAACATCCCGTTCTTCCATTAAGTGCATAATTAGGTTACTTACGATAATAATCCATCTTATAATTTTTCCTGCAGATACTGAATATTCTTCCACTAGTTCGGCCAAATAGTATAGTCCAGCAGCTGGAAAAAAGGACCGAAAGTGTTAATTTTCTTTACAGAAGTAAAATAAAAACAATCTGTAAATTTATTAAAGTGTAGGATTTCCTAGTTGCCATGCGCGTCTCTGTCTCCTGCACTCTGAAGCCAGATGATTTAATACAGATCAACTGTGCTTCGAAGCATCCATGACATCGTTTCTTGTTTTTCAGCTGATTTACACTTGTCCTTTCGGTAATATACATAATATGTAGCCAATATTGCCGAAAGGATATGTACGAAAGTCGCTAGTTATTACAGAAAATGTATTTCTCAGTAAGCAAAGAGAGCTTACGGTCGTTCTTATAAGCAAACTGTGCTTTTGTGGTAGATTTTAAAAAAATATTATGTAGGCTACCCTGATGAAAAATTCTCGACAATTAGTCATATGGAGTTGTATGAAAAAGTATCATGCAGTAGGCTAGTAACTAGATTGGATGCAATCGGATACTATTACTTAAGATTAGCTCAGTCGGAGGTATGTTAAATCAAAGTATTCCAACCACTACATATCAACACACGTAACTTGTTCGTACACCTACACAGTCAAATTTTTTTTCATCGGGACCATTGGCTAAGATTCTTGATACTATTTTGTTTGCACGACAAGCAGCTGACCGAAACATGTCCTTTTCTGTTCTCGTTGGCTAAAAGTCTTTTCGGGAAGTTAGAGACGCCACTTGTTCTAAAACTGGTGACTAGAATGGTCAGAACTATTTTCTGCACTTTTTGTATCGAAAATTACATAAAATAAATTTAGCGACGCGAAGCCCAAACGCTCGCCATGGACCGAGACGGATGGAGGAGGCAGATGTCACTCTCTACGCCGAGCAGCGCCCGGCAGGAGACGTAGGCTAAGTCAAAGTCAAGTTGTGCTTTAAAGAACCAGTGAGACTTGTGACGTCATTTGCTGATTCCCCTTACCAATCAAGGAGATTGAGGACTCGATCCTGATCAGGCAAAAATACTTTGCTTATTCACGTGCTTGGTGAAAAAAGTTCCTTGGTAAGGTAGAATTTTACTTAAACGAAATAGCGGTCGGGTCAATTGAGTGGCATACGAGAATAGCACTTAGTAACAATTTGATTTTTGTTGTTGGATGATAAATCATAGCCTAAGGCAATACATTTTATTTTCTACCTGATTTATGGACAATCCAAGCAGATGGTAAACCTATTATTAAAATATGCCAGATCTCAAAATCTTTCTGCTTTCAAAAATCAGTTAGTTCCTAAAGGTTTCCTGAGACATCAGAGCGGGTGTTTAATCTATATTTTACCATCTAGCCAAAACCTGTATCTGTCCATAAGGTAAATAACTATTATGAGTATGTTCATAAGGTAAATAAGTATCCTGAGTAGGCTAAAGTAGGGGTAAGTAACTTTGGATGGTAAATTAAATTCTTCATTGCAAAATGAAAACACAAAACACCAACTGAGATACTGCCCAAATAAGCCTACTCTTATGAGACGTTAAAGCATCTATGCCAGTATATATGCCCATTCATTAATTTTCTAATCTCCTGCTGGGTAGTTCCACTCACTAAAGTAGCCTATAACTTTCACAGACTTCCTTTTCTATCCGGGATTGCAGTCAAGTCATTTCTATACCATGCACAATATTTTGGCCTGATCATGACTAAACCCTCAACCAAAATGACAATTGTGAGTTAAATAACAGCAACATTTACTGCAAAATACTTGACATTAAATTATGTCCAGATTGCCATGAAGCCTTATCGGAAATTAATATTCACTCTTAATTCTTTTTGTTTCTCCTTTAAAATTTTGGATCTTTTGCTAAGAGATTTGCACCCCACATAAATGAAATATATGCATGCAATTCCCACCATTTCTTTCCAGCCTCTAGGCCAGGGGCGTAATTTGCTATAGGGCAGGGGGGGGGCAACTGCCCCCCCAGACCCCAGTTTGCCCCCCCCAGCTTGATGTTTGCCCGTTCGGTCCTTGGGGCGTTTGACCTAATTTTACCGCTTCCTGTGTCGTTTTCGCCTTGGTCGATTAGTTAAATATCTCTTTGTTTCCTTGTTTTTATTACGTTTTTCTTCTTGAAATAAAACTGCTCATTTTCACTTGATTTGGGAAAATCGGCTCCAACTTTGCCTCCCCAGGATTTTGACGAAATTACGCCCCTGCTGTAGGCTCACCTAATGTATGAAATTGGCCTTTCTTCGAAACACCTACTGACCATGGCCAAATTGTTTCTGAGCCATCTTCTGTTTCCAACTTTTGTTTGCCCTTTTTGCACTACCAGTTAATTCAAATAGCCTGAGCGTGACTGCCAGCATATTTCTCTTCCATGTATTTGCGCTTTTTTGCTTTAATTTGAGCCAGGCAATTCTTCAAAGAAGAAATAGAAGTAGGGGAGAGCGGGGTACCATGAACCACATTTGTGTTTTGATTTTTTTTCCAGGCGAACCAAATGAGCTTTCAGCATCTTTTTCACTTCAAAATGTAGCTTATTTATCGGCCGTTCTCAGAGTATTTTTCTTTGACATGTAATTTATCCGAGTGGAACACACCGACGGTTCTAGAAAACTTGGTCAGCTGGTTCATCGTACCCCACCCCCTGGGTACCATGAACCACCCTCGGGGCACGATGAACCAGAATGATTGATCTTATAATATTGTGTAATTTTCGTGTAATATATAAAGGTAAAAGCTACTAAATGTAGAGAGATTGAAAAATACCAACTAAATCTTAACCAAGTGGGAATCACCCGAGGTTAACTCAAAAAATAATTATCCCTGCTTAGCCGGATGTTCCACCAAAAGGGTATGACTTTCGGAGGTGAAACACCACTTGGAACTTCAAACTGAATCGCGTCATTGGTGGGAACGAATTCCTGGTTATCCAAATGCTTCCAGAACTCCACTTCAAGGTCCAAATTATTAATTAACATTGGACATTCCCTCTACAACCTCTGGTTCAATGTTCCCCATGGCAAGTGGTTCATCGATCCCCCCGTGCATAGGCATTGCTAAAAATAGCTAACTAAAAAAGTAATAAACGGAACGTAAAGCGCAATTCACAGTCTTAAAGCCATGATATTATTCCATTGGAAACCCGACAATCATCCTGATCTGACAGGTTTATCACCTGAAAAGTAAACAAACAGTCTTAAACAAATTTTTTACTTTACCACCCCAAAAATAGTCTTATTGCCGTCACGAGTCGAGTATTGGTCCATACTGAACAGAACTACATCAGAACCTAGAGGGACCAGGGGTCCATATTGGATGAAAAGGAGGAGCAATCACACCAACAGGAAGTGGGTGATACAGCCCTGGTTTATGGTACCCCGTGGTTCATGGTACCCCGCTCTCCCCTACCTAAGTGGTTGACATTTGATATCAATTAGCTTGGTAGCATAGAGAAGAAATTCTGGAAGCTCCATTAAACAACACAATTAGCTTGGTAAGGATGGATGTATTCTGATGTTCAACATGCAATCCTTGCGATTTAGTCTTTATTTGCACAAGATTACTAGGAATGGCGCAGTCAAGCACAAATCCTCAATTTTTGGGCATGGTGCCCCAACGTCAGGGCATGCCCCAAGGTTATGGGCACCATGCCCTGGAGCATGGGCATGGTACTAGCATGGCACCCCCATGATATTTGGTTAAACTGGGATTGATCAGATACCTAAATAGGGCTGTCTTCCTGTCCTAGACCACAAGATACCAGATGTTATGTTCTATCCAACCTCTTTTTCTAATTTTAAAAATATTAGAGAGCTTCCAAGAAATTTAGCCATGAATGAATTTCCCTTGTTTCCCTGGAAATGGATAGGTAAACCAATAGGAAAAAGTGGCCTTCATTAAAGGCTAAATTTCTTGGAAGTTCTCTAATATTTTAAAATTGGAAAAAGAGGTTAGATAGAACATAAGATCAAGTATCTTGTGGTCTAGGAGAGGAAGACAGCCCTATTTAGGTATGTAATCAATCTCAGTTCAACCAAATATCATGGGGGTGCCATGCTAGTACCATGCCCATACTCCAGGGCATGGTGCCCCAACAGATGGGCACCATGCCCATACCTTGGGGCATGCCCTGACGTTGGGGCACCATGCCCAAAAATTGAGGATTTGTGCATGACTGGAATGGCGCCAATATATAGGTTGGCTCAAATAGCCAGGTAACCTGTAGTTCCTACCTGTTAAGAGGGAAAATCTAATGACAGATTGTAACACTTAAATTTTACAAATTAACACTGTTTTGTTTTAGGCAGCTCATAAATTCAAACTCAAAGTAAAATGGAAACAAAACTTCAAAAACCAAACAATAAAATAACCTAATAACAACAGTTAACACTTGGATATGCAGTTTCGACGCACAAAACTCAACTACATACACCTAGGACACAATCTGTTGTCCTGACAAATGTTATATAAGAATGGAATGTTGTTCGTTGTTCATAAAAAGCATTGCCAGGAAGAGCTGAAAAAAACACCAATTAAGTGTCTGCAGACTTTTTTGTTGGTTCTCACAATATCAGAATATTCACCAGATGCCTCCCATCTTACCTAGTGCCAACGTAACAAAGAGAACCTGAACTAGCAGTCCTATCAGGGACAACAGAAAAAATATCCACATTTTCTTTCGCGTTTGAATTGTTCGCTCAGGTTGAGCAAGACTAGGGTGCGGTCCTAGAAATAAATAATCCCGAAAAAATGCTCTCCGAAATTCGAAGGTGAAATATTCACTAACAGAACATTAAAATAATTAACTGTAGACTTTTAACTACATATTTTGTAACATTATATAGGAATTTATAGTTATCTAATGCCAAAAAGACAGTTTAGTTTGTGAATGCTTTTGACACAACCAGCTAGTTTTTAGGATTTGTGTCCCAGCATAAAGATTTGCGCGGGTTTACTTTTAAATCTGTTTGGAAATGCCTGGATTTTTCTGTCTTTAATATGTATATTAAGCAGGTAAATATTTGTGTGGGACTTCGAGACAGAAGTTAAAGTGCTTCATGTTGATTTCGATAATTTTAACTCACAAATTTTGAAAATGTATAAGATGATGAGCACCACCCCACAATAGTAACTATTAGTTACTATTTCTGTTCCAGCCTCACGAAAAGTTACGACCCTGACCGTTCCAACCTTCTCAAAATATTAACTATTTGCTTACCACACTCGGGAGCGTAGTTAGCATAGTAACTACGCATCTCTGCAACGTGATTGGTCCAATCAGCCCGCGGCCTGATATTTGACAAAAAAATTGGAAAAGCGTTCCAGCCAAGTCGTAGTAACTACGGTAACTAGTGTAGTAATTACGGTGAGTAGGGTGGAACACGCTCGATGTGTTTAGGGAGCTGAACATCGAAATATTCGAAATTGGAATCACTTTCTTCAAGACTTCAAATGATTTTTATGCTCCTTCGGAAAGTTGCTGAACATTCTGCATGTTTTTGCAATTTGGCAGCATAGCAGCTTACTCGCAAAGTGATTCCACAACTTCTGTGGAAAGCTCCACAGAAAGTAAATTTTTTCTTTTTTTGGGGGGGGGTAATTTTGGAAGTTTTGGTCAAGCAGCAATGTAGGCTACTTTGTTTGAAAGTGAATACAAGACAAATTTTCACATTAATATTTTTCCAGAATAGCTTAAAACTTAACATTTTCCTGGTCAGTTCAATCAGCTTTCAATAGTGAGTTGGTTTTCCTGACCAATCATATAGTAAAGTGGAAAGCAAATTGCAGAGTTGTTTTTCTCACAGTTTTGTTATGTTGCTAGAATGTGGGTCCAGAATCTAATGAAAACCCCTAAGCCTGTGCTTCCTTGGATGTTGTTTATCTTTTTGAATGACATAGCCTAGCCCAGTCTAGTACACTAGCCCCTTTTCAGGCAGGGTGCTCAAACGTCTAGGACCATGCCTGGGTGCTAGACGTTCAAGCACTGTACCTTAGATTTAATGTATGGTCCATGGATTTCAGTATACAGTGCATACATGAAAAACACAGTTTCTGTCATCACAACTGAGCACCAGCTCGGACAGGGCTGAAATTACTACCATGAATTAGAGAAATCAAAGACAATCCTTTATATATTTTTCACAACAAAAACAAAAGGGCTTGACTGATGATGGAGATGAAAAACCTAACAGCACCCTATCTATTTTCCATGTAGAGTGCCCCAAGAGCCAATATTCTGGTTGGCTGCTAGATAGAAAAAGCTGAGGCACAGGACACTTTGCATGCAAAACCCTTGACTGTGTAGAAAAGAAAATGAGGTTTTTCATGTCTGTCATCAGCCAAGCCCTTTTGTTTTTGTTTTGAAAAGTATATAAAGGATTGTCTTTGTTTTCTCTAATTCATGGTATTAATTTCAGCCCTGTCCGAGCCGGTGCTCAGCTGTGATGACAGAAACGGTGTTTTTCATGTATGTACCGTATACTGAAACCCATGCACCATACATGAAATCCAAGGTACAGTGCTTGAACGTCTAGCACCCAGGCATGGTGCTAGACGTTTGAGCACTGTGCCTGAAAAGGGGCTAGTGTACTAGACTGGCCTAGCCTACTGTGATTTAGACCGTTGGCTCTGGAATGTTGTACCAGATGATTTGGATGTATTAGCTGCACTTGTAAACCTAAACAGGCTTTTGGGACCCCAAAACGTAAGTGGAGGGATCATTGAGGGATACATATGACTTCGTAAAAGTTGTCAGTCTGTCTGTCTGTCAGTTCGTCTGTGAGCACACTCACTCTTAAAGGGAATGAGATGTTTTGTTCAAACTTGGTGTGAGGATTATTTGCATCAAAGGATAAGTCGAGTTCGTAGATGGGCTTTGTAGCTATATATTTAGGGGTGGAGGAGGGGGTCCAAATTAAGGGACCAACAAAATATTTTTTTTTACATATCAATGAGATTTAGGGCTAAGACATGCTGAATATGATAATTACTTTCTTGCCAGACAAATAGTTCGCCCGAAACCGGCCAGTGTGGAAAAATTTGCTGAAAGAAAAAGTTTTACTTTAAAGTAAATTAGAAGTTTTTTTTATAGGCAAGGAGATATGCTGAATTCCTTTCAGAGCTTTATTTTCTTGTTGGACAGGTAGTGGTAATCTGGCAGATGGTCAGATGTTTTGAAACCTGATTTAGAGGTTTGCATGGGGGGGGGTAAGAAGTCACCAGCTTGTTCTGCATACTTCTGCAAAGTTCTAGAGCTGCTAGGCTTCAATTAAAGAGTCAACATAAAATACAGACTGAACTTGGTTTTCTCAGATGATCAGCCATTTGGACGTAATTTGTCAATGAAACACCACTAGGGTATCATTTGTGTTTATTTTCAAGCAAATTTTTGAGATCCCATCAGAATCTACAATGAGTTCTTCCTCCCCCATACAACAAGTAAGGGAAAGGCAAGAACGAGCAGTCTCTACGAAGGTCCAACCTTCCAACCAGTAGCGGCCAAACACAGCCAATACCAAAATAGTTTTATACCAAAGATTGTTGAAATTTTAAATAGCCTCTGACCATTTGTAGGCTATGTATTTTTAAATATGTATGTTGTATTGATCGTATTACAGTAGCCTACCCACCAATTTACTATTATACTATTCTATTCTGTTCTATTCTAAAAGCCTTTGTTCTTGTCGTCGTAGCAGTTACCAGTCCAGTCCAACAATTATCCTTTTTCTGTGTTTTAGGTCATTATCCAAGGGTTCAAGAGCTACAGGGAGCAGACAGTAGTGGAACCGTTCCATCCTAAACACAATGTAGTTGTTGGTAGGAATGGATCTGGGAAGAGTAACTTCTTTTATGGTAAGAGTTGAAGATTATTGTTTCTGTTATTGTATGCATTTTCTCTGAAGTTTAATTTTATTATGCAAACAGACCATTGTAGCATAGGCTAGACTATAGGTTAATACACTGTTTTATACCATAGACATGTAGATTGATACCTTTGACTGCATGAATGCATGATTGGGCCTGTGAGAGCAATCAATTATGTGAGTAACAGTGGTTGTCAGTGGTAGGCTATCTTTTGTGGAAAACAACCTTTGATGTCTATGGTCACAATGATGTCTTTGATGTCTATGGTCACAATTGTGATGGATCGTAACAGATCCATCATGGACCTTGTTCGCTCCAAAGTGCAAATTAGGGTATTTCAAATAACAATATGATTGTGTTTTGAGATATGAGTTGATGGTCATGAGTTGAGTTTCCTTTGCTTTAATGGACCCTTGTTTGTGGGATCTTATGTCCACGGAATCATGCACATATCTCTTATGTAACATTTATTTTTCACCCATCGTACAGGAAAGAGAAAACGATGGAGTATATAAAAAAGAAAATAGAAAAAACACAGAAAAAGGATCACACAACAAAAGAGAAATTCACACTAATAATTCATAAAATGTCAAAGAATAATCCCTTGCCACTCGTGGCCACTCTGATTGCATTTTAGTTGTTGACATAGCGTCGTCTCCCTTTTAGGGAACTGCTGGAAGGATTGCCAAAAGTCTTACCAGATGAGGTTCGGCATGTAGGATAGGTAGGCCTACAGAATTTAAATCGAAACCGAGTAAAAGGGTATATCAGGTCCCTTGCATTTACCTATGCACTGATTGCCACTGATGGAGGTAACCTATTTGTTATTTGCAAGTTCACTTAACTTAAAAAGTTTGAAGCACAGAGGGAATGAACCATGATGAATGGCTTTATTTCCTAGCTTTTATAGAACAATTTGGCACAGGACTCTTTGGGAGAATTCTCCTGTGTAAGTGAATCTCCTACTCAGGAGAAGAAGAAAAAATTCCCCTTTGTACGAGGGGTAGTCAGATATGACAATAGTTAGATAGGCTAGTGTTTGTGGTGCATTTGTCAGTTCCACAGATCCTAGATATTAGTTTGCTACTCAACTATCCCCCCCCCCCTCCGTTATAGGATAAAAGCTCCACATATAGTGTATGGCTTTTAGATTTATCAAGATTGCCAAACTATTTGTTCCGTTCCCTCTTGTTTTCATCTTCCCTTCATGCATAATTCATACCCTTCACTTTCTGGTGAGATTTCTTCTCGGGAGGAGAATTTGTTCAGTTCAGTTCAGTTTTATTCATAAAAATAATAAGCACCATTAACTCATCATGACCCCACCATAAGGCCTGGCAATGGGCGGGGTTTATTCTTTATTCATATAATCTTAAGGGAAACGAACCAAACAAGTCTACAAAAAGAATGATAGAAAAAAAAATAAAGACATGACAAACTGTCAAGAAAATCCGTTGACGGACGATCTTTCGTCAACAAAGCGCCCTTGCCCCACCCCCCCCAAAAAAAAAGGAAAAAAAAAAAAATATAGGAAGGAAATTATGTCCAACCAGTTAAACAGGGAATTTGAGGAACTTGGGGAGAAAGGCCTCAAAGTTTGTTGACCATTCTCCGAACAGATAACATTTTGGTTTTCTTCATGAAAATCATCATCCGGTTCTGTAAAAAGCTGAACTACCAGATACTTAAATATTGATGAATTATCTTCCACAAGGGAAACATTTTCTCAAAGTGAAGTGTGTAAATGAGGTTGGAAGAAAAAGAAGAAACCAGACAAAATGTTTCTGGGAAGACTCCTGGCTAGGCCGCCTTTTGCATGGCTACATCTCTTTGTAGGTCGACTCAAGGGCCGGTCAGTCTTGTTTTGGGACACCTCAGACAAGGAACCTCACTTTAACTCGAAGGATTTCCACACGTGTCCTCTCTGCAATACAATTTTCCTTTTCTGGGCTTCGCTTTAGTCTATGTTACTCAGATTACCTGCGCCAGAGTCTACACGTGGTGCCAACCGTCTGGCAAGGAAGAGGTAAAAATATGTTTCGTGCAGCTTGCACCAGGCTTCCAAGAGATCTTACCGGATTGGTGAATCTACTCAAGCAATGAAGTCCTGGAACACTACAAAGGGCCTTTTGTTCGTTGACAAAGCATTGTTGAAGGATTTGACGTGAATACATGATCAACACTACCTGGGTGGAAGCCGGCTAGGTTCTTTCTCCAGCTTGTCTCTCCTAGACTAGCCAGGACGATAAACGAGAATTTCGCCAGCAATATCAACTGGTGTAAATGCATAGTAGTATTTGCAAAGCTTGGTAGTATTTGCTAAGCATGGTAGTATTTGATGTCGCTGTTATTGCGTTTCTTGAAAGAGGAGGCGTGTGATATAAATATTCCGACCTAGCATACATTGGTGGTACCCCCGTCAGCATAGAACTTACTGTAGGGCTCGCTTAAAGACGGCCTCAAAATATGATATTTCTGCTTGAAAACAAACCTCTGTTCTTCTGCGAGCTCTTTTCTCCACCAGAGTGTCGTAAATTGGGAGAAAACTGCAGAAACTTCCACTTCCTTCAGAGTGTTAATACTCGATGTGACTAACTAAGTCCAAAACACGCCAGTGATCCTCGGGAAGAAGGAGTAAACGTCTCCGTAACGACTCAAACTCAACGACTCAAATCCTGTGTCAAACAATCACGGCGACCTTTGGGAGCGACTGTGATACCACTTCTGCCTTTCTTCCGCTAGATACCCGGAGAGGCCGGAGATTTTGCATCGGCAAGGAGAGATTGTCATCAAGAGTATTGCGAAGCTTGTATCCGCGTGAATACTTGCCTGTCTCTCTATTTGCAATCCCACAACCCCGGTATTCTCAAATTCTTTCCGTGAGCGTAAATGAATCATCAGTGTATAATTAATAGTGACGATTATCTCGGTATCCAACCTCGAACTTGTTTATGACCTCGAACTTGGCCTGAAGATACTACAAGCAAACATATGTCCCGGTCTTTCTTCACAGCAGGACCTTGTTAGGACTGCACTGATCTTTCCTCTTTATATTTTCAGGCCAAGTTCGAGGTTATAAAAATTCGAGGTTGGGTACTTTATCCATTTTCGTAACCTTTCTTGATAGAAATTAGTTGCTAATTTGGTACGGGCCTGGATTTTAGAGGAGTGTTCAATTTTTATCAGCAGATAGGGCCTGGAATCTCGTTTTGTGTTTAACGTCGACGACAACAGAGGGTGGGTTTCCATGAAGCAAAAAGGTGAAGAGTCCAGGGTTGGATACGGACTTTAATTCTGGTAAAATTGAGTCTTTATCAGATGCTTTGTATTTTTGGAGTAAAGAGATGGCTTTAGACTTCATCCGTGGAGGAGGATTCCGGTGTATGAGCTGGTAAGGGCTGAAGGGGTGATTAGGCTGGAGACGTTGTGGAGTTAGTGAGCGTGTTCCACCCCTCTACCAATAGTAACTATTAGTTACTATTTCCGTTCCAACCTCGTCAAAAGTTACTACGCTGGCCGTTCCAGCCTTGTCGAAATAGTAACTATTTGCTTACCATGCTCGGGAGCGTAGTAACTACGCATCTCTGTAACGCGACTGGTCAGATCAGCCCGCGGCATGATATTTGAGGGAAAAAAAGAAAAAGCGTTCCAGCCTAGCGTAGTAACGACGGTGAGTAGCGTAGTAACTACGGTAAGGAGGGTGGAACACGCTCAGTATTAGGGGTGGTTATAGATGAATTATACTATCGAAACGAGGGTTTACTCACTCCCAGAATGGCTGCACAGTAAGCGCCCAGTGCCCACAGTGCCCATGGAGGCATGACGACGGTGTCCACCGAGTGAGAAACCCATTGCACAAACGAAAAGAAAAGAAACAAATAATAAAGAAGACGAAATCACAATGAATAAATAAAATGCAGCAAACGAAAGGCTGAAAGCAAAAGAAACTTCATCAAGGAATCTTTGGTGTTTTCAGGTGACATATTTGCCTTGGGGACTCTGAGGAGACCGTAATTACAGATTGTATTTTGTCGTTTCTTGGAACTGCTTCCGCCTTTTCGGCTGAACGGCGTGAACAGTTGTGTACATTTCTTCTGGCCATGGCATTGGCTTGTTTGCTTAGTTTTCGAATCTTGGAATTTGGCTTCCCCTATCTGGTTCATGACGAGTCATGAAAATAAAGTTCCTCTTTTGTGATCCACTTTTTATGGCACTTGCAGCTCCGCTCAAGTGCCATATACCGATCGCTTTTCGGTCGGTCGGTCGGTCGGTCGGGCGGTCCACTGTTTTCGAGTTAGGGTACTTGCAGATGTGCTAGGACGATGAAACTTGGCAGGCATATCAGGGACCCGATATAACTAACCTGGAAATAATCAGTTTCACGATCCGACCATCTGGGGGGGGGGAGTGGTGGGCCGGGGAATCCTGAAAATTAAGTAGTTTTTGTCACACTTTTTCGAGTTGGGGTACTTCCAGATGTGCTAGGACGATGAAACTTGGCAGGAATATCAGGGACCCGATATAACTAACCTGGAAATAATCAGTTTCACTATCCGACCATCTGGGGGGGAGTGGTGGGCCAGGGAATCCGGAAAATTAAGTAGTTTTTGTCAAACTTTTTCGAGTTGGGGTATTTCCAGATGTGCTAGGACGATGAAACTTGGCAGGAGCATCAGGGACCCGATTCGAATAAACTGGAAATAATCAGTTTCCCTTGGTATCTTTCACTCAAGTATGACTTTAGCCATAGTATTATCCATGTCGGGAAATTTAGTTTAGTTAATTTTTCAAGTAGAATTTTGTGGTTTACCGTATCGAAAGCTTTTGATAAGTCAATAAAAATAGCTGATGACAGGAGTCCTTGGTCTAGAGAATCTTTTAGTTTCGAAATTAGGTGTGATATTGCATGATCCGTAGAGTGTCCCTTCCTGAAACCATACTGACTAGGGGGAATTATCTTCTTTTCTTCTAAATATTTACTAATTCTTGAATGCATTGCTTTTTCAAAAATCTTCGAAAACACTGGTAGTATAGAAATGGGTCTGTAATTACTCAGTACATCTTTCTTTCCATTTTTAAACAGCGGTATGACCCGGCTTGTTTTAATTGCACTAGGCACAACTCCGCTTACCAGAGATAAATTTATTAAAAATAAAAGGATACCAGAAATCACCGGAAATATCTTTTTTACGATTCTTTTTGGAATATGATCATTACCTGGGGCCTCTGAAGGTCCGAGGTTTTGTAAAATTGATTCAAGTTCCTTCATATTTAAAATCTCGGGGCTTATTTCTTCTTCGTTATTAATCACATCAGGCATTGGGTTTATTGCTGGTGTTTGCTCTCCTGTAGGATCATTAATTTGGGTATCAATACACGAAGCAATTTTTGGGCCAATTTCCGTAAAATATTTGCAAAATTCATTTGCAATTTCTGTATCATCATGTAGACTTTCCTGGCTATCGTTTGATATTACCGTTGTAGGGGCTTCATTAGTCTGATTTCTTTTATGTGGAGATAAAACACTATTTAACAGATGCCATGTTGCCCTTATATCATCCTTTGCTGTTTCGAACGCGTTCAATAAATAATTTCGCTTTAGTTCACGGTCCGCTACTTTTTCTTATTTATCTTTCGGATATTCATGATTTAACTCAAATTAATGACTTAATTTCTTATGCTGATGATATGGTATTATTTTTTAAGGCAGAATGTCTGGAAGAGCTTTATTCAAAGATGAATATAGCCCTAGATAAAATTTGTCAATATACACAAAATAATAAACTTGCTCTTAACACTGAAAAAACAAAATATATGATTTTCTCTAATCTATCCCCTTTGATCAGTAATAAGGTTCTAAAATACAAAGATTCTATTATAACCCGAGTTCAAAATCTTAAATATCTGGGAATGATAATTGACGATTTACTAACGTGGAAAAATCATGTGAAGGCACTGGCGGTTAAAGCTTCAAGAGCAGCAGGAATTTTGCATAGAGTAAAAAATTTTATTCCACAAAAATCTTTAAGAACACTTTATTTCACATTATTTTATTCATATATCCAGTACGGTTGTTATATTTGGACTAGTTCGTTTCAGTATAACATAAAAAAAATGCAAATTATTCAAAACAGGGCAGTTCGGACACTGGTCTATGGCAAATATACAACGGCTGAATCATATGTGAAATCTAACCTTCTTAATATTATGCAAATACGTAAAACACAGATAGGAATATTTATGTACAAATATCTCAATTCACTTTCACCTCCTGGAATTCTACAGCTGGATCTTTTTAAGGAATCGTCATCATATCATGGTTTTCCGACATCGTCAGCGTCAAATAGTTTATTGTCTCACCAAAGAAGGCATACCTCAAGAGGGGCGTTTTCAATAAGACATGCAGGAGTAGCGCTATGGAATGAAATACCCCTGTGTATTAGGAATGCAACAACCCTTCAGTCTTTCAAAAAACAACTGAAAAAGGCATTTTCAAGTGATAGTCGTTGAGAGTTGGTATTTGTAAATGTAGTTAAATAATAATGTTCCTTTTTGTGTTTGTTTAAAAATAAGTATTATTGAATGAGCTCCTTATTTGTATGTTCGCTCCCATAGGCCGCATGGCTTTTTTTTGTAGGCGGACATGCAGTTTGTTCCAGGGATTATATTGTTTTTTGTGTGAATAAATAATCTAATCTAAATCTAATCTTTCGAACGGGTGATCGGATTGGAATGAAACTAATTAACTGAATAAATGGAATACCTGTGATGTCCCATTTGAAGCCCGGACCGGACTCGACAGCTATGGGGGAGCTGGGGGGGGGGAGACCGGAAATCTCGAGAAACGGTTAGAATGGAGGGATCGCGGTGAAACTTGCTGGGAAGAACAAGCATCTGCTCTAGATAAATCGTTTATACATTTGGACTGGATCCGGACACTGGGGGGGGGGGGGGTGGAGGGGAGTTTCCCGGAATTCCGGTAATGGCGGTTTGGGGGATTTTCACGACGAAACTTGGGAGGCGTATCAGGGACCCGATCAAACTGACTTATAAATAAAAATTTACATGATCCGATAGTCGTGGGGGGAGTAGCGGGAGGGGGAATCCGGAATATTGAGTCATGCGTAACTTTAACTGAACAGAGGAAATGTCTCTGGTGATCTTTGTCATGTCTTGATCTTTGTACACAACCGGATTGATTCCGGTGACTGTGGGGAGTTTGAGGGGGGGGGCCGGAATTCCGGCGATCGCGATTTAAGGTACTTCCATTAGTGCTAGGACGATGAAACTTGGCTGGAATATTAGAGATTCGGCGATATTAGCTTAGAAACCGCCACTTCCTAAATCCGACCATTCCTTAAAGTACCAATCTTGACTGCAAATTCAGAAAGACACTTTTAAGCAAAATTTACATTTTCATGATCCCCATGAGCCCATTATCATTTTTGACTATCACCGTCTATCAACGTTAAAGTGCGCATTTTAACCGAAAAGTGTAAAAAAATACTTTTGTGACCAAACGGTATATATCGATGATCCCTAAGGGCCTGTGATCGTTTTTGTCTCAATAGTTTTTCTTACAGATGAATTTCTACGCCTTTAGAGTGCGCATCATTACAGCCAAGTTCACAAATAAAATACTTTTTATGGCACTTGCCTTCCGGCCAAGTGCCATATACCGATCACTTTTCCGTCGGTCGGTCGGTCTGTCGGTCGGTCCGCTGATCGCGAGTTAGGGTACTTGCAGATGTGCCAGGATGATGAAACTTGGCAGGTTTATCAGGGACCCGCCCAAACTAACTTGGAAACAGTCAGTTCCCCGATCCGACCACCGTGGGGGAGTGGAGGAAGGGTGAATCCGGAATATTGACATATTTATAACTTCTGAACGGGGAATCGGATCTTGATGAAACTTGATATTGGAAAGACCTCGTGTCTCAGATGTCACACTTCAAGTCTGGAATGGATCCGGTGACTTTGGGGGGAGTTGGATGGGGGAACCGGAAATTGTGTGACATGCTCAGAATGGACGGATCGGTATATGAAACTTGGTGGGAAGAACAAGCACAAGCCCTAGATCAATAGTTGACAAGACCAGAACGGAACCGAGTACTGTGGGGGGAGTTGGAGGGAGGCTTCCGGTGATCCCGACTTAAGATGCTTCTGCATGTGCTAGGACCATGAAACTTGGCAGGCATATCAGGGACTTTACATTTTTAACTTAAGAACAGTCGCTTCTCCAATATGACCATCGTGGGGGAAGTGGAGGGAGGGGGAATCCGGAATCTTGAGGTTGTCTAACTTCTGAACGGGTGATCAGATCTTACTGAAACTTGATATTTGGAAAGAACACATGTTTTAGATGTCCCATTTCAAGTGCTGACAGGATCGGACCAATTTGGAAAGTCGGGTGGGGGGGGGGTAAATTTTGTGACACTCTTAGAACATAGCGATTGGGATGACAATTGGTGGGAAGAACAAGAACATCAGTAACATAACCGGAACGGATCCGGTCACTCTGGGGGGGGGGCTGGCAGGGGGTCCAGAATTCCGGTGATCGCAATTTAAGGTACTTCAAGATGTGCTAGGATGACGAAACTTGGCTTGAACAGTAGAGACTTGACAAGATTGGCTTAGAAATTGTCACTTCTCTGATCCGATCATCCCTTAAAGTACCCATCTTAACCCCAAAGTACAAAAAATACTTTTAAGCAAAACCTACATTTTCATGATCCCCATGAGCCCATGATCATTTTTGCCTCAAGGGTTTTGCTTAGAAATGAGTCTCTAGCACCCTTAAAGTGCGCATCTTAACCGGAAAGTTAAATAAATACTTTTCACCAAACCATATAAATTCATGATCCTAAAGGGCCCAGGATCATTTTTGCCAGTAGGGTTTTGATTACAAATGACATTCTAGCGCCCTTAAAGTGCACATCATCACAGCCAGGTGCAAAAAAAAAAGCTTTTTTACATAACGATACATTCTCTTGATTTCCAAGGGTCCGTCTTCATTCGTATCTCAAGGGTTTTTCTTACAAATGTTCACAAAAAACCCACGAATTGGCAAATTCCTACTTTCATACTTTTACCAAGCCTTGCAAGTGCCATATGAGCTTACAGCTCTTGTGCTGTCTCGTATGTGATCCACTTTTTGCTTCCCTAGTCGTTCGAACGGACTACGCCGCAATATATTACTCCCAGTTTTCAACCGCCATCGCCAGTCCGCTGATGCTGTTTCTCTTCTTCCACTTCTTGAAGACGTTTTTTTTTTGAAGCTTAGAAGCCAAAGAACGCGAATTGCCGCGACGCGGTGCGAAGCAGATTCAACTTGGGAGTTGAAATGGCGCGGTGCGAATTTTTCCGCTAGCAACGCCGAATTCGCCTTGATGAATGCGAATCTGTTTTCTGTGACCATCAAGCTTAAAGCACAGCTCTTACCAGAAATGATCTTTTCACGGTGAAATGGCTCAGGGATATTCTTTTCAAAACACCACTACTTTCCACGAGGAATTAGCGATCTTCTTGTTGGCGCTTGTCGACTCTATTCAGCCTTGCCTCTGTTCGACGCGGCGGCTGAACGCAAAATATTTGAAAATTGAACGCGCCTTGAGGCGTTTTTCCGCGACAATCCCGGATTATAATCCTAGATAGCTGATTCATCAGAGAAACAGCGAATCGACAATCCCAGATTGTACAAACGACGATCCGACGATCTTGCTCCGTAGCAAGATTCTCGAATCGACAATCCAAGCACGAATCCGGATTGTCAGATTGTCACAGAAAACGATTTTTCATAATCTGGATTGTCAGAGAAAACGTTGTTTGGAGAATCCGGATTGTGAATCGTCAATCTGGATTGTCACGGAAAAACGCCTTTGGTTAAAAAGTGGGAAACCAAGCAAAACAAAGTCCAAAACAGAGGGTACTTGTAGTAGTAGTAGTAGAAGAGTTTTATTGAAGATGAACATTCATTTTTCAACAGCACAACAAAAGCGGGGCTTGCGAGGCTGTTCTAACTTTTGTGCCAGTGCTATTCATTTTTGGATAATTACGGCTAATTAATAAACTTGATTGATTGATTGAACTTATAGGAAAAAAGAAGAGAGGATATGGAGAATGAGACCAAGTACCAAGACCAACAAAAAAACAATTAACAAAAAACATTACCTTGCGTGACCCCCAAACAACAAAAAGCAACAAACGATAATTGTCTACAATGATGGTCTACCATGTCTTCGAGAATGAAAAATAATACTTTGAAGCTTCTCATGTCCTTTTTTGTGAAAAAGTCCTTGACGGACCTTTAAAGTGTCGGCGGAGTTTGCGTTGTGTGACTGTGAAAACTCGGCTAGGCTGAAATGCGCTAAATAGTCGTACACTCAGAAAAATTTTCGAAGGGAAAAACCGTTCAGGAACAGAAAAATTTCGGCAACCCGCGTTACAGTACTTCTTCTGTTTGTGTAGGGAAAGTTTCTGAAAAAGCGAGCCAAAGCAACTTTGGCCGGTGACGGAAAAATTCCACAATACACTCCGTTCACCAACAGAAGTTTCCCGTATTCGCAATTTTGTGAAAAATAGTATCCACGGAAAGTTTATGCATCCAAGTGTAAACTTTCTGAGGCTGATCATAATATTCCTGTCCCGCTACTGCAATATTCTGCTGAGCAACTGAAGATTCTCGCAAAGAAACGGAAATTTTACTGTACAGGGACGGAAAATCATCGTACCCAAGCATAATAATTCTGAAGCTCAACAAGAAATTTCTGTCCCGCTGCTGCAATATTCTGTTGAGGAACGGAAACATTTCTGTTCACGGGCGGAAAGTTCTTGTACTCAAGCATAAACCTTCTGAAACTCAGCTTAAAATTTCTGTCCCGCTGGTGTAATATTCTGTTTAGGAACTGAAGATTTTCGTACTGAGACGGAAAGATTTCTGTTCACGGGCGGAAAGTTCATGTACTCAAGCGTAAACCTTCTGAAGCTCAGCATAAAATTTCTGTCCCGCTGGTGTAGTATTCTGTTTAGGAAATGAAGATTCTCGTACTGAGACGGAAAGATTTCTTTTCACGTGCAGAAAGTTCTAGTACTCAAGCATAAACCTTCTGAAACTCGGCATAAAATTTCTGTCCCGCTGGTGTAATATTCTGTTGAGGAACTGAGGATTCTCGTACTGAGACGGAAAGATTTCCGTTCGCGAACGGAAAGTTCTTGTAATCAAGCATAAACCTTCTGAAGATCAACATAAAATGTCTGTCCCGCTGGTGTAACATTCTGTTGAGGAAGTGAAGATTCTTGTACTGAGACGGCAAGATTTCTGTTCACGGTATTCTTGTATCCAAGCATAAAAGTTCGGTACAAGTTACATAAAATAAATATTTATATTGATATATAAATATTATATCACTCACTCAAATAAATCAAATATCATGAAATAGTTCAAATATCAATCAAAATAAATTCAAAGCATATGTAGCCTACTTAAAGTCCCGATACAAATTTACGCACCCTTTCAACAGACTTGGTGACGTTTACGCCTTTGCAAGGAGCGGCATAATTGTCCAGCCCAGCAACATGCCTGAAAACAAAAATCAGAGTTATTTATAAATCTTTTTCTCCTCAATAGCGAGGAAAGCAAACATTATGTATACGATTACGACACCTCTGACGAGACCAAAATATTATTTTGATTTAGCTATTATTCATCTTAATTCCTACCAGTAGCCTAATAAGAGTATTCAATCAATCAATATCTTCATTACCCAAAATAACACACACGGGTTCAAAATGGAGTAGATCGGAAAAAAAAGAAAAAAAAGAACACACTCACAAGAAACTATACTACCACGAATACGATACAAATAATCTAAAGACACATGACAGGATGGAGGCTGTTTGACCTATCCAACTTAGAAATTGATATAAAGATAAATTCACTACATGGCCTGAACAAGAAGTAACCACTTCATTAAATAAAATTAACACCGGATTCATACCTATAGTGGCCGAGAGGAAATCATTTCAGTTCCATTAAAACACAAACAATCAAGCAATATGGGTAATGCTCAAGCCGATTTGCGTGCGTTTAGTAAGTCTGGCAAGAGAACCTCACCGAATCAACCGTCCCATCTGCTTTATGCATTAGTCTTTCGTACTAAAATAATTATTAAGGCTATATACATTTATTTGTTTAAGGTGGGTATAATGCTGTATTCAGAATCTGATTCGTATTGAATATCGGATTCGGTCATCTGTACAAGGAGATTAACCTATAACGAACGTCACGTATAATTTCAGTCAATTGCTCCAATTCAGCCAACAGTGTCGAATGAGAGGCAACCGCTTATTTACTGCGGGAGAAGTGACCCCGAATTAGAAACCATCAGACTCATCGTCAAGAATGGTTAAAATGCGTCAGATAGGCTATATAGAACTACAAAATAGGTCTAAACTAATGCAACTCAACTCAATGATTACCTTCTTCCGTAACAGAACGGAAATATGCTTCTGGCACAAGCTTGGAGAAATGCTCAAAAGTAGAGCAGAAGATTTGATCAAATCTGAATTAAGATCTAAAACTATATATAAACAAGGTACGTACGTTGGGCTCGGATAGTAGAAGTTTATGAGGGGTGGCTTTTGCGCGAAGGGCATGTTTGCGAATGCAGCCTTCGGGTATGGGTACGAGAATGTACTAAAGACCGCTAGCAGGGCGACTACGGCCATCTTCTCGTTTCCTGCCTCGCATATGATGCCTTCTGTGACAACGAAGAACTCTTATGATGGTGGAAGACACATGACCTTTAAAAAAAAATACTATTTAGTCTTACAGACACTTTTGGTATATGCAGTGCTTCAAAAATTAACTTGACCAATCATGAGACGTCGGCCCCGACCGGAAAAACTTGGAACCTCGCCTTTTCTTCCTAATAGGGTACACAAATGTTAAATCGCTCCTTCTCATATAGACTAATTAATTCGTCTTTCAAAAGATAGGGCCTTCCTTCCCCACAGCTGTAAGACATGAGAACAAGAACCTGGAGAGGCAGGACTGGGACCTTTTGTTGTGTCTTTCACCAATTTTGAGACGATTTCGAATTCTAGTATAGGTGCCTATTTCAAGAATATGACATGGTTCTTCATACTGTCAGAGCTCATCCGTAAGCCCACAACTGAATTTCCGAAAAGACCATTTGACCGCCAGTCCCACACGAATGCCGTTTGCTGTCATACGCCTCCACCCTAGTTCACGGGCTCACTAGTCGAGCAATATAAATTCAGCGGACCCGTTGAGTTTGGAAAGTAAAAGCTTACCTTTATACGTATCTTCTCGTGACTTCCATACACATTCCACCTTAAACTTCCGATACTCTTAAATGACAGTCGTGAGCCTCACGCCTCGATTTCCAACCGATGGTTAAATCCAATCTTAGTAACGAAAAGTCTCTCGAGTCTTTACTGCATTTATCACAAGAAAATATTTGTTTGTCAAAAACTCTTCTCGCATGTAATGTGTCCAAGCAATAACCTGACAATACTCGGTGCTGCGTAGCCTAAGGAAATTCGATTACCATAATTGTGTATGCACATATTCAAACATAAATGTAAAACTGTTCAGGAACTGAAGTTTTCTGTTGCTGAACGTATGGCACGGGGAGAACCCACATCTTATTTTTGTTTGGACAGGAATAATCCTGTCCAGTAGCGTAAATTTTCTAAAAAAATTGCCGTTTCTTCTGAAGCTAAAAATTTCTGTGTATCTTTTGTTGCTAAAAAGAAAAGTTCCGTATCCCAGCATAAAAATTAATTTAACTTGTTCAGGAACTGAAGTTTCCTGTTGCTGAACTTAAATTTTCTGAAGCTCAGCGGAAAACTTCCTATTTCTTGCTAAAAAGAAAAGTTCCGTATTTCAGCATAAAAATAAATCTAAAATTGTTCAGGTACTGAAGTTCTCTGTTGCTGAACGGCGCGGGTGACAACCCACATCTTCTTTTTCTTTCAAAACGGAAATATCCTGTACAGTAGCGTAAATTTTCTGAACCTCAACAGAGAAATTATCGTTTCTTGTTAAACTGAAATTTCTGTGTACCAGCGTAAAGGTGTCTGAAAAAAAAACAGAATTTTCCGCACACCAGCGCGAAAATCTCACTGAACATTACCGCTAGCGTACAGAAAACTTCTGAAATGGATCTAAATGGAATTTTTTTGCTTGAACAAAAATATTCCTGTTGGCAAACGGAAATTTACAGTACATGAACAGAAAGATAAAGCAGAGAAAAATAACGTGTCACATACGGAAAACTCCCGTCTAGGAACGCCTATTTTTGTGAGTGCAGTAGCGTATTTTTTCTGAAGCTCAACAGGAAACTTGCTGTTTCTTGCTAAAAAGAAAAGTCCCGTATCCCACCATAAAAATAAATCTAAATTGTTCAGAAACTAAAGTTTTGTGTTGCTGAACGTATATTTTCTGAAGCTCAACGGAAAACTTCCCGCTTCTTGCTAAAAAGAAAAGTTCCGTATCCCAGCATAAAAATAATTATAAATTGTTCAGGTACTGAAGTTTCCTGTTGCTGAACGTACATTTTCTGAAGATCAACGGAAAACTTCCCGGTTCCTGTCAAAAAGAAAAGTTCCGTATCCCAGCATAAAAATAATTATAAATTGTTCAGGTACTGAAGTTTCCTGTTGCTGAACGGCACTGATAGATGTAAAATCTTACTTTTCTTTCAGAACGGAATAATCCTGTACAGTAGCGTAAGTTTTCTGAAGCTTAACAGAAAAATTGCCGTTTCTTGTTAAACTGAAAATTCCTGTGTACCAGCGTAAAAATGTCTGAAACAAAACAGAAAACTTGCCGTTTCTCGCGAAACAAAAATTTTCCGTAGACCAGCGTGAAAATCTCACTGAACTTCACCGCTCGCGTACATAAAACTTCTGAAATGAATCTAAATGAAAAATTTGGCTTGAACAGAAATATTCCTGAGGTCAAACGGATATTTACAGTACATGAACAGAAAGATAATGCAGAGTAAAATAACTTGCCGCATACGGAAAACTCCCGTCTCGGAACGTTTATTTTTGTGAGTGTAGGTAGGCTACAGAAGGAAACAGTGGCGAAAGGCGGAGATTTCAGATTCTTGTAATCCCATAAGGGAGCTAAGGATAATCTGAAAAGCAGAATAAGCAAGAGGAGTCCTTCAAATCCGAATTAGGCTTTGATTGGCGGCTGTTCAAGTTTACGGATGTCGAACTTGGACCGAGAGCGAGTTTATTTACGTTGTTTGGTCGTTAAAGCAACCATGTTTGGGTCAGAGTGATGGGCATCATTTGTTTTTCAAAGCAAACTCTCGCAGCATAAATGCCGATTCTTGCCTCTCTTCAGGTGCAGATGATATACAGATTTGAACGGCACTTTCGAGCATCAGGAATTGGTGACAGTTCTGATGTCAGATGACACTGTTAGCGCTGCTAGGACCGTAGGATCTCTCACTTCGAACTCTCTCCTAATGAATCCAGCTAATGTTTGCGTCATTTGAACTGCAAATTTACGGTGGGACGAGAAGAAGAATTTATGGTGGGACCGAAGCATTTGTCCCTCGCGTAATCTTAGAGGGATAATTAGCTGATCAACAAGTAAAAATAACCGAAAATCACGATTTTGTTCTTTATTTATGAATGGTCAGCTTATTTTTAAACCTTGTTTTCGTATTCTTTCAGCCATCCAGTTCGTCTTGAGCGATGAGTTCAACCATCTGAGGCCAGAGCAGAGACAAGCCTTGCTTCATGAAGGAACTGGACCCAAGGTCATTTCGGCATATGTGGAGATCATATTTGACAACTCAGACCAGCGGCTACCGGTAAGACTTAATATTTCTTCAGTCGATTTCATGTCAACACCGCAGAAACAAAAAACGGCGACGCTTAGTACCGCGACGGAGCGAAACCGTGACAGACAAATACCGGGCCGAATATACCCCCTCCTGTAATCCAATGACAAACTGCCGTCTGATGCGCTAGAGATCCAATTACCAATCCGATGCCGTCTTGTTTAGTTCAAGGGCTGATAGAAATTTACGATTGGATCAGTTTTAGTTTTCTTTTTTTTTCTTCTTTAAACGTGATATTCTGTTTTGTTGCGAATGTGTAGTTAGTGGCGTATTCTAGTTTTAGTTTGTAGCTGTGAAATGCCGTGCATCGGTTTAATCACAAATAAAGTACCTACCTACCGTCAGATGCGCTAGAGACCTGAAGGGGGTCATAACATACACTGAAGACACGCAATTTCAAACATGTTCACTCGCAGATGAGAATTAAGCCAATGGGGTGGTGAACAGATAAACGACCAATCGGCAGAGATGGGCGAATCCGGATTCAGATTCAAATCCAGCATTAGTCCTTTTGTCGGATTCTAATCTTCTGCTTGTCAGGCTGGATTCGGATTCCAAACCTTGAATCTTACGAATCCGCTCCAGTTTCCAGTCTTTTCCCAATTTTTACACACTATGCTTAAGGTACTGTGCTCACCCATACCATAACAAGCACACATGAAAACCTAGAAATATGGTTTACATACCATCTCATTTGCTTTAGGCATCAGTGTTTTTTTGTCACCTCTGATTTTTGAAATGTAATCTATGGACACGATTTGATTTTTTTAAAAGTCGGATTCGAATCCTCAGCATGAAATGGTAGATTCGGAATCGGATTCGTACCTAGCACTGGATTCGGATTCGATTCGGATTCGATTCGAATCCTATCATGATCGGATTCACCCATCTCTGCCAATCAGAGGACAGATTGTCCATTGTCAGTAGCGGGTCCTGAACCGAATATTGAAAATATCGGTTTCGTCTGCGACGGGGTAAGCATAGGAGGGAACGAAGGCAGGCTATTTGAAATATTTTGATCGTATGCGACGTAGGCCATTTTTCATAAGCACACCGTGTAATCCAGCGAGAAAATTAACATATGTTGCAAAAAGGCAGTGTATAGCTTCCCGAGTCCTTGTCTATTATACCGCGAACGGTTTCTACCATGCTGGCCTGCATTACTCTGTAGTGTCTGTAGTCTTGATAATTTTACAATAATTCAAACTTAGTGATAGACTTTGGGGGGGGGGGGGGGTGGCAACCGTTACGGGTACCTGCGAAACGATCGAAGCTTTTAAGTGTCGTTGTGCTAGCAGAGTCAGGAAAAATGGCAGTTTCTTTCAGTAATCTGTCATGAAGTTTTGTGTCATTCCTGCCTAACAATCAGCCGCATTTTCAAGAAGAAATGGTGTTTCCTCTAAGCTATCGTATGCTTTCTAATGCACTGCATAGCGGCCATTGTTTTAAGTTGTCTCATGTTTATAGTAGTTGCGATTGAATCCGAGCGAGAGTCTTTGGTGATAAGAACTCGTCTGAAAAGGATCCTTGCCAAGAAAGGTCGGAATATACGAATAATGGAATAGAATAGAATATTATTTTATTTTTCAAAAGTAGCTGTCACAGCGTTACCGCCAGATTTGATCTTTTCGGCATACAAAAATGAATAAAATAACACTCTCTCACTCTATAGTCTTGTTACAGAAGAAGAAAAAAAACACTAAAATGGACTAACTTATCGGTTATTGTACAACTCAACAAATGCTGGAATAAAACTTCTTCTATATCTTTCATGGACAGGTGCTAGTTTTGTGATTTTCTGGGATTTCTCTCGCTGGGATCGGAGGGAGAATATCACGTAGTCCAGGAACAGAGAGGGTTTTTATACCGAAATCGATGCTAAGGTGGGTTCGTCTTGAACCTTCAAGCTCTAATTACTACTACCTTAATAATGTTGTCTTGCGTTAGGAAAGAAAAGGTAGACTTATGTTTACAGTAATCTGTTGAGTGGTAGGGTCTTCCGCCAAAAAGTCGATCCTTTACAATCCAATTTGCCCAGAGCTTTCTTGCTTACATTGCTTCAGCCAATCAAGCTTCTTTCCTGATAACCCAATTTGTTTTAATACCTTGATTTGGGCTGGATTTCTACCTGGAAACGAGAAAAGGTTTTTCTTTCACGTATTCCGAAAATGGTAAATCCTTTGTGCCTGTTTGCAGAGAATAGCCTAGTTTCGAGTCTCTCGGTCTTTGATTTTCGGGAGCAATGGAATTGAGAACTTTGGTTCATGTATTATTGTTTATTTTGTTTTCTTGTTGAACAAGAATAAATCGTCCAGTTAAAAGTTGAGTCTGCTTTCTTCTTTGAATCATTAAATGATGGTTTCAAAGATTTGTTTAGGCTTGTTTTGAGGAGTGAGAACATGTTTGGTGGAATCTTTGAGTGAATTACTGAGTTTTATTGAGTAGCCTACAATTCCTGTAAAAGGGTCGTAAGTTGAAAGTTAACCTGAGGAGCGTGATAGCGATTTTGTAAACAATAAAAATAAAATACAAGTCATTTACAAGGTTTGGGTGTTCACTATACATTGTTTTAACGTAGATTTTGACGAGGGATTTCGTTAAAGCACAACTCTCACTAGAAATGATCTCTTCACTATGAACTGGATCAGAAATACCCTTTTTCGACAATACCAACGCTTTCCACGTGAAATCAGCGATTTTCGTATTAAAATTTACGACTCTGTCCTGCATTCCTGCTCTTCGACGCGGCGGTTGGGCGCAAAACATTTGAAAACAGAACGTACCATGGTTAAAGGGCACCTGAACAATGAAACCGACTTGAACACACCATGGAGAATGCATTTACAGACATGGCCTCGGAGAGCATTCTTCTCCTGAGCGTGACGTTTTCAAACTAGGGAATAGGGATGTTCCGTTTGGGCTTAACTGGTTAAAAAATATTCCAGAAGAAGGGTTGATTGGAGACATTTGTTCTATTTCTAAAATTGTTTGGTACTGAAATAAGGGCAGATGCAAAATGGAGCAAAAATCCTGGCTTGGAAACAGTATTTCGTATTTGGATTGGGTTTTCTGCAGGCAATGTTAACGGAGTCGTACAGTCTACAGATAGGGATGATACTTGGTACTCTTCATTCAGGTGTCCTTTAAAAAGCTGGAGAACTTAAGCAAAACAAAAGAAGTGAAAAACAGAAGATAGATCTGATGGTGTACCATGTCTTCCAAAATGAAAAATAACACTTTCAAGCTTCTCATATCCTTATGTGTGAAAGAGTTGTCAGCGGACGTTGAAGATTCCGGCGAAGTTTGTGTTGCGTGACGGGCAAAACTCGGCACGGCCAAAAAATGCGTAGGCACAAAACGGAATAATGGAGAAAGATGGGATTCTAGAAGCTTATAATTTCATAAGGCAGAATAAGCAAGAGGAGTCCTTTAAAGGTTTACTGAATAACTTGTTTCCCACCACGGACGTTCAGTTTCTACATTCCAGTTCATATTCCCAGAAGAAAAACAGATCAGCTTCTGTAAGTAAACTATCGCAATACCTTTCCACTGTGAAAGCACACTACGAATTACGCACAAGCTTGACTAACATTGCTAATAAACGCTTTCTCTGATTATTTGTACAGTCCCCTAAATGGATTAATCACAGACGATGCGAGATAGGGGGCTTAATTGTGAATAATCTCTCCGTGGGAAGATTAAATTTGGCTAAAGAGCAAAAGCATGAAAACAACTGTGGAAGGAAAATTGGAAAAGGCGGACTGCTGGGGATGATGCTTGTTTTTGACAAGGATAATGATGGAATAGTATCAGGTTTCTGTTCTGCTTTAAGGTATTGGTCGAGTGGGTTCGAACTCGGTTCGGCCAAAAAAACATGGCGAAAGGAGGGATTTTAGAAGCTCCTAATTTTATAAGAGAGCTAGGGATAATATAAAAGGCAGAATACGCAAGAGAGGTCCTTTAAAGTTTAAATGAAAAGCCAACTTATTTTTGTATCATTTAACTGACTACACTGCATGTTAATTTTTTTTTGTTATTTTCATTACTTGCTCTAGTATGATGTTCAGAATATCTACTGCCGTCCTCACAACGCAAAATTCTACTATGACGCAGAAAAACTGAATCTCAATACAAACGCGGCTTTTCAGTGGTCAGTGATCAGCTCGAGGAAGGTGGCTCACTGCTTAAACACTTATTTTTCGTAAATCGTTTTCTTCAAGCATACAACACAGACACAAGTAGATAGAGGTATCACAAATCAGAGGGAAATTCCACTATTTGAAAATCGATTATTCGTGAACAGCTAAAGAACGAAGTGACGCATTTTCGTCGGGTCGCCTTCAAGCCTCTTTAAGTGAATAGGTCATGGGTACTTAGATTCTGCTATTACATTCCTTTTCGGTCAAACTTTAAAGGTCATAACCGTTTCAGCTTACAGTATCGAAGTAACGGTGACAGCTTTTAAAACACTCAAATCGCTTCCGTTGAAGCGAGATGCACATGCAGATAAATCAAGGGTTCCAGCTCGCTGTTGGTCTGGTCCTTGTTCTGAGTTGCGTTTTAGTTGAAGTTCATAGTACAGCGGGAGCGGACGGCGAACTGTAAGTAGCCGTTTTATTCCCGGCGGACTGCGTCAGAAGGTACGCTCAACAACTCCCTGCCTCACCCAGCGTACAAACTAGCGAGTCCGCTGGCAGTCAGCGGACGTCAAATAAAACGACTTCGGGCATCCCGTGCCTTCCCAGAGTACGGCCCGCTGGCGAATAAAACGGCAACGGACAGTCCGCTGTACGATGAACTTCAAATGAAACGCAACTGTGGTTGCTGTGTTTAGATGAACGAAACTGCTGTCGGACCATTGCCAAGAAGATCCGAAATATTACCAGAATAAATTTAAGCTGACGTGTCCGTTTAGCGCTGTCAAATATGAAATGTATATATCATTATTATTGTTATATTTTTTATTTCAGATTGAGAAAGATGAGGTTGCACTTCGTCGTGTCATTGGGTCGAAGAAGGATCAGTATTTCTTGAACAAGAAGCTGGTGACGAGGACGGATGTGCTCAATTTGCTCGAGTCTGCCGGCTTTTCAAGATCGAACCCTTACTACATCGTCAAACAGGGAAAGGTAGGCGTCTAAAGAATACTGTTTATTCTTCAGGAGAGGGAACCATGTTATAGTTGATGACATTAATCATGTATAGTTGATAACAAGGTTCACTCGTCCTTTTTTTACATTGTATATAGAATACTTCTGTTTGACGCCTTTAAAATAATCCCCGAACGTGTTAAATCAGCTAACTCAGGACTTCAGTGCTAAGCTTTTTTTCAACTCTTCTTAGACCAGCCTCCTATTTAAATTTTCAGTTTCATAATCTTCCAATATTTTTCGTCCCATCTCTATCTTGTGCATATTTTTCTTCCCCTTCCTTGTTACTCCAGTTGTGGTACTACAAATGGACCATCCTCACCCAGGTGACTAGAGTTGCAGGTTTTCAGTGGTTCAGACATGGCCGTATCCAGGGGGGTTAGGGGGTTCGACCCCCCCCCCCCCCGAAACCCACAAAAGTAATAGTTTTTTGTAGGCTTTAACCTCTGATCATGTCTTTTTTATACTTTTTGGTCCGACCCGTGGGCACCCCCCCCCCCCCGAAATAAATTCCTGGATAGGGGCCTGGGTTCAGATCTTTGATCCGATATCACGGAATCGGAAATCCGACCGGAAGAATCCGTCGGAGCAAATTTCTTAAATTCGATTTTTCATATTTATAATTTCTTATATTTGAACCGATTTCCTTTTGCCCAATATGCGACAAAAAGTCCGACAGTCAACGGACTAATAACACCATAATATCAGATCGGGTGAATCGTCAGAGTAAAAGGCATTCAAGGGTAAGATTTCTAGCGATCTTTTTTTACCTTCTAACCTCGAAGACAGTTTTTTTTTCAAGTTTTTTTTTTTCAGTTTAAATGTTTTCATTATATAAACAAACTATTGTACCCTAGACAGCATAAACAAATCTTTTAACACACTGTTCTTATTTTCTAGACATGTAGTCCGTATGAAAACTTGAATCGGTCTGTGGGGGCAGTCAAAGCAAATCTTCTTTTTCCAACAGACCCGTACATACTTTTAAAGGGGGAATTCAGGGGGACCAAATTTTTAGTATAGACGAGTGTATCACATGTTTGCCACACCATTCACGTTTTCTTGGCATTTAATATGTTCCAGCGTTCTAGGAAATGCTGCATAGTTGCTTCCGGAGCCTGAATTCCGATCTCTTTCCATCTCATATCATATTAGCGGCCCTTATTCGTATCCCATCTTATTTTAATACTAGCCTAATTTTCAATCAGACTCCTTGATTCCTTCCCCCCTCTGTTAAATTCCCAATCTTGAACCGTAGTAGAGGGGCGAGTTTCTATTTGATTTCGGCCTATCGGAATTACAATATCGTTCTCTAGGATTCAGTTTTTGAAAGCTCCCGCCTCCCCAGTTTCTCTCTCTATGGTTCATTATGAACAGTAACAATAAATCGTTTAAAAGCTTGAAAGCAGAGGCATCATATTTTGGCGTGTATGAATCAATCACTTGACTCCATCTGAATTAAACAGGTACACTTGAGAGGGCCATACCAGGCAGTGGACAAAAGTGACCCTAAAGACCCGCTCAGACGGCGTTCGCAAAGTGCGTAAAGTCTTTCGCAGAGTTCGCTAAAAAAAGATTGCCATTGACCTGTATTACGATTCTCACCCGGGGGGGGGGGGGGGGGGCAGATGAGCTTGAGCCTGTTCGCAAGCATGCCTAACCAAGCGCAGGTGCCTAGGCACGTACCTAGCATCACCGTTCACATCCATGCCTAGGTACAAATGTTGGGCCAGGCACAGAGTTCTAGGCTCTAGAACTCGGGGCCTGGCTAAGCTTGGGCATCTGTGCTTGGCTAGGCATGCTTGTGAACGCAGCTTTGGTGTCGTCTTGAGGAAGGCAAAGGGAACCCCGATTCTAGTGACGCTAATGACGTTGTGAGCTTTTGGAGGGATGTCCCCTGCGGGCAAATTGTACCAAACTTTTTGCGTCTCCAGGTGTTTTTTAAGGCCGTTCGCAATATTCCAGTTCAGTGCTACCAAAACGGACTGGTTTCTGAAAGGCCTCCATTGTCTCATTATCAACACTTATTGTAGAACAGACTTGTGACAGATTTAATAAAATAGATCCACAAGTTGATAGAAGAGAATCTGTAATCCGCTTCTCGAGCAAGGGAAGCTTTGCCCTTTCTTTGAAGCGGAGAGTGAAATCTGTTTATGTTCTGTTCATTAGGCCTACCGTATGGATCCCATTGTGCTCTCTCTGTCAGAAGTGTTGATAACGAGACAAATTGGGACTTCCAGAAATCAGTCCGCTTAAACTGGAATGCGTCAAATATCTGGATGGGAAAAATCGCTTTTTCAGGATAAGCTAGAGGTGAACGCTACTTTTTGCGACTAAAAGCGGCAATGAAAGAATCTTCGATCAAGGCCGTATCCAGGGGGGGTTAGGGGGTTCGACCCCCCCCCGAAACCCACACAAGTAATAGTTTTTTGTAGGCTTTAACCTCAGATCTATGTATTTTTTGTACTTTTTGGTCCGACCCATGGGCAACCCCCCCCCCCGAAATAAATTCCGCGGGCAAACCCCCCCCCCGAAATAAATTCCTGGATACGGGCCTGTCTTCGATTGTCATGAGTCATATGCCCGAGGCGGCTTCTCCTACCCATGGATGTTCGGCTGGCTAACTGGTTTTCATGTTATTCACCGTCGCTTCCGGTCGAATATTGGAGGCAGCAGACATTCGCGCAAAGACGTATTTCAGTGAAACTCTGGAAAGCTCTTCTCTAGGTAGTCGGTCTGGCTTCTGTGATGCTGCTGTTTCAAGTAGTACATATACCAGTGGTCTATTCTGGATTTTGATGGTGGTGGGGGCCAAATTGAGATACTTGGCACTGTTGAAGCCCCTCATCCCCTCATGAAGCCTAAAGCGGGAATGTTATCTGAATTCTGGTATGCGTTTGGTGCGCGACCGGGACTAGTCCCTTTCACCAAATGGCTAAGACCACCGATGGTGATGAAAATCTGTTGGTATTTTGGCCTAAGCTTGCTCGGAAAGAATTTTGCAGGCTGAAATTTTCTATGTTGGTATTCTTTCCACTCCCGTGCCATTCGTGCTTTGCCCTCTGCCGGGAGTATTTGTTAAATTATGTGTGTAGAAATATTGAAAAGAATAAAATGAACCTGAACATGATTCTTTTCGTATTCTTCAGGTATTCTTTTCGATGTCGAACTCCCGAGTTCTTTCTCTCCCTGAAATGGTTGACGGGATTTCAGAACATGTCTGTTGAAACAAGAGCCCGTGTTGGTCTCAGGGATTAACAGCAGATTCAGTAGGGTTATTTAATATATTAGTTGCCGAACCTTGGTTCATATCTTTCCTTGTATTCTCTCCTGCCGGTTTATCCCTGCTGTTCTCAGTCCTCCGTAAGTGGGTGCATAATCCCTGACTTGATCGCTCTAGAAATCGAGTAGCCAACCGCGTTTTTTGTTTTCTATGGGATTTCCATTTGGGAAATCGCTTATAGCAACCCCTCTGGACGTAAGTGGAATACGGTAATCTCGGATGTTGTTAAGTGGATAATTCCTAGAGATTCGTGACCCCCCCCCCCTTGCCCCGGAATCTCAAGCACTATAGCAGTGGAGTGCATTATATAATAAGCTAGTTTAATTCATAAACGTGTTGGGTGTTTGTATTGAGGAGGTCCGTCTGGCTACACGTAATCTTCCCCGAAATTTGGCCTTTTGCTGGGTATACATTGTTACCGGAGAAGTTTGAAAGAGCCCTGAGAAATTGAAACAACAATTAAAATGTGAGTGATTCTTCTCCTTGGTCCCAGTTTTTAGTAGAGTGTACATTTATGAACAAGCCCGGATTTTCCGCACCATCATTCTATTCGGACAAGTAGAGATTTTTTCTATCTTCGTAATGTATGTATGTATGTATGTATGTATGTATGTATGTATATTGAAAATGAAGAAAATCCAGCCATGAAAAACCGATCGTTTGTTCGCAGCATAACATAATCGGCATAACATAACATAACATAACGGCGTATTCTCGCCGTTCCACGAGGACTCCTCGGGGAATCAAGGCGAACGGCGAGAATAGAGGGAGTCACTCCACGCGGACGCTTACGGAATACAGCGAGAACACGTTGAATGCTTCCGAAATGGATTTTGTTCGGAAAAAAAATAGGCAGTTGACGAAATTAGTCTGGATCCATTTTATTTTTGTTTATTCTGATTGTTTCTAATAAATCGTACATTACACAACACCAGCAAAAATTGATTCCCCTCCGAATCTGGAAGGGAGTATTTTTGATGATGGTGATGATAGTCGGAGCATTCCCCGTCCGTGGGGACTCGCGAGAATACGGGGAGTGACTCCCTGGGACAAACAAAAACGCAGGGACTCCCCACAAGGAGTCCTCGGAGAACGGTGAGAATACGTCTAGAGGTCCAAACTGTAAGGTCTGTCTAAATCGTCGTTAAAAGGGAAAAGTAATGTTGATTTGAAACAGAAACATCTGAAACTATTCCGAAACCATCGGTGAAAGGGAGAATTCGAACAAATCACAGAATACAAGGTAGAGTTGATTTGAAACAGAAACAGCGTATCTTACGACGTATTTAAGTGGATTTTGACGAGTAGAAGCATAATTATAAAAATTAATTGTTTCCATTTTGAAATTGTTCCAAACCCGGGTTAGCTAAAACATGAAGGTCGAGGTGACATATATTTTTGGGATCCCCAAAACGTTAGTGACGGATACCTATGACATCGCAAAATTGTCCGTCTGTCCGTCTGTTAGCACGATAACTCTCGAAGGGATTGAGATATTTTGATGAAATTTGGTGGGAGGATCCTCGCGTAAAAGTACAAGTCAAGTTCTAAGATGGGCCCTGTAGCCCTATATTTGAGGGTGGGGGAGGGGTTTCAAATTAAGGGACAAAAAATATTTTTTGAATGCTGTTTCGATAGTTGTTTTAGGGGTAAGGAGACACGCTGAATCCGAATATGAAAGTTATTTTCTCACCGGACAAGTAGTTCGCCCGGAATCCGGCCAAAACCGGAAAGTTTGTTAAAAGTAAAATTTTTATTTGAAGTTGATTAGATGTTTGATTTAGGGGTAAGAAGGCATGCTGAATACGATGGTGAAAACCATTTTCTTGCCTGACAAGTAGTTCGCCCGGAATCCGGCGCAAACCGGAAAATTTGATAAAAGCAAAATTTGTATTATTTGAAGTTGGTTAGATGTTCGATTTAAGGGTAAGAAAACGTGCTGAACACGATGGTGAAAACCATTTTCTTGCCGGACAAAGAGTTCGTCCGGAATCCGGCCAAAACTGGAAAATTTGTTAAAAGCAAAATTTGTATTTGAAGTAGATTAGATGATAGATGTGTAAGAAAAAACGCTGAATCTACATATGACAGTCATTTAATTCTGCATAATATCCACCGATTCTTGAAACGACCAAAATGTCACACTTCCCATCTGATTGCAATCTGTAAAACAAAATACAGTAAAAATCTTCAAGAACTCTAGCGGACACTGGATCTCGCGAAGACAAAACCTATTTGTCTGGATCAAATATTCAATTTTGGGATGCCATCGGAACCTTTGGTCTTGTTTCCTTTTATACTCCGTTAGAGACTTTTGTCTTGAAAACGAGCAAACACCATTCATTCATTCATGCTTCCGAGACAGCCAGTGCCATCCTCGATTCCACAACCAACATTCGACGCAATTCGATTCCGTCTGTCTCACAAGTTGAAATACGTCAGTTCGGACGGTTACATTTCCATTGAAACATACAAATCATATTATACTTGAGATGGGGATTGGATTGGTTTATCACAGACATGAAATGAGTAGGCCTATATGCCATCTTCAACTTCCAGTGGGTAAATAATTCAGTTCTAACCGAGGTGATTCGCACCCTCCTACCTGGTGTGCGTGTGGACAGGCCCGAAGCTCCCGTAGGTTCTCGATAGCTGTCAAAGACGGTCTCGTTTTTGTCAGTTTTTCTCCTAACAGCTTACTTTAGTCTGTATTTTGGCCCCCCTCGAAAGTTTTCATTCCACCAAAATATTACAGTGTTATTTTAAAAACGGAGTACATTACCTTCACTGCCTTTGGTTGTTGCCTGCAGAGCTTCTAACCCCCTTGCTCATCGCTTGTCACTGATTTCGAATGCTTGTGAGATGTCGGGGTTCCTAAATTCCAACCGTGAGTAGTAAAATCATCTGTGGATAACTTGCAACGGCACATTCGTGATTTTTAGATACTAACTTGTAAACAGTTAGTGATTGATAAAATTGTGAATTTCTTTTTTCTTCTTTTTTGTTTTCTGTCTTCGTCGGAATGGGGGACTCTGGAGGACAGGAATGTCTGATAGGATACCTGAAATCTTGTCGCGCCCTAATGGTGACCCACAACATATCCTGCCAATTCTTTATTTTCTCCATATCCTTCTGATTCTTCTGCCCAATTTTTACATAGTTTCATCCCATCATTTATTTCTGGTCATCTCTTGTAAGTGTATTAGTTGATTTGCTTTGTTTTTGTGTATTTCGTAAATATTTTATTCCTCTTCGACCTTTAAGCTATTTGGAAAATAAATTTGATTGATTGGTTGAACAAATGGTGGAATTGGGGGAAGCGAAAGCTGAAGAACAGATAGGGGTTAAGAACTCCATGTTTGCATACGGACTTTAATTTGTATCAGAAATACGGTGAATACAAGGAAGATACAGGGTTATCCTCTGAATCAGATTTGAATGAATCAAAAGCTGAAGAGTAGATTGGGATTAAGAAGTTCATGTTCGTGTGCGGACTTTAATTTGTATCAGAGATATGGTGCTTACCAGAGAGATACAGGGTTCTCTTCCAAAACCGCGTTAGCCGTATCTGCAACACAATTTGGGATAGCGTTCCGGCTGATACCTTGGTTCAACGAAAAGCAGCTAAGGGGTCACCGTTTCAGAATTGTTCATTCAAGCTTTGACAAAGATGTTGGCCGTTCGGCATTTGGGAACAGAGTGACCGTATCACCACCTTCTGGTGACTTATCAGTACTGTAGGGAGGACCAGTATCAGTATCCGCCTGGTCCTCCCGAAACCAGTCTCTGGTGAGGTAAAACCAGACATTGGTGTCCGAAAACGGTTTATAACACTAGGAAGCAGTCACCATTGAATTCAAAAAACCGCAAAAAATTGGAGACCCTTATCTGAAGGTGAAGAACGCAGCTTTATAACTCTTCACCAAAGATTACTTTTTTTCTAGATCAACCAGATGGCGACTGCCCCTGATTCATATCGTCTGAAACTCCTCCGTGAGGTGGCAGGCACAAGAGTTTACGATGAAAGGCGGGAAGAATCTGTTGGAATCTTGCGAGGTAAGATCATTGATTTGTAAAGCTGGGAGTCAAGGGGAGCCGACTGCGTTTTTTTTTCAGCTGTTCTACATCCATGGTTTCTGTGGTTCAAATTATTTGCCTGGCGTTGGAACTTTTTCGGCTCGGAGACTAAGCCTGACGAAGTGTTTTTTTTACCTGACGATGCGTTTTTTTCAGCGCGTGGCGCGACGAATATCGCCAGGCATGGCGAAATTCTCTCTTTGTGTGAATTGGGCTTTATGTGAAACTAAGCGAATTAGCAGAAGTTAGTCAGTGCGGCAGAACGCCTAACATTGTAATCGCCATATGGCACGTAACCCGAAAGGCTGTCATAAAGAGTGTTAATCGGACGAGTCGCCAGATTCTTGAACGAAGAGTTTCTAAGAAATCTTAGCTTAACTAAATCTTAAAAGCAAAAGTTAGACAGAACGATTATGATCGCTATTGCACTTGAAGCAGGGGCTACAACTGCCTTAAAGAGTTTTAATGGGACGAGTCACCAGATTCTTGAACGGCGAATTTCTATGTAATCTGAAATTACATTTATAATTCTGAAAAGCAGAAGTTGAACAGAACGATTATGATCGCTTATGATCGCTATAGCACTTGAACCAGGGGCTGCAACTGCCATACAGAGTTTTAATGGGACGAGTATCGCCAGATTCTTGGACGACGAATTTCCAAGAAATTTAAATTAAACCTTAAAGCAAAAGTTGTACAAGGAGATAGACGACTAACATTGTGGTTGCTATATGGCACTGGAACCAAAGTCTGCACATGCCACAAATAATGTTTGTGGGACGATTTGCCAGATTCTGGAGATAGAGAGATAGAGTTTATTGAACGGATAAATACAAACTACATAAGGGTCACCCCAGAAAGCACTTGCCTGTCCTAGGGGGTGGCCGTACCTGAACTACAAACACTATATCCGTATAACATCCAAGTCGTAACATGAACTAACCAAAATGGTACAGAGAACACAAACCAACAACCAAAACTAAGATCCTCCAAGAAATAATCAAGTCTTAAAAGCAAAAGTTGGACATAATGAATGCTTATGGGACGATTAGCCAGATCTTCTAACGAAGAATTTCCAAGCACTTGAAATAAGTTTTAAATACCAAAGTTGGTCTGAGTGACAGAACGATTATCATTACTGTCGCTAAGACACTTGGACCAAACGCTGCAAAAGCCACAAAGAGTGTTTATGGGATGAGCAGTCAGATCCTTGAACGAAGAATTTCCAAGAAATCTTATATAAAAAGCAAAAGCTGGACAGAGGGACAAGACAGAGCGTTTACGATCGCTATCTGGCACTTGAACAAAGGCTGCAAGTGCCATAAAGAGTGTTTATAGTCGCCAGAACTCGAAAGATCTGGTTCATCGATTTGCTGGAACGGACGTGAAGAAAAGGGACTAACAGTCCGAGAGCTTAAGCGGGTGGTGGCAGATGTGATACCAGCTCCGAAAAGAAAGAAACTAAAAAAAAATTTGCAAAACAAACGTCGAAACCTACGAGTATTCCAACCTTTCTTAGAGAAAAATATACAGAACTTCCGTAAAATACCGTATAGGTTCAAGGTTATCTATATTTACAATCAAATATAGGCCATCTCTCTAATACTTTCCGCTGCTGAGAACAGAGCTCGAGCGCACACGGGCTAAATGCTAATAATTTAGCTATGAGCTAAATGAAGATGTTAGATCTGTTTTTGGAATCCCAAAACGTAAGTGGAGGGATACCTTTGACATCGCAAAAGTTGTCCGTCTGTCCGTCCGTCCGTCTGTCAGCACGATAACTCTCGAAGGGAATGAAATATTTTGATGAAACTTGGTGTGAGGATTCTTTGGGTCAAGAGTAAGGTCGAGTTCGTAAATGGGCTCTGTAGCCCTAGATTTAGAAGTGGGGGAGGGGGTTTAAATTAAGGGGCAAACAAGATATTTTGAAACAGCTAATGCGATAGTCGATTATGGGGTAAGAAGACATGCTGAACACGATGGTGAAAACCATTTTCTGGCCGGACAAGTAGTTCGCCCGGAATCCGGCCAAAACCGGAAAGTTTGTTCAAAGTAAAAGTTCTGTTTGAAGTTGATTAGATGTTCGATTTCGGGGTAAGAAGACATGCTGAACACGATGGTGAAACCATTTTTTCGGTGGACCAGTAGTTCGCCCGGAATCCGGCCAAAACCGGAAAATTTGTTAAAAGCAAAAGTTTTATTTGAAGTTGATTAGATGTTCGATTTCGGGGTAAGAAGACATGCTGAACACGATGGTCAAAATCATTTTCTCGCCTGACAAGTAGTTCACCCAGAATCCGACCAAAACCGGACAAAAGTTTTATTTGAAGTTGATCAGATGTTTTTTATAGGGATAAGGAGATACGCTGAATTCGTTTCTGAACTTTCTTTTTTTTTTTGCTGGACAAGTAGTTCGCTCGGAATTCGGCCGAAACCGGAAATTTGGCAGAAGTAAAGCAGGAAGTTTCGATCAGTATGGTCAAAATAGATATGACTTATACAGGTATATGTGAACTTGGTTTTCTCAGATGATTAGCCTGGCGAAGACTGGATCTGGCGAAGACAAGACCTAGTTGTCTGCATCAAATATTAAATTTTTGGGATCTCATCGAAACCTTTGGTCTTGTTAGTAGTGAAATCAAAGGAGAAAATGCTTCTCGGACCGGATCTGAACCTACGACCTTCGACTTTAGTTGCCTGCATGTGTGGTAACCATCAGGCCATTGAAGCCCGCTACTTTGTTTCCATCCGAAGGGTGCTGCTCCCGTCAAATTAAAATTTGTGAATATTTTGGCTACGGGGCCAAGGAACTGTCGCACATCTTTAGCGCATTTAGATTTTAGCCTACCTTCAACCTAATACTGATGCCTGGCAAAGATTTGGCGAATCCGAATCCGTAGTCGGATTCGGATCCATGATTCGTCTTTTTGGCCGGATTCGAATCTTCTGCTTGTGAGGATGGATTCGGATTCGGACTCGGATTCCAAACCCTCAATCTTACGAATCCGCTAAAATTTCTAGTCTACATCCTTACAGTTTCCGTATATTCAAATAATGCATAAAATGGATGCGTCAGCTACGATGCTTATGGCAGCGATATTTCGGCCCTTCTTGGCAAGGGTCCTCGTCAGGCTGTCAATCTTCAGGGTCAAAGTTAGGGACGAACGAACCTGTAATAAATAACTGAAGCTTCTACCGACTATAAATATCTTATTCGGGGTTAAATACCGCTGTAGGGAAAAATTTAGTCTTGAGATTTAATTTTTGACAGGGCCGCAGTTTCTGTTTTCCCAGTTTTTACACAGTGGGCTTGGGCAGTCCAACTTTTTGGTCTACACAATGCCCCAACCATCCTCAGTAATCATGAAATAGTGGACTCGGATTCTTATCTAGCCCTGGATTCGGATTCGAATCTTTTCATGATCGGATTCGCCCATCTCTGGTGCCTGGCTGCTAGAACAGCTTAGAGCTTTCCGCTCGAAAGCAGAAAGATGGTTGGAAGAAACGGAAGTACGTCTGCGTGACTTGGGACAGTTCTCTCTGACATCCACTCCACTTAACGCATTGTAGGCTCTGGATCTCGTCTGGATCCTCACAAGCAAAAAACGTCCTTTTTGGCCACAGGCAAGAGTTCTAACTATCCAAAATGCATGATCTTAGTCATCAATCCGGCCTGAGGTCCAAACTTGACATGCAAACCACAGAGATTAAACCCTTACCATCTACTAGCACTGAACAGAAATCGGCGGACCTTAAATAACAAACAGGATCTATCACCCTTATATTCCCTTGTATAAATTCCAGCTTTATTGATGCCCCCCCCCCAGTCGTGACGCCCCTGACAATGGGCCATATGTGGCCTGATTTCGGCCAAACTTTTTGGCCTACCCCACATAATATTCATAATAATAGTAATAATCTTTACTTAAAAATATTGTTTTATGTGCGCTTTGCAGATACCTGTTATTAAAGGCCCTAGCCTTGTTACCTTTTCTTGTTCTTTCCGCTTCGGACTCCCAACAATCTTTAGTGTCACTTCTCATTTATAGCGGACATTGTGGTGCAGTAAGGGGATTTTCGCTAATCGACTTCCGAGACGCCGGGGAAAGGATTGGAAGCCAATGTGAAGTGACAGTATTGTCCGGGAAAATCCTCGTCACACTCCTTCGGTTGCTTACAGAATGAAAGATCTGACAATCGTTACCTAAAGTTTTCGTTTTTGTCCGGAAATGAACCGTTAACGGGCCAGTCTTACTTATATTTAAAGAGCCTGGAGAAAGGTCAATGGGCTCAAGTTAGTGGACCTGGAGAAGGCCTAAAACAGCGAAAGCCATGGTATGTTAGAAGCAGAGTCTGGTTTTGGAGTTCAACTGAAAAACCAGCTTATTTTTATTTATTGATTTTGATGACATTGAATTATTTTACCCCTCTAAAGGATTTCCGATTTTTTTTCTTTGACGTTCGGAATATGCACCGCTAACCAGACAAGACAAATTTCATCCCGATGTGGAGAATTTGAATTTCAAGAAAGCGTGCATCTCAGTTGATAATTAAGTAAATCTCAGGAAATGTTCAGTTCCGGATTGGATTGTCACGTCTGAAGAAAGCCTGCCATTGCGTGTGACCCATTTTATGTGTATTCTTCGGCAATCGTTTACCCTTTTAGTTGCTAAATCATAGAGGTAAATGTGTGGTATTGAAGGGGAGGATGCGGTACATTTGATATGTTATTGCGAGGAGTTGGAAAGAATTAAGAAAGGAAGTGTTTGGTCGGGAGGTTTGGGAGGAAAGGGATTTGGTTTCAAGTATGGGAAGTAAGTGTTTTGGTGACCTCCGAAGGCTGGGTAGATTCCTGCAGTTAGCTATGACCCACCGCGAACTATTTTCATAGAAGTTGATTTTTGGTTTGTTTTCGGAGTGTATGATATTTTGTTTTTTGTTATTGTGTTATGTTCCCGCCATGGCCCTTGGGCTTTATTGGGAATACATTCATTCATTCATGTGGTGCGATCGGAATGAAACTTGGTGGGAAGAACAAGCACAAGCCCTATGTAGATCAGTGACAGAACCGGACCGGATTCGGGCATTGTGGGGGAGTTAGAGGGGGGGGGGGTCCGGAATTCCGGCGATCGCAAGTTAAGGTACTTCCAGGCATGCTAGGACGATGAAACTTGGCTTGAAAATTAAAGACTTGACATGATTGGCTTAGAAATAGTTAGTTCCCCGATCCGACCATCCCTTAAAGTACTAATGCTAACCGCAAAGTGCAAAAAAATACTTTTAAGCAAAATATACATTTTCGTGATCCCTATGAGCCCATGATCATTTTTGCCTCAAGGGTTTTGCTTACAATAAAATTCCTTAAAGTACAAACAATACTTTTGAGCAAAATATACATTTTCGTGCTCCTGATGATCATCTTTTTTGCTTCAAGAGTTTTGATCACAGATGATTTTCTATAACTTGGAAACAGTCACTTGCCCGATCCGACCATCGTGGGGGTAGGGAGGGGAGCCGGAATCCGGAATTTAGTGACATGCATAATTTTCGAACGGGTGATCGGATCTTAAAGGACCCCTCTTGCTTATTCTGCCTTTAATAACATACCTAGCTCCCTTGTGGAACTATAAGCTTCTAAAATCCCCACCTTTCTCCATTGTTTCGTTTTGTGGCTACGAATTTTTAGCGCTTTTTAGGCCGTGCCGAGTTTTGACCGTCACACAACGCAAAGTTTGCCGCAATCTTCAGTATCCAGTGACAACTCTTACACATATAAGGATATGAGAATCTTTTGTTTTTTACTTCTTTTATTTGGTTAGTTTTCCAACTTTTTTAACCACGGCACGTTCACTTTTCAAACGTTTTGCGCCCAGCCGCCGTGTCGGAGAGCAGGAAGGCTGGATACACTCGACAGGCGCTAACAAGAAAATCGCTAATTTAAGGTGGAAAGTAATGGTATTTTCGAAAAACGCTTTTTCTGATCCACTTCATGGGGAAAAGATCATTTCTAGTAAGAGTTGTGCTTTAATGAAACTTGATATTTGGAAAGACCTCATGTCTCAGATGTCCCGTTTCGAGTCCGGACCGAATCCGATGAATGTGGGGGGGTCGGAGGGTGGAACTGGAAATCATGTGACACGCTTACAGTGGAGCGATCGGGATGAAACTTGTTGGGAGGAACAAAAACAATTCCGAGGTTCATCATTGACAGAACCGGACCGGATTCGTGCACTACGGGGGGAGTTGGAGTGGGGCTCCGGAATTCCGGTGTTACGGAGTTGTTACTTCCAGATGTTCTAGGACGATGAAACTTGGCAGGTGTATAATGGACTCGGCCAAATTAACTTGGAAATAGTCACTTGCCCGATCCGACCATAGTAGGGGGAGGGAGGGGAGCCGGAATCCGGAATTTTATTGACATTCATAATTTTCGAACGGGTGATTGAATCTTTATAAAACTTGGTATTTGGAAAGACCTCATGTCTCAGATGTACCATTTCGAGTCGAGACCGGATCCGATGAATGTGGGGGGGGTCGGAGGGAGGAACCGAAAATCATGTGACACGGACACACGGTTAGAATGGAGCGATCGAAACCTCCCGAGCGTCACCGTCGAAAAGGAAGTGCTTGAAAATTTCGCTGATTTTTCCATAAGATGTCAAAATATTTAAAACAAGTTGTTCAAATATATTATACAACAGCAAATATAACTAAGTGACCATTTCTTTTGCACGTAACTGTAGTACCAAACAACCCATCACACTGACAAAGCTACTATCCATTCACATCCTACTGCGATAACTTGAATACAAGCTAAAAAGCTTGCAAGTGCCATATGAGCTTGCAGCTCTTGTTAAGTGAGTAAGTTATTGGTAACTGGACTGTCGGATCGTACCTCAGGCCTGTTTATTTCAACAAGAATATATTCAGTAAGAACAGTGAAGCATTCAATTGTGGAGCATAACCAGTAAATAGTGCCAGGTATGCTTTAAGGGGCGTTCAATCCATTTCCGCGACAGGAAACGATCGGAAACTAAGTTGGGCTGACAGTGTTGTTCGAATAAATTCTGTTTACCGTCCTCCACAAAGGCATGAAAGCTGTTCCAATCATTACCTGGTAGATGTTATTCCGGTTCTTCCGGAAACTGTAAAGTTGCTTAGAAACGAAAGTTTGGAAATCTCTAAGCATCAGAAAACTTTTTAAAGAGGTGCGTGGATGTGTCTCCTAACTTTCATTTCCTAGGAATAAGCGAACCGAGGCCAACTCCTGGCAGATAATTGGCAGTCTGGGAGAAAGTAGCTGACAAAGATATATAGAATCAGAATCATTTATTGACAAACCAACTTCGTCGCTTTCTTCAGCAGAAGATACTAAATTATGCTGGTCATTTACATTGATGAAATAAAATATGTATTACGTTAACTGTTCACTTTGTTCAAAATATCTGTAAAAAGGGCTCAAACGAGTTTATGAACCTCGAGGTTCGTCCTTTGACAGGCATTAATTTATTCTGTCGTCTTGTCCTGCTTTTTTTCGGGGCATCAGGGGGGGGGGATAAAGAATCGTTATTTCTCATTTGTTAGTAGCTTTTTTCCGAAGTTTAAAATCAGTTCTTCTCTTCGGAAGTAGAGACTTGGGATTCTCAACGCTGACAATGCCTGATCATACGACTGGAAGTTAGGTCCCATTATAATTTTCGACGCGCGTTTCTGTACAGCTTCTAGCTCTACCGTTGGATAGACCGTATAATTCTGCACTACCGGTACAAATCTGTGGGTACATTCCAGTAGTAAGTCCTCTTTCATGTCAATAGAGGACAACTTGGGCATCTTTCTGGTATATCAGTGTAATGTAAACGATATCGGGTGCATAATTGGAAAATCGGGAGAAGATTTTTGATCAGATTATAAGATGGGGTTTATTAGAAAAAATACTAGTAACTACAACACCCTCCCTTCACACTTGTTAAAACGTTTGACAAACACCACTTGAGGATTTAACCGACATACCGGTATAACAACCGGTATAGGTTAGTATCATGTTTAGTGTGTGTATATATTTTTTGTAGTTTTCTTTAGTTTCCTTTATTTTATTTTATTTTCCTTGTACTCCGCTTTTTCCCTTTTGTAAGCGGGCAAAAATAAATATATATATATAACAGTATAATAAAGAAAAAATGAAGTAAGAGGAAGAAAAATTGGCCAGAATACCAAAAAAAAACAGACACGCCATAATTCCTTACTAAACGAATGCGAAAGAAACATCTTAATTCCATTTCTGTCATTCTAACAGTATATTTCGTGTCACTGGAGTACAACGTTGGCAACGTTTTTGTATGTCGCTGCATCACGATACCGGTCGGAATGCTGAAGTATGACGTCGAGGATTCTCGCATGACGTCAAGGATTCTGGCTTCTTGGCATTAAGGCTGGAACGAATTTTCCTATTTTCGGCAAGATATCGTGCCGCGGGCTGATCGGACCAAGCACGTTACGGAGATTGTAGTTACCGAGCGTGGTAAGCAAATAGTTACTATTTCGAGAAGGATGGGACGGTCAGCGTAGTAACTTTTCATGAGGTTGATGAGGAAAATAGTAACTAATAGCTACTAAAATTTTGAAGCATCAGGGTTACATTGACTACGAATAACACAAGAAATTAGGATACTTGGTGTATGGTTTTCGAAAACATGGCAGAAGACGGAAGCGCAAAACTGGCAGAAAGTCACAGCAAATCTGATTGCATCAGTACAGTATGGACAAAATCGGAAACTGACAGTTTTCCAAAAAGCTCAGTACATAAAGCAATACTGTCTTCCGCTCGTATGGTATTTCTGTAACATATCACAAATGTCGAAAACAACAAAGAAGAAAATTGAAAAGATATTATATGGTTTTCTATGGCAAGGTAAGTACCCACCAAAACTTAAGATGAGTGACTCGTACCTACGCAAAGAAGAAGGCGGTCTACAAGTGACACACCTTGAATCCAAAGCTGAAGAGATGTTTGTAAGAGCGCTAGCAGAAGGAGCCATGGACAGAGAAAGGTCAGTGCTAATGTCATGGAGACTCGATTCAAGGATTTGTCCTCAGCAACTTAAGAAAGGTTTTGCAAAGATGAAAGAAACGGGATTCATCAGTTTCCAAACAAAAACCATAGCAAAGGAAGAACTAAAAAGATATTTTAAAGAAACCCTGGATTTATCAGAGATGAAAATCGTAACTGACGGCCAAACCGCAAGTGAAGAGCTTGCTATTACAGCACGTTTACTACACTCATCTATGCTGAACGGCGAAATTGAAACGATAAGACATTTTGTGATAGAATGCAAGGCAAAGGAAAAAACAGTGGGAGAGTTAGAGATTCTTTTAAGAAAGATAAACGGATATAGCGAAGAATGGAAGATCGACACAGAAATTTTGTATAAGAATATTGTCAAAGGTAAGATAACACCTGAGAATAGGACGACAGTTTTTTTAATAGGAACATTTTGTTATTATAGTTGGAAAGGAAAAGGTAAAGAGGACAGCCAAGGGAAAGTAATGATGATGGTTAGGACAGAGTGGGAGAGATTTAAACAAATTAAGGTGAGAGGAGACGAGTAGAAATATAGTTATGAGGACAATGTGATTTGGAAAATGGAAGGGAGATGGAAAAGTATGATTTATTAAATTATTTAGCTTTTATGTTGTAAATAAAATGGAAATTAGTGTAGACAAACGATGTTGATTGGTGTTGAAGAAGTAGGTAAATATTCTTGTGGTATGTTTTTTTAAGGGTCTTTTTATTTACTGGAAAGTTTTTGGTTTTTGTAATTTTTGAAATTCCCAACAACGCAAGGCCCAGTGAATGTGAGTTACTACGTTGTCGCATATTTTTTTTTGTATGATGTAATTTATGCATTTATGTGTTATGAATTGTAAATTGTATATTTTATAGTTGATTATTTTTAAGTGATATTGTTATATTGTTTTAAGGATGGGAAGAGCCCCTTGCAGTCGTGGGTATTTCGTTTTTTTTTGTTTGTTTTTTTTCCCAATCTTTCCAGTAAATTAGGTTTTGTTTTTAAAGCATGTGAAGAAATTTTAAGAAGTTTTTTGGAGTAGATTTTTCTTAAAAAAACAAAACAAAAAAAAACGTAGATATTATTGGTTGTGGTTGAGTAGTTAGTAAACTTTGATGTTAGAAATATATTTTATGATTATAATATAGAGGTTGGATTGAATGTTGCGGGGATGGCTTTGGATGGAATGGTTTTGTAGTTATATTTTGTCGGAAAGATATATTTTTCGTTTTATTTTTTTTTATTTTTTTAGAAACAGTTTGGTTGAGAAAAAAAATTTGTATGTGTCATTGTGAAGGTTTAAAGGACATAATCAAGAAATAATATTAAAAAAAAAGTATTAGGGGGGAAGAATAGTAAATGTAATTTGGGTTTTTATTCTCAAAAGTTAAGTGACGTAAATAGTTTAAAAGTGGGTAAAAATAGATCAAAATTAACGTCACTGAGGGATGGAGGAGTAGCCACAAAAAGTACGAAACATTATTTTCTCTTGGTTTTGTTTAAATAATATAAAATAAGTTAAATTAGAAAAGATGCTACGGAAAAAAAAAAAAAAAAAAAAAATAGTTACTATTGTTAGAAGGGTGGAACACGCTCATGGTCTAAGCATGCCTTTACTAGTCCACGTATCTTGGTTTTGCAGTCACATGTTTCCCGGCCATAATATTATCCGTTTTTTTTTCAGAGACCGATGGAAAGATTGACAAAATTGAAGATTTCCTCAGAACCATCGAGGATCGCTTGCAAACTTTGGAGGAAGAAAAAGAGGAACTGAAGGAATATCAGAAATGGGACAAAATGAGAAGGGCGCTAGAGTATACTGTTCACGATAGAGAATTGAAAGAGACTAAGAAGAAGTTGGAAGATGTAAGTATTACCAATTTGGAACTAGATAAAGTTAAATGGAGAGCTAGCAAAGTCAAGAGGATACTAGGCATTTTTTAAGTTTAAGAGAAGCGTAACTAAAAAAATATGTTAAAAGAAACTTCAGATGCTACGGGGATTCCAATAGGGTTCGTTTAATAGCGTACGCTTAATAGCCTATGTGAAAGAAAAATCACCGATGTAACACACGCACTGCAAAGAAACGAACTTTGCCAATAAATGATCAAAATTATATACAGAGTTTGGGCCCTATCTGATATTTGGCTGCACGAGTTTCTGTCACTGTTTCTGTAATTTCGACCATGTTTTCTTTTTTACTATTATTTCTCGAAAAACAGTAAGCTATAAGCTTAAGGGCTTGTAAATCTTCGAAAATGGCTAAGTTATTTTCCCTTGTGATTTAACTTTTACATTAGCCTTGCAAATCTGTAGACTTTTTCCTTAAAAGCAAAAGAGTGGCTAAACAAACATCACAGTGCCTTGTTCCCATAGAATTCTGACACTCTGTCACTGGCTTATTAAGTTTTCTTTTAAGAGCTTGTACGCTAAGTCTTTCCAGAGTGGAAAAAGTTATTTCCCCTGGAGCTTTAACTTTCACATTAGTGTTACTAATCTCTGGACTTTTTCCGACAGTTTCGTAGAAAACAACAGAGTGGCTAAACAAACATCAATTAGCCTATCATTCTGACATGTCATTTTTTCTACAGAAAAAAAAATGCCATTTGTAACCGGAGTCGGCTAAGCCTACATATATAATAGCTGCATGTGCAGTTATAAAGGGGGCAGAAACAAAAAATCCCGGTGTAAATATATTATTTGGTTTCAGTTGGTTGCGTAGAGGAGGCGGAGGGGTGGATAACTGTTGCACTACTTGGGCTGCCGTAATTTTGCTGTTTTGAGTGCGCAAAAGCAACCGAGCAAAACTGATTAAAATACGTTACAGTTTGTGGCTTTAGTTTGACATTATTTTACTTAGAGGATCACCGAATAATATTTCTGGACCCTTTAATCGCGGAAAAGGCATTTCTAGTAAAAGCTCTGCTTTAAGTAAAGTCAACGCTCAATGCAGGAACAACTCGTGGCACCAAGAAAACGCCATATGCACCGGTTAAAGGACCCGTTGTACTTAAGATAGTATTCTTTCTACATCATTAGTATTTCCATCCATTCCCGTTCTCGAGATTCTTCACTTCATAAGTGTATCATATCTCCTCTAGTACCAATACACTGATTATCACGCTTGCCACAATTCTTCTGTTTACGTGGCGTATCAGGCGCCCGATCATTATTTCCGGGGAGCTGTTTCCGTCCGAAGACCGGATATGCTTATTTTGCCAAGATTGTCATCCAAAGCAAGGGGCGTGAAAAGAGGCTAAAAATTCCCAAAGCCGTCTGTAATTTTCTTCGAGCATAGCTTAGTTCTAAAGGGGTCAACCAACTATCTCAGAACAACTGAGCAGAAACACGATGTTGTTAAATAGTAAGTAAGTAAGTAACTATATTTATAACCCACAAAATGTTTTACAACAAACAACAAAAGAAAGTGGGTAAAGATTAAAGAAATAAGAAAATAACAAAGACAACAGGAAATTAACTTACGAAACACACTATAGGCACATCAGTAAAAAAAAAAGTCTAATGAGTCGGTGATGTGGCAACAGACGTAGACTAGATTTCTGACGGAAATCAATATGCAATTCTTGCAGCCGTGACAAAATGTCGGTAGCTCCGTAAGATTTAATGATCTTAGAGTTACTAGAATTATTATCCATGTTATCAAGCGTTACAAGTTACAACATGTGGAGAAGATGTCTTTCACGTCGATAAGGTCATCGCCTATTTATTATGTTATTTGATTACTTGTCACACCAGGTGGCTGTTGACCGAGCAAAGGAAATTTTAAGTAACAATTCTAAGTAACATTCTGTCGGGGATGCTCCAGTGCACAGCTTAACTACTAGGCAGTTGCGCAAACATTTTTCAAAAGCAACACATAGCTATCGTTGCGACATTAATTGGCGCTACGTCAAACCTAGACACTCTCGCAGTTGGAAACTTGATTCCGAAGAGGCAACATGTGCGGCGTGCGCAATAAATGTAAGACCTCCACTGCTTTCTTCTGATAACATTACGCACCCACGGTGGTCAAAACAGAAATCTCTGTTTTCACTCACGGAATAGACCCTAGATCTTTCCGCGCTGATTGGCTGTGGGAGCGCCGGAGGTTAACGCCTACTCTAAAGATGTGTGTTGAAATCTTTCTATGGGCAAGATACGACTCCGCGCAACTGCCTAGCAGTTAAGCTGTGCTCCAGTGTGTGCCAATGCATCCCGAGGGGAGGAAAGTTGGACCCGTCTGCTTCACCATAGTAATCAGTAAACCTCTCGAAAGCGTAAAGCATCGTTTCAAGATACTCCGCCTGACGTTTGATACAGCATTTGAATTGGTCGATATTTGAAAAGTTTAGGTACAGTTATCTAAGGAAAATTTGGATTTGTCAAGAAAGTGTAGGTGACCTTAGGCGATTAAAACTGTTAACGTCACCGATAGGATTAGGAGCCGCCCAAAAAGTTAGAAATGTAAGAAAAGATGATATGCTACTTTTAAAAATACATCTAAAAAGCATATGTGGCTTCCCATTTTGATGTTTAGGTGAGTCCCGTGGCTCTTAGGGCCTGGCCCATTCTTCTATTCTTACTTCTATTTTTTTTTTTTTTTTTTTTGCCGAATAGTTGGATTTCGAAGCAGAATACGACAACTAGAACAGAGTTGCCATAACACTTTGGCCAGGAACTGCGTTTTGTACAAAAATGTGCCGACAAAAAAAAATCGGTGTACTTCCTAGAAAAGACACGTCGTAGCCTACTTATGATAGTAAATCATTCTACTTCAGTAGTATTTCCATCCATTCTTGTTCCCGAGATTCTTCACTTCATAAGTGTATCCTGTTTCCTGTAATAGCAATACACTAATTATCACGCTTGCCACGTTTGTTCTCTTTACGTGACGCATTATGCGCCGATGATTGTTTCCGAAGAGCTTATTCGTCCGGAAACCAGTTATTCAGATTTTGTCAAGATCCATCCAAGGGATGGATCCAAGGCAATGTGCATCCAAGGCAAGGGATATGGAAAACGGCTTAAAAACGGCCGAAGCCGCGTGTAATTTTCTGTAGCATAGTTTAGATGTAAAGTTGTCAACTATGTGAGAACATCTGAGCAGGAACACAATGCAGAGCGAGATGTCCTTTAAGAGAAATGACGCCATTAAACATGATGTTCAGTCCGCTTGAGCCAAAGGAATTTTTACATCTTCCTGAGTGTAGGCTGTGACAGAGGTCGACTCCTACGCATTCACATGTGGATCAAACAATTAGGGGCAGAGTAAAACAGAGGAAATACTATTTTCCGGTACCGGATTATTTCGAAATGTTCCCAGAATAGTACTATGCGTATTGTGTGAGGGAGTTCTTTTACGTTTCCAGGACAAAGATCAGAAGGGGAGTTCTTTTCCATTTCCAGAATGAAGATCAGAAGCAATGGATAGTTGAGATATTTCAACTTCTTCGACCGAAGTTTCGGCTTTCCAAATTCTCCGACTTATGTTTAAACAGTGTGTAGATTCGTTATCAAGAAGTATGAAAAAATCCACCCGGGTACAATAGAACTATTCTTCTTTGAACGTTAGTTAACCTTGAACAGTGTCATTTTCATCCACTTGCCGTGAAAAAAGTCAGTTACCAGCCAGCCAAAGCTAATTAAGGTTTCGTAAGAACACCTGACTGTATGTTTGGGTCTTCAGTTTACCATTTTTCCCAAAACTGCACTGGTCGAGGTTCGGTGATATTTCAGCCTTTCTTGGCAAGGGTCCTCTTCAGGCTATATATATATATATATAGCCTGTTATATATATATATATATATATATATATATAACACTATATATCACTGTATGATATATAGTGTAGAATTATCTCTTTTTTATATATATAATTAGTGTTAATGTGGACGAGAACCACCAAATCGGCTTGACTGTTGTATCGGTTTTGAAAAATTGAATTGCATTGAATTGAAACTGTCGCTGAAAGAAACGAACCTGAAATCTGGAGAAGCAGGGCTTAAAACAGCGAAAGTCCTGGTTAAGTTGTCAAATGCAGAACATACTTTTAAAGTAGTCACATCAACAATAAAGAGTGCGAGGTAAAGGGTGAGAAGTGATCACCGGTGTGACAAAAGAGAGGGAGAGCAGTACGGTTAAACGAATTTCTGTTGTAGATGGAAAAGGACCGTTCAAACTCTGGTAAGAATCAGGAGAAGAGAGCCAGCGACTTGAAGGAAGCACAGGACAAAGTGAAAGCGGCTGCCAAAACAGTAAAGGAAATTAAGACTCAAGGATCGTCAGCCAAAGAGGAAATAGATTCATTGAAAAAGGAAATGGCGGAATACGTCAAGGAAAAGACGAGGCTGGACAATAGCATCAAAGACCTGAACGAGGACATCAAGGGAGATGCAGATTCGAGGGTGAGTTCTTATTTGACAAAGCAAAAGTGAGTTCTTCTTCTTAGTTAAATTTTGTCTTGATAATAATGCAATGCAAAACTGGAACATATTGTCCAAGAAATTCTTGCAGGCTAATTTCCGAGAATTAGTCGTATGGAGTAGTACGAAAAACTAGCATGCAGTAGTAACTGTTGCTACTACATCGCATGCCACTACTAGCAAACTGGATGCTATCGGATACTACTACATAAGATTAACTCAGTCGGAGGCATGTTTATCAAAGTATTCCATACTCCTACATATCACTAATCAAACTATTCCATACTTCTACATACCATTCCATGCAACTTTTTCGTACAACTACCATACTACTACACAGTCAAAGAATTTTTCATCAGGTAAAGTCGCTCATGACTGTTTCAGATGGAATAGCGTTCCGGATTCTTTAATTTGAATTTACCTTAAAACTACCGTAGGTTGCACTTCAACTAATAAAAGTGTACCGTCCCGGTGACCAGCTTGCGGATGATAACGGTGTAGTTTGCAGCTTAGGAGATCCTGCGGTCCTCAGTCAATGGGTGCGGACGCCAGTCTTCGTAACGCTTCTTTTCGGACATCTTCGATGTCTGCTGTGACAGTTGTTCGAGATAGGTCACGACTGGCGCAGAGCAATACTCTGTAACTAGCTTCGCCGAATTAGAGCTCTAGCGGCATCTGGACAGGTGACAGATTAAATTGAATTGAACCGTTGATTATGGACCTTGCTTAAACTCAAAATGAAGCCGAACGTTGCGGGTTCAAGTCCCGCTCGAGGAACATTTTTATTTTCAGTTCACTATTGCTTAAAGTTTAACTGTAAAGGCAGCATGTTTTTGCATCCGATATTTGATACACTGACATGTTTTGACCCATCTGAGGGATTTTATATTTATTCACCATAGGCTCTAGTGATAACGTTCAGAATGGACGCTGCTTGCACGACGACCCAAAATTCATCCAGAGGGGAAGAATTTGAATTTAAAAAAAACTGCATTTCCAGTATTAAAGACGCCCGTAAAAGTGACGGCTGAAGAAAGTAGGAAAATAATGTTAAGACATAGGTTAAGACCTAAGACTTGCAAGGAATCTGCCATTGTTAGTTTATTTTTCGCCATTTGCTCACCTTTGTAGATGGTAAATATTTCAGGCATAGAGGGACAAGCACAGAGAGCTACCACAAATCCGAAAGAACAAGTTCATTCGATGAAATCGATCATCTGTTGATAGCAGACAGACGGAGTAACACACTTTTGTCCGGTTTTTACGCTTATTTAGTGAACATGTGATATGTAACTAGACTGTCAGACATCAGCAACTAAACTAGTCAGTGGGGATATCGATTCCAGTTTGTGCCGCATTGGAAATTATAAAAACAGTCCTTAATGTAGCTTATCGATGTAGCTGAAAAACGTCCCGGGAATGAGTACCAGTTTATAGGAGTATGATTCTGGACATAACTGTACCTCTTTTTCCTGCAAAGCCCTTGGACCTGCCAACATTATTCCCGAATAAGTGAAAACGACTCAATCCTTTTAGCACAGCTCGTTGTAAGTTCTTCCGACACAGTTATTATTTAGTTGGTTATTGGTGGTTTTTCATTTTCCTTAGCGGACACACTTTTTTCTTCTTGAAAATATATCAGATTTTAAAAAGGAATGGTACAGCAATTTCAAATCAAATTATTGAGTAAATAAAACTGTCATTAGTAGCTTTTTTTGCTTTTTATTAGTAACATCAGCTTAATTTTTTTTTTTTTTTGTGCTGGAAGCAACTTCGAGAGCCCCAGCCTTGAACCTCTGAATCACGAGACTAGATTTTCTAATTAGTGTCTTGAAAGCGGGAGATCTAGATTCTAGACAATACAAATTAGAGAATGCTTTCCAATTAACTGTTCGTTCGTCTTTCCCTCTTAAACATGATAATTTTCTTTTACTGGTCAGACTTGTAGAAAATAACTACGGCTTTGGAAATCGCAAAGGCCTGTGATGACGTTATACATGCTTCAGCGCGTTTAGCTCTCTTGACAACTGGGTGGAGACTAAAGTTGTCCGCGTCCTCGAAATTGACACCGTTGGTGCACGTTGAGAGTTCGGGGACGCGATTGTGTCGTTGATTTAACAGTAAAAACAAGGATTGAGACAAGGAAGTGTCCAATTATTTTCAATGTTACCCAGGCACTTTTGCCTTGAATTTTAACCGAATAGGGATGAGACATGACAGTCTAATTACCCATTAACTTATTAACATTACCCATAACTTATTAACTTAAATAGGCTTCAAGACCAGATGAAAAGGTGTTACTAATTCATATAATCGATCTTCACTCAATGAAATTCTTCTTTCAGATTTGTAGTAGGCTATATAATTTTTACCCCTATGCTTGCAATATTTAGCAACTACAACAGTAAACGACAACAGTAAACAGTTGTAGAAGAAGCCGTTTTTAGCATATTTGTAGAAGTCGCTGATAAGCCGTATTGGAATTCGAACACACGCATGCAGAGCACTTTGGATTAGCAGTCGAACGCCTTAGCGACTCGGCTACTACGTCTTGAGAGTCTTCAATTAGTTTTATCTTCCTTGCTCAAAATTAGTTGCTATTTAAAATTAGAATGTTTCGTGACTGAAGAGGATACGAAGCAGATGGTGAGGATGGGATTAGGATCAAGAACTCCAGGTTTTGATACGAACTTGAAATGATTCAGAGATAGAGACCACCGGCATTTTTACGTAGTTCACAAGGGATTCCCCACTGTAGGTTTTAGTTTATTTCAGGTTCCCGGCTGGTGCCTTCGCCGGTGTGGCACCGGCGAAGACGTCAGGTGTTAGAACATTAAAATAAGCAGAGTTGCGTTTTGCAGATACCATGGTATTGGTACCATGTCAGAAGTTTCATAACAGATCGCGCATAACACTTTCAAGAATAACACCTTTTCACTAGAAATAAAGTGTTATGACCAAGTAAGTTTACACTATTTCGTGCCTAGATCTCCAACAACACCTTCAATTGGTAAAAATACTAACGGGAACGAAAGAAACATAACAGATAACATCCCAAAGTGTTCTCTGTTGAAACCGGGCATCCTTCTGTTGTCGTTATGTAACTTCTGACAGTGTAGAATTTTTACCAGTTGAAGGTGTTGTTGGAGACCTAGGCACGAAATTGAAAACTTAATTGGTCATAACACTTTATTTCTAAGTGAAAAGGTGTTATTCTTGTAAGTGTTATGTGCGATCTGTTATGAAACTTCTGACAGTGTATCTGATACCACGGTTTAAAGTCTTTTTCGCAGTTATCGTGGTATCTGATACCACCGACAAAAGGCGTTTTTGCAGTTATTGTGGTATCTAGCCGGTTATCATGATATCTGATATTCAGATACCACGGTCCGACCTGAATCTGAAAAGTCGTCTCACTGTCATCGATTTTCGTCAAATTGTTGGGAAAGAAGTTTGGCACTTAGTGATGTGACTGGATCAGGACTGGATATCAGTTTTTCTTTTGGGATGACTTCGAAAACCACAATTTCGGCAATTGTCGTTTTTGCAGAGCAACCCGTCTATCAGATACCACGGTAACTGCAAAAACGACTAAATGTAGATTCAGTTACCGTGGTAACAGATACAATGGTATCGGCAAAAACGCAACTCCTGTTTAGAAACGTTTGAAAGAAAAATCGCCTAATTTATGGCCGGCACCGCTGATTTCGGTCGGTGCCGGGAAAAGGTGTACAGCAGGTGCCGACGAGTGGGCAACCCCGCGATAGCTCATCACTCAAATCTGGAAAAGTTCGATGTGCCTCAGTCAGCCAAAACGGTAGCAAAAACATTCCAGTTTATTGACAGGAAGACGAACACAAAATAATCGAGTCGCGATTACACATGTATAAACTACCCCGGACCAGCGATCCGCATGTCGCCAGTTTGAAAACAGTGCTCCTGCCTTTAATCAGAATATTTCTTTGTTTTAAGGAAGAAGAAGAAGAAAAACAGAAGAACAGAGGTCCTGCCCGTCCTTGTTTTTTCGCGGCGGCATGCGATCTGGATGTCGCCGAATAATTTAGACAGATCTGTCTAGCCGACATTACAATAGTGAGCCACGACGGCGGTTGGGAGGGGTTAATATCTTCTGTAAATTACTTGGAAAGACAAAAGTTTTTCCGGACACAACAGTGTTGATATCTGTTTTCCTTTTTGTTTGTATCTCTTGAACCGCGCTTGTTAGTTCTTGGGGCTACGGCTTCGCTGAGAATCGTTAGCATAAAAAAAAAAAAAAAAAATTTAGTTTTTGAGACTGTGCAGTTTTTCCAGTTTGAAGTAGTCTTTTATTTATAGTCTTCTTATGTTTTTGATTTTTGAAATTATGCAGTTGTTCTAATTTGAAGTAGTCTTATGTCTAGACTCTTTTTATACGTTAATTTTTTTTCAGAATCGCGCCATGCGAGAGCTGGAAGATCTTGAGAATCGTGTCAAGGAGAAAACAGACGAACTTAACAGCTTGAAACCGAAGTACGAGGAGGCAAAAGCCAAAGAAGAAGCTATCGCTAAGCAGTAAGTTGTTTTTCTTCATCCGAACGTGGGGCGGGGGGTCGATGACAAGTTTAGGATTGCCATTCCCGAAACAAAATATTTAGCTAGGAAATTAGAAACGAGCTTATTTCATCAGCTGCTTCTCGCCCAACCTAAGTAGCCTGTTGTCAAGAACCTTCGCCTGGTAATATTTTGAAAAATCCGCCACTATTTCTCAGAACGGCTGTGAGCCCTGTAGCCTACCAGGTAGCCTACGTAGTTAAATGTGATTTGTGTTCTATTTTCTACTAAGTATCGATTACACGTGCAGATTATTAAAGGAACAGTAAACTTGACTACGCAACTTTCGGCCATCGAATCGCCCGGGGAGGCTTAGATGAATATACAGGGTCTTATTGTCGACAGGCCCCCCCTTCTTTGTTATCTCGAACCGTCTCGAACCCCCTCCTTAGTGTTCCCAAAGCTAGCTGGCAGGCCCTTGCCCCTTGTGCACTGTAATTATGCACTTATGTACTGTAAAAGTTCGTTTACGTGTAGACTACAGACAAACGACCTCCCCGACAAGACGGCCTGGGTTCGATTCCTAGTCGCGGCACACAAACCTTTTGCTTTTTTTTCTACTAACTCAAAAGTCGAATTCTCGGAAACTGCCCGGAAACTGCAATGGTCGTAACGAGAATTCTCAATATCGACTCAGGGTACATTCTTGATATGTTAGCTAGCTCCCCGAGTCAAGTTTGAGTCAAGTTTTCTGTTCCTTTAATACGGAAATTACAAAACAGCTGACAAACAAAAAATTGTGTCACGGGAACTTTAAAAACATGATAGAACCTCAAAATTGCATTTTACCTCATAATCCTTGATTACCATGTAGGCTACAAAGGTAATTGATGCTTTCTTTTCAAGCGTCGAAATAGACCTACGTGCGGTGGAACTGATTGTTGCTTAAGTCTGTTCCGTCTTAGTTCCCTAATTTTCATTACGAAGTCGTAACTAATGAAATTGTATTCCCTGTAGCGTACTCTCGGAAAATAAGCTGAATTTTTGTTTATCGTTTCCGGGGGGTTTCGAATTATTTTTCAAGAGATTCATCTAGTTTGTGATTCACGTGTTGCCATGTTACGTTCTCGAAATACATAGGCCTTCCAAGAAGTAATTTTAAATCCCTCTCCCAGAAAAGTGTATATATTTTCTGGATAATTCCGAAGTTGATGATTTAACCACTTTAAAGAGGAGTAAGGGGGTCAATAACCTCAGTGGTGTGATTCTGCGTAAAGGAACCGTTGTGTCTATAATGCCAATAAAACCTACTTTCATCATTGGACTCGTTATTCTTAAGCCCGGAGACTCCACTTTCGCAAGTTAAATTCAGGCCTGCGTATAACGATACCTCACTATCTTTGCAGCTGCCACGATTTACTATTTTCCATGCGCATTATGATCCCGATGAATGTTCGCGTATTACGCTACTGGTGCGTAAAACCGGTTACCTAAATTTCGCCGAGTTTTGCTAGAAGTCAGTGGACCCGGGAAAAGGCTTAAAACAGCTAAGGCCGTGGATATTCTTTTAAAGGCAAAGACTAGTTTTACAATATTGAAATAGTTCTGAATACTGGAATATAAACGGTGAATAGTGCGGGGTTGCTTAAACAAGAGCTGTAAGCTCATATGGCACTTGCATGGTTTGAGATGTAGTGTTTGATCAAAAGTACTTTTAAAGTTACCTTTGCGGTTCAGATGCGCACTTTAAGGGAGCTAGAGAAAAAGTATTTTGTTTTAGAACTTGGCTGTAATGATACTTTATAGGCGCTAGAAATTCATCTGTAAGAAAAACTATTGAGAGAAAACGATCACACGCCCTTAGGGATCATTGATACCTATATACCATTTGGTAAAAAAAAAAAAATCACTTTTCGGTTAAAATATGCACTTTAAGGGTGATAAAATAAAATTTTAAGCGAAACCCTTGTGGCACAAATGATCATGGGTTGAGATGTAGCCTATCGTTTGATAAAAAAAAGTAGTTTTCGACCTTGCGGTTCAGATGTGCACGTTAAGGGAGCTAGAACTTCATTTGTAAGCAAAACCCTTGAGGCAAAAATGATAATGGGCTCATTGGGATGATGAAAATGTATAATTTGCTTAAAAGTATTTTTCTAAATTTACGGTCAAGATTGGTACTTTAAGGAATGTCGGATTTGGAAAGTGGCGATTTCTGAGCCAATCTTGTCGAATCTCTAATATTCCAGCCCAGTTCCATCGTCCTAGCACGTCTGGAAGTACCTTAAATCGCGATCACCGGAATTCCGGACCCCCCCCCCCCTCCAAACTACCCCCCAGTCGCCGGAGCCAATCCGGTTCTGTAAGTGATTTATCCAGAGCATCTCTTTATTATTCCCACAAAGTTCCATCCCGATTTCCCCAGTCTGAGCCGGTCACGTATTCCCCCCCCCGTTGTTGTCGAATCCGGTCCGGACATGACAAAGATCACCAGAGACATGTCCTCTGATCAATTATCAAATTTCACTCAAATCCGATCAACCGTTCCAAAGTTACGCATGACTCAGTATTACGGATTCCCCCTCCCGCTACTCCCCCAACGACTATCGGATCATGTAATTTTTTATTTATAAGTCAGTTTGATCGGGTCCCTGATTCGCCTCCCAAGTTTCGTCGTGAAAATCCCCAAAACCGCCATTACCGGAATTCCGGGAAACTCCCCTTCACCCCCCCCCCCCCCCTAGTGTCCGGATCCAGTCCAAATGTATAAATGATTTATCTGGAGCAGATGATTGTTCTTCCCAGCAAGTTTCACTTCGATCCCTCCATTCTAACCGTTTCTCGAAATTTTCGGTCTCCCCCCCCCCCCCCAAACTCCCCCATAGCTGTCGAATCCAGTCCGGACTTCAAATGGGATATCAGAGGTATGCCATTTATTCACTTATTAAGTTTCATTCCAATCCGATCACCCGTTCAAAAGTTACACACTACTCTAGTTTTCCGGATTCCCCAGCCCTCCACTCTCCCCCAGGTGGTCGGATTGGGAAACTGATTATTTCCAGGTTAGTCCGGTCGGATCCCTGATGCTCCTGCCAAGTTTCATCGTCCTAGCACATCTGGAAGTACCCCAACTCGAAAAAGTGTGACAAAAACTACTTAATTCTCAGAATTCCCCGGCCCACCACTCCCCCCCCCCCCAGATGGTCGGATCGGGAAACTGATTATTTCCAGGTTAGTTTGGTCGGGTCCCTGATTTTCCTGCCAAGTTTCATCGTCCTAACACATCTGGAAGTACCCTAACTCGAACATGTGGGACAAAAAAATTCGGACCGACCGACCGACCGACGGACGGAATTGCGATCGGTATATGGCACTTGAGCCAGAGGCTGCAAGTGCCATAAAAACAAAGGACACTAGAATTATTATGGCAGTTGCCTTCCGGCCAAGTGCCATATACCGATCACTTTTCCGTCGGTCGGTCGGTCGGTCTGTCGGTCGGTCAGTCCGGTGATCGCGAGTTAGGGTACTTCCAGATGTGCTAGGACGATGAAACTTGGCAGGCATATCAGGGACCCGACCAAAGTAATTTAGAAATAGTCACTTCCCCGATCCGACCATCGTGGGGGGAGGGAGGGGAACCGGAATCCGGAATTTAGGGGCATGCATAACTTTCAAACGGGTGATCGGATCTTAATGAAACTTGATATTTGGAAAGACGTCATTTCTCAGATGTCCCGATTCAGGTCCGGATCGAATCCGATTAATGTGGGGGGGGGGGAGTCGGAGGGGGGAACCGGAAATCATGTGACACGCTTAGACTGGAGCGATCGGGATGAAACTTGGTGGGAGGAACAAGCACATACCCTAGGTACGTCATTGACAGACCCGGACCGGATTCGTGCACTGTGGGGGGAGTTGGAGGGGGGTTCCGGAATTAAAGTGATACGGAGTTAAGTTACTTCCAGGTGTGCTAGGACAATGAAATTTGGCAGGCAAATCAGGGACTCGACCAGATGAACCTGAAAATAGTCAACTTCCCGATCCGACCATCGTGGGGGGAGTGACGGGAGGGGGAATCCGGAATCTTGAGGTATGTATAACTTCCGAACGGGTGATCGGATGGTAATGAAACTTGATACGTAGAAAGATCACATGTCTCGGATGCCCAGTTTTAAGTCCGGACCAGATCCGATAAAGGTGGGGGGGATCAGAGGGGGGAACCGGAAAACTTGTGACACGCTTGGAGTGGAGCGATCGGAATGAAACTTGGTGGAAAGAACAACCACAAGCCCTATGTACGTAAGTGACAGAACCGGACAAGATTCGGGCACTGTGGGGGAGTTAGAGGGAGGGGGGTCCGGAATTCCGATGATCGCAAGTTAGTACTTCCAGACGTGCTAGGACGATAAAACTTGGCTTGAAAATTAGAGACTTGACATGATTGGCTTAGAAATAGTCAGTTCCCTTATCCGACCATCGTGGGGGGAGTGGAGGGAGGGAGAATCCTGAGGTATGTATAACTTTTGAACGGGTGATCGGATCTTAATGAAACTTGATATTTGGAAAGACCTCATGTCTCAAATGTCCTGTTTAAAGTCCGGATATAATCCGATGAATGTTGGGGGGGGGGAGGTGGAGGGGAGAACCCGAAATCTTGTGACACGCTTAGAGTGGAGCTATTGGGACGAAACTTGGTTAGACAAGATTGGCTTAGAAATTGTCAGTTCCCAGATCCGACCATCACTTAAAGTACTAGTCGCAACCACAACGTACAAAAAATACCTTTTAGCAAAATACACGTTTTCGTGATCCCTATGAGCCCGTGATCATTTTTGCCTTAAGGGTTTTGCTCACAAGTGATTTCCTTAAAGTACAAACAATACTTTTGAGTAAAATATACATTTTCGTGCTCCTGATGAGTTCATGATGTTTTTTACTTGTTTGATTACAAATGATCACAACAAACCCACAAATTAACGAATTCCTACTTTCAACCTCTGACCCAGCCTTGCAAGTGCCATATGAGCTTCCAGCTCTTGTTTTTTTTTCTTTTCACAGATAGGGGCTTTAAAGCAGAAATGATATTTTTGGATAGTAAAGCCGTAGATTTTTTTTTTTTTTCTCGGTTACTTTCGACCTTCATGCTCTTTAAACGACTGCCTTATATCCCGGTTGAAAATTTTTGAGAACTAGTCGTATGGAGTTGTTTGAAAAAGTAGCATGGAGTAGTAACTGTTGCCACCGCATGCAACTACTAGCAAACTGGTTGCTACTACAGCGAGATTGGATGCTATCGGATACTACTACTTAAGATTAACCCAGTCGGAAACATGTTAAATCAAAGTATTCCATATTACTACATATCAATACATGCAACTTTTACGTACAGCTACCATACAACTGTCAAAGGATTTTTCATCGGGGTATTATCCGTAGCTCTCATACGAAATTAAGCTTCAGAAATCCCTGCCCTTCGCCGTTGTATCGTTTTGCACCTACGACTTTTTGGCGCTTTCATGGAAGAGCCGAGTTTGCCATTCAAGCAGCGCAAACTTCACCGAAAGCTTCACAGTCAGCCGACAACTCATTCCAAAATAGGGACATTTTGAAGCTTAAGCTTCAACTTTTCTTTTCTTTTTGGGAAAACTTGGTAGGCCAACAGGCTTCTTGGAAGGCTTCATAAAGGCAGGATAAGCAAGAGAGGTCCTTTAACAGTTTAAAAGGATTTTCCAAATGCCATGTTTCTTTAACCAGTTGGCACGTATCTAGGCAGTTAAGCAAGCTCCTATCTTCCCCATGAGAAGCTTTTGGTACACAGCTCTGAACCTGGCGCCTCCTCCGAGCCCGTGCTCCGACGCGTAGATCTTACTACAACACCATAGGCGGGAAGGCAATTTTGTTTGGCTGCTTCAACTTACCGATCTATTGACGACGTCACTGCACTTCGCACGGTTGTTGCTCCCGCGCCACTGTGTCCCAAAAAGAAACGAGCTTGCAGAACTGCTAGATGATTAAGCTGTGGTATACAACATGTAAGCTCATCAGTCTGCTCAGAGAGAAAGTTCCGAAGAACTGAAAAATTTACCCGTTTTGCTCAGTAGGATGAAGTGGTGCGTTAACAATTTGAGGCTAGGTTGTTACCTTCTGTTTCATTATTATCGTTATTATAGTCTAGCTTCCTCAACGCATCTACGACTTTGTTGTTTGACTTCTAATTTTCTAGACCTTCGCTGTATCCTAGGTTTCCACAGAAACAGTATTACCTTGTCCACATTTGACAAGTGTTTATCGTACCGCATAACGGGGTTTCCTTTGGAAGCTTTTACTGACGTCAAACAAGATGCAACACGTGGGAGTGAAATAATAATTACGAAATATCGTCGGTGATTGGATGTTTGTCGAAGTTATTTGAGAAGCCCACGTGTTGTTCTAAAAATAGGGTGCAAGTTTGGTATATTAATATATGTAGGAGATATATTATATTTTGTAGCCTACACTGTTGTTTATATCGCATATAGTTATAAAATGTGATAAAGGGAGATACATATGTATAGTGTGTGAATAAAGGTCGTTTCGAAAAAAAGGTCAGATATGGGGAACGTACATTATAGGCAAGAGTGTTATAACCGAACAAAAGTGAAAAAAAAAGGCAAACGGAAAAAATACCACAAACGTTATACCAGTCTACCACAAACACTTGACTTTTGGATACCCTATGCCAAACGCTGGATATATCTAGCATTTAGCATAGCCTATGCGCCTAACGCTGGATACCCTATGCCAAACGCTCGATACCTGTTGGCACTCTAACCCTGACCTATCTCACTACAGGTGAATTCTGATTGGTTAATTTCTGAAAATCATCAGTATTGTATTGGCAACAGGTATCAAGCGTTTGACATAGGGTATCCAGCGTTAGGCATAGGCTATGCTAAATGCTAGATATATCCAGCGTTAGCCATCGGGTATCCAAAAGTCAAGGGTTTGTGGTAGACTGGTATAACCTTTGTGATATTTTTTCCGTTTGCCTTTTTTTTCGCTTTTGTTCACTTTCACTTTTGTTTTCCATTTTGTTTCTACTAAGTTTCTTTCATTCCAGACAACCCTCATATTCGCACATCAGGTGCTGCAGGAGCATCTCCCAAAGCCTTCCCATATACTTTCTTCGTGACCAAGGGGTAGTCCATCTGCTTCAACCCTATCGTTAATTTTATCTCCTCACTTCTAAAATACCTCTCCAGATAATGAATTGAAGTGAACTGGGTGAAGTGAATTCAAATTCAAATTCAAGTATTTTATTAACCTCCAAGATCGGAGAGTATAAAATGAAATAAATACAAACTAATTGGCCCAACATATAACACTACAAAAAAAATACAATCTGGCCAAAAATACTAGATACACAAGAAAATAAAATTATGCACACGCGTTAAACTATAATAACTCTTTAACCGCTAAATATAAATATTAATATTGTTAAATATAAAATTAGATATAAATATTGAATTAAAAAAAATGTCTTATTTTCAGGCTTGCTACCAAAGAACAGAAGCGGAAGGAATTGTATGCTCGCCAGGGACGAGGGAGCCAGTTTGCCTCGAAAAAGGACAGGGACGTCTGGATCAAGAATGAATTAAAGTAAGTAACCCATCCTAGCTTCTGTATACACATAATAACGTTTGCTTATTCAACTGAAAGGCCATAGACAAGGGTTTATTTAAAAAAAAAATTAGACTCTTCAATGCCCAGAGGGTAGCCTGTAAGGGACTAATTACCCTTAATATATGCAAGAATAAATAAGGGAGAGAATTGAGAAGACTCGACTCAAGCTGGCCGGATTCCTTTCTAGCCGGTCTCAAAAACCGGGGGTGGAGCCTGGGTGTGGCTTCGCGTGTTGCCTCTTGCAGTATTAGGTGTTACCTCCAGAGCAAACGTGATGAAGCAGTCAGAAAGGCGGGAATTTTCAAACACTGCTGATTTCCGAGGATTATACCAAGAATAAATAAGGGGAGAATTTAAAAGACAAAAATAAAGGCAGAAAAGGACCGACAGCAATTTCGACTGAAAGTTCAAGTTTGAAGAAAGGAAGGAACGTACTACGGTACCAAATGTTTTACTGTAGGCTTAGAAAATCAGTTAGAATATCCGTCGCTGGAGAAGTGAGAAGAAAAATTCACTCTTTTTTTTTCATACACAAATATTCATTTAATCTGTCTGGCAGGTCCTGAGTGTACGTGTCCGTATCATTTCCAATAATCAGTTATTAGGCTGGTGTAAGACTAGGATTTATTGTTTTTCGCAACTATCCGAGAAAATGGTGTAAATTTTGTGTAGTGAATACAACCAGGGACCCATGAATATCATGCGTTTTCATCATTCAAATTTGAATTTTAGGCATAAATGGCGAGATGTACTCAAAGAGTTATTCTGTTTCGTTTTAAGTTGTATCAGGGAAACCATGAATTTCCTGTGCTGACTTGATGGCAAGTCATCACCACACAAATAAACTGTTACACCTGTTACTAAAACTCTTACATAAACCAAGTTAAACTTTCTGTCGTAAGTCTAAACGCTTCAGCCACATATTTGCATACTTCTACGGTGAAGCTGGGGTTCGTAGATTTCAGGAACCCCGTCATATGCGACCCCGAACAAGTTTTTACCCTCAATTGCGAAAGCGCTTGGCACTTAAAGAGAGTGGGTGCTTGTGTTTATCTCCGTTTGCCCGTCCTGGCTTGATCTTGTACTGCATAAAGGGTTGTCTCTAAGGGGGTACTCCTGAACCTTCACCTAGAAGAATGTCCACGAGAAAAGGTCTCTGTGACACAACTTCCCAGCTGATCGTTCTTCCAACAAGTTCAAGAATAGCCCACTGGGTCCAAGTTGCCGTTTTCTGAATTTTGCTGCGCTAATTGTTTTTTTGCAATGTTCTGAAGAGGTAAGGTTAGTTCGAACGTTGTGGGCTGATCGGTATTTTAAAAATCCAAAACACCCACTCATATGTCCTTATGCTACCAAATTACAGCTCCGGACACCGAATTATACCTCCACCCCGTTCCGTATTTTTCCTTCATCAGATTCCTTTCCAATACACAAAGAGGTCTTCTCAGACGATCTTGAGTTCTTGAAAAAGGGACTGCTAGACGTATTCTTTACGCCTTGTATTGACAGTTTCAACCATAGAAGTGGAGAAACTCGAGTGTCACAAGATATTCGTATCCCCGCTCTTGCTCTTTCTGAGTGGATGTTGGATAGGAAATGATATGTCGCTACCTTCTTAAGTTTTATCTCTGGCCCCTATCTGTTCCGGTCTCCAGAAACTTCTCCAGGTTTCCATAAAACTCTTCCCTGTCACATTCGATCCGATCCGTTGAGTGTTGCGAAATTCCGGCCCCATTTCATTTGCGGCCACACTGTTTCAAGCTGCGGATTCATGATCGGGATTTCCAGGTTTCCAGATATTACATTGCTAATTATTCAATGATGGGACATTTCGCTGATGGAAGGAAATTAAGAATCCCGGCGTCACCGAATCGCATCCATGTGGTGAGCGGAGAGGTTAGTCGCTTGCGAGCACCGAAGTGAAGGAAGTGAATGTAGATGTGTTTTTTACTGTTTTTGGCACTTTCGTAGAAGGAAAAAGTTGCTGGTATCACGATATTACTATAATTTAATAATAATAATTCGTTCAAATCCAATATTATCTTTTTACAAAAATTGTGATGGATTGTCACATAGTCACAAATGGTTACACATATGTTGCAATTTAAAATAAGTACGTTAACAAACATAACAGCAAAATAAATCAATTTATATTTGGAATGATAATGTTACAATTTAAAATAAAATACGGTAACAGAGATAAAGGATTTGGTTTTAAGGTTTAAGAAACGTCGCAATTTGAGACCCGTTTTAACATATATGTCATGGATTTTGTAATTGTAAGATTACATTAAATAAAATAATTTGTATTAAAAAGAGATTAAAGAAGTAAAATATCATATAATGTTATAATATTATTTACTTTTTGTAAGTTCATTATTGCGGCAAAAACTGAACTGTTTTAGAGTCAGTAGGCTATAGGGCTTCATGTATGGCTACGTTTCTCTCAAACTGTATTTTCTTGTTGTCGGTATCATTTTAAACTCGTGTATATAACAAACACAATAAAACGATAAATACCCATAAGAAGGAACATCCCTTGGTAGAGTTTGCCACCCGACCTGCAAGAGCGGCCTCAGTGGCGATTCCGAAACTCCAACCGGTTAAATGTGACCATGTACGATACGAAAAGACATTTGTACCGTCTTTCGTGGATATTTTTAATCTTTATTACTGTTTGTATTTGTATATATTGACGATTTCGACAAATTTGGCTTTTACCACAGTTTTACCATGATAGTTCGGAAAGAATAAAAGTGATATCTATCATCTATTCAGTTCCTTTTTATTTGCATCTCATTCTTCCTCAGTGCTTCTCCGTATCTCCACTTAAAGTAGTATTCAAACTTCATTTCCAACAGTATTATTCACGTCAAAGAGAACTCCATTTTCTCAACAATCTGGCTGACTGGAACTCGATTCTCCAGTCTGCTCGAATTATTTGGATTTTCGTATTCCGGCCACGCTGTAGGGAATTGCGGATCGTATTCGCTCTAATTTGGGAAATCCTTCCGTCGCGAAATCATCATTATTGTCTACCTCCATCTCGATTGTGCTTTTGTCATAGCTATCCCCTATTGAGAGCTAATTGTTCCTTTTTTTATCGAAGTTTCGTTCGCGGATGGCTTGGCCGGTTGCTTTATTTTCGTTTTCAAACTTCGTCCAAGTTCACCATTTGCTTAATTGGCGTTTTTCAGACTCCGGCGATCCTAGCCTGGTCGTCGTTTCATCCACCGTGCAGGCAAACTTCAAACAAGTTTGACGTTTAAAAGTTTAAAGAACAACACCAAAGGTTTCGATGGGAACCAAAAAATGTAATATTTGATCCAGACAACTAGGTCTTGTCTTCGTCAGGCTAATCATCTGAGAAAACCAAGTTCAGATATACCTATATAAGCCATATCTATTTTGACGGTACTGATCGAAACTTCCTGCTTTACTTCTGCCAAATTTCCGGTTTCGGCCGAATTCCGAGCGAACTACTTGTCCAGCAAAAGAAAAGTAAGTTCAGAAACGAATTCAGCGTATCTCCTTATCCCTATAAAGAACATCTGATCAACTTCAAATAAAACTTTAACTTATAAAAAAAAATCCGGTTTCAACCGGATTCCGGACGAACTATATGTCCGGGTAAAAATGATTGTCATATACAGATTCAGCGCCTCTTCTTACCATCAAATGTGTCATCTAATCAACTTCAAATAAAACTTTTGCTTTTAACAAATTTTCCGGTTTTGGCCGGATTCCGGGCGAACTACTTGTTCATGTATATGGCCTCTGGCTTTGAATACAGATTATTATACAGGGACTTACTAAGCTAGCTGCGGCAGGCCTTGTCCCTTATGCACTGTAATCATGCGCTTACGCACTGTAAAAGTTCGCCTTTTTTACGTGTAGACTAACGACACACCGGCAGGAGGTCGTGCGTTCGATTCCTAGTCCCGTCACACAAACTTTTTACTTTTTTTTTTTACTAACTCAAAAGTCGAATTCTCATGGAACTGCCCTGAAACTGCAATGGTCGTAACCAGAAATTTTCTTACTCTCAATATCGACTCAGGGTACATTCTTGATATGTCAGCTAGCTCCCCGAGTCAAGTTTTCTGTTCCTTTAAGCAAACGACACCACCTAAGGGCTACGATAAAAAGACAAAAGGTGTCGATGGGATCCCAAAAATCTAATATATAGTGTAGATAAGTCAATCCTTTTTCCTTGTAATATTTAGAAACAGATCAAAGTTTAAAGTTTAAAAGCCCTTCGCGAAGCCCTTCTAGCAAACGATTCTTACTTACCAGTCTATCTCCCCGTGATAGACATGGTACCGTATCTCTTACCATGAAATACACCGGCAAAAAATATAAGGTATACCAAATAGCAAAAGTTGGCAACCCCTCATCACCAAAGATTCTAGCAACCGATTCTTACTTACGAGTCAATGTCCTCGTGATAGGCGTGGTACCAAATTGTTCGTACCATATAAAGCACAGGAAACAAATTGTAGGTTCACCAAGGAGACAAAACTGCTAACTAATTTTTACCAACTGTTTTTTGCAAAAAAACGACTATTTTGACGAAAAAAAGAAGGATTTTAAGAAAAGCTGGTTTGTATGGAATCGACTATTTTTGCGAAAAAATTGACTGTTTTGGAGGAAAATCTACTGTTTTTAAATCGACCCATCTACGAACTTGGCCTGTACTTTGACCCAAAGGATCTTCACACCAAGTTTGGACAAAATATCTCAATCCCTCCGAGAGTTGTCGCGCTAACAGACAGACGGACGACGGACAACTTTACGAAATCATAGGTATTCTGTCACTTTCGTTTTGGGATCCCAAAAACAACACTTGCAAGCTCCTCGTGTCCTCGTGTGTGATGGGTCTAGGCGAAAACCCCCCCGGCGAAACCCCCCCCCGGACAAAACCCCCCCGCCAAAACCCCCCCGCCAAAACCCCCCCGGCTAAAACCCCCCGACCAAACCCCCCCCGGTACCAAAACCCCCCCGCATAAGAAAAGACGGGTATGTAAGAGTAGAGTAACTGGTAGGTAGAGAGTAAGAGAAGAATAGGAAACCCCCCCGGTACCAAACCCCCCTCCCCCGGCGAAACCCCCCCCCCCCCCGAATCCTTAGACACTCGCACATATTTAGACTGGGATTTCCTGGGCAACAAAACGAACAACCGTGTGACAGTTTTACCATTGACAAGCACGAGTAAGGTGAAGAGCTGGTAGAATATTTCTGGGACTATCTTGAAAGTGCTATCACAAAACGAGCTCAACCTCTCCCTTGACCCAAAGGATCCTCCCATCAAGTCTTACAAAATATCTCATTCCCTTCGAGAGTTATCCTGCTCACAGACGGAAAGCAGGACAACTTTTGCGGTGTCATAGGTATCCCTCCACTTACTGCCCGTCTTCGAGTTTCTGGTATGAATCAGGGATAACTAAAGAGCAATCAGGCAAGGGGAGCTTCACATTGCACCAATGGGTGGCATCCTAACTGCAGCTTCCTCGCCAAAAGGGGAGGCATTGGGAAAGGATTTGCTGGGGGGGGGTCGTTACACTGAGTGGAACTGGCTTTGATTTGATCATTCACATTTAAAACCTCACTGATAACACCTTCAGTTGAATGCGGGTGTTTGGTGACTTCAGCAATTAGTCTGTCACCATCAACCCTCACCTTCGCCTTACACTCCCTTTGTTTCTCATTGTTCTGATACCCACTGTACTTCAGACATTATTGTAGAGTCAAGTTTGCGAAAGAAGTTTATTCTACTCTTACTCTCTACCTACCAGTTACTCTACTCTTGCATACCCGTCTTTTTTTATGCGGGGGGGTTTTGGTACCGGGGGGTTTTGGTACCGGGGGGGTTTTGGTCGGGGGGGGGGTTTGGTACCGGGGAGGTTTTGGTCGGGGGGGGGGGGTTTGGTAACGGGGGGTTTTAGCCGGGGGGGGTTTGGCGGGGGGGTTTTCGCCGGGGGGGTTTTAGCCGGAACCGGCTCGGTTTTAGCCGGGGGTTTGTCGATGGACCTTGAAGCTTTCGGTGAAGTTTGCGTTGTTTGATTGGCAAAACTCACTTCGGCCGAAAAGCGATAAAGCGAAACGAAACAATGACGAAAGGCGGGATTTCAGAAGGCTATTATTCCGTAAGGGAGGTCCTGATAATATAAAAGGCAGACTAAGAAAGAGCGGTCCTTTAAGAACATTGTTCAAAGTCTTCAGAGCGGAAAAATCGGTTTGGTGCTCCCAAATACAAACTGCAGTTTATCTCAGCTTTCGTTAATAGATCTCCAAACGGCGTAGCAGTCTAATGACGCGGACAAACGATTAGGCCCTGCGGTTGTGGACTGGAACACCTGCCAGGATTTTCGCCACATCATCAGTTCCATACGGAATTTTTTTATAACTTTATGACTTGGTGCTGAAAATCCGACCGGAAAAACCTGATCGTCTATTCACACCATAAACGGGCGAAAAGCAAAGTAATTTAATTTACTGCAGAAGCTGTCACATGCAATTGGACCAAAATACGTACTTCGAGCTCACTTCAAAAACAAGTTTTTTCTTTCCAGGGCATTAAACAGAGCTATTAAGGAAAAAGAGGACCAGATTGAAAAACTAGAGGACCAGATCAAGAGAGACAGCGACCGGAAGGTTGAACTGGAACGCCGTGTCGAGGTAAGCCATCGCCCAGGACCACCAAGAGATGATGTTTGGTCGTGCTAGAAGCAAATCATCTGAGAGTTTATTCCCGGGATTCCGACATTTCTTGAGAAAGAGTTCTTATCTCGAAACTCGACTCTCGTCTGGATTTAATACTGTTGCTCTTCCTCGGGTGCATATCTGTAGCTCGGCTTTCCCTCCTTGACTTCTTCAAACCTTTCTTACATCAGAACTTTTTTATATATTTGTTAATTAGTGGCTCTGCAAGCACAACCATTACCATTCAAATCGGTCGATGATACATTATCTGGATTTGAAGGACCCTATCAAGGTGAGCTCGAAAAAAAACAAACATTAAAAACGCCTGTAATTGGTATCTTTGCAGGCATCTGAAACAAATATAGGCCGTTTAGTTTTTGCCCCCTTTTTTTCTTCGGTCGTAATCGTTTTTCATTGATATAGACTTGTATGTCTTAAGATTAAAAAATGTCAGGATTCGAACCGTAAGGGTATACTTATTTATTTATTATTTTACCTGTCCGCTCAGTTTGGTGGACTAAAAGTCTTCAGATTAATAAACTTCAGGAGCAATTTAACAAATAATACTCTAGAATTATAGTTTCGTCGGTTGCGTTATCACAAAGTTTAGACTTTTAGCTTCGTGAAGAAGATGAAAAGAAGTACTGAAAAACCGCCAAATCAAAATTTCATGGGGCTAATCAGTTTACAATCAATAAATGATAATGAATTTCCCCAAGGAGCTCGAAGGGCCATGTCGGGAAAGATAAAACTATAATAACACCAGTACACTGTGCAGTCCCATGATAACAGTCCTATCCTACCCAGTGCAAAAATTTGCTGGTATTCCCCTGACGTTAAACGAAAAAAGTTCCAACCGTGCGATATCACTTGATATCGCACAGCCAGCCGTGCGATATCAAGTGATAACGCACGGCCAGCCATGCGATATCAAGTGATATCGCACGGTTGGAACTTTTTCTTTTAACATCGAATACCAGAAAATTAAAACAAGTGTACTAGTGTTATTTGGAAAATTTGGCCCTTGGGCAGCAGTAAAGTTGCAGTCTAGACCACCTTTTAGTAATGATAGCCAACACAAAAAAGCACCATGCGAAAGTACCAAGTGGAGTGATGTGGTAAAGTCAGGATGAGTGATAACAACCTGCTAACAATCAAGAACCATTAGCCTAGGTAAACAGCCATGCCTCACCTCTTAGATCTTGGAAATTCTCATCTTGGAACAAATCTGGCAAAAGCAAAAGAAGTGCGTTTTGATCTTTCAATTAAATTGCCCTGAAGCACAAAACGCTAGTCAACTCTCCTTCCCGCTGCGTAGATCTGCGTATCATACAACGTTTAATCTAGTAATGTTCGCTTCTTCATCATATCATCAACGCAACGGAACCGGCCCTGTTTACCTTTTCCCTAAGTAGGAAAGATCGGACACTCTTCAAAAAGCGCGTCATAGAAAATCGACGGTCTATAGCCACCGAGCGGTAGGCTCGTCGTGAGAATTGTTCAAGATGTTTCTGACGCTAGATGGTACCACAACAAATCTTAACGAAACTTCTCTACCGAATTGAACTGAACCGTTTTGATGATGGATTAAAGGTGAATCATCTACACTTTTCGGTTTTTCTGGCAAAGATTGTAAGAGGCGTTACTAGCTACTAGCAATATTAGCATTAAGTTTTAAGAAAAGATTGAAATAAAACAGTTGCTTTTTTTACCGAATTTCCGCCAGGAGGTATCATGGGGCTGCACAGTGTACTAGTGTTATAATCATTATCGCCCTTGCTTTTCTTCGGGTGATAAGGGTGATAATATATAATAACAGCATATATTACTCACAGATTCTAATTATGTATTATAATCACCAAAAATAAACCAATTTATCTCCGATTCTTATTACCTCTTACCCTCTTAGTTTAACTGAAAAACCAACTTATTTTTGGATCATTTAACTGAACACACTGTATTATTTAAATTGTGTTAAGGGATCGTTTTAATTCTCACTATTTACTCCCTTATTTCGTTCAGAATATCTACGGCCGGCCTTACAATGCAAAATTCTACCATGACGCGGGAAATTTGAATCTTAATGCAAACGCGGCTTTTCAGTGGCCAGTGGTCAGCTCGCGGAAGGTGGCTCACTGCCTGGCCACTTATTTTTCGTAAATCGTTTTCGTCAAGCATACAACACAGGTAAAAGCTCATAGAGGTACCAGAAATCTGACAGGGAAATTCCACTATATTAAAATCGATTATTGAATAGCAGAGTAACGAAGTGTCGCATTTTCATCGGGTCTTCAAGTGAATAAGTGATGGGTAACTAGATTGTCGCATCTCATCCCTTTTCAGTTAAACTTTAACCACTATATCCTTGCTCCTTACCCAAAAAACGCCACCGATACTCCATAGCCTGGATCAGAATATAATATGATATTGAGTGTGTTCCACCCTACTTACCGTAGTTACTACGCATGACGTCACGAATTTTGGTTATTTTGCATCAAGGCTGGAACGCTTTTTTTTAATTTTCGGTAAAACGTCACTCCGCGGGGTAATCCAGCCAATCACGTTACAGAGATCCGTAGTTGCTACGCTCTGGAGCATGGTAAGCAAATAGTTAGTATTAGTTACTATTTCGAGAAGGTTGGGACGGTCAGCGTAGTAACTTTTCGTGAGGCTGGAACGGAAATAATAACTAATAGTTACTATTGGTAGAGGGGTGGAATACGCTCGTGAAATGTAAGCATCGAAAACAAATTATTATATCCTTGCTCCTTACCCCGAAAAATGCTCCCGATGCTCCATAGCCTGAATGAGAAATGTGATATGATATGGATTTATTACCTGCCAAAACTATACAAAGTAGCCTGCAATAGGGGCAGAGTATAAACCGAGTGTAGACCTATCTAACCTTGCACATGATATGGCATGTTCTACAAAACCAAGAGCGTGTTCCACTCCTCTATCAATAGTAACTATTAGTTACTATTTCCGTTCCAGCCTCACGAAAAGTTACTACGCGCGCTGACCGTTCCAACCTTCTCGAAATAGTACCTAATAGTAACTATTGCTTACCACGCCCGGGAGCGTAGTAAGCGTGGTAACTACGGATCTCTGTAACGTCATTGGCTGGATTATCCCGTGGAGTGATATTTTACCGAAAATTTCAAAATTCGTGACGTCAACTACGGTAAGTAGGATGGAACACGCTCCGAAGGTTACTGGATGACCGATGTGAGGACACCCTGTGCCTAGCATTTTATTTTTATTTAGGCTAACAGCATATTCAATTCAAAGGAGGGAGCCTCACCCTTTTAGAACGTTAAATATGGATGTAAATAAATCTTTGGGAACCTGGTTAGCACCATCGACTCCAGAATTGGAGTCCCTTAAGTACACACAACGCACTTACTTTTAATGCTAAAGTACAGAACGTTGAAACCTCCTTTAGCACTTCAGTGATATGTTTTAGTTGAATGCTCAAAGTGTACCACTAGTCTTTATGTACAAAGGTGTAGTGTCTTTCTGAGATGGTGCGCAGATGGAATAAGAAATAAAGCGAATTGAAATATTTCGCGGCGTTACAAGCATTCAAAATAGAGGTTTCTTTGGAGCGGGTCGGTTCTTGGGTACATTTGACTTATGCGAGACTGATCCGAGTGTTTGTTGTTCTTTATTGCGGCTTCTTCTGGCCCTGAAGTCATCCTGAACGCCGAATATGTTCACACAAATGTTGAGAAAAATATTTTTGGAAAAACAACGAACCAGAACCTGAAAAGTATAATTGAACACCACTATTTTGAAAGATAAGTGCTATCTTCGGGCCTCCGCGTTGGGCTTTTCAGCGAATGGAAACACATTACTGTCCTTTGTTGTATCAGATTGTCATTAGCTCTGCAGCATTAAGGAAACCAATCCCAGCATCCATGTGAATTCTCTTCATCTGCCAGTCAATACGCTTTCATCTCGCCTTGCTCCTTAGTAACCTTAATAGGCTTATCCACGGAATTCTAATTTAATTTCATCAGATAGTCTATAGCATGGACTAAAATAGAACTGTGGAACCCAAAGCTTGATAATGTCGTGTAATTTGGGGGAGGTGTTGTTGCTTTGCGTGTTGTTGTTGTCGGTGCTCGGCCGATACCGGCACCTGCCGACACCAGTCGCTAGATTCATATTTTTTTTTTTGTATTCAGATTCAGATTATTTACAAAATTAATTCCAAGAACAAATTGCATGTCCGCCTAAAAAAAAAAGAGCTGTAAGCTCATATGGCACTTGCATGGGTTGAGATGTATTATTTGATCAAAAGTAATTTTCGACTGTGCGGTTCAGATGCGCACTTTAAGGGAGCTAGAGAAAAAGTATTTTATCGTTGAACTTGGCTGTGATGATGCAAAAGGCACTAGAAATTCATCTGTAAGCAAGACCCTTGAGGCAAAAACGATAGCAGGCTCTTAGGGATCATTGATATATACGTATGATCAAAAGTATTTTTTTTCCACTAATGCGGTAAAATGCGCACTTTAAGGGTGCTAGAATTTTTTTTTTTGCAAAACCCTTGTGGCACAAATGATCATGGGTTGAGATGTATCGTTTGATAAAAAGTACTTTTCGACCTTGCGGTTAAGATGACACTTTAAGGGAGCTAGAACTTTATTTGAAAGCAAAAACCTTGAGGCAAAAATGATAATGGGCTCATGGGGATCATGGAAATGCATATTTTGCTTAAAAGTATTTTTCTTAATTTGCGGTCATGATTAGTACTTTAAGGAATGGTCGGATTTGAAAAGTGGCGATTTCTAAGCCAACCTTGTCCAATTTCTAATATTCCAGCCAAATTTCATCGTCCTAGCACATCTGGAAGTACCTTAACTCGGGATCACCGGAATTCCGGACCCGCCCCTCAAACTCCCCCCACAGTCGCCGGATCCAATCCGGTTCGGTTTTGGACATGTTTGTTATTCCCACAAAGTTCCATCCCGATCTCTCCAGTCCAATCCGGTCACGTATTCCCCCCCCCCCCCAATTGTTGTCGGATCCGGTCCGGACATGAAAAAGATCACCACAGGCACGCCCTCTGTTCAGTTATTAAATTTCACTCCAATCCGATCACCCGTTCCAAAGTTACGCATGGCTAAATATTCCGGATTCCCACTCCCTCCGATCCCCCCCACGACTATCGGATCGAGTGAATTTTTATTTACAAGTCAGTTTGATCGGGTCCCTGATACGCCTCCCAAGTTTCGTCGTGAAAATCCCAAAAACTGTCATCACCAGAATTCCGAGAAACTCCCCTCCATCCCCCCCCCCAAGTGTCCGGGTCCAGTCCAAACATGTAAACGATTTATCTGGAGCAGATTCTTGTTCTTCCCAGCAAGTTTTACTCCGATCCCTCCATTATAACCGTTTCTCGAAATTTCCGGTCTCCCCCACCCCAACTCCCCCATAGCTGTCGAATCCGGTTCGGACTTCAGATGGAACATCAGAGATATGTCATTCATTCAGGTACTAAGTTTCGTCCCAATCCGATCAACCGTTCGAAAGTTACACAACACTCACTTTTCCATATTCCCCCGCACTGCACCACATATACAAACCCCTTTGACCCTCGAATGCACTAGCTCTTTCCAATGTTAACAGAGCGATCCGATGCAAAGAGTGACGTCACGCCGCGCGCAGACCTACTAGTGTGGAGAAAGGGGTAGGGTTTTTACAAAAACTACTAAATTCTCATGATTCCCCCGCCCTCTTCTCCCTCCACGGTGGTCGGATCGGGGAAGTGACTATTTGCAAGTTAGTTTGGTCGGGTCCCTAATATGCCTGCCAAGTTTCATCGTCCTAGCACATCTGGAAGTACCCTAACTCGAGATCACCGGACTGACCGACCGACCGACAGACCGACAGACCGACAGACCGACAGACCGACCGACCGACCGACGGAAAAGTGATCGGTATATGGCACTTGGCCGGAAGGCAAGTGCCATAAAAAGCCATGCGGCCTATGGGATCGAACAGAAACTACTGGTTGCGTCGTGTTCAGGATGTTTAGAAGTGGGAATTGCAAAATTTGTGGCTGGTACCGGTGCCGGCATCACTGATTTTGACCAGTGACTCGCACACAATTGGTCGATACAAAATGAGTGTTTTTTTTTCTTTTTATTACCAATTTTGACATGGCAAGCGTTTTGTACGAATAAATTATTATGATCTGGCTACTATAAAAACTTTCCATCTACCCATATTTCCATATTCAGATTTGATACGATTCAGTGCAAAAAGCGAGACAGTTCAAGAACTCGATTAGGATGGAAGAAAAACGACCAAAGTTTAACATTGTTATCATGGCTAGGATACATCGTATCATCGGTTAAAATGGCTCTAGCGATTAGAGGAGCAGAACGGATCAGTAGGATAGAAAGCAACACTAGGGAGTAGCGCTATGACATATTCTTTCCATGCTTCACAATCGTGCCATACTTGTAGCGTCGCCCACTACGCATGTGGTATTTAAAGCGGGACAAACTTGTGGGTTTAGAAATTTCTAGAAAAGCTAAGATAGGTCTATACACATCGAAGAAACAGGGGAGGTTGTATCCGTTTTTGAGAATTTTAAGTTGTTGGAGCCAGCGCTGGTGCACGACTGATTGATTTTCAGTAGGGATGTTCACCATCGCTAGTGGTGCTAATGTCGCTGCTATTCGACTGTGTGTCACTTTTTTCTAGTCTTGGCGCTATTCTCTAGTGTTATTTTCTTGGTGCAACTTAGAATTTTCGTCGTTTTAGGAACTTACAGCTGAGATGGAGACCCATAGGCAGAGCATTGAGGATCATAATAGAGGATTTTACGAGATGAAGAAGAGGAAGGACCAACTTGCAAGCGAGAAAAAGTAAGTAAAATTCTTTGACAGTTTCGCGGGAAATGGTTTTCCCACTCCCATTTATAAATAATAAACTGAAAGACAAAACTGCGCCTCAGTCGGGATTGGAACCCAGGACCTTCTGCTTACAAGGCAGACGATCTACCGCTGAGTTACTGCCCGATGAAAAATTCTTGGACTGTGTTTGTATGGTAGTTGTACGAAAAAGTTGCATGTTATGTAGTAGTATGGAATACTTTGATTTAACATGCCTCCGACTGCGTTAATCTTAAAGTTTAACTGAAAAGCCAACTTATTTTTGTGTCATTTACTTGAATTCACTGAATTATTTGGATTCTGCAAAGGGATTTTTTTGTTTTCCACTATCTGCTCTAGTTATGACGTTCAGAATATCTGCGGCCGTCCCCACAGCGAAAATTCTACTATGACGCGGGAAATTTTTATCTTAACACAAACAAGGCTTTTCAGTGGGCAGTGGAGAAGAATTGCTTAGTGCCTGAACAAAAAAAAAGTCATAAATCTTTCTTGTAAGGCATACAACAAATTAGAGGTACCACATCTCACACGGAAATTCCACTATTTGAAAATCGATTATTCCTGAATAGCGGAACAACCAAGTAACGCATTTTCAGCGGGTATTCAAGCCAATTAAAGTGAATAAGTGATGGGTAACTAGATTGTCCTATCCCAGTCCTTTTCGGTTAAACTTTAAGCAGTAGTATCCGATAGCATCCAGTCTTGCTGTAGTAGCATCCAGTTTGCTAGTAGTAGCATGCATTGGCAACAGTTACTACTGCATGCTACTTTTTCGTACAACTCCATACGACCAATTCTCGAAAAATTTTCATCTGGTGACTGGTGAGGAGCACTTTTGTCTTTCAGTCACTGTTTATAGATGTTTTTGTCTCATCGGCGTCTTCCCTATCAAAATAAATCTTTGCTGTTATTAGGTTTCCACCACGAGTCCCCGCTCTGGTTTTTAAACGAGGCTCCGACGTTGGAGTCGATTTCCAAATTCAGCACAAACAAATTTATTTGAGGTTTATTTGCCATGGTAAAATTTCTTTGTAGAATATTCCATCTTTACGTAACATCTGTCCGCCATTCCAGTATCGATATCTCGTCTTAAAAAGCCCCCCCCCCCCTCCACCCACCCTTTACATAGCGCGGTTTAAAAGAAAAATATGACAGTGGTTCGACTAATAATATTTTGTTTAGGCAGACATAGGTTTAGTCGGAGGTATGAAATATACAAACCAATCAGAGACCAATGTTTTCGGTTCAAGTACTATCGCTGTGCGATGGATGCTGATAGGAGGCAAACATAGAATAATCCGATTGGGGCGCTGAACCAGGAAGGCCCATTCGAAGCCGAAAATGAAAAGCTTGTGTTCGACACTCAGAGTTTTTTTTGTTACATCGGTGCGAATCGGAGGCAAATTGGTTTCCGTGTTGGATGGCCATAAAGATAAGCTTGTCACAGGGGACAGTGTCTCGAATGCAGTCGGCTCTGGCACAAGAAAAAGTCAGTCAAATATCAGTAGGATACGTCAGCGAAATTCGAGGATTCAATGATTGGATTTCTTTCTCTCATAGCGAAAAGACAAGTGATAGGGCAAGAACATGTGGACGGATGTTATCTGTCGACGAAAAATGCTTCGGAAAAGAATGGACGGATCAGTTAGGAAAGATTGGTTGACTGTAATAAGTAGGCTACTAATTCCTTTAAAGGATGTGTCGAACTGATAATAGTTGCGTTTTTGTAGATACCGTGATGTCTGTTACCACGGTAACTGGATCTGCAATTAGTCATTTTTACAGTTACCGTGGTATCTGATACAGGGTTAATCTGCAAAAACAACAATTGCCGAAATTGCGCTTTTCGAAGTCATCCCAAAAGAAAACTGATATTCAGTCACATCACTAATCCAAGCGCCAAACTTTTTTCCCACCAATTTGACAAAAAATGATGAAAGTGAGATGACTTTTTCAGATACCACGGGCACGATCAGTTACCACGGTCGGACCGTGGTGTCTGAAAATCAGATACCACGATAACTGCAAAAACGCCTTTTGACCGTGGTATCAGATGCCACGATAACTGCAAAAACGACTTTAGACTCATGGTATCAGATACCATGGTATCTGCAAAAACTAATATTTATACAGTTGAGGCATAACTTTCACTTTTAGCTTTATGGTCCGGGATTGGTACTGGCAAAATGTCTATCTGCTTCCCAAAGATCTGCATCGCGAATCCCTTTTGTGTGATCATACGTCATGACTTTCTGATTTAGTGCTGCTATGATTCCCCGGTTCCGGCTAATCACCCCCCCCCCCCTAAGAAACCCCGATACCCCTCCCCCCGACTACCTTCCTGGCGAAACCCCCGGTTACCAGAACCCCACACACACAGTGTTCATTAAATGCAATATATTTTTTATGAAAATTATATATAGAGGCGAGCGGCCAGCGAGCCGCCGTCATGCGTTTACATTTAACTCGCGACTATAGTGAAAATCCTTGCGTGCTCGCAGGCAAAACTTTAGTTTTTAACGAGAATTTCTACCTATATATTTCCATTCGGGGGGGGGGGGGCGAGACCCGTGATTCCCGTTGTAACCCGTGTGGGTACCAAACCAGTTGCCAACCCTTGTACTTTGAACTTGAGCAACAGAAAATGGAGAGTTCTCTCCGCAATCAACGTGGACGAAAAAGATCGCGGGAAACTTGAATTTCCGGGATACCGAAGGGATGGAGCTTCAGTAGAGTTATGCTCATTACAACACTTACCTACACGTTTATGTATTTATTTTATATCTATCCGCCGGAATAGGCTATGACATTACAAAGAGAAAAGCACAAGAATTTGACAACCTTAGTATCGTAATATGCTTGCCATTTAGTTTGAACGCCATCTTCTGGATGAAACTACGAGCGGCGTAGCAAAAGATGCAAAATTTAAAAGAGACGAAAATTAAGACCAAACACACACTGGAAATAAAATAAAAGTTTTCGGCAGGTATTTTGCAGTAAAAGTTGTTTTCGCGTTTTGTTTCGGATAGGTACCTAAGTAATGGGTATCTCAGGCATGTTCGGTTGAACTTTAAATTTCGAAGCTCAAAAACAGTTTTTAAGAAGATATTCCTTTATAACTTTTCTCGAACAGGTATGCAATGTATATCTTTCTATGCCCCACAGGTGGTTATATTTTGACAATAAATTTCAGGGAGGTTCAATAGGTTGGATGAGATGTCGTATCAGCCTCCAGAGAGGATGATACGAAGCCGTATCAGCATCCAGAGAGGATGATACGAAGCCGTAACAGCCTCCGCAGATGTTCATCGAACACTTTTCTTCAAATACTGAATTCATCGAGCACTTTACCTCAAATATGGAAAAGTAGAAGCTGACCTCCAAAAAATAAATTAAAAACAATACTTTGAATAAAATAAGAACTAAAATAAATTTTGAAAAATGACAGAACTTCTTACTCTTTTAGACAACCAGCCTATGGCCCAGGTCATACCTTGTCACAGTCAGATTCCGCTTAAAATACAGCTTGTCAACTGAAAGAACATCCTACTATCCCTTGATTTCCAAAAGCTAGTTATTCAGCACTGAAAAAATGACAGAACATTTTACTCTCTTAGAAAACCAGCCTATGCCTTATGTCATACCTTTTCACGTTCAGATTTCCACTGAAAATACAGCTTGTCAACTGAAACAACACCCTACTTTCCAAAACGGTAGTTAATGAGCACTTCACTCTGTCTTTGAGTGAGGAAAGGTCTCATATAAATTTCAAACACCACGTGATTATCGTAATGCACGTTCTCGCTGGATTTCAAACTTTTCGCGCGAAGCTATCAAGTCTTCTGCCTGGTATCAAATATATTAAACGCGTGTGAACACAGTCGGAGTGTATTTAGACCCTTGGTCACACTAGGCCAGCACTAGGCTCATAAACGGCATAGATTTGAGGAAAAGACTCTACTGTTTTGCGCAGATTCGCAAAACGTTGTGCGGTCGCCCGTGAGGATTTGGAACACCAATTTTCTTACTTTTTTTTTTGCAGCCCCGAAGAGCTTTTTTTTTTTGAATCTACTTGTCTACAGACACTTCGGTGCCCTATTTTGCGCAGACAATAGCCTAGTGTAGTTTGACCATGATCTTAGGGAATACTGCGTCAGTAGGAACAGAAAAACATGTTCAAAAAAGTTATAAAGCATATTGTAACTGTCAATACCTGTTCGAAAAAGTTATAATAGTTAACATACCTCCATCTCGGTTGATATCGGAATAACAATCTCGACAGCCATTCAAAAATATCAACATCGCTCCGCTCGGCTGATATTTTTCATAACCTGCCTCGCCTTCGGCTCGGACAGGTTATTTTCGGTGGCCGTCTCGTTGTTATTTTTGATATCAACCGCGATGTCTTAACCTTTAGTATATCCTTGAATCTCAGAAGAGGTGGAGACACGGTTTCAAGCAGTACATTATACTGATACTTTCCTGGAACCCATTTCCCTCAAGTATTCCTCTTAAGATGTCATAGGATTCCTGGATACCGGTGGGAATTGCTACTTCTTAAGAAGAAATAAGAATTCTTGAGAATGAAGATGACACGCCCTTGACTCCAAAAGCCTTAGACTTATCCTTAGTTACTCCAAGTGTAAGCTTAAACGCGAGGTCTATCTTTTCTGAAGCTAAGACCCCCTCCCCATTCCCTAAGCTGATAAATCGAGGTCTATGTTTCCCGAAGCTAAGCCGCTCCCGTTCTTGAGCTTATATATCGAGGTCTATGTTTTCCGAAGATAAGACCCCCCCCCTTCCTCCCATCCTTGGATCTGACTATCATTTTGAGGAAGCGGATGATATCTCCCCCGGCCTAGCTTTGACGGAGCAACTAGGATAGGAACTTTTCTAATCTGTGCTTAGGTCATAGAATAACAAACCGCTTTCTATGGAGGTGTCTGTAAGCACATACAAGGTACGATATAAAAAGGAGACCTTTTAAATCTCTGTATTGTTTTTTTGTATCTAGCAGGCGAAGCTCTTAAGCTTTGACAGGTCTACAGGGGGTAATCCGGTCTGATCCCATCTTTGATAATCTGCGTTGTATATTTAAAGTTTAACCGAAAAGGGCTAGGATTGGACATTGAAGTTGCCCATCATTTATTCACTTAAATTGGCTTGAAGACTCGCTGAAAATGAGTTACTTCGTTGTTCCGCTATTCACGAATAATCGATTTTCAAACAGTCGAATTTCCGTGTGCCTCTATGCGCTTGTATTTTTGCTGTATGCCTTACGAGAAAGATTTATCATTTTTTTTTGTTCAGGCACTAAGCAATCTTCACTAATCTCACCACTGCCGACTGAAAAGCCGCATTTGCGTTGAGATTAAAACTTCCCGCGTCATAGTAGAATTTACGCTGTGGGGACGGCTGGAGATATTGAGCCTCATAACTAGAGCAGATAGTGGAAAATCAAAAAATCCCTTTGCAGAATCCAAATAATTCAGTGTATCCAATTAAATGACATACAAATGAGTTGGCTTTTCAGTTAAACTTTAATAGCGCAAAACGCAGCTGAGAGTGACATAGAAAATAGATTTGTTATTGCGATATTTCGACCTTCTGAGGAAGGGTCCTATCAACGTGTAGCTTCAAGAAACGAACCGCAATCCGGACGAGTACCCTTGCCAGTAAGGGCCAAAGTATCGGTAGAAGAAACCTCAGCTGACTTGTGCGTGTATTGCCGTCAGATATGATTTGCAGTCAGTTTGGGCTGAAGAAGTATCATGTGAATGCAGTACTCGTAGAACTAATCTAAGAGCGTGTTCCACCCCTCTACCAATAGTAACTATTAGTTACTATTTCCGTTCCAGCCTCACGAAAAGTTACTACGCTGACCGTTCCAACCTTCTCAAAATAGTAACTAACAGTAACTATTTGCTTACCACGCTCGGGAGCGTAGTTAGCCTAGTAACTACGCTTCTGTGTAACGTGATTGGTCGGAACACCCCGCGGCCTGATATTTGACCGAAAAAATTAAAAAAGCGTTCCAGGCTAGCGTAGTAACCACGGCGACTAGCGTAGTAACTACGGTAAGTAGGGTGGAACAGGCTCTAAAACTACTCTCACCCGTCATTTTGATATATAGAAATCTGCAGTAGCCTACCTTTCCACTCTGGTTCTCCAACTGTTGGATCCATTATTTGCCACAGGCTTCGGATTTTGCGCAGTGTTTACAAAAGTTCGTTGACAAGGTTAAAGTAGTTGATTCATGTGGGCCGAGAAGGTGGGAGACACTATCATTTTACGATGGGTCGAATATTTACAAACACACAGTTACCTTTGGTTTCTCCAAACTCTTCATGGTATCCAAGGTAATCCACAAATTACTTTCACTCTTGAAAACAAGGTCGCCAACTCGCCATTACTCATTAAATATTCACTGATCTCCTGACGCGTGTCAGAGTTATACTAGAATCTTCGAGAAGATCGAGGGGCGTGTAAGAGGATTAAAACAACGAAGTATATCACCCTGTGGACGTTTAGATATGTCAGAAGTAGAAACCTTCGGCCAGTTTGACAATTTTTGGTCTCGGAAGCTGAATATTATTTAGCTTACTTTCAAAATCTCTAAGAAATCGTTATAACGAATTTAGTATAATTTACGGCGTTTGTTTATTGTGATCTGGTTTACATCCTTAATTCTTTCGACTTACGGGAATTATCAAGAAAAAAACAGAAAACAAAATACTCAAAGAAATCGATAATGCAAATAGTTAGTTTGATTTTTCTACACATTTTCCATGTGCCTGATACAATAAAAACAATTTGTTAGATCCATAGTCAAACTATGATCCCAGCCTCCCCATGTCATGCACTTCCGACCCGCGCCACTAGATGACCCGGCGGTCGGATCGAGTCGTGTCTTCATCTTGGGTCTTGGGTGGGGGGGGTTCTAGACGTGGCAAGTGCTAGAATGCTTATGATGCATCTCCTTCAACATTCCAGAAGTTGGAGCCTTGTTCGTCTATGGGTTTAGCAAGGGCAATGGAACAGGGCTCGTGTCTCTCAGTTCTTAAGGAAGAAGGACATGAGAACAGGTTTCGTGCCCTTCGTTGTTTTGGCGAAAGATCCCAAGGACCCCGCCTTTTTTTTCGAGAGATAACCGTCCGTATATTGTGAAGAAATTTAAATTCTTTTCTGGACGCTTTTGAACTGCAGCACCAGCGTTTTCACGCAGTTATTAGTTTTGAGAGTGCTCACAGGAAAATGACAGCGCTGCATAGACGATAACATGGTAATTCAAGAGGTTTTTAACGTATGACAGAAAGATCAAGCGTATGCATATCCTCTTTTCGGTTAATAAATAAACAATTCCTAAGCAGCATCAAGAACAAATAATCTGACAGAACCTCCGTCTCCCTACCTCTGTAATATGACTATGCGGAGTCGAATATTTCCCCATACCCTGTCCGCTACGAACGAGCGGAGGTTACTAGCTTCGCGCCACATTACGTTTTGTTACCTCTACAAATAGCTAAATCGCTGTCAACCCCCGGGAGAGGAAAAGTAGGAGTCGAAGCTGATTGGTTCTTTGGACGCGCTCCAGAGCGGGTCAGCGCGCGGAGTACGCCTCTTGCTAGCCTCCTTCACCATTTCTTGTGCGATGAACAAAGGCGAAGACGGAAGAGGAGTAAACGGGTATCAAAATCAGCTCAGAGCTAGATTAAATACCTCTAACTCCACTCAGGATTGTCGGGGTTTTCATAGTCGCTGCGTGCGACCTATATGATTATTTAATATATAATATATAATAACGTTTATTTCCTGAATAGCTCCTATAATTACTCGCTAGCATCGGATCGTCACACAATTATTAACACGGCTAAAACTTAATAATCACTTCTCAATAATTGCCTTGAAATATTTATATGTATGTACAATTAATAACGAATATATCACAGTTCAGAATTGAAATACTTCACGAAATATGGTACAAATGACGAAAGATACCGGTCAGTAGAGCGGATATCGGGGCGAACAAGTCTGGTACAATTACGGGTTGCAGCGCGAAGCCTTTAGCTGCGTTCGTTGTCCGGTGACTACTCACCGGTGCTTCCTATAACGCGTTTTTGCACTCACCGGTGACTACTCCCCGATCTTAAAACCCGTTTTCGGACTAACCAGTGTCTGGTTAGTGCCCACCGGTGCGGACTAACCAGAACCTGCTCGTGAGCCCCGCTGCGGCGAGGAGTTAGCAAGTTTTCATCAACTCACTGGTGAACGAAAAAACGCGTTATAAGCAAAGAACCGGACACTGGTGACTAAACACCAGAACCAGACCGGAGTGCAACGAACGCAACTTTTGTTTCAGGTCGAGTCGGGTTTGGGGCTTCGTAATCCGGTAGGAGAGATCTATGAAGATCAGAGGACAAGCAATTTAGATGGTAGCATCTAAACTCTAGCAATGATAAATTAAGCAGCGCTGCCTAGCGTGCTAATTTCACTTGCTACTGCTCACGGACGATAACCTGGTAATTCAAGAGGTTTTTGACGAATGACAAAGAGAGAGGCTTCTGCATATCCTCTTTTCTGTTAATAAATAATTCCTCGGTAGCACCTAAACTCTAGCAATGATAAATAACATACCTACGAGTTCTGTCCGTACCGCGCATCGTCCTTAGTGATGGCGGTGAGGCATAAATAGGCAAGCTTTAGGAAATTTATACAGCACTTTTTTTGCTACTTCCGTTTTATCTCGTTCGGATGTGACGCATGTTCTTCGAAAGAAAGAGTTACAGAAGATGAGATGTGTTGTTTCAAAATGCGAAGCATCTGCTCCATTTATTAGAATTATGCCTTAACCACACGCTAACAGAGAACTTCCCTTTTTGAAGTTTCCTCGTCACCACCAAAAATCATGGACAACTGGGTCCAACCAGCACATGACATTCTACACTCCTTTCTGGTCGAAGGTCGAATTTACATGCTGTATTTCTTTTCTTTTATATACTCCGCTTTTCAAGATGTCGGGTCATAAATAAATTACCTACCTACTATTTGTGATCTGTTTCGAAGTTGTAAATGAATATGTAATTTCAGCGAGTTGTGGCGACAGGAAAATGAACTTCAGACGACCATTCAGTCACTAAGAGAAGAAAATGGGAAACATGACCAGAATCTCAAATCCATGGTCGGAAAGGTTAGTACCCTACTCGATTTCGACCTTCATTCGGCGTGCACATCGTAAAACAAATAAATCGCTTTTTCCGGAAAAGACTTTCCTTGAAACTGGCCAAATAATTTGAAATCGCAGAATTTACGAGATTTTTGTTGTAAGTGCGAATACAGTTTGAAAAGATTTGCGTGTGAAAAATACGTATGTGAAATTCACGTCACTATTGAAGGACCTGCCTGCGATGTGTCGAAGTTCCGCAGCGTGAGTAGAAGATTCGTATCCAACTCTATCCAATAGTTGCGTTTTTTGTCTGAATTCTCAGTTCTCCATTCTCGCTTCTGAATTCTCGATCCTCGTGCAAATTACCGTTTTTGCTCTTCTCCTTTCTCCATTCTCGCTTTTGACAAAAACACTAATTTGGCAGCTCATCTGCAACCCGATATATTTGTTTATGCATATTGAACACCCGCACTCTGCTGCCCAATCAGGGAGGATAACGGAGAGAGGAATCGAGAGTTCACTATCGGAGCAACCTCTCGATTCTGCAGAATCGCGAGGCTTTCCCCGTTCTTGATTCTGACAAAAACACAAGAAAAGGAGAATTCGCTTCATCTGAATGGTCAAAAAACGCGAGATACGAGAATTGCGAGGTCACTAGGAGAATTCGGATAAAAAACGCAACTAATGTATCTTAACCAAGTTTCCTGGTGCCCTCTTTGCGTCACAGAACTGATCAGAAAGTTTCTCTAGCACACAAATTCAGCCAGGATAACGTTTCGTTTCAGTTGATGTCAATCAACACAAGTCGTGGCTTGGGGCCAAATCGCGTGACTACGTCAAGATACATGATATCAAAACATCAGTCAAAACATTGAACAAATGTTGTAAACATGTACGAATTGGGGATAAAACTATAACGGTGTCCGCAGGACGCTGATGGCATAACCCCTGTTCTGATTTTCTTCTCCCTCAAGAACCCCTGTTCTTTTTTAATTCTTCTTCTTCCTTGATGAATGTACATGTTGGGAGCTATGTTTTGCAACTTTGTGTTGGGCGAAGGACATACTTTTCTCTAGCCCAGAAGTTCCTCCAGTCGTCGGATTTCGGGTCTAAGGGTTTTGTATTGCTGGCCGACCCCAAGCATTGATAAACTGGAGGCGTCTTTGCAATTGTGGATGCCTGCAGAGGTTATAGGCATAACCTACAAAAAAACATTTGTATTTTTGAGTATTATTTTAATTAGGACTTTCGGCTCAGATACTTGGGGTATGAGGTACGACACGTCTTAGGTCCAATTTGAACGACGGAGGAAACGCCGTTGTTGAACAGTATCAGCTTAAAGTTTAACTGAAAAGCCAACTTATATTTTTGTATCTTCTAGTTGAATACACTGAATTATTTGGATTCTGCTAAGGGAGTTCATTATTTTCTACTATCTGCTCTAGTAGTGACGTTCAAAATATCTACGGCCGTCTCCACAACGCAAATTCTACTATGACCTCAGAAAATTTGAATCTCAATACAAACGCGGCTTTTCAGTGGCCGTAATCAGCTTGCGGAAAGCAAATCACTGCGTGAACACTTATTTTTCGTAAATCGTTTCCATCAAGCATATAACACAGGTTCAAGCGCATAGAGGTACCACAAGTCGACAGGGAAATTCCACTATATGAAAACTGATTATTCGTGAATAGCGGAGCAACGAAGTAACGCATTTTCATCGGGTCTTCAAGCCCCTTTAAGTGAATAAGTGATGAGTCACTAGATTGTCCTATCTCGGCCCTTTTCGGTTCAACTTTAAGCTTGAGTTGACTAGGCTGCATGGAAAAAAAAATGTTAGACAAATTGGTAATGACGGAAATTTGAAAGCTTCACCGCACTAATGGTCCCTGGGGAAACGCATAAATTGTTGCCACCCTCTTCTCGTCTAGATGAGGAATATTGGGATAGTATCGCGTCATCTTTCGGGAGAAACACGTCTTATGTTTGCTGAACATGTTAAAAATTTTATTTTTGTTCTGGAAAAACTGACAAAGCTCACGTAGCCCATTTCCTGGAAATTGTGAGAATGAGGGGCTAATTGGGATGTCGGCATTGAAAAAACTGATCAACGAGCTTTGATACATGGTTTTCAATTTTTTTTTTTTTACAAAATTGGCACAAGTGTCAAACCAGCAGAGAGAAAAATTTCGTCCAGGCTATGCTTTTCTAATAAGTTACAATGGTGTGAACGAGAAATCGAAGCATTTTGTGCCAGTCAACCACAAACCCCTGATTTTTGGATGCCCTATGCCAAACGCTGACAACAATTGGCAAACAGTAGGCTACAATGCGATTGTGCATTGACAAACAATGCGACAACAATTGGGGGGGGGACTGGAAAATACGTGACCAGATTAGAACGGAGAGATCGGTATGGAACTTTTAACAAACAGATGCTCTGGATAAATCATTTACAGAACTGGATTGGCTCCGGCGACTGTGGGTGGAGTTTGAGGGGAGGGGGCGGAATTCCGGTGATCGCGAGTTAAGGTACTTCCAGATGCACTAGGACGATGAAATTTGGCTGGAATATTTGAGATTCCACAAGATTGGCTTAGAAATCGCCACTTTTCAAATCCGACCATTCCTTAAAGTACCAATCTTGACCGCAAATTAAGAAAAATATGTTTAATTCAAATATACATTTTCATGATCTCCATGAGCCAATTATCATTTTTGCCTCAAGGATTTTTCTTACAAATGAAGTTCTAGCTCCCTTGAAGTTCGCGTCTTAACCGCAAGGTCGAAAACTACTTTTTGGGATCCCAAAACGTAAGTGGAGGGATACCTATGACATCGCAAAAGTTGTCCGTCCGTCTGTCCGTCCGTCTGTAAGCACGATACCTCTCGAAGGGAATGAGATATTTTGATGAAACTTGGTGTGAGCATTCTTTGGGTCAAGAGTAAGGTCGAGTTCGTAGATGGGCCCTGTAGGTCTACATTTAGGGGTGGGGAGGGGGTTCAAATTAAGGGGCAAGTAAAATATTTTAAACAGCTAATGTGATAGTCGATTATGGGGCAAGGAGACACGCTGAACACGAATATGATAACCATTTTCTCACCGGACAAGTAGTTCGTCCGGAATCCGGCCAAACCGGAAAGTTTGTTAAAAGTAAAAGTTTTATTTAAAGTTGATTAGATGTTCGATATAGGGGTAAGAAGGCATGCTGAACACGAATATTAAAACCATTTCCTCGTCGGACAAGTAGTTCGTCCGAAATCCGTCCAAAACCGGAAAGTTTGTTAAAAGTAAAAGTTTTATTTGAAGTTGATAAGATGTTCGGTGTAGGGGGAAGAAGGCATGCTGAACACGAATATGAAAACCAGTTTCTCGCCGGACAAATAGTTCGCCCGGAATCCGGCCAAAAACGGAAAGTTTGTTAAAAGTAATATTTTTATTTGAAGTTGATTATATGTTCGGTATAGCGGTAAGAAGAGATGCTGAATCCGTATATGACAATCATTTCTAGCCGGATATATAGTTCTTCCGGAATCCGGGTAAAACCGGAAAATTTGTTAAAAGTTAAATTTTGATATGAAGTTGATTAGTAGTTCTGGATTTCGCCAAAACCGGAAAATTCGCAGAAGTAAGGCAGGATCGTTTCGATCGGCTTCTAGGGATATGCACACATGCTGAATCCATATCTGAACTTGGTTTTCTTAGATGATTAGCTAATTGGCCTTAAACTGTTTCTAAATTATAAGAGTAAAAATGTTCAAGGAGTCTGGCGAAGACTGGATCTGGCGAAGACAAAACCTAGCCTAATTGTCTGGATCAAATATCGAATTTTTGGGATCCCATCGGAACCTTTGGTCTTGTTATCAAACGATACATCTCAACCCATGATCATTTGTGCCACAAGGGTTTTGCTTAAAATTCATTTCTGTCACCCTTAAAGTGCGCATTTTAACCGAAAAGTGAAAAAAAATACTTTTTACCAAACGGTATGCATCAATAATCCCTAAGGGCCTGTTATCGTTTTTGCCACAAGAGTTTTGCTTACAGATGAACTTCTAGCGCCTTTAAGGTGCGCATCATTACAGCCAAGTTAAAAAATAAAGTACGTTTTCTCTAGCTCCGTTAAAGTGCGCATCTGAACAGCAAAGTCGAAAAGTACTTTCGAAAAGTACTTGATCAAACAATAGATCTCAACCCAACCCATGCAAATGCCATATGAGCTTACAGCTCTTGTTATAATCTGGAACGGAATTTCGCCTTATTCGCCAATGAAAAGCACGCTTTCTGCGTCGGGGTGAACTTTATAGTTGCTGGTTTATCCGGATACGTCAGCTGAATTTATAGCAAGCCCATGCCAAGAAGGGCCGAAATATCGCTGTAATAAAATTTAGCTGACGTATCCGTTTAACACCGCAACTATGATTCTCAGTCAGTTTGGGCTGAAGGATTCAAATCCAGTAGGCTATGGCTTTTCACTTAAATCTTAACGTTGGTTTGTTGTAAATAAGGGTCTGTGGTTTGAAGTTCGCATTAACTCATCTATTTTCGTCGTATAGGCCATATTGAACGGCAGAGACAGTGTACGACGAGTTCTTGAGACCTTTACCGCCAGAGGGGGTTACGAAGCAGAGACCGTCAAGTCCTACCATGGTCTCGTCATCGAAAACTTCGAGTGCGAAAAGTCAATCTACACTGCAGTCGAAGTCACCTCTGGAAACAAGTGAGTTGCCCTGAAGTCCTCTTACATTAGTTACGTCTTTGCAGATACCATGGTATCTGATACCACGGTCTAAAGTCGTTTTCGCAGTCACCGTGGTATCTGATACAACGGTCAAAAGGTGTTTTTATGGCACTTGCAGCTTCGCTCAAGTGCCATATACCGATCACTTTTCCGTCGGTCGGTCTGTCGGTCGGTCGGTCGGTCCGGTGATCGCGAGTTAGGGTACTTGCAGATGTGCTAGGACGATGAAACTTGGCAGGCATATCAGGGACCCGACCAAACTAACTTGCAAATTGTCACTTCCGCGATCCGACCACCGTGGAGGGAGTAAGGGCGGGGGAATCCTGAGAATTTAGTAGTTTTTGTAAAACCCCTACCCCTTTCTACACACTAGTAGGTCTGCGCGCGGCGTGACGTCACTCTTTGCATCGGAACACTCTGTTAACATTGGAAAGAGCTAGTGCATTCGAGGGTCAAAGGGGTTTATATATGTGGTGCAGTGCGGGGGAATATGGAAAATTGAGTGTTGTGTAACTTTCGAACGGGTGATCGGATTGGGACGAAACTTAATACCTGAATGAATGACATATCTCTGATGTTCCGTTTGAAGTTCGAACCGGATTCGACAGCTATGGGGGAGTTGGGGTGGGGGAAAACCGGAAATCTCGAGAAACGGTTATAATGGAGGGATCGGAGTAAAACTTGCTGGGAAGAACAAGAATCTGCTCCAGATAAATCGTTTACACGTTTGGACTGGACCCGGACACTTGGGGGGGGGGGGAGGTGGAGGGGAGTTTCCCGGAATTCTGGTGATGACGGTTTTTGGGATTTTCACGACGAAACTTGGGAGGCGTATCAGGGACCCGATCAAACTGACTTGTAAATAAAAATTCACTCGATCCGATAGTCGTGGGGATATCGGAGGGAGGGGGAATCCGGAATATTTAGCCATGCGTAACTTTGGAACGGGTGATCGGATTCGAGTGAAATTTAATAACTGAACAGAGGGCGTGCATGTGGTGACCTTTTTCATGTCCGGACCGGATCCGACAACAATTGGGGGGGGGGAATACGTGACCGGATTGGACTGGAGAGATCGGGATGGAACTTTGTGGGAATAACAAACAAGTCCAAAACTGAACCGGATTGGCTCCGGCGACTGTGGGGGGAGTTTGAGGGGCGGGTCCGGAATTCCGGTGGTCGCGAGTTAAGGTACTTCCAGATGTGCTAGGACGATGAAATTTGGCTGGAGTATTAGAAATTCGACAAGATTGGCTTAGAAGTCGCCACTTTTCAAATCCGACCATTCCTTAAAGTACCAATCATGACCGCAAATTAAGAAAAATACTTTTAAGCAAAATATGCATTTCCATCTCCAAATGAGCTCATGATCATTTTTGCCTCAAGGGTTTTGCTTACAAATGAAGTTCTAGCTCCCTTAAAGTGTGCGTCTTAACCGCAAGGTCGAAAAGTACTTTTTATCAAACGATACATCTCAACCCATGATCAGTTGTCCCACAAGGGTTTTGCAAAAAATAATTTCTTGCACCCTTAAAGTGCGCATTTTACCCGCATTAGTGGAAAAAAAATACTTTTGATCATACGTATATATCAATGATCCCTAAGAGCCTGCTATCGTTTTGCCTCAAGGGTCTTCCTTACAGATGAATTTCTAGTGCCTTTAAAGTGCGCATCATTACAGCCAAGTTCAACGATAAAATACTTTTTCTCTAGCTCCCTTAAAGTGCGCATCTGAACCGCACAGTCGAAAATTACTTTTGATCAAATAATACATCTCAACCCTTGCAAGTGCCATATGAGCTTACAGCTCTTGTTGCATTTATCGTTGTATCTGGCCAGTTATCGTGGTGTCCGGCCAGTTATCGTGGTATCTGATATTCAGATACCATGGTCCGACCGTCGTAACTGATCGTGGTATCTGAAAAGTCATCTCACTTTCGTCAAATTTTGTCAGATTGGTGAGAAAGAAGTTTAGCACTTAGTGATGCAAGTGGATATCAGTTTTTCTTTTGGGATGACTTCGAAAAGTGCAATTTCTACAATAGTCGTTTTTGCAGTGCAACCATCAGATACCACGGTAACTGCAAAAACGACTAATTGCAGATCCAGTTACCGTTGTAACAGATACCTTGGTATCGCAAAAACGTAACTATTAAGTCACAGTTTTGTTTAAAGCTTTGTTCTACAACTGTTGTCTTTGAATTGTCTGCGATGTTTGCGCTTCTCGAACCAGTTCGAGGGTGGAGTTTGACTGCGAAAAATAATTGTTTTGACTTCACACCGACAGCCTGAAAGCGATATTGTACTAATTGTACTGTAAAAGCTTAAAGGACCCTTCGTACCTACATTGTCAATGCAACCTAATTTCGTAGTCGCTCCGTCCATTCTTAAACCTGGAGACCCGACATTCTATCCCCCCCCCCAAACGACACCTCACTGATGCCACGCTCACCTTGTTTCGGTAATTCCATGCTCCCGACGATCAGACTCACATGTCAGAAGACACGGTTATCTAAGTTTAAACATGAAAGAAACATGAAAAGTTTAATCATGGAAGTCGACGGGCCTTGAGAAAGGCTTGAAACAACCCAACGCCGTAGGTAATTCGTTAAAGCAGATACCTCCTAGTTTTACAGTACTCAACTATTTATCAGACTGGAACATAAACGGTAAACAGTGCAGGTGTCCTTTAACATAAAGATGAAACATTGTGTTTAGTACTATCAAAGGTATATTATATTCGGCGGGATACTGTTTACAAAACACACAGAAAGGAAACAAATTAACTAATACACTTACAAGATTTGACCAGAAATAAATGGTGGGATGAAACTGTGTAAAAATTGGGCAGAAGAATTAGCAGGATCTGGAGAAAATTGAATGCTAGTGTAAAGGGACAGGTTTGTCGGAATTGCAGGATCGCTCTTCCAGCCGTAGCCTGACGAGAACCCTTGCCAAGAAGGGCCAAAATATTGCTGGAATAAAAAATAAATAACGGTTTAATCCATCGTTGACAGTGGAAAATGGATACTTCAGGCAACTTCAGCTGAGAGCTATATTTTGCCGCCTCTTGGCAAGGGTCCTCTTCAGGCGCAAAGCCGCTCACGTTGGAATAAACGAACTTGTAGAAAACCCCCATCGATATCCGTGTATATTATTGATTTAATCCATAATGTCTTTAAAATGTATAATAATAACTTTGGATGTGTCAATGTTTTAAACACTTAGTTCATAAATAAAAGCATTAGAATATATCAAATATCAGTGAAAATATCTATAAATTACAGCTGACTTATTTGTTTAGAGCCGTCTACTTCAGCGTCTGATTTAAAATGTTTATTGATAGGCTGTTCCATCACATCGTTGACTCGGATCGGGTTGGCACTGCCATCTTGAAGGAAATGAATCGTCAAAAGCTGCCTGGTGACGTCACGTTTATGCCAATCAACCGACTTGCCGTCCGACCACCAAATTATCCCGAGAACAATAAGGTAACTTACTTACGAAGCTTCATGCTTTGTACGCTATTTTTCGTCGATCTGTTCATTTCCATGCTTATTGGTTGCTCCTACGAACGAACAGGTAACGTGAGTACCCTGCTAAGAACCTAGATCCCACATCTGTCCATTCTTATTCCCGAAGCTTCGTGCTTCGTACGGTATATTTTTCCATCGGTATTGGCTCCCAAGAATGAATTGGTAACGTGAGTACCCGTCTAAGTACCTAGATCCCACTTATATTCTTTCCTAATCGTTCAGTCCAATCTTATTCCCTTAGCTTCGAGCTTTTGTACGGTATTTTTCGTCGATCTCTCCATTTCCAAGCTGATTCATTGCTTCCAAGAATGATGAGGGAATTTGGGTTAATACCTTAAAATTGCGCATTTTGGACGTTCTTTAATTATAACTATAAACAGAATTTGGGGAAAATCGTTCTACAAACTCCGCTCCCTTACACGCATCCTTTTGGAAACCGGATTTTACAAGCTTAAATGCGTGTCCCTTATGAGTACTGAAATTTAGTTTTGCTTTGTTTGAACTAAACTGATCAGTCACAGTATTAACTGGGGTGTGCAGGGTTAACTGGAGCTGTTCCCAGCTTCGTGAACGTAAAAGTCCGCCGGGGTCGGAGACCCAATATGATAGCGTAGGCCGGACGAACGGATCTTAGAATGCGGGATATACTACATCCCTAATACGTGTTATAGGACGGGATAAGGCGAAGACCACAAACTATACTGAAGATAGTAGTTGCGTTTCTGCAGATACCATGGTATCTGTTACCACGGTAGCTGGATCTGCAATTAGTCGTTTTAGCAGTTACCGTGGTATACGGTTGCTCTGCGAAAAACAACAATTGCCGAAATTGCGCTTTTGGAAGTCATCCCAAAAGAAAAACTGATATCCAGTGACATCACTAAGTGCTGAACTTCTTTTCTAACAGTTTGACAAAAATTGATGAAAGTGAGACGACTTTTTCAGATTCACACGATCAGTTGCCACTGTCGGGCCGTGGTATCTGAATATCAGATACCACGATAACAAGCCAGATACCACTATAACTGGAAAAATGCCTTTGGACTGTGGTATCAGATACCACGATAACTGCAAAAACGACTTTAGACCGTGGTATCAGATACCATGGTATCTGCAAAAACGCAACTAATACTAACTGTACGTCAATATTGGTTAAAAACTTGCACATAAAATATAAACTTATCTTTTGGTCTACTCTGGATCACAGCAACGAAGATATGACTTTCTGTCGCGATCCCCAAAAATCTCCGCGCCCCGGAAGCAAGGATTTTCCTTTGTAACGGAACCCCCAAACCTGCTGAACGCGCGCTGGAATATTCGTCCTTCCGGAGAAACCAAACCGTTGCATAGCAGCCTAACAACAGCCGTCGTCAGAGGAGACGTTTAGTTTTAACTAAATCTTACTAACTTAATCTAAAAGTTTAGTTTAGCTTAAACTAAACTTCCTTGACAGCCTGTCGTCATAACTCACCGGGGATATTGAAGAGATCACTCACTTTGAAAGTTGCCATAACTACCGTTGTTCTTTTTAACTTCGGGCGGTGCCATCGTTACTGTGAAAAAAAAGTTAACTCAAAGTCCTTCTGTCTCCTAAGAACATCTGAATAGAAATTTGACTTTTGCCATATCGACAAAAAATGCACCCTTCGATCGTGGTCCCAAGGAATATATCGCCAGTCTAGTTTTCGGTGTGCGAATCTCGATTCCGCCATCCAGCTTTTGCTTCGCTCGTCCAGAAGTGCAAATTCATGCACAAATTTGGGGTCACTAAAAATAAGAGCGTTCGTTTGCATTATTTGGGTCTCACCATCTCCAGGTGACCTCACTAGAACTTGCCCCTCGACCACTTTCTGGTCAGTCAGCACTGGTTCGATAAAAACCAGATGTGTCGTAAAAGGTTTATAACGCTGGGTCTAGCCGAGAACCCCCCGGGTTTACGCCCTCCCCCCCCCCCCCCCGCGTCAGGTGAGTCCGTAAAATGGGGGTTCGCTGCTGTTTTTTTTTTGCCATAAACCTAGCCTGTACTATGTAGTGATCAGTCTAAACCGCTGGTCAACACTCCGGCTATAAAGAACGAGCTAAGTACATGATACGACTTCGTGTTCGCGCAGGTGAATCCACCTTCGACCTTCCTTCATGCCCAATTCGCTGGTATCGTGTGGTGGAATACGAGGTTTCTAGAGGTTTTTTGTGAGCTGGAAAGTGGAGACGGAGCCACCGTCCTTTGGCTTTCGCACTTCTACCAGTTACCGATATTTCCGCAGGGTTTTTGGGACCATAGAAACCGAAACCGAGTAACGCGGAAGGTTTGCCAGTAGTCAAGCGGACAGATCCCGAAGAGTTGTAGGCTATAACGCAAGGATGCGCGCTTTCAACAGATGACACTTTGGATGTTAGCTGTTATATTTTTCAGACATTACGCATTAATCAATCAATCAATCAATTTATTTATTTCGTGACATTACACATCACATATTACACTAAAACAGGACTATTCTTAACTAAATATATACAATCATTTCATCCATTCGGTGGCTCGGGGCAAAAGCACAGTCGACGGAAAAGGCGATAGAAATGGCCGGAACGGCACTCTGCATTCTCGCTAATTGCCTTTAAAAGTGGGTTTTCGGGGACTTCTAACCTTGCAACAAAACTAACTATCGCTTTCCGTCTCATAACATCAAAAGATTCAATTTCATTTTCTAAGAACATTTGACTAGCAGAGTAACGTCGATTGTATGAAAAAAGATGACGGAATGCATTGTTAAAACAAACTTCTAATTTACGTATCGTCGTCTCAAGATAGTTATCAAAAGATAGTTTAGTTTAACACAGCCGAAAAAAACATCTGCTGACTTTTTTGTTTGTCACCATGATATTCAGAAAGTCAGCAGATGCTTTTTCGGCGGTTATTCGGCTCTTCCTGGCAATGATTGTCATTCATAACGTCTGCAAAATTATAACAGATAAAATCCCAGGTGTTATCGGTTGGAACTGCGCATCCTTGATCCTTGTTTTATCTATTTTGGTACTTCTAACAGTGTAGTTGCCGATCTTTCCAAAGAGTTTTCGGCGCCTTAGTATAACCGAAACAGCTTAACCCGGGAGATATTGACAGCCTGACGAGAACCCTTGCCAAGAAGGGCTGAAATATCGCTGCCAAAGCATCGTAGCTGACGTATCCGTTTTATGCATTATTTGAATGTGTTGCCAGAAGTCTAGTCGAAAGCTCTCCAAGAGTTGTAGGCTATGTTTTTTTACAGTTTAAAGGAACAGAAAACTTGACTCGGGGAGCTAGCTAACATATCAAGAATGTACCCTGAGTCGATATTGAGAGTAAGAAAAATTCTCGTTACGACCATTGCAGTTTCCGGGCAGTTTCCGAGAATTCGACTTTTGAGCAAAAGGTTTGCAAAAGCAAAAGGTTTGTGTGCCGCGACTAGGAATCCAACCCCGGCCGTCTTGTCGGGGAGGTCATTTCTCTGTGGTCTATATGTAAAAAGGCGAACTTTTACAGTACATAAGTGCATAATTACAGTGCATAAGGGGCAAGGGCCTGCCAGCTAGCTTTGGGAACGCTAAGTAGGGGGTTCGAGACGGTTCGAGATAACAAATAAGGGGGGGCCAGGCGATTCGATGGCCGAAAGTTGCGTAGTCAAGTTTACTGTTCCTTTAAATCCCTGTTCCGCCCAATCATCTCTACTCTTTCATTGTTTCTTGAAAAACCTTACTTATTTACTACTTCTACGTTTAGTGTTACTTTGTCTTCAAATTTTGTCTTTACTTGTGGAAGGGAGGATTAAGAGGGAGGGAAAGGAGGGGTTCAGCAGTGGCTTGAGCTTGGGAGAGCTTGGATTGAAGATTTAAGCGCATTTTGAAAATCATTTTTCCTCAGGATGCTATTCCAATGGTGAGCAAGCTGAACTACGAGGAGCATTACGCCAAAGTTATGAAGTTCATGTTCGGTCGAACCCTCATCTGCCGGAACTTGGAAGTCGCGACTAACCTTGCTCGAACCACAGAGTTGGACTGCGTAACCATTGATGGAGATCAGGTAATTTATGAGCGTGTTCCACCCTTCTAGCAGTAGGAATTATTAGTTACTATTTCCGTTCCAACCTCACGAAAAGTGACTACGCTGACCGTTCCAACATTCTTGAAATAGTAACCAATAGTAACTATTTGCTTACCATGCTCAGGAGCGTAGTAAGCGTGGTAACTACGGATCTATGTAACGTGATTGGCTGGATTACTCCATGGAGTGATATTTGCCGAAAATTTAAACATGTGTGCCAGCCTTGACGCCAAGAAACCAAAATTTGTGACGTCATGCGTAGTAACTACGGTAAGTAGGTTGGAACACGCTCTATATGTTTAGTTATTTCTTTCTGCAAAATCGTAACTCCAGCGCTTTCTTTACATATTTCATAACTTCCGCAAAAATTTTCGCGTTCGTGGATTTCAGAATGCCGGGAAGTAAGACCAAACCAAATCAATAAATGAAATGAATTGTAGGTATCCAGCAAGGGCTCTCTCACCGGTGGGTATTTCAACACGAGTCGTTCACGCCTGGAATTGCAAAAGAACTTCACTCAGACCAAAGCAGCCCTGGAAATTGAGGAGGTTAAATTTACGGAGCTGAAGGAGAAGATCAGAAAGGTGGAGACTGAGATCAACAGCATCGTGAGCGAGATGCAGAGAACCGAGACGAAGAATTCCAAAGCAAAGTAGGTCTTTTCTGTCGTGATTTGTTTCGATTCTTAACCTGCTTTGTTCCTCCCTCTCGCCGGGAATAGTTTTTGCGGTTACTTTGCTGTAAAATCCGTGGTTTGCACGCTGAACTCATAAGCAAAGGGTCGCTGGTTCGAGTCTCTGCCTACCGTTTAGTTTGGTGCGAGGGTTATTGGCGTGACCCAGCAAGCCAAAGTCCTCCCAGGTTCTAAATGGTACCTTTTCTTCGGTACAATTTCTTTGCAAACCGGGTTGTCCCCCTATGGAACTCCCTTAGCGAGGAGACAGTGATGGTGGAAACAAAAGATTCCTTCAAGAGAAGGGTAGAAAACGACTGGAAAGACGTGACCTGCAAAACAAACTACAGGGATGCAGTGTCAACTTCCAGATCGTAAGAACCGGCGACGTCAACAGGCGTCACAGCCTTGTCGCTAGCATGTGCGATTTAAGGTAATTGAAATCTAGGGGAAAGCACGAGAAGCGTCGGATGACTTGCACCCAAATACGCATCACACTCTCGAGGGCAGTGAATCAGCGCTACGCGGGCCTCCATTGTTTTGCATGCTAAAATTTATTTATAGAAGTTGGTTTCCTGACAGTTGCCCAGCTTTATTGAGGAAAAATAAAATTAAGTATTTTTTTTTTTTTTAAACCCTCATCCTGCTCTTAGAGACACAAGCGTCTTTATTTCCTTAACTACTTCTGTTTTTGAGGACTTGATTTTGCTTGACTGCCCGAACTACACTTCTGTATAAAATGTTATTACATAGGGTCCAGCCGGAGACACGAGGTCCATTGACCAAAACCGGTAAAAGCCTCAGCTCATTTTAGTATAGCTATTATTCGGCGTTTCTTTTCAAGGGTCCTCTTTGAAAGGTAGAAAGGTTGATTGACCTCAGTTTCACTTTTCTAGCTTAGAGCCTGAAGAGGACCCTTGCCAAGATGGGCCGAAACATCGCTTAACATCAGCTGACGTATCCTTTTAGCAGTCAACTATGATTTGCAGTCAGCTTGGGCTGAAGGAACTTTACTTATTTTTTCTACATTTTTTTATGATTTTGCTAATGAAAGGATTCAACTTTTGTAAGATAAAAAACGAGTGAAAACAAAAAAAAAACATTCGAAGTGGATTTCGGTTGCTCAGCCTTAGCTTGGGAAATTGAAACAAGTCAGTTCCTTCCAAATTATAAATAAATAAAATTCAGTTAAAATACAAAAAGTGTTGCTATAGTCGCACATTTTGAAAATTTGCAAAGGCTATACTCTAATTTCCCGACCTTTCTTTCCCAGGTTTGAGCACCCGCTTGGTAATTGCAACCAATTTCACTCAGTGATTCCGCCCGGGTTTCGAAATCTAAAGCTTAATCTCCTCATGTTGCAGCTAAGAAACAAGTTTCCAATTTCGCTAAAATGTATTCTAATCTGCACAGTTTTCACAATATCTCCTGTTTTCCTAAAATGATGTATATTGAGTCCCTCCGTTCTTTCTTGACTAAATTTCTTGGTAGGCTTCCTGGGTAGGCTACTATTCTTACTTGAATCTTCCCCATGTTGAATGAGAAATACTTTCCTGTTCCTGGAACTGGAACCCCATACTGCTAATGATAAGTTAGATTCATTTATTTGGGTTTACTAAACCCTTCGTCTTTTAAAGCACAACTCTTACCAGAAATTATCTTTTCACTTTGAAATGGATCAGAAAAAATGTTTCTCGAAAACATCATTACTTTCCATCTGAATTTAGCGATTTCCTTGTTAGCGCTTCTCAACTCTGTCCAGCCTTCCTGCTCTCCGGCGCGTCAGGTGGGCGCAAAACATTTGAAAACTGAACACGCCGTGGTTAACAAGTACGGAAACTAAGCCAACCCAAGTCAAAAGCAGAAGATTCTCGTATCCTTGTGGGTGATAGAGTTGTCAGCGGACATTTAAGATTCTGGCAAACTTTGCGTTGTGTAACGGGCAAAACTCGGCACGGCCGAAAAAGCGCTAAAAATCGTAGGCACAAAACGAAACAATGGAGAAAGATGAAGATTTTAGAAGCTTATAATTCCACAAAGGGAGCTAGGTATATCATAAAAGGCAGAATAAGCAAGAGGAGTCCTTTAAAGCACAACACGGAAATGGCTTTTTCGCTATAAAATGATCCAGGTCAGGTCAGGTTCAGGTTTCTTAATTTGAAACAATTGATAAACAATATAAAACGATCACTGGGGGTCGGCAGGGACACAAGTTCTTTAGCTCGGCCCCCATAAGTATTATTTTTCAAAAAAATCTTGCCTCTTGAAATTAGGGATTCTCTTGTTAGCGCTTGCCGACTCTGGCCGGGCTTAGCGTCTTGGTCAAGGCAGACAAATCCGAGAGGAATCCCGTTGGGCAACACCGTTTAGTGACCTTTTTAGAGAAAATAAAAGGTAGCGACTGGCAGCCCTGGAAAATCTCGGCTACCTGTGAAAAGCGAAAAATCAAAGTGATTCACAAGGATTTATAGAATAGAATAGTGATTTATTCGCTCACACTTTCACTGTAGCAAAACCAAAATTGGTGAGTACTGTCATGCACAAATTCGTCAACATAACATATACATTTAAAAATACGTACAATCTTCTAAAACTATTATGGTAACGGCTGTGTTTGGCCGCTACTGGTTGGAATAAGAAGTGTAAGAAGTGTAAGTAGACCACGTACGTCGTCACTGGGTTATGTTATGAAAACGGTGAAAAGCAAGAGGGGTCCTTTAAAGCGCAACTCTTTAAGTATTCAAGTATTTATTTACGTACTAGAAATAACGCAGCACTGGACAACTTGATTTACTGGCCTAGAAGGAGAAGAAACTTGTGGAGCCCTAGCTAAACTACAACTTAAACACTAGAAGAAATAAAACACAAACGAAGGAAACACATAAAAGAGGAAAGCGAACTCACTAGATATCTTTTCAGGATGAAATGGCTCAGAAATATCGGTTTTCGAAAATACCATTACTTTCCATGCGGAAACAGGAAACGGAAAGCCGAACTTACTAGATTTAATCTTTTCACGAGGAAACGGCCCAGAAATATCGGTTTTCGAAAATACCATTACTTTCCATGCGAAATTAGCATTTTTCTTGATAATGCTTGTCGACTCGAGCCAGCCTTCCCGCTCTCCGACGCGGCGGCTGGGCGCAAATTATTTGAAAACTGAATGCGCCGTGGTTGATAATTGATAAACAACGCCGACGTCGCACCCATTGGCTTACATTTTGGATGATGGATGAAAAACGGGAAAACCAACCTTGGTTTTCCCGTTTTTCATATGTGACAACAGGTCACCTGTGAGAGACGGACAAAAAATTACAAAGATCTATTTATCAATATTTTTTTTCTCTATATATATACACTTAGTGAGACTTCAACTAGCTCCATATCAGCTTTCTTCGCTCGACCACCCACAGCCAACATACCCACCAATTCCCTCGCCAATCTTCATTAAACAACCGACTCAATTACCCGACAAATATTTTTTTAATCTATTCTTAAACAATAAATGATTCTCAGACTCCCTAATGCTTGCCGGTAGATTATTCCAAAGACTCGCACCACTATTTTTAATTATAAATGACGCTGTACTACTCTTACGTAACAAAAGAAGCCCAAAACAGAAGATAGACCTGATTTCCTACCATGTCTTCCAAAAAGAGAAACAATACTTTGAAGCTTCTCATGTCCTTATGTCCGAAACACAGCTTACGTATCTAGGCAGTTAAGCAAGCTTCTATCTTCCCCATGAGAAGCTTTTGGTACACAGCTCTGAACTTGGCGCCTCCGTAGATTGTACCCGAAAACCATAGGCGGAAGCGCAATTTTGTTTGGCTGCTTCAACTTACCTATCTATTCACGACGTCACTGCACTTGCATGACTGTTGCTCCCGCGCCACTGTGTTCCTAACGCGTAGATCGTACCCGAACACCATAGGCGGGAGCGCAATTCTGTTTGGCTGCTTCAAATTACCTATCTATTCACGACGTCACTGCACTTGCAGGACTGCTGCTCCCGCGCCACTGTGTTCCTAACGCCTAGATCGTACCCGAACACCATAGGCGGGAGCGCAATTCTGTTTGGCTGCTTCAAACAAATTACCTATCTATTCACGACGTCACTGCACTTCGCATGGTTGTTGCACCCGCGCCACGGTGTCCCAAAAAGAAATCGAGCTATACGTAAGCTGTGGTCCGAAAGGAGTTGCCGGCGGATCTTGAAGCTTTCGGCGAAGTTTGCGTAGCTTGACCGGCAGAACTTTGCTCGGCCAAAAAAGCGCTGAAAAGCCGTAGTTACAAAAGGAAACAATGGCGAAAGGCGGAGATTTCAGAAGCTTATAATTCCAAAAGGGAACTAGGAATAAAAGGCAGAATAAGCAAGAGGGATCTTTTAAAGTTTAACTGAAAAGCCAACTTATTTGTGGGTCATTTAGTTGAATACACTGAATTATTTAGATTCTGCAAAGGGATTTTTTTTGTTTTCCACTATCTGCTCTAGTTATGACGTTCAGAATATCTGCGGCCGTCCCCACCGCGAAAATTCTACTATGACGCGGGAAATTTTTATCTAAACACAAACAAGGCTTTTCAGTGGGCAGTGGCGATATTGGTGAAAATTGCTTAGTGCCTGAACAAAAAAAAAGTCATAAATCTTTCTTGTAAGGCATACAACAAATTAGAGGTACCGTACCACAAATCACACGGAAATTCCACTATTTGAAAATCGATTATTCCTGAATAGCGGAACAACCAAGTAACGCATTTTCAGCGGGTCTTCAAGCCAATTTAAGTGAACAAGTGATGGGTAACTAGATTATCCTATCCCAGTACTTTTCGGTTAAACTTTAATGGTATTTGAGGAAAATTATAGAGTGGCAATCGATCGATGATTAACCGAAGTTGTTTTCTAGGGATGTTTTCGACAAGGTCAAGGCAGATGTCCGTCTGATGCGTGAAGAACTGAACAACATTGTCCATTCCCAGCCCTCGAAGGAGAGGTCGCTCGCTCAGCTCAAGTCTTCACTGGAGACTATGCTGACCTCGAAGGAGGGATTTGAAGCTGAAATAAACCAGGTTAGTTAACAGACAGGAGACAAACTGCAGATTCAGTTACCGTGGTATCAGATACCATGGTATCTGCAAAAAAGCTACTGATACACATCCTTGTGGAACTGTGAGTTTGCAAGCTTGAACGCTTGCCCCCAGTGATGACGGTTAATTTTATGATGTTGCCCACTTCAGATTTGTCGTAACTTAAGTTAAATTATATTTGACTACTAAACTTATTGGCTAAGTCAGCTGGGATTTATTTTAGCGATATTTCTGCCCTTCTCGGCAAGGGTCTTCGTCAGGCTCAAGCTGGAGAAATGAACCTGGGATCGGGACTGAAGACCACACTATCACTTTATTATGGCCTTTCGGCTGAATAAATATTAAAAACATTATTGGGAGGAAGTGGTTCGCAGTTCGTTTGTTTACAAGTATAGAAAGACTTATCTCTTCGGAAATGATGTCCCTTCTCCCCTGGTGGCTCCATGGCTCATAACAAGAGGGAGCTAGTCACAAGACAAGAATCCCAACACCAGCTTACAACCAAGACACAGCAAGCTCCCAGTACCAGTCATACACAAATCCTCAATTTCGGGGCATGGTGCCCCAACGTCTGTGCGTGGGTGCTCATACGTTGGGGCCCCGTGCCCTACAGCAAGGGCATGGTACCCCCGTAAAAATCTGTTTGAAAAGCTAAATTCTGTTTCAGATTCTCAATTCAACAGAGTTTCATGGGGGTACTATGCCCTTCCTGCAGGACTTGGTGCCCCAACGTATCAGCACTGTGCCCATACGTTAGGATATGCCCAGACGTTGGGGCGCCATGCCCAAAAATGAGGATTTGTATATGACTGCCCAATTCCCTTTGCGTTGTTCACCTACGTATAGTCATTCGTCTCCACTTCAAAAAGTCTAGGTTTGATTGGGGACTAAGTCGGTGATGTTTGTAGACCTTGATGGAGACATTGTCAGTCAATCCACAAATCACCTTACAACCAAGAACAAGACCAAAGGTTCCGATGGGATCCCAAATCTTCGATATTTGACCCAGACAATTAGGTTTTGTCTTCGTCAGATCCGGTCTTCGCCAGACTCCATGAACATTTATACTCTTAAAATTTAGAAACAGATTAAGGCCAAATAGCTAATCATTAAGAAAACCAAGTTCTGATATGGATTCAGCTTGTGTGTTTACCCCTATGAGTCGATTGAAACGATCCTGGGTTACTTCTGCGAATTTTCCGGTTTCTGGCGGAATTCCAGAACTACTTGTCCGACGAAAAACTAATGCTCAAAAACGAATTCAGCGTATCTAGTTACCCCTATTTCCAACATCTAATCAACTTCAAAGAAAAATTTAACTTATCACAAATTTTCCGGTTTTCAACCGGATTCCAGACGAACTATATGTCAAGCAAAAGAATTACGGTCATATACGGATTCAGTATCTCGTCTTACCCCTAAATCGGACATCTAATCAACTTCAAATAAAACTTTTACTTTTAACAAACTTTCCGGTTTTGGCCGGATTCCGCGCGAACTACTTGTTTGGCGAAAAAACGGTTTCCATATTCGTGTTCAGCATGCCTTCTTACCTCTATATCGAACGTCTAATCGACTTCAACTAAGACTTCCACTTTTAACAAACTTTCCGGTTTTGACCGGACTCCGGGCGAACTACTTGTCCGGTAAGAAAATGATTTTCATATTCGCGTTCAGCATGCCTTCTTACCCCGAAATCAAACATCTAATCAACTTCAAATAAAACTTTTACTTTTAACAAACTTTCCGGTTTTGGCCAGATTCTGGACGAACTACTTGTCCGGCGAGAAAATGGTTTTCATATTCGTGTTCAACGTGTCTTCTTACCCCATAATCGACTATCACATTAGCTGTTTAAAAATATTTTGCTTGCCCCTTAATTTGAACCCCCTCCCCCACCCCTAAATGTAGGGCTACAGGGCCCATTTACGAACTCGACCTTACTCTTGACCCAAAGAATGCTCACACCAAGTTTCATCAAAATATCTCATTCCCTTCGAGAGTTATCGTGCTCACAGACGGACGGACGGACGGACAACTTTTGCGATGTCATAGGTATCCCTCCGACGTTTTGGGATCCCAAAAAGCAAGCTTCCTCCTTCCTTTTTATTATTTACTTAAGTATAGTCTTTCGTCTCCACTTCAAAAAGTCCAAGTTTGATCAAGGATATTTCTGGACTTGATGGGGACATTGTCAATCAATCCCCAAATCACCTTACAACCAAGATTCAGCAACCCCCGCCTTCCTTTTTATGGCACTTGCAGCTTCGCTCAAGTGCCATATACCGATCACTTTTCGGTCGGTCGGTCTGTCAGGCCACTCATCTCGAGTTACGGTACTTCCAGATGAGCTAGGACGATGAAACTTGGCAGGCATATCAGGGACCCGACCAAACTAATTTGGAAATAGTCACTTCCCCGATCCGACCACCGTGGGGGGAGTGGAGGGATGGGGAATCCTGAATATTGACGTATTTTTAGCTTTTGAACGGGGAATCGGATCTTAATGAAACTTGATGTTTGGAAAGACCTCGTGTCTCAGATGTCACACTTTAAGTCCGGAATGGATCCGGTGACTTTGGGGGGAGTTGGAGGGGGGAGTCGGAAATCACGTGACATATTCAGAGTGGACGGATCGGGATGAAACTTGGTGGGAAGAACAAGCACAAGCCCTAGATACATAGTTGACAAGACCGGACCGGATCCGAGCACTGTGGGGGGAGTTGGAGGGAGGGTTCCGGAATTCCGGTGATCCCGACTTAAGATACTTACACATGTGCTGGGTCGATGGAACTTGGCAGGCATATTAGGGACCCGACCAAACTAACTTGGAAATTGTCATTTCCTCGATCCGACCACCGGGGGGGATGGAGGGAGGGGGAATCCGGAATGTTGACGTATTTATAACTTTTGAACGGGGAACCGGATCTTAATGAAACTTGATATTTGGAAAGATCTCGTGTCTCAGACGTCACACTTCAAGTCCGGGATGGATCCGGTGACTTTGGGGGGAGTTGGGGGGGGCGGAAATTGTTTGACATGTTCAGAGTGGACGGATCTGGATGAAACTTTGGGGGAAGAATAAGCACAAGCCCTAAATACATAATGGTCAAGACCGGACCGGATCCGAGTACTGTGGGGTTACAATTTTCAGTACAATTAGAGTACAACTTTCACTTCAACCGAGTACAATTTTCACTTAAGAACAGTCGGATTTTGCTTACAAATGATCACAGCAAACACACGCATTGGCGAATTCCTACTTTCATCATTTTACCAAGCCTTCCAAGTGCCATATGAGCTTACAGCTCTTGTTATTGTTCACCTACGCATGTTCTTTCGTTACCACTACAAAAAGTCACAACCAAGATGATATTTCTAGGACTTGATGGAGACATTGTCAGTCAACGACCAACTTCAGGCTGATCAACTAGACGATGAAATTCGAGCTTTGACTCAGGAAAACAAGGTTTCCTTCTCTCAACGTATGCAACTTGAAGCGACGAAGTCCAAGCTGGAGAATTTGTTGCAGAACAACCTTTTGAGAAGACGAGATGAGCTGAACCAGGTTAGTTCTGAAGCATAAGATAAGATAAGATTTGACTGCTCCAAAAAGCCAGGAGGCCATGGCAAAACAGTAAACAAATAACAAACTAGAACAAGTTACACTTCATTTTAGAAACCAAATAGTAGAATATTGGAACAATCTCCCAGAAAGTGTTGTGAATGCCGAAAATATGAACCAATTCAAAGCAGGTGTCGACTGCCACCTGGCTGAAATTCAATTTAATGTGTAAAGTGTTCCGAGAAATTTATAGAGGCGAAAGCCTTATTATTGCAATCATATTAATTATATTATTATTATTAATGACCTACTAGAGGCAGAATGTTTTACAGCAGAATGTTTGAAACCTAGACGTTTCGCAGCCCATTCCTAAATTACATCCTGTTTCGGCATCTCATGACCGATACAAAAAAGCTTCGTACCGTCATTCTTCGAAATATATAACTCATCGTAATTCTTGTTTATCTTATAATTGTTTGACTCCTAGTTTTGATATATGTGTAATGTGACGTCATTCGTCGAAATGTATAATTCGTCGTAACTCTTGTTTTTATGGCACTTGCAGCTCCGCTCAAGTGCCATATACCGATCGCTTTTCGGTCGGTCGGTCGGTCGGGCGGGCGGTCCACTGTTTTCGAGTTAGGGTACTTCCAGATGTGCTAGGACGATGAAACTTGGCAGGCATATCAGGGACCCGATATAACTAACCTGGAAATAATCTGTTTCACGATCCGACCATCTGGGGGGGAGTGGTGGGCCGGGGAATCCTGAAAATTAAGTAGTTTTTGTCGCACTTTTTCGAGTTGGGGTACTTCCAGATGTGCTAGGACAGTGAAACTTGGCAGGCATATCAGGGACCCGATATAACTAGCCTGGAAATAATCAGTTTCACTATCCGACCATCTGGGGGGGAGTGGTGGGCCGGGGAATCCGGAAAATTAAGTAGTTTTTGTCAAACTTTTTCGAGTTGGGGTATTTCCAGATGTGCTAGGATGATGAAACTTGGCAGGAGCATCAGAGACCCGATCCGAATAACCTGGAAATAATCAGTTTCCCAATCCGACCACCTGAGGGGGGGGTGGAGGGCTGGGGAATCTGGAAAATTGGAGTAGTGTGTAACTTTCGAACGGGTGATCGGATTGGAATGAAACTTAATAACTGAATAAATGGCATACCTCTGATGTCCCATTTGAAGTCCGGACCGGACTCGACAGCTATGGGGGAGTTGGGGGGGGGGAGACCGGAAATCTTGAGAAACGGTTAGAATGGAGGGATCGCGGTGAAACTTGCTGGGAAGAACAAGCATCTGCTCTAGATAAATCGTTTGTACAATTGGACTGATCCGGACACTGGGGGGGGGGTGGAGGAGAGTTTCCCGGAATTCCGGTAATGGCGGTTTGGGGCATTTTCACGACGAAACTTGGGAGGCGTATCAGGGACCCGATCAAACTGACTTATAAATAAAATTTACATGATCCGATAGTCGTGGGGGGAGTAGCAGGAGGGGGAATCTGGAATGTTGAGTCATGCTTAACTTTGGAACGGTTGATCGGATTTGAGTGAAATTTGATAATTGAACAGAGGACATGTCTCTGGTGGTCTTTGTCATGTCTTGATCTTTGTACACAACCGGATTGATTCCGGTGACTGTGGGTAGTTTGAGAAGGGGGCCGGAATTCGGGCGATCGCGATTTAAGGTACTTCCATTAGTGCTAGGATGATGAAACTTGGCTGGGATATTAGAGATTCGGCAAGATTAGCTTAGAAACCGCCACTTTCTAAATCCGAACATTCCTTAAAGTACCAATCTTGACTGCAAATTCAGAAAGATACTTTTAAGCAAAATTCACATTTTCATGATCCCCATGAGCCCATTATCATTTTTGACTCAGGGGTTTTGCTTACAAATGAGTTTCTAGCACCCTTAAAGTGCGCATCTTAACCGGAAAGTTAAATAAATACTCTTCACCAAACCATATATATTCATGATCCTAAAGGGCCCAGGATCATTTTTGCCACTAGGGTTTTGATTACAAATGACATTCTAGCGCCCTTAAAGTGCACATCATAACAGCCAGGTGCAAAAAAAAAAAACTTTTTTACATAACGATACATTCTCTTGATTTCCAAGGGTCCGTCTTCATACTTATCTCAAGGGTTTTTCTTACAAATGTTCACAACAGACCGACGAATTGGCGAATTCCTACTTTCATACTTTTACCAAGCCTTGCAAGTGCCATATGAGCTTACAGCTCTTGTTGTTATAGTTATTTGATTTTTAGTTATGATATAAGTGTAATTGTAAATGATCACTTACAGTGATTCAATTGTATATAAGTTTATTATTTACGACAAAATTATGACAAAGATGCTGATGTTGTTATATTTACGACGAAAAATCCAATGTTCGGCTCGCCGTGAAGGAATTTTGAGAATAAATTGAAATTGAATGTAACAAGGTCTAAGTCCCCAGCCACACTGACTAACCACACCCAAACCGCCTGGTGCAGTAACCACATTTATAAGTTTTCATTTGTTTTCCCAATATGGTTAGGGGTTCCTCTCAGTTACCAGGAATGAATTTTGGCTTCGGTTAAAACAGAGAAATGGTATTTCTTGCGAAAGCCATCATTTAAATTACCAGAGTGGGTGAAAAAGGGCACAAAAGATTTCCGATAACGATCAGTCGAATTTGTGGGCGGTCTTACTAGTCTCTGGGAACCAGCGTGTCGCTCTCTTTGTCCGCGTATTGGGCCTGCTACTTGCCATGGTCTCAGAATCAAGCTAGGATCCTAAAATTAGCACACTTGACTGGGTCGGAAGTACATGGGAGCCACTAATCCGATGAGCTCACTGTTTTCCAATTTCTCACCGATGCATAAAGTGGCTGCATTCCAGTTCAAATTCCGCTGAAGGAAAGACAGATTACCTCCTAAGCACTAACACCCGCAACAGTTGCGTTTTTGCAGATACCATGGTATCTGTTACCACGGTAACTGGATCTGCAATTAGTCGTTTTTGCAGTTACCATGGTATCTGATACTACGGTAGCTCTGCAAAAGCGGCAATTGCCGAAATTGCGCTTTTCGAAGTCATCCCAAAAGAAAAACCGATATCCAGTCACATCACTAAGTGCCAAACTTCTTTCCAGCCAATTTGACAAAATCCTAGGCTATATTGTAGGTGATGATGAAAGTGAGATGACTTTTTCAGATACCACGATCAGTTTCCACGGTAACCGGCCAGATACCACAATAACTGCAAAAACGCCTTTTGACGATGGTGTCAGATACCACGGTAACCGCAAAAACTACTTTAGACCGTGGTATCAGATACCATGGTATCTGCAAAAAAGCAACTAATGTCTCTCCACTGTGAAGGCTCACTACCTATCACGCGCAATATTGACTAACGTTGCCAACAAACGTTGTGCCTGATTGATATTTGCAGTCCGTAGCTCCAACTGAACCAATCATAAACGACGCGAAAGGCGGGTCTTGAAAGACATTTATTCATTTATCCATTTTAATTAATTATCAAGAGCCAATTTCCACAGATTAGGCTCGAGGCCAAATGGCAGTGAAGAAAACGGAGAATTAAAATACGAAAACGAGCCTAAACCACAATCTCATTAGAAGACAAGTTCCCATTGTTACGCTGCCAGAACGATCATCCTTTCAAATTAAATACTTTCGGAAATCTTTTTTTATCATTATCTCACGTCGGAAAAAAAGATTAAGTGAAGGGACAGATAAAGCTATTCCCACGAACACTCTCAGGATCTTGATCCCCCGAGGCCGATTCCGGGGAATTGCCTGACTGTTTGCTACCGGAGCCGAATCGTTCGATGTCGCAAAGAAATTGACTACCAGTTTCCAGATTTCCCGGTGGAACTCAAAGACAACGCGCCAGGAACCTGTTATACCGCTGTAGTAGAACAACTATCTCTCCCTTCTCTTGATGTACCTTTTTGCGTCGATTGTGCAATTCCCCACTCGAATGAGCGTTACTGCTACACTCGAAAGTTCTGCATCCTCACATCTCTATGATGTTCTGTACACTAGCCCTATAACCAGGAAATCCTTATTCTTTATTCTTATTATTATTTTTAAATCCTTATTTTTTTTTCTCTCACTATGCCACTATCTTTAACTTGTACAATGGGTTATAAATTTAAGTTCTTATTATTGCATATAGTGTACTCGCAGGTTAAAGGACACCTCGCACTACGTAGTGTTTTTGCTAAGATGTTCTGAGATCGTTGACTACTTCAACACTTAGCTATGCTCACAGCAAATTACACAAGGCTTCGGCTGCTTTTTAGCCTCTGTCCCGTGGATGACAAACGTGGCAAAATTTTAATAACCGATATTCTGACCAATAAGCTTCTCGGAAACAGTGATTCGGAGCCTGATACGTCAGGTAAAGAAAACAAACGTGGCAAGCGTGATAATCAGTATTATGCCAATAGAAGAGATAGGATACACTTATGAAGTTTACAATCTCGGGAACGAGAGTGAATGGAAATACTACTGAAGCATAGTGATATACTATCATAAGTACGATGTGTCCTTTAAAGGAACAGTAAACTTGACTATGCAACTTTCGGCCGTCGAATCGCCCGGGGGGCTTGGATAAGTATACAGGGTCTTATTGTCGACAGCCCCCCCCCCCTTCTTTGTCATCTCGAACCGTCTCGAACCCCCTCCTTAGTGTTCCCGAAGCTAGCTGGCAGGCCCTTGGCCCTTTATGCACTGTAATTGTGCACTCATGTACTGTAAAAGTTCGCCTTTTTACATGTAGACTACAGAGTAACGACCTCCCCGACAAGACGGCCGGGGTTCGATTCCTAGTCGCGGCACAGAAACCTTTTGCTTTTGCAAACCTTTTGCTCAAAAATCGAATTCTTGGAAACTGCCCGGAAACTGCAATGGTCGTAACGAGAATTTTTCTTACTCTCAATATCGACTCAGGGTACATTCTTGATATGTTAGCTAGCTCCCCGAGTCAAGTTTGAGTCAAGTTTTCTGTTCCTTTAAACTTAGTTTTTCGTAGGCCTTGCAAGAAATCTCAGTGGAAGACCGACAGCGCATTCTTGAACAGAATAAGAGCGAGTTGGATGCCTACAAGAAGCGCATTCAAGAGGCAGACAAGAAGCTGAAAGCGGCCGAAAAGAGCCAATCCTCTCACCAGGCAACCTTGAAGGACGCACAGAATGAACTGGAGAAGTGGAAGGTCAAAGAAAAAGATACTCAGGAACTGATAGGTAAGTATTACCAATGGTCTATATTATATTGTTCACAGCGTGCGTTATTCTCAAAAGCTCTTACGCTTTTTGCAAGTGGGTGAAGAATGGATCTGTAGCGACATGCCGAATAGTTGTTTTGGAAGTGTTAAAAGTTGGCGAGGTTCCTCATGGTAGCCCTTGCCCTGAAAGGTGCTTATAGGGGGTATCAGGGGGGTATTATTTTTGTTTGTGTTTGTTTATTTTCATGTAGTTGCCATGGTAGTTGGCTCTTCGCGTAAACAAAGTCTTATCTTACCTACCATGTTATCATATCCTTAAAGCATAAGTTGCAGTAGTGTTATCTTCTTACAAATAATAATTGTAATTGGTAGCGTATCATAAACCAACCGAGCGGTTGTTGGCTTAATAAAAAAACGTGACCGACTTGGGAAGGAACATCGCTTCATAAATCTTGAATAGAATAAATATAAATTTATTACAAGAAGTTACGGCAGAGAGGTAATAACAAAAGAATGGAGTTTGGCCTTTTTATAATACAACAAAACAACGTGAGAGGTGCTTTGACAACATATTGAGAGGACGCCCATCCGCGTCCTCTCACTATTCCTGCAGCGCTCATGCTACCTCGATGGTAGCTCAAACCCGACAGCCATTCAATTCCCCCGAGCACATTCCGTGCGAAATAATCTTTTTTCAACCGCGCTCAGAATTCATTGTTTTTTTTTTTGTTTTTTTTTTCCACCTCCACTCCTCTCACTGACGCAGTCTTCATTACAACTCAAATTTCTTATCTTTATACGTCACCTACACTTTACTCTTACATTAAATTCAAATTATTACTTATTTCTTACTTTAAATAATTATCAATCTTTTCATTGTAAATCGAAATAGCTCAATACCGCGGGGTGAAGATAATACGGAAACGAAATAATGAACTTGCGTTCTTACATTTAAGAAATGGGTTACAGTAGATTCAGTTTCTTTTCATGAAATGAAAATTCTTTTTGAATTTTGATTTGTTTGAATTGATTCTTGCAAAACTCCCGGCTGTTCTTAGTCTCGTTTGGGCTCCGTGTCTTGGAGGACCACTAAGCAGGAGCCTGATCTGGTTCGAAAAGAGCCAAGCACGGAAAATGTAAAAAACAGTGTAATGTCGTTAGGATGGATGAAAGCCGCATAGGAACTTAGAAAAATCGAAAATGAGAATGGATGGAACGAAAAGGGTCATAAAGTAAATCATTAATATAGGAACGACGGCTCCTTTATTCAATTCATTTATTTATATCCGCCAAAGCTGGCGAGTAGAAAAATACAATAAAATATAAATATGACCAACAACTAGACCATACACTTTCACAAATTCTACATTAAGTTCATTTCAAAAAATTACACTAGCCTAAATGAATGTCCACCTTAAACTTCAACCAAAATACAGTCATCAATCAGTCAACGCAACGCATTAGAAACAATATGTAAAAACTTTTGAAAAAAAATGTTTCCCGTTTTTTTTTCAAAATATCAATGTTTTTTTTAAACCATAACTTTCCATCATAAAAGAACTAGATTGAAATTTAGAAAACCGGCATAAGAATTTCCCAAAATTGAAAAAAGTAGTTTTAATGCGAGATAAATTTGTAAACGTTAAAACAGGTAAACAGGAAGATGCAAGCGAAGTCTGTGGACGAGCAACAGTGTTAAAAATCTTTGCAAGATTACGTCTAGATAGGAAATCCCTAAGACAAATCACCGCCCCGAAACTAGAAGAAATACGTGATTCTACATCTTTTATATAAAAGCCCTAGTTAAAGAGCGATCTTTCCTGACAGCTATTTAGGGTCACATTGCAGCATGGCCAGGGTGCTGAGGAACAGTCTCTAGACTCGGGAGTCGATACTCGGAAGATTTCCCCTGAAAGATGACCAGTAAAGGAAAATCTAGGAAGCTAAGTTTTGTAAAGCGAAACGACTGGAAAACATTTCAGTGGAAATGCGGGACTATTTCCTTCATCACGGTTCAATGAGCCGCAACGTGGGATTGTTGAGCAATTCGTTTGACCCTTTACGAACCGTGTCTTTGTCACTTTATCTTATTTCCTGTATCTTGTCCGTCACTTTATCTTATTTCCAGCTAAGGAGAAAGATGACCTCGATCGGATGGCCAACAAGCAAACAACCCTCATGCAGAAAATTGAGGACTGTCAGCAGAAGATCCGGGACCTTGGATCCCTCCCCAGTGAAGCGTTCGACAAATACCAGAGTTGGACGACGAAACAACTGTTCAAGCAACTTGAAAAGGCAAATAGCGAATTAAAGAAGTATTCCCATGTAAATAAGAAGGCGTTGGATCAGTTTATGTCGTTTTCGGAGCAAAAGGAGAAATTGATGAAGCGCAAAGAGGAGTTGGATACCGGGTAAGTTTTTTTTTATGGCACTTGCAGCCTCTGGCTCAAGTGCCATATACCGATCGCAATTCCGTCCGTCGGTCGGTCGGTCGGTCGGTCGGTCGGTCCGAATTATTTTGTCCCACATGTTCGAGTTAGGGTACTTCCAGATGTGTTAGGACGATGAAACTTGGCAGGAAAATCAGGGACCCGACCAAACTAACCTGGAAATAATCAGTTTCCCGATCCGACCATCTGGGGGGGAGTGGTGGGCCGGGGAATTCTGAGAATTAAGTAGTTTTTGTCACACTTTTTCGAGTTGGGGTACTTCCAGATGTGCTAGGACGATGAAACTTGGCAGGAGCATCAGGGACCCGACCGGATTAACCTGGAAATAATCAGTTTCCCAATCCGACCACCTGGGGGGGGGGAGTGGAGGGCTGGGGAATCCGGAAAACTGGAGTAATGTGTAACTTTCGAACGGGTGATCGGATCGGAATGAAACTTAATAACTGAATAAATTGCATACCTCTGATGTCCCATTTGAAGTCCGGACCGGATTCGACAGCTATGGGGGAGTTTGGGGGGGGGAGACCGGAAATCTCGAGAAACGGTTAGAATGGAGGGATCGGAGTGAAAATTGCTGGGAAGAACAATCATCTGCTCCAGATAAATCGTTTATACATTTGGACTGGATCCGGATAATAGAGGGGGGGGTGGAGGGGGGTTTCCCGGAATTCCGGTGATGGCGGTTTTGGGGATTTTCACGATGAAACTTGGGAGGCGAGTCAGGGACCCGATCAAACTGACTTATAAATAAAAATTTACATGATCCGATAGTCGTGGGGGGAGTAGCGGGAGGGGGAATCCGGAATATTGAGTCATGTGTAACTTTGGAACAGTTGATCGGATTTGAGTGAAATTTGATAATTGATCAGAGGACATGTCACTGGTGATCTTTGTCATGTCTGGACCGGATTCGACAACAATGGGGGGGGGGGGATTGGGGGGGGGGAATACGTGACCGGCTCGGATTGGGGAGATCGGGATGGAACTTTATGGGAATAATAGAGAGATGCTCTGGATAAATCACTTACAGAACCGGATTGGCTCCGGCGACTGTGGGGGAGTTTGGGGGGGTCCGGAATTCCGGTGATCGCGATTTAAGGTACTTCCCGATGTGCTAGGACGATGGAACTAGGCTGGAATATTAGAGATTCGACAAGATTGGCTCAGAAATCGCCACTTTCCAAATCCGACATTCCTTAAAGTACCAATCTTGACCGTAAATTTAGAAAATTACTTTTAAGCAAATTATACATTTTTATGATCACCATGAGCCCATTGTCATTTTTGCCTCAAGGGTTTTGCTTACAAATGAAGTTCTAGCTCCCTTAAAGTGCACATCTGAACCGCAAGGTCGAAAACTACTTTTTTTTTTATCAAACGATAAGCTACATCTCAACCCATGATCATTTGTGCCACAAGGGTTTTGCTTAAAATTTTATCACCCTTAAAGTGCACATTTTAACCGTAAAGTGAAATTTTTTTTTTTTTACCAAACGGTATATATCAATGATCCATAAGGCCCTGTGATCGTTTTGTCTCAATAGTTTTTCTTACAGATGCATTTCTAGCGCCTATAAATTGCGTATCATTACAGCCAAGTTCTAAAACAAAATGCTTTTTCTCTAGCTCCCTTAAAGTGCGCATCTGAACCGCAAAGGTAACCTTAAAAGTACCTTTGATCAAACACTACATCTCAACCCTTGCAAGTGCCATATGAGCTTACAGCTCTTGTTTTTTTTTATTCAATATATAATAACGTTTATTTCCTGAATAGCTCATATAATTACTCGCTAGCATCGGATCGTCACACAATTATTAACACGGCTAAAACTTAATAATCACTTCTCAATAATTGCCTTAAAATATTTATATGCATGTACAATTAATAACGAATATATCACAGTTCAGAATTAAAATAGTATACGAAATATGGTACAAATGACGAAAGATACCGGTCAGTAGAGTGGATATCGGGGCGAACAAGTCTAGTACAATTACGGGTTGCAGCGCGAAGCCTTGTTTCAGGTCGAGTAGGGTTTGAGGCTTCGTAATCCGGTAGGAGATATCTATGAAGATCAGAGGACAAGCATTTACGTCCAAAATCCATTGTCAACTTGTGTCGTCTTTCAGACAGAGTGGAGAGACCCTCCCCCGGAAGGGCAACCCCCCCCCCCCCCCCCGAAATCAATTCCTAGATGCGGGCCTGAGTAGAGGTATGCTTAATTAGACCGTACCAGGTAGGTGTTGGATAGACGAACCGTCCACGACGTTGTCCCAGAAGTTCAACAACCTGACGAGGTCCCTTGCGAAGAAGATCTGAAATATCGCTGCCAAACCGCCCTATAATTCACGTATCCGTTTTTGGCAATCGTTTGAAATAGTGTTAACCACCAGCTTGTCGCGATAACATGTATTTTTCGCCGGTCTGGCTCCGCTAAGAGTAAGGCCGTCTGTCCGCACGCCTCTTATTCCGATCGTTAAAGACGAAAACGATTAGTTGGTAACTGCAAAAACGACTAATTGCAGAGCCAGTTACCGTGGTAACAGATACCATGGTATCTGTTACCACGGTAACTGGCTCTGCAATTAGTCGTTTTTGCAGTTACCGTGGTATCTGATATACGGTCCACTGCAAAACGACTATTGCCGAAATTGCACTTTTCGAAGTCATATCCCAAAATAAAACTGATATCCAGTTACATTATTAAGTTCTGAACTTCTTTCTTACCAATTTGACAAAGTTTGGTGAAAGTGAGATTTTCCAGATACCACGGTCGGACTGTGATATCTGAATATTAGTTACCACGGTAACTGACAAGATACCACGACAATTGCAAAAACGCAACTATTAAATTTTTAACATTCTAGGAAGGACAAGATCAAGGAACTCATGTCTGTCTTGGAGCAGAGGAAGTATGAAGCGATTCAGAACACATTCACTCAAGTGTCCAAGAATTTCACTGAAGTGTTCAAGAAGCTGGTACCATATGGCTCTGGCGAGCTTTTGATGGAGAGCAAGACCACAGGAGAGGAAGCAGCCCAGGTAACCTTAGTCTTTTGTACGGAAATTCCTGTCCTGAAATCGACGCAGACGAAACAGATTTTGAGTTTTGACCCGATCTCAGGCTCCGGGAGTTTAACGAGACACCGAAAAAAAAAACTTATTCTAAGAGAGGGCATCGTTAGAAATATAATGAGATGCCCCGCAACTAAATTTGACCATTACAACTTTGGAAAAAAAAATAAACAGTAAGGACACATTTTATAGGCCTAAAAAGGGTGTTTCTTAGCTTTTAAAGGTCAAGCCGTCATCTCCAGCTTTGTCACGACCCATATTCAGATTCAGCGTAGTTGATATAGTCGGAAAGTTTCCTCAAACTGACTGTGTCTTTCTGATCACATAGTTGTTATATTTTAGGGGTTTACCCCCAATTACGAGTTTGACTTATAGTTTACCCAAATTATCATCACAACAAATTGGAACAAAATACCGCAACCTCTTCAAGAGTTATCTTGCTAAGAGACGGATAGGTGGCCGGAGAACTTTACGAAGTCTTAAAGGACCTCTCTCACTTATTCTGTCTTATGTGTTATCCCTAGCTCCCTTATGGAATTATAAGGTTCAGAAATCCTCATGAGTCACAGAGCGCAAAGCCGAAAAGCTTGAAGGTCCGCCAACAAGTCTTCCAAATATATGCGCATAAGAAGCTTAAAAATGTGACTCATTTTTAGAAGACTAAGTAGGGGGTGTATCCTGTGTTTCGGAATCTTAGAATCTTTGAATCCTTCTCTTTTGCTTGGTTTTCCCACTTTTAATCACGGCGCGCACAGCTTTCAAATATTTTGCGTCCAACCCCCGTTTTGAGAGCGGGAAGTCTGGATAGAGTTGACAAGCGCCAACCAGAAAATCGCTAATTTCTCGTGGAAAGTATTGGTATTTTCGGAAAACGACATTTCTGAAAAAAGATCATTTATAGTAAGGGTCACTATACGCTTTGGGATCCCAAATAATACTTCGGTGATGTTGTTTTTGCTTGCATTGCTTCTAGAGATCCAGAATAGACTCCTAGGTACAGTAACCAAAAGCCTACGTTCGCACATGTCCCTATAAGGTGTATTGGGTTGTGGCGATCCCCAGTATCACTAGAACCAACTGGGAAAGCGTGTCGTTAAATATGTTCGGCTAAGTCTAAGTTCGACTATGTTCGTTCACCATCGAGAAACCAAGGGACTTGGCGAAAGGGCACAATAATACCAAGAACAGATAATCTGACAAAACCTTCGTCTCCCCATCTCTGTAATATGACTATGCGGAGTCGAATATTTCCCCATACCCTGTCCGCTACGAATGAGCGAAGGTTCATAGCTTCGCGCCACATCACGTTTCGTTAGCTAAATCGCTGTGAAGCGCCCGGTGAGGAAAAGTAGCATTTAAACCTGATTGGCTCTAAGGACGTGCTCCAGAGCGGGTCAGCGCGCGGAGTACGCGCTGCACTGCATTGCACTGCAGTACGCACAAGCAATCTACTATTTTTTCTTTAATAAGCAACGGCGAAGACAGAAGAGGAGTAAATGGGTATCAGCATCAGCTCAAAGCTAGAGTAAATACCTCTAGGTCCGCTCAGTTTTGTCGGGGTATTTATAGTCGCTGCATGTGAATCTTGGTATGGTCAAAATCTTGGTCTTGACGTTTTGGTCTTGTCGACATCACTGCTTAAAACCATATTTCGACAGGATTCCGAAGAAGGTCCTGTTTTGGACAACTTCACTGGCGTCGGAATTCGAGTCGCGTTCAACGGCGAGCACGAAATGAAGGAGATGAACCAACTGTCCGGCGGACAAAAATCGCTCGTCGCTCTCGCATTGATTTTTGCCATTCAGAAATGCGACCCAGCTCCGTTCTACCTTTTCGATGAAATCGATGCTGTAAGTTTTTTATTTTTCCTATATTCATTAAAGCATAACTGATTCCATTATTTTGGTTCTCAATGACAAGCGCTATCACCAGTCCGCCTATTTTTTTCCTTTCACATTTGTTTTCAAGCTTTTGCTATCTTTCCAAATCTGGTCTTCCCATGGAAAGTCTTTCCACAATTAAGCCCCGCCTCTCGCGTTGTTTGTGATTAGTTGCTTTTTTGCTGATACCATGGTATCTGATATACGGTCTAAAGTCGTTTTTGCAGTTATCGTGGTATCTGATAACACGGTCAAAAAAAGGCGTTTTTGCAGTTGTCGTGGTATCCGACCAGTTATCGGGGTAACAGATTTCAGATATCACGGTCCGACCATGGTATCTGGTTGTGGTATCTGGAAATTCATCTCACTTTCATCAAATTTTGTCAAATTAGTGAGAAAGAAGTTCAGCACTTAGTGATGTAACTGGATATCAGTTTTTCTTTTGGGATGACTTCGAAAAGTGGAATTTCGGTAATAGTCGTTTTTGCAGTGGACTGTATATCAGATACCACGGTGACTGCAAAAACGACTAATTGCAGATCCAGTTACCGTGGTAACAGATACCATGGTATCTGCAAAAACGCAACTATTGTTTCAGTCGGAGGTGTGGACTGTACAAACCAATCAGAGACAGAGTTTTTTGGCGATGCTAGTCAAGATTGCCCGTAATAGGTAGTGTGTTTTCCCTGACACATCGCGCAAGTTAATGCATTAGAACTCATCTGTTTTTTCTGTAATTCAGCAGTTGTATGCCCATGGCGGGAAACGGGACGATAAGCTCTTCATTGGACATAGAAAAGCCAAAGCTTGTGATAGGCTTATACTACATAACATGCTGACCTAGATAGGAAAATCTGCTGAATCTGCAGCAGAAAACATTTTTATACCTGTCATCAAGGGCTCATGATGTGTTGTTAATGGTCATTCACAGGGGTCATTTACTGGCGTAATTATCTTCCCCCCTAATGAAGCTCTTCGTTTTTTTTTTCCTAAAGGGCACTTGCATCTACCACACGAAAGTATAGGGTGTTTTAATCTAAGTGATCGACTTTCGACAGATAGAAAACGGTCTGGATGAAATTTTTTTCATTTTGCCAAAGTTCGATCGTAATTGTCCTGTGCCGCAAGATTTTCCCTTCTTCAAACAAAAATGGTTTAAATTTTTTTTTTTTTTCAGTTGAATCTTTACGCTGTCGTGCAACTGTTTTCTGATATAGTCTTCTGTTACTTATTGCATTTACTTTTCGGGATCCCAAAACGTTAGTGACGGATACCTGTGACATCGCAAAATTGTCCGTCTGTCCGTCTGTTAGCACGATAACTCTCGAAGGCATTGAGATATTTTGATGAAACTTGGTGGGAGGATCCGTCGGGTCAAAGTACAAGTCAAGTTCGAAGATGGGTTCTGTAGCCCTATATTTTAGGGTGGGGGAGGGGTTTCAAATTAAGGGGCAAAAAAAATATTTTTGAAAGCTGTTTAGATAGTTGATTTAGGGGTAAGGAGACACGCTGAATCGGAATATGAAAGTTATTTTCTCGCCGGACAAGTAGTTCGCCCGGAATCCGGCCAAAACCGGAAAGTTTGTTAAAAGTAAAAGTTTTATTTGAAGTTGATTAGATGTTTGATTTAGCGGTAAAAAGACATGCTGAATACGATGTTGAAAACCATTTTCTTGCCTGACAAGTAGTTCGCCCGGAATCCGGCGCAAACCGGAAAATTTGATAAAAGCAAAATTTGTATTTGAAGTTGATTAGATGTTCGATTTAGGGGCAAGAAAACGTGCTGAACACGATGGTGAAAATCATTTTCTTGCCGGACAAAGAGTTCGTCCGGAATCCGGCCAAAACCGGAAAATTTGTTGAAAGCAAAATTTGTATTTGAAGTAGATTAGATGATAGATTTAAGGGTAAGAAAAAACGCTGAATCTATATATTACAAAGGTAAAGTTTTATTTGAAGTTGATTAGATGTTCTTTATAGGGATAAGGAGATACGCTGAATTCGTTTCTGAACTATCTTTTGTTTTTGCTGGGCAAGTAGTTTGCTCGGAATTTGGCCGAAACTGGAAATTTGGCAGAAGTAAACCAGGAAATTTCGATCAGTATCGTCAAGATAGATATGGCTTATACAGGTATATCTGAACTTGGTTTTCTCAGATGGTCCGTCTGTAGTGATCAATATGCCATCTGTTGTCAGTTTCACAGACAAATCACACCAGACATTAAACAACTACCAATTCTCCATAATATCCACCGATTCTTGAAACAACCAAAATGTTACACTTCCATCTGATAAGCATACCAATCTGTAAAACAAATACAGTAAAAATCTTCAAGAAGTCTAGCGGACACTGGATCTCGCGAAGACAAAACCTATTTGTCTGGATCAAATATTCAATTTTTGGGATCCCATCGGAACCTTTGGTCTTGTTCATAATCCTCTGGTGCGTAGAAAACGCTTTGGAAAAAACTAGTTTCATCAGCGAGCGGCAGACCACAATACTTCCTTAGCTTTCACAGTTCCGTCTTTACTGACGAATTCGCAATTTAAGACTACTTTTCTAGGCCCTTGACGCCACTCATCGTGCTGCCGTCGCCAACATGATCCACGAGCTGTCAGGGGAGGCACAGTTTATTACTACAACCTTCAGACCTGAGCTGCTTCTGCATGCCAACAAGTTCTATGGCGTCCGCTTCAGAAACAAGGTAGGGTACTTTAACATATGAAGATGGTTACGCGCGCGTTACTGTTGCTAGACCCGTAGCAGAGTTTAAGCATTACCAGTATTTTTTTGCCACTGGGTATTTGCCTCCGCACGAGGCTTCGACACTAATCCTAATGACGCATCAAACGCTTCGTTGTTTACCTGAAGACCTGTTTACCTGATTGGGTCCCCCCAACACATTGTCCCCTTGCAAAAAACGCGGTACCAAAACCCCCTTTTAGCAATCCCCCGACCCCCCCCCCCCCCCCGTACTGTCAGTAGTCCCATATTGGACGTGTCTTGACGCGCTGATAAAATTGTCATAACGCTACTTCCTAGTGTTACTGTGCTCTGGTGATGATTCACGTTGGTTATGGTAAGGAACTAAGAATCCCGGCGTCGCCGAACCGCATCCAGGTGATGAACAAAAGGGCTAGCCGCTTGCGAGTAGCAACCTAGGTGAATATATTTGCGGATATTTTCATTCATTGTGCATTTATGGAATGACTGGTATCACGAGCTACACATAGGAGTATGCTTAAGCAGAAACAGGGGATTTTTTAACCATAAGCTTTAAAGGACCCGTCGTACCTCTGATACTACTTTACTTTATCTCCTTAATCTTTCCATCTATTCTCATTCCCGAGGTTCTGCACTTTGATTCTGCACGCAATAGCCTCCCCAGTTATCACTGTTTCCGAGAAGTTTATTGGTCAGAAGAGGACCGATTATGCAAATTCCACGCATTTGCCATCAGGGGCAGTTAATCTGGAGAGGGGGTCAAAGTAGCAAAAGCCTTTGTTTGATTCGCTGTAAGCATAGGGGAGTTTTGAAGTGGTTAATCGTCTCAGGAAACCCTAACAGAAACGCTAGCCGGTGCAGAGGCGTCACTACTGGGGGGAGGGGGGACGTCCCTCCCCCCCCCAATGTTGTCGGCCAGTCGGTAAAAAAGAGCCGAGTCGGTGCGAAGCGCCGCGATTTTTTTCTTAGAAATAGTCGTTTTTTTCTTTAAAAATTTCCATTTTTCTTAAAAAAACAGTCGGTTCTTTCTTAAAAATAGTCTTTTTTTCTTAAAATCAGCCGATTTTTTTTCAACACAGTTGTTTTTTTCTCAATAATAGTCGTTTTTATCCGCAAAAACAGTCGTTAAAAATGACCAGCCAGTCGGTAAGTATCTTGTCCCCCCCCCAAAAAAAAAACATTTTGGCTAGTAACGCCTCTGAGCCGGTGCAAGATGTTTTTATCATAAATGACCAGCCTGGACACGGATTCCAGCTGTTTGGCTAGTGCTTTCCAAAGGCCCAGAGCCCGTTAGTCATCCGCGGAGAGATCATTATGTGAATTCCCGGAACCTCTCATCTGATTATGTAGTCAGGCATTGCCCTGAAAAGCTGGATAATATGCCATATTTCCAGTCCAGCGCTTCCAAGTGGACTAGTTTCTGTAAATCCCCCTGTGTCTCATTATCACTACTTGTTCACAGATATAGATAGTAGTAGAATAGATCCACAAGTTGGTGAGTAGAAATCTGCAATCTGCTTGCCGAGATGGACATTTTGCACTGTCTTTGGAGTAGAGAATGAAAGCTATTATTTTCTGTTCATTACCATGGATCCATGTACTATCTCTTTGTCACAAGTGTTGATAATTATACAATGGGGGACTTTCAGAAACTACTTCGCTTGGAGAACTGAGCTGGAATAAGGTGAATGGCTGCTCTTTAAAATGTATTCGGAAAGCAGTTCCGGTTGCACTTTTTAGAACCCCAAGCGTTTGTGTGCTCTAATATTATTATAACCGCCGTGTAACCGAAGTTGGATATTTGCTCCTCTTAAAGTTTAACTGAAAAGCCAACTTATTTTTGTATCATTTAATTTGGACTCTGCTAAGAGATTTTTGGTGTTCAGTAGTGAATATCTACGGCCGTCCCCACAACGCAAATTCTACTATGACGCGGAAAATTTGAATCTCAATACAAACCGTGGCTTTTCAGTGGCCAGTGATCAGCTCGCGGCAGGGGGCTCACCGCGTGAACTTTCTTTTTCGTAAATCGTTTTCGTCAAGCATACAACAAAGGGACAAGCGCTTAAAGGTACCACAAATCCGACAGAGATTTAAGATAGAAAGTCCACTATCTTAAATCGATTATTCGTAAATAGCGGAGGACGAAGTAACGTTTTTTCGTCGGATCTACAAGCTTGTCTAAGTGAATGGGTAACTAGAGCCGCGTTCGATTCACTTCTCAAGTTAACTGAGATGCTCAGTCAGACGTTTTATTTGCGATTCTCGGTTAACTGGGAGCGTTCGATTCATCAACGTCGACTTGAAGGTTGACGAAAAGTTAACTTTCAACGACGCGGAGAAATTGTCAGTTGTCTCAAGTTAACCAAGAAAGAAAGTGAAAGTCAAAATTATTCTTGCTCGGTCGACTTCTGATCAACTTCTTGCTAAATAAAAAGGCAGCAGCGAAGAAAGTCAACTCTGGGGTTGACTTCCGCTAGTCGAATCGAACGCGGCTTAGATTGTCGTATCTCAGCCCTTTTCGGTTAAACTTTAAAACCAATTCGGAAAGTTTTTCCAGTTGCACTTAGATAGATAGATAGCGCCCAACTGGCACTAAATATTTCGACCATTACACTTGAGGGATAGGACTTTGCAGAACCCATGCCTTTTGGTCTACTATTATTATTCTAACCGTCTTGTAACCGTTAATTACCGTTGCTCTTAGGTGAGTCACATCGATTGCGTCACGAGAGAAGAGGCGTACGATTTCGTCGAAGATGACCAGACGCATGGGTGAATCCTTGGCGAATTTTAATTTTACGAAGTTTTAACAAGAATATTTTGTATGGTAATTCTGAAATATACCTTTCATTTGTATAAGAAGTGTCAATGTTATAATCGTGAGTGATGTAGAGCGCCCGTCACTCGTTTCTTGCGATGCACACTCTCTCCGGCTACACTCCGATCTTGTGCCTTTTCACTTTCTAGATGGCAGGTTTTTGTTCGGGATCCAGACCGCGATTTCGTTCAGACACAGGGGGGGGGGAATAGCTCACGAGCTGCAGAAGGTTTGAAGAACCGTTCCTGACCCACTTTTGGTTGCATGAATTTTAATTTTACAAAGTTTCAACAAGAATATATAGAATGGTAATTCGCAAGTAGACCTTTCATATGTACAAGAAGTGTCGTGGATGACGTAGATCGTCCGTCTGGCGCTTCTTGCGACGAAGTATCTCCGGCTGTACTCTGATCCGAAGATTCGTCATGATGTTGTACGTTTTCTTCTAGAAAACGTAGAGTTGTATATAGCAGGTCTATCTTACCACGCGACTTTTTGGTTAACTTTGTTTACAAATCTGACCCTAAGTCCTGCAAACGTCTTGAGCTAACAAGTTCAAAGTTTGTCTGCTAGGTGGATGAAATGGCAACCGGGCTAGGGTCGAAACAACGCTATTAAGCAAGATTAAGCAACCGGCCAAGCCAACAGAACTTCGATCAAAAACGCTACTATTCGCTGTTCTCTGTAACGCTCAGTGCAATGATCTTGTGCACAGAGGCGTCATTTCGCTGAAACCTAAGGGGGCGGGCAGCGGCTGCTTCGCGGCCCCGGGATGCACGGGCAGTTTCACGGGGGGGGGGGTGAATACCGCAAATGTACGTGTCGGAAATCCAGCAAAACTGAATAGTTAAACGGTTAGAAACAATAGACAAGAAACCGTCTGCACCACATCCGGAAAACTAAACGAATTTCAAGAAACCAGTTTGTGAAAGGTGAAGATCATGCCTACTAACAGGAACTCATTGAAGAGCGAAGCTATCGTAGCAGCTTCTATCAATTGTGTAGCAACGAAATGCCAGTGAGCGCCACAGGCGAATTTTTTTTTTTAATGTTTCTACGTGTTTTCTAAAAAAAAAATCAACTACTTGCCGAACAAATTTTAGGTTTTAACCCCCACCCCCAAAAAAAAAAGTTAAGCCCAATCAACAGTAACAGAGCGTACTAAAAAATTGCGCTGCAGCTAGCTAAAGTTTTGGAATTCTTATGACGAGAGTGCCTTTTCGACAACTAAGAGTAGCCAGGGCCACCTATATCATAGATCAGCTCATAATGTTTGGTCACGACACATTTCAAACAGTGTGACATTTCACTGAAAACTGGTACATCGAACCTTTCCAGATAAAATGACCATCCGAAACAGAACTGAAATAGAGTAGCCTTTGCTGAAACCCACGTTAAACTCTTGTGCTCCTTCGGGGCGGTGCCCCCACTTGAATTTCCAAGGGGGCCCTCAGCTACCCAGGAAAAAATCATAAAGTGATACCTGACTCCATGTTACAAAGATAATGACTGTCTTCATGTTCAGAGTTCAGACACACAACTTACCAAGGCCCAAATGTGCCTTGAAGACATTCGATCCTCGAAAAATGGGCAATTTTCTGGGATTAAAAGGGTTCAGTTTTCATGAGTGATATAGCGCAGCCAGATGTCACAATTCTGATGATAAGCTGATATTTGACAGTACAAAACGGATCCGTCAGCTGAATTTTATTAGAGCTAATTTTCAGCCCTTCTTGGCAAGTGAATTCGGCAAGAGAAACTGATATTTTCTTTTTTTCGTTAGTAGCTCTGGGTCCCCTTGGAAGACCGGGGGGGCAGCTACCCCCTCCCCAAATGACACCCTTGTGCAGTCAGAAACACTCAGGGTGCGAACAGACGACCAAGGTCTGGTGCTCACGAATCGGAATTCCTGCCAGGATTTTCAACGCCATCATCAGTTCCATGCAGAAAAGTTGAGATATTTTCAACTTTATGATGAATTGCAGAAAACCGGGTTGGGAAATCCTTATCGTCTATCCGCAGCATTAAAGACGGAACTGGAAATTAGATTCTAGACTTTAAGACAGGCTGAAAGATTTATTTGACACAGAATATCTCGATGAACTTTCATTGTAATGCTCATCTGACAAGGAAATACAGTTCCGGCGCTCTGCTCTTTTTGTTGTTTTCGTAAATAAAAGAATTTGAATTTGCAGAGGCCCAAAAAGTTATTTTGCCGTAAACGAGGTGTCATCCGTGGGTTTTGGACCTAAACTCCTGCCTGTCACGGGCTCATTCCCAAGTCCCACTTTGCAATGATTTATTTTGCTGAAAAGCGGAAAAGTCACGGATTTGCTTATGGAAGAGAGGGAAAAAGATAAGCGAATCAATAAATGAGTAGTGTGGATCTCGGGGTGATTTTCGTAGCTTGTGTAATATTCCACTTGAAATGTTATTTTTTATGAATTAACAGTGGGGGAGGGTTTCTTCCGAACTCGACGACAAGCCCTGAGTATCTAAATTTCGCGCTTTACTTAACCTTTCTATGGAAGCTATCTGAGGCAAGTGGAAAACAAGGACAAAGGTTTCGATGGGGGTCCCAAAAATTTAATATTTGATCCAGACAGTTGCGTCTTAAAGATATCCAGTCTTCGACAGACTCCTTGAACATTTTACTTATAAAATTTAGAAACAGATTAAGGCCAATGGTAATCATCTGAGAAGACCAAGTTTCAAATATGGATTCAGTACGTGTGTTTACCCCTATAGCCTACGTCATCTCTACTTTGACGAAAGCTCCTGCCTTTTGACTTCTGCCATATTTCCTGCTTTAGCCGGATTCCGGGTGACCTACTTGTCTTGCAAAAAATTGAAGTCCAAAAACGAGTTCAGCTTATCTCCTTATCCGTATGTCAAACCTCTAATCAACATAAAACTTGAACTTTAAAAAAATTCCAGTTTCAGCCGGATTCTGGGCGATCTACTTGTCCGGCGAGAAAATAACTTTCATATTCGGATTCAGCATGTTTCCCTGGATCTCTAATCAACTTCAGTTTAAACTTTTATTTTGGACAAATTTTCCGTTTTTTGCCGGATTTCGGGTCAACTACTTGTCCGGCGAGAAAATAATTTTCATGTTCGGATCGACTATTCTCCTTGGAAATTCAGGTCGGGGCACCGCCCCGAAGGAGCACAAAATCGTCTATGTCATTAGCCTTAAAAAAATATGTTTTTCGCCCTTTAATTTGAAACACAATTCAATTCAATTCAGTATAATCTAAAAAACATATAACGGACGAGCCGATGGGTTGTTTTTACGTCAACATAAGTCACAGCAATACAGTCGATACGTATATACAATTTTCAACATTTTTACCAACGTCTTATCATAAATATGGTCAATAATATAATAAAATACCATTAATAAAATATAAATAATATAAAATTAACATTCAAATGCGCTCCGAGTTAAATAAACGAACAAAAGAGGGGACGAAACTCTGAGCATACCTTGCTCGCAAAGCTACCACCGGCTCTAAACGAGGCACAGGCTCGGCAGCTTGACGAGGAAGACGAATTCGGGAGGGGACAAAATCAGGGGGGAGGATATCACGGTGAGATTGGTTTTCGATTATAGATTTACCGAACTTCAGACAAAGTTGAAGTCGGCGGCAAGAAAGTGTATCTAATTTAAATTGATTTAGGAGAAGAATGTAAGGGACTTTCGGAGCTTTGGATGTAACAAGCAACGCTCTATACTGTATCCTCTCAAGCAAATCCGACTGTTCCTGGGTCAGACCAAAGTGCCAAACCGGACATCCATATTCTAGGTTAGAACGGATAAAAGAAATGTAAACGCGTAATAAATGGGGAGATGGAACACCGTAGCGGGACAAAAGTTTAAGGTAGCTTATAGCCGCGTTAGCTTTTTTAAGCATACTCTCAACCTGTCTTTGCCACCTCAGATCCGACGATATGTATACTCCCAGCAGCTTCAGTTCATTTACCTGACACGCATCTGGGAGTGGTGGGTTAAAGGAGAGGGTACCTTGAAGGAAAGAAACTGTTAAAATCACAGACTTATTCATATTAACAACCATGTTATCAGACTCGGCTTCCTCGCAGATGTCTTTCATTATGGTTGCTGAGCTACTATGGATATTTTTATAACATTTTTCCAGAACAGACAAGTCATCTACGTATTTCAGCCGGTCTGGAGAACTTCGGGCCAGCTCGTTAACCATAACAAGAAACAACAAGGGACCTAAAATAGTACCCTGAGGCACACCGCAAAAAACTGGGAGGGCGTCAGAAAACGTTGATTTATATTTTGTCCGTTGGGTTCTGTGCGACAGAAAATTCGCAATTATTTTTACAAGGAAAGGGTGAACATTAAAATCTGAAACTAACTTCTTTAGGAGCACACTATGGCAAACAAGGTCAAATGCTTTTCTCAGGTCAATCGCAATCAAGTTGAGCCAACGTTCAGGGTCGTCCAGGTGCTTGAGCATGGTGTCAAGTAAACTGACCAGGTAATGTGTGGTTGACGTCCTCGGCATGTTCCCGAACTGTTTAGGGTCAATCAGCTCCAGTATATAACCTTTTAACCAAGTAGCTACAAAACTCTCATAGACCTTGCTGAAAATAGGCGTCATCGTTATTGGTCGCACACCTGAAAAATCGTTAGGGGAATCTTTTTTGGGGATGGGGGTGACAAAACAAAACCTCCTCCTTCCCTAAATATACAGCTATAGGACCCATCTACGAACTCGATCTTTCCCTTAACCCAAAGAATCCTCACACCAAGCTTCATCAAAATGTCTCATTCCCTTCGAGAGTTATCATTCTGACAGACGGACGGACGGACAACTTTTACGAAGTCATAGGTATCCCTCCACTTACGTTTTGGGATCCCCAAAAACATAACTGTGTCTTGAATTAACCAGGAAATATAAAAGTTACGCTATTTGAACGAGCAACTGTTTGTATTATGTTAAAAGTCGGTTTGAATTATGCGAAATGAACACTCCTCGACTTACGTGGATGACAACAGCCTATACACAAAGCTACCAAATAAGACGATCGACTAATGAGTTGAAGTTTCTGTTCTTCTTTTACGAAACCACTCGTATACGAATCTCACCAGAACATAGGTAAGGCACTCATCTTGAAAATATAAAACATCGAAAACAAGACCAAAGGTTCCGATGGGATCCCAAAAATTCAATATTTGATCCAGACAATTAGGTTTTGTCTTCGCCAGATCCAGTCTTCGCCAGGCCAAACAGCTAATCATTAAGAAATCCAAGCTCAGATATGGATCAGCATGTGCGTTTACCTCTATATAAGCCGATCACAATGACCCTAGCATACTTCTGTGAATTTTGCGGTTTTGGCGAAATTGAAGAACTACTTGTCCGGCGAAAAACTAAAGCTCAAAAACGGATTCAGCCTATCTCCTTACCCGTATATCCAACATCTAATCAACTTCAAATAAAAATTTAACTTGTAACAAATTTTCCGGTTTCAGCCGGATTCCGGACGAACTAGATGTCCGGCTAAAGAGTGATTGTCATATACGGATTCTGCATCTCTTCTTACCCCTAAATCTATCATCTAATCAACTTCAAATAAAACTTTTACTTTTAACAAATTTTCCGGTTTTGGCCGGATTCCGGGCGAACTACTTGTCCGGTGAGAAAATGGTTTTCATATTCGTGTTCAGCATGGTTTCTTACCCCAAAATCAAACATCTAATCAACTTCAAATTAAACTTCTACTTTTAACAAACTTTGCGGTTTTGGCCGGATTCCGGGCGAACTACTTGTCCGGCGCAAAAAACCCGATAATCGACTATCACATTAGCTGTTTAAAATTATTTTGCTTGTCCCTTAATTTGAACCCCCTCCCCCACCCCTAAATGTAGGGCGACAGGGCCCATCTACGAACTCGACCTTACTCTTGACCCAAAGAATGCTCATACCAAGTTTCATCAAAATATCTCATTCCCTTCGAGAGTTATCGTGCTTACAGACGGACGGACAGACGGACAGACGGACGGACAACTTTTGCGATGTCATAGGTATCCCTCCACTTACGTTTTGGGATCCCAAAAACAAGCTTGTGGACGCCGTCGGAAGGACCGTCCATTTCCCTCTGCAAATGATTGGTCGAGTGATATTCGTTATTGATGGCTATGCCTCCAAACTCCATGGACAAACTTTATCAGGAATCGCTCTTACAGGACACCTCGCACTACATAGTGTTTCTGCTCAGATGTTCTGAAATAGTCGAGCACTTTACAACTAAGCTATGCTTACAGAAAATTACACACGGATTCTACTGTTTTTAGCCTCCTACCACGTCCCTTGCTTTGAATGACAATTTTTGCAAAATTTGCATAACCGTTATCCGGGTGAATAAGCTTCTCGGAAACAATGATCAGGCGCATGATACTTCACGTAAAGAGAACAAACGGGGCAACCGTGATAATCACTGTATCACTAAAAGATGAGATAGGATACACTTATGAAGTGAAGAAACTCGGGAACGAGAATGGATGGAAATACTACTGAAGTAGAGTGAATTACTATCATACGCACGACGTGTCCTGTAAGGTGTGTGAACATACAATCTGACTCCGCAGTTGTTGTTGTTTGAAGGTTGGAGTTTGGGCAAATCAATCGCCCGTATACGTGCGTATCCTCTAAAACTTTGTCCACTTCTTTCTTCTTTTGTCAAAGTGCGGCTTTCCAGCCTCGTCACAATTGTAATCTAAAACTCCGCAGTCGAATGCGAATTTCCTCCTTCCGGAATTTTGACGCATCGCATGTAGGTCTCCAAGGTAACGCGAGCACAGCGCGAGCAACTGCGTATTTTGGGGTGCGAAGTCTTATCGGAACAACAGATTGTAGCGACAACATATTACATTCCATTCCAAGGGTTGTTGTTGAAACCGCACCTTGGGTCATCTGTTATGGAACTTCTGACAGTGTAGAGTTATACAGAATAAAATATTCTTTATAACAACTGAGACTAGATAATTTATTCGTTCTTTGCCAGGATTCGGTAGTAACCACGAACCCCTAACTTCGGTGCGATTGCGACATTTTAATGAATCTCGAACATCAGTACATAGTTACAAAAATCTTGTATTTTAGCAAGAAGTAGGTTTAAAAAAAATAATACAGGGCAAGGTTTGGACATCAGTCAAATTTGTCAGCACTGAGAAGAGGTCAAGTGAGCACTCGCCACAGACAAAAGGACTGATCTATGATTTCATCGGCAGTGCTAACCAAGGCCGTATGGGGCCTATGGCGTTATGCGGTTCAACCCCCCCCCCCGAAACCCACAAAAGTAATAGTTTTGTGCAGGTTTTAACCTCCGATCTATGTATTTTTTGTACTTTTTGGTCCGACCCGTGGACAACCCCCCCCCCCCCCCCCCCCCCCGAAATAAATTCCTGGATACGGCCCTGGTGCTAACTTTTATTTTGGACCCCAAAAAGATGCTCTAATTATAGAAGTTTCAAAAATTCCGCCTGCGGCTCCAGCTGGGGCTTTAAACCAGTGTTAGGCTTGACATTGAAGTTTAACCGAAAAGGGCTGGGATAGGACAATCTAGTTACCCATCACTTATTCACTTAAAGTGGCTTGAAGACCCCCTGAAAATGCGTTACTTCGTTTTTGTTGTATGCCTTACGAGAAAGGTTTATGATTTTTTGTTGTCCAGGCACTAAGCAATCCTCACCAATCTCACCACTGCCCACTGAAAAGCCGCGTTTGTGTTGAGATTAAAATTTCCCCGCGTCATAGTAGAATTTACGCTGTGGGGACGGCCGCAGATATTCTGAACGTCATAACTAGAGCAGACAGTGGAAAATAAAAAAAATCCCTTCGCAGAACGCAGAAATAGTTCAGTGTATTCAATCAAATGACACAAAAATAAGTCGGCTTTTCAGTTAAACTTTAAGCTAAGTCTGCTCGTAAATAGTTAAATTTGGCAGGAAAAAGCGAAGTTAAAAAATCTCATTTTAATAGGTCATGGGTAGTATTGGATAGCCTACAATAGATACAAGTTGCTGCCGGAACGTCGCTCCAGTCGTTTTTTGTATGTTTCTGGAAATTCTTGGGATATTGCGGTGTTTAATCCGAGGTTTAATCCTTGGTAAAAAAAAATATAATTTATGCGGTTAAATTTTGCAATATAATTTATGCGGTTAAATTTTGCAGGAAAATGCGAACTCAATATATCAAATTTTCGCCGGCGGCGCTCGATTTAGTTTTTTCTCGTGTATAGTAAATTGAAGCTGCTACTGGAATCGTGCCTGCTACTGGAACCGTGCCCAGCAATATACTGTCCAAGTGGGCTTGGCAAAAATGCCGCCTAGTATAGCTGGCTAATCATCTTTTGTGCTGCCCTTTACTATTAATCTTTGTAACATCTTTCCTAATTAATAATTTAAAATGAGTTAAAGCTCAAATTCTCAGTTTGTAGGATGCGGTAGAACTTCTGAAAGATTCTGTAAAAAATTTTGCTCTGCACCCTCAACGAATCGGCCATCGAATCGCCCGGGGGGCTTGGATAAATATACAGAGTCTTATTGTCGACAGGCCCCCCCCCCCCCTTCTTTGTCATCTCGAACTGTCTCGAACCCCCTCCTTAGTGTTCCCAAAGCTAGCTGGCAGGCCCTTGCCCCTTATGCACTGTAATTATGCACTCATGTACTGTAAAAGTTCGCCTTTTTGGGATCCCAAAACGTTAGTGACGGATACCTATGACATCGCAAAAGTTGTCCGTCTGTCCGTCCGTCTGTCCGTCTGTCCGTCTGTAAGCACGATAACTCTCGAAGGGATTGAGATATTTTGATGAAACTTGGTGGGAGGGTCCTTTGGGTCAAAGTACAAGTCAAGTTCGAAGATGGGCTGTGTAGCCGTATATTTGAGGGTGGGGGAGGGGTTTCAAATTAAGGGGCAAGAAAAATATTTTTTAAAAGCTATTTAGATAGTTGATTTAGGGGTAAGGAGACACGCTGAATCCGAATATGAAAGTTATTTTCTCGTCGGACAAGTAGTTCGGCCGGAATCCGGCCAAAACCGGAAAGTTTGTTAAAAGTAAAAGTTTTATTTGAAGTTGATTAGATGATTAATGTAGGGGTGGGAAGACATGCTGAACACGATGGTGAAAACCATTTTTTGACCGGACAAGTAGTTAGCCCGGAATCCGGCAGAAACCGGAAAATTTGTTCAAAGCAAAAGTTTTATTTGAAGTTGATTAGATGTTCGATTTAGGAGTAAGAAGACATGCTGAACACGATGGTGAAAACCATTTTCTCGACGAACTAGTAGTTAGCCCGGAATCCGGCCGAAACCGGAAAATTTGTTAGAAGCAAAAGTTTTATTTGAAGTTGATTAGATGTTCGATTTAGGGGTAAGAAGACATGCTGAACACGATGGTGAAAACCATTTTCTCGCCGGACAAGTAGTTCGCCCGGAATCCGTCCAAAACCGGAAAATTTGTTAAAAGTAAAATTTGTATTTGAAGTTGATTAGATGATAGATTTAAGGGTAAGAAGATACGCTGAATCTGTATATGACAATCATTTTTTACCCGGACGTATAGTTCGTCCGGAATCCGGTTGAAACCGGATTTTTTTTATAAGTTAAAGTTTTATTTGAAGTTGATTAGACGTTCTTTATAGGGATAAGGAGATGCGCTGAATTCGTTTCTGAACTATCTTTTTTTGGCTGGACAAGTAGTTCGCTCGGAATTCCGCCGAAAACGGAAATTCGGCAGAAGTAAAGCAGGAAGTTTCGATCAGCATCGTCAAAATAAATATGGCTTATACAGGTATATCTGAAATTAATTTTCTCAGATGATTCGCCTGGCGAAGACTGGATCTGGCGTAGAGAAGACGTAGTTGTCTGGTCAAATATTAAATTTTTGGGATCCCATCGAAACCTTTGGTCTTGTTACATGTAGACTACAGAGTAACGACCTCCCGACTAGACGGCCGGGGTTCGATTCCTAGTCGCGGCACACAAACCTTTTGCTTTTGCAAACCTTTTGCTCAAAAGTCGAATTCTCGGAAACTGCCGGGAAACTGCAATGGTCGTAACGAGATTTTTTACTCTCAATATCGACTCAGGGTACATTCTTGATATGTTAGCTAGCTCCCCGAGTCAAGTTTGAGTCAAGTTTTCTGTTCCTTTAACTCTGCGGTCAAATTCTGTCTTTGCGTATTACCTCTGTGTGATTGGAAAAACAAAAAGCACGTGTCAGGAGAAAATCTCCTTCAAACAAAATTAAAATGTCAGGCCTCTTGAAAAGCCGACAGGCACTGGTTAAAATTAACACAGCTGCCGAAACATGTGAGATTTTAGTTTTTGTTTCTCCGTTTTGTTTTTATGAAGAGAATAGGCCTAGCTGTTTTTTTTTATTCTGGCTTTGCTTGTGTTTTTGGTTGGCTAATAACCTTCCATCCATCAATTAAGCTACCTTACTTGCTTTGGTAAGTACTTTTATTAGTTATGAACATATTGCCTCACACTAGAAGAGTCAGAGGTACAGGAGGGGTATCCAACCTCATTTTTACACTACCTCGATTTTTGCCGCGAAAATGTTTAAATGAAATGTACAAGCTGTCCTGACACAAGAGGCAAAATATGACTTTTTCAAAGTCACATGTCCAAAAATATTCAAATTCTGAGCCTTTTTTGATCCATTTTGTAATAATGTTTTAAAAACCTGTTTTCTGCCTATTGACTTTGCTAACTCTTCCTTTTTCGTCATTTTTGAATCCAGCTGATCAACGAGCTCTCTAAAAAAGGATGCCCCATTTCCCTCCAGTACATCCCCAGCCACATGGGGATACGGGGGAATGATGATGCCGATAAAGCGGCTAAGGAAGCGACAACAGCCCGCCAGACAACCGACAGGCCAATCCCACTTCGAGACATTTCCCGCATCCGCTCCCAGAGCCACCTGAATGCGAAACCTCACCCTAAGTTCTCCCCATTCCGGGGAAAAATTGAAAGTAGGGTTTATCACCGGATACGAGCGGGGGCAACAGGGTTGAATCACCCAGCCTACACATACAAGATCCCGACACCTAACGGCCAACCCCCGACTCCCCCTCTCTGCCGATTCTGCAGAATCCTGAACGAGACCCTGGACCGCGTCCTATTCCAGTGCACCCATCACCAAATCCTCACGAACAAACATAGATCCCAGGTGGTGTCATTGTTCAAGATGCACCATCTCAACCTCTCGACTGGATCCCTCATGCAGTCTACTCTCCCCCCTGCTGCTGAAGCCCCCATCATCAAAGCAATCATCCACTTTCTGAGGACAACAGAGCTGCTTGAGTCAGTTTAAGTAGCATAGGCAACGCTGCCCAGCCGCGAAGAGGCGAAATGGACAACCCTGATCCGAAGCCGTACCAGAACTGAGAGAGAGAATGGATCGAGGTGAGATTAGAATGAAGTGATCTTGTTTGAAAAGAAAAATATGTTTAACTAGAAAAATTGAAGCAATATTTATTTATCCAATATGTAAACCATTCAGTTAGCTTCAGTCTGGTATGTTCGTCATATTTGTTGGTTCCTTTTTAAGCCAGATGGATTATTCTGAAGGAAAGACTTCACTGGAAATTTGAAATCTTATCTGAGGTTGGATACCCCTCCTGTATAGCTTAACATTTAATGGTTGTCAAAGAGAAGAGAACACAGTCAACACAAACAGTCTCAGAAACCAAAACCATGTTACTTATTATTATACAGGAGGGGTATCCAACCTCAGACAAGATTTCAAATTTCCAGTGAAGTCTTTCCTTCAGAATAATCCATCTGGCTTAAAAAGGAACCAACAAATATGACAAAAATACCAGACTGAAGCTAACTGATTGGTTTACATATTGGATAAATAAATATTGCTTCAGTATTTCTAGTTAAACATATTTTTCTTTTCAAACAAGATTACTTCATTCTAACCCTATCTCGATTTACTTAAAAATGATGAAAAAGGAAGAGTTAACAAAGTCAATAGGCAGAAAACAGCTTTTTTAAAACAGTTACAAAATGGAGAAAAAGGCACAGAACTTAAATATTTTTGGATACATGACTTTGAACAAGTCATATTTTGCCTCTTGACTATCAGGACAGCTTGTACATTTCATTTTAACATTTTCACGGCAAAAATCGAGGTAGTGTAAAAACGAGGTTAGGTACCCCTCCTGTAGAGTCAGAGATATTGCAGCCTACCTGACAAAGATGGAAAGGGCATAAACAAGGAATCTAACACTGAGAGGTATAGGACTTTGACTTTGAGACTCTGAGTTTGGACTTGGTACAGTAGGTATTTTTGGCCTGTAAATTGTTGGAAACTTTACTCCGACTTCCGAAAGAGTCGAATTAAAGTTTCTTCTAAGCCTTTCTTGTTTTTATAATCAATTTTTTGAAAAATGTTTAAAAAAATTATAGCTTGAAGGCTTAAACTTTCAGTACTAAAACAAATCTTACTTCCCATTGGTTGGTTTTGGTAGGACATGTAAAAACCAACCAATAGAATGTGCGGCACTCAAATTTGGTGTTCAAACTGTGAAGCGTTCAATCTCCTATTTGCAAGGAAATTTAATTACAAAAATGTGATATACAGTTTCCAACAATCTACAGGCCCAAAATACTTTGCAAATGCCAATAATTTAGTCTTAAAAACGAAAGTTGAAATTTCTGCTGATGGCGCACAAATATCCGTTTTCATTGGGTAGGATGCAACCTCTATATACTGCAAAATACTTGCCAAAAAAGTCATATTTCAGATCCTTCGATCACTGGATAATGATTCTCCTATGTCTTAGCTTTTGTTTGAGTTCATTCACACCTCATGCCTCTCTACCTCACTCCTAGCTAGGTAATTTAATTAATGTTCAAAAGTAGCATAAATTCTTTTATGAAATGCTGGATAATGCCATTTGGAGAATTATGCACAATTTTAGTTGTGGTTGATGTATGCTTACACTGGTAAGATACTGGTCTTCAAGTGCTAAGTAAGGTAGATTGAATGGTATCATGGGCTATTTCAGATCCTTTGATCATTGGATGATTTACAGTTTTTGTTTGAGTTCAGTGTCACCTCTTGCCTCTACCTCACTCCTAGGCCCTAGCTAGGTAATTATTTAATATTTAAAGTTAGCATTTTAAATTCTTTTATGAAATGCTGTATAATACCATTTGGAGAATTATGCACAATTTTAGTTTTGGTTGATGTATGCTTATACTGGTAAGATAATATGGTCTTCAAGTGCTAAGTAAGGTAGATTGAATGGGATCATGGGCTGCTGCATTTAAACCTTGGTACCAACAAATTTTGCGAGGGAAGTTCAGTTACTTTTTTAGAGTGTAATTTTCTTGTTATAGTTAGAAGTAGTTGTTGGTGCTCTAGATGTGAAACAAGGTTGTGATCACATATGACCACTTCATCTTTTAGCAAGCACATACAATCAGCAAATGCATGCTATGGCACCTAATGCATGGGTCTGTGTGTGGCCACCTTACTTGTAGCCTATTTGAGGTAAAGCCAACACAATATGGTGGGCTGGATGCAGTCTGAGTTCGAGGGCAGCCACCAAGGTTGAATATGTCCATTGTTCAGGACATGTGTTTCTGTTAACACAGTGCTATGGCATCAGGTTTCCTGAAGAAAGAAGTTAAAAAAAAGAATGTTTTAAAAGAGACATATCTGAGCAAGAAAACTAAAAAATAAAAAAAAAGTTTTTATTGCATTGAGAAGCAACAGAAATAGCATCAGCTCCTGTTTCTGGCTGACCTTTAGCTTGGCCAACGTAATAGCCCCAATTAGCTAAGGCGCCCCAGCATTAGGCATACTATAACTCATTTTGACATGGGCTAGAGGATACACTGGGTATCCGTATAACCACCATTTGAATGTACCCTGTTTGAAAAAGAATCATTTCTTGTGTCATATTTTGTTTTAAAAAGAGATGAGTTGCCCAAGTTAACAAACTTTTCTTACAGGTCAGAAGAGGCTGGCATCAGGTGGCCATGGGAAGGTCATCAACTTCAAACCCAAGACAATGAATGACATGCCAGTTCCACAAGGGTCATGGGCACATTTGAATGCTGCAAGACAAAAGAGTCACAATATGATCTTGTATGGAGGCATTGCTTTCTTCGGTGCTACATTCTTCATTGTGAGTTTTGAAAGTCTTAAGGTGAAAGGAATATGCCGTTAGGTTTCGATGCTAGCCATTAAAGGCTTCCTGTCGCCTGGTGCTCTTACATCAGCCTTCATAACGAGGGGCATGTCATAGGATATTGTAGGATGCAAAAGGATTCATTAGATGGTGCCCAGGTCTTAACTTAGAATTCTGTATATCCCCTTTCACTGACCCCTTTCACTTACATGCTTTTAATTTGTTTAGTCAGCACACAATCAGAAGTTTGATAACATTTCAAACTTGCACATCCTTGCACCAAGTGGAATAAAAAATGAGCAGAAAATCTGTGTTGTGACGATTTTTAGTGTCATATTTTGGGAAACATAATGCTTTAATCAATTCTAGGCTATGTGTAAGTTCTTCTGTAGAGTAGAGTAGAGTAGAATTTAATTTAAAAATGGCTTTCACAGCAATAATGCCGAATTTGCATTTCGTGTCAACATAGTCATTAACGAAAGCGCCGTCAGTTCAACATTTTCAACAGATATACAGATACACAATATATATAGCCTACAATTTAAAACACAACCAAGGTTAGCTGATTTCCAATGAAAAACCAAAATTTCACTTTTAGTCTTGAGAATTAAAAAGTGTCACGAAAGATGGAACGAAGCTTTTCCTGTACCTTTCGTGTGTGCAATTTATCGGTGTTAATTTAGGAATTTTCTGGGATTTTTCCCGGGGGCGTCTACTTCTGGGAGGGTTGTGAACAGGTGGAAAAAGATCACGGAACCTGGGGTCAGAGAAGGCTTGCATTCCGTAATTATAGCACAGTGTTTGTCTCCTTTCCTCAAGCGTTGTGAGCTCGAACTTTTTTAGGAGATACAAATAGGGGAGCTTTCCTTCCCGCCCAATAATACGCAAAGCTCGTTTTTGGATACATTCTATCCGATCGGAAAGATCTTTAGTAAGGCCAAAGTGCCATACTGGACAAGCGTATTCGAGAATTGGACGTATAAACGAAGTATAAAAATGTAGCAAGTCTGAAGGGGGGGATGAAAATTTGACCATGTGCTTAAGGAGCAATAGTGAGGGGAAAGATTGTTTAGTAATAGTTTCAACATGATTATCCCATTTAAGGTCGTTAGAGAGAGTAGCATCCAACAGCTTTACTACCGAAAGTGCTACTTCTTGGGGGATGGGTTGTGAGAACTCGGGAGCAGATTTCAGAAAGCTGATGGTCATAATGTTTGACTTGTCAGTATTCACGGTCATCATTGATTCTGCTGCTTCCTCTGTGATATCTCCGAGTATCTCCATTGCTGAACTTTTTATGTTCCTTCGGCAAACCTCTAGAGCTGAGAGGTCATCGACGAACTTCCATCTCTCTGGTGATTCGGAAGCAAGGGAGTTGATCATGACTAGGAAAAGGAGGGGACCCAAAAGAGTACCTTGTGGTACTCCGCAAGTGGTGGGTAGGGGATCAGAATAAACGTTTTTATATTTTACAACTTGGAAACGATTAGAAATGAAAGAAGCTATCAAATTTACTAGAAATGGGTCCACTTTAAAATCATCCAGTAACTTTTTAATTAAAACCGAGTGACTGATCAGGTCGAAGGCCTTTTTAAGGTCAATTAGCAGTAAGTTGAGCCAAGTGTCCGGCTTTTCTAAGTTCTTGTAAATAGTATCGAGTAAACTTACAAGATAATGAGTGGTGGAAACACCTTTTAAGTTGCCGAATTGTCTAGTATCTATTAAATCAAGGATTTTACTTTTAAGCCAATTAGCGAGAAAGCTCTCGTACATCTTGGAGAATATAGATGTCAGTGTAATAGGGCGCACTCCGGTGAAATCATCCTTTCCCCCTTTCTTTTTAATCGGCGTAATGTAACCAAGTTTCCACTGAGATGGGTACTGGCCAGTTTTCGTTATGGAATTAAAAATACTAGAAAGGGGAAGTATTAATTTATCTGGAAAGGCCTTGACGAGATCAATCGGAATATCACTGGGGCAAATACTATTTTTTTTAAGTTTACGGATCTTCTCAAATACATCTGAAGGGGAAATGGTGGGAAAATCTTCTTTGTCGGGAATGGGAATGGGAAAATCACTGGGTAGAGGAGGAATAGTCTGAACAATAGAAGCTAAGTGACGGTTCAAGTCATTGGATATCTTGAGTGGTGGCTCATCTAGGTGAAAATCCAGACTCTTGACAGTCTTTCCACAAAGTTGTTTCACCTTAGTGTACCATCGCTTAGGCTTTGAGTTGACCAGTCCACGAACTTTTTCTCTGTAGTAAAGGGCCGCTGCTCTTCGGATTTCTTTCTTTATCAGCTTTCTTAACGTATTTGCCTGGTCTTTTCTCCTTCCCTGAAATGTTTCAGTTTCTGTCGGATAAGATCTTTTATCCTTTCGTTCATAAAAGGCTTGTCGGACGAGCAAATTTTCTTCTTTTTTTCTGGGAAGCAAGTGTGATAGTTTGACAGTAAAATTTGTTGGAATGCATTTAATTCTAGACACTTCTAGACACATGACACAAGTTTTGGCAACATGCTATAAGAAGATGAAATCTTGTAAATACTTTCGTTTAACCTGAAGAAGCCTTTTTAAATTATTGTAGATTTTTTTTCTGTGTCATTTTGATACAATGAATAGTAGTTATTTGGTGGTGCACTAATACAAACAATGCTTAATATGTGATTTTGTTGATCATTAGATCTATCTAATTAAGCAACATTTAGAATGGCCTTTTTTGCTCCTGGTTAGAATGGATTAGACTGGATTAGCATAGCTCCTATTAATTTGGAAAGTAATTTTTTTCTTAGAAAGTGATGTTTGTACTATATGTTAGTGTCATTGCGTTTTGCGTTGAAGATCACCTAAAGGGAGGAAGCCTGCTGTACCTATGGCCCCTTTTTTTTTTTAACATGTGTATAGTGAGTTGTTTTCCAATGATATCATAATATCTTCCTTTTTTTTTGTAATGTTAATGAAATTCGTTGGAAGAGCCAGGAGCCCAAAAAGTAGGAAATTATGGTAGGAAAAAAGCTGCTAAAAAATAGAAGAGGTTAATACATGTATTTGGAAGACTTGAAATATTTTTGCTCCCAGTCTGAATTAAAGTGACGGTAAAAGTTCAGGAGTTTGACCCTGTCAGATTTGACGACAGCTTAGCCTACCATCAGTATATGTTACTAATGTACATTTTAGGCTCAACAGTCTGGTGCACTCTACCTCGGTTTCAAACCAGATTACAAGAATCTGCAGCATATAAAACCAACAGTGCTAGAACCAGCAGCGAAAGAAGAAGAGGCGGAACCAGTTGAAGAGGCTGCAGCAGTTGAAGAAGCTGCTGTAGTTGTGGCTGAAGCAACACCAGCTGAGGAACCAGTTCCTGAGGCTCCAGTCGAGACTCCGGTTGAAGCTACAGGTTGGTATTTAGTTAGCCTACATTTATTTAAATGAAAGCCGTACTTCCGCTGTTCGCCGGAGACTCCATGGGGAATGAAGGGGAACCACACACTTCTTGGGGACTACCGGGATGGAAAGCAACGGAAATACACGGAATGCCGTCGTATGGGTCTTGTTCGAAAATTCACATATATGCGTCTTCGCGAAACTTATTCAGCTAACGCAATTAGTCGCTAAAATTTTAAATTGTGCATGGCCAACTTTATTTCCACTTTGTTCATGTGGATTTTTTTTTTCTACCTAGTTTTACAATTGCGCGGTTATTATTGCATTATTATAGACGTCGTTTCCTCAAAAACAGTCATATCCCACAGTTAAACTCAGTATTGATCTTGGAAATTCCTTCCGTGTTTTTCAAAACCCAACAATACCAGCAACTCCCCAGATATACTCCACACCAAATCTGAAAGGGAGTTCGTATGATGATGGTGACGATAATCGGAGCATTCTCCGTCCGTGGTAGACTAGTGATAATGCGGGGATGAGTCCCTTAGACAAACAAAACCGGAGTCTCCGGAGAACGGTGAGGATACGCCTATAGTAGGTAGCAACTAGAATGGGTCAGATAAAATGGCCCAGATAGAGTGGAAGTTTTATCGGACCGTCCCGCTTCTAACGAGACCGCTTTGCTCAGTTGAAGTACATATTTTTATAGCTTAGCTTATTTACTGTTAGTAGTAACCAGAGCAAAATAACACTAGGGAGTAGCGCCAGGTCTTAAAAAAAAAGTGACACACACTCGAATAATAGCGACACTAGCACCACTAGCGATAGAGAACGTCCTTACAGAAACTCTATCAGTTGTGGACCAGCGCTGGCTCCGACAACACCATATTCCGAACACAGCAAAAAAAAGATACAACCTCCCCTGTTTCCTCGATGCCCGCAAGTATGTCTCACTTTAAATGTCGCTAGCGTAGTGGGCGGCACTACGAGTAAGGCCCGTTTTCGGAGCATTGAAAGCATAGGTCTTGGCGCTACTCCCTAGTCTTATTTTGCTCTGGTAGTAACGGTTGGTGCTGAGTGTTGTAACACTGTAGTGCTTTACTTCTTCTGTATCTTCCATTTTTTCTCAGTCTTATTGATTCTGCTTCTATTGTTTACTTGCTTTGTTGCAATAGCTTGACTTGGTTTTAGAAACAGTTGCTGCTGTCGAAGCCGAAGCGGTTGCTGCAGAGCCAGCTGTAGAGGCTGACCCACTCGTCGCTGCTCCTGGAGAAAGTTTAGCTGCGCCAGCTGAAGGTATAAGAGTTTTCTTCGCTTCTGCTTTGCGTTTAATAGATTTCGTTACGTGACCTGCCGTTTGTCAGCACATCTCACTGTCAGAAGTTTCGTAATACTCTATGAAGTCCAAAACACGCCAGTGATCCTCAGGAAGAAGGAGTAAACGTCTCCGTGACGACTCAAACTCAACAACTCACATCCTGTCTCAACCTATCATGGCGATCTTTGGGAGCAGCTGTGATACCCACTTCTGCCTTTCTTCCGCTAGGTACCCGGAGAGTCCGGAGGTTTTGCATCGGCAAGGAGAGATAGTCATCATGTGTATAGACAACACAAGGATGTGCGGTTTCAACAGACAACAGTTAGAACGCTATCTGTTGTCGCGACAAACATTATGCATGAAATGTTATGCATAACAAGCATTGCCAGGAAGAGCCGAAAAACCGCCAAAAAAGTATCTGCTGAATTTTCCGATATCAAGACGACAAACAAAAAAGCCATGCTTTTTTGGCGATTTTCGGCTCTTCCTGGCAATGCTTGTTACGCATACCGTTTGTCGCGACAACAGATAACGTTGTTGTCTGTTGAAACCGCGCATCCTTGTGTTGTCTGTTATAAAACTTCTGACAGTGCTGTGGCCGAAGATGATATACGGTGGGGCAAATCCATCTGCAGTAGAAATCTGCTTCTGCAGACACTTACGTAAATTTTTTTGTAACGTTAGTTTTGTTTTTGGCCTCGGAAACAGTTAAATCGTAAGGATAAATTAAGAATTTAGTATCTGCTGACAGTCAAGTGCTCCAGCTTTCTTTTGATATAAGGAATGAAATCAAATTCTTTTAGTTTGGTCTGCTGTTACTTTTTGATGTACTTTTTCTTCTGTTGAGATACTTCGGATGATGGGATTTTTGCCGATAGAGTTTGTAAAAATAACTGGTCGTAAAAGAGTAAAATATAAAAAAAATTGCGAAGTGCGAAAATAAAAATGTTTCGAATTCGTAGCGTCCCGAGTTCGAGTCCCGGGCTGGACACTCTTTGCGAGAGGGCTGGAGACAAACGAAGAGTATTTGATAGATACACACATTTTAGGAATGGCCTGACAGCCTATTAGAATTGATGCATAAAGCAAATTGCTGCTTGCACAATGTTGTTTAATGCTTTCGACAAAAGGATCATACAACGTGTAATTTGGTGACGATTTTGCAGAGCGATCGGTCAGTATTTAAACACAATGGTGATTTAAAAAAATTCTGAGCATCAAACGGCGCTGATTTGTGCGAGTCTTTAGGCGTATAAAACAATCAAATTTATTGAAACCAAAAAACTTGAAGCCAGAAGAGGTCGTCGACATTAGTTAGAATAAGCAGTCGAAAACAATCAGAATATTTGCAAATGACATTAAAAAAAAGCAAAATTAAAGCTCTTTACGTAAAACGTCCTGAAAAATGAGTAAAAAATCTGAAATTTGACAAAACGAATTGACAGGATAAGCGATAGTGCTATAGTCTTCTTTTTTTGTTTTCTTTTTAAAATAGTTCTACTTTCTTTAACTGTTTCTGTTTCTTTTTGTGTTTTCTCTTTTCCTTTTTCCGTACTCGGCTTTATTTTGACTACAGTAGAGATATGCTTATTTGAATGTTTGTTGACTTTGAACAGCGCCGTGTTCATGCACTTGCTCTGTCTAAAGTGAACTGACAGTTAGCCAAAGTAGCTAATTAAGGGCCCCTGAAAACACACCTGTATAGGTACAATGGATCTTCACTCTACCATTTACCTCAAAACTGCAGTATTTAAATTTAGTAACTGTTCAAATAAGCATAGCTCTACTGTACCTCTAGTGTAGTGGGTTAAAAAAATACATTCATTCAATTCACAAGTCAAGAACCTGCTGCAGGTGTGGGAGTTATGGAAGTTTCCGGTCTTTCCCACTGCTAAAGTATTTATTGTTATTCCCGATGAAAAATTCTTTAACTGTGTAGTAGTATGGTAGTTGTACGAAAAATTTGCATGGAATGGTATGTAGTAGTATGTAGTAGTTTGATTTGTGATATGTAGTAGTATGGAATACTTTGATAAACATGCCTCCGACTGGGTTAATCTTATGTAGTAGCATCCGATAGCATACAGTTTGCTAGTAGTAGTATCTAGTAGCAACAGTTACTACTGCATGCTACTTTTTCGTACTACTCCATACGACTAATTCTCGGATATTTTTCATCGGGTTGCTTATTATTATTAATTTCAATCCTTCAAAACTGAAGAGTAATGTATAAAAAGTGAGAACAACATGCCAGTTGAACTCACACACACACAAAGATAGTACACAGACAAACAACTGACCGTTAAAAACAAATTAGCCTACTAAATCTAGAGTAGAATGCAAATGAAAATACAAAAATCAAGATAAATAAACTACACTGTCAGAAGTTTCATAACAGATCGCGCATAACACTTTCAAGAATAACACCTTTTCACTTAGAAATAAGTGTTATGACCAATTAAGTTTACACTATTTCTTGCCTAGATCTCCAACAACACCTTCAATTGGTAAAAATACTACACTGTCAGAAGTTACGTAACGACAACAGAAGGATGCCCGGTTTCAACAGATAACACTTTGTGATGTTATCTGTTATGTTTATTTCGTTCCCGTTAGTATTTTTACCAATTGAAGGTGTTGTTGGAGATCTAGGCACGAAATAGTGTAAACTTAATTGGTCATAACACTTTATTTCTAAATGAAAAGGTGTTATTCTTGAAAGTGCTATGCGCTATCTGTTATGAAACTTCTGACAGTGTAATCAGGGCAATTTTTAGTGAAAGAAGGAAAAAGGTTGTGATGGACAAGAACGTTTTCAGCCTTTTTATGAAAGTTTTGGATTTTGCTTTTCAAAGTTTCCAGTGGATTAAAGTTTCAGACGAGTTAGAACTGATAGATCGCGGGACGGAGCGGGACGTGTTCCTTCTAAACTCTTCTTGCATTTTTAGCTGAAGTATTACCAGTCACCGCAACCACCCTTGCCAGCTCAGCTGCGGCCGATGTGGTGGTCGATGTCTCACCAGCGAACGCCGAATCTAGTCAATAGTTTATTTGAATTTTAGGGGGATTTAAATACCTGAACAATGTGCCTTAAAGTAGCTGTTGTGAAATGAGATTGGAAACCAGTTGAGACTGAAAGTAGATTCGCTACCAGAAGCAAGGCCCTGTTACATTTTCTGCACTTTTATCGTCAGGAAAGTCTATCACCACCTGTTACACTTACAAAGAAGATTCTAAACTCGGCAGTAAAAGCCTGGCGTCATGATGGACTAGTAAATTGTTGTCCACTTCGTTATCATTTTCCGTTCATTGCCTTTGCCATTATCCTTAGATTGAGCAGCATCAATTGGGACGTCGAGTACTTTTAGAGAGATTGCAGTCTACTCAACGAAAACGGATATTGAAAACGGATATTTGTGCACCATCATCGAAAAGAGTAGTAATTATAACTTAACATTGGGAGCCAGAGCCGTTACTAGCCAAAATGTTTGGGGGGGGGGGACAAGGTATTTACCAACTGGCTTGTCATTTTTACCGACTATTTTTGCGGATAAAAACGACTATTATCGGCTGATTTTAAGAAAAAACGACTGTTTTTTATTGTTTTTTATGAAAAACGACTATTTCTAAGTAAAACATCGACTGTTTTTACTAAAAATCGCGGCGCTTCGCGCCGACTCGGCTATTTTTTACCGACTGGCAGACAACATTGGGGAAGGCGTCCCCCCCTCCCCCCCCCCCAGTAGTGACGCCTCTGTTGGGAGCTATGGGATTTTTCAAAGAACTGAATTGTCGGAGTTTGGTAACCGTTCCGAACGTGTAAATAATTGGAAACGCTTTTCAAGGCACAGTCACTCTTGATTTTTAATCACGGTATTCGAGAACAAATTAATCAGAAATGAGATCCGGAGATATTTGACAATGCAAAACGGATAAGTCAGCTACATTTCTACATCCGGATATATGATCTGCATCCTCCACATGATCTACATCCGGAGAGTTTCAGTTGTTTTGCTGCTCGCGTCCTATTGGTCGGCTTTGGATCATCGAGTTAGAGCCTGGCTTCCTAATTGGTCAACACTGCCAGTGCTGACTTTGATCCGTTTTCGTCAGGCGGTATGCAATCTCTGCGTTTTGAAGATTAACTTAGGAAAAGCTCCATCGCGAGATGGCGTTCATTCCAGCGTTGTGATTGGCTGGTTTAAACACTCCGGCTGAACTTTCGGTGTGAATGGGAGGGTTCTTACGGGATTTTAGGGTCTTCTTAGAACGTTAGGTCGGCGTAAACGACTATCTTCTGTACATACAATATACCACTTACCCCCCCCCCCCCAGGACCACAGGGTCCTGGACGTAGGGCCAATGAGAAGACAGTTGCATCTGATTAATTGGTCTCAGACGCCATCTGTAGTACGAAGAGCCAAAATTTACCTTTGTAGAATGAGAGAAATTCTCGGTTATAGGCTGCTCGGGCGGGAAAGTTGGAGAAGAAGATACGGGGTCTTGCTTCTATCTTTGGGGACATAGTGCAATATTACTTGTTGTCCTGGTCGTATGTTGTTACCTTTATTTTTGTTATCAAATGACCACGTGAGGAGAGAAACTTTGTGTTTCGTTTGAGTAGAATATGGAAAAGAGTGAAATCAGGAAAATGGTTGAAAGATGTAAGCTTGCTTTGTTTCACAGGCGTTTCCTGCACTGTCACATGTTTGATAACAGATAACACATGTTTGCGCACATCTTTGTGTTAAACGTTGTGATATTGTATCTGTTATGACCCTTTCAAGTGTTACCTTTCACGAACAGATAACAATTAAAAGGGTCGTAACAGATATATTCTCAGCACGTTTAGTACAAGGATGCGCAAACATGTGCTATCTATTATCAAACTTCTGACAGTGTGACAGCCTATGCTGGAAAAGTTTCTACCCTGTTGTTTCTGAGCTTTACATTTGCATCTCTGGAGTATTGTATGATCAGAGAACCAATAAATATCCTTAAAGCGGCTCTCTGGACAGGGATTGAAAACTGATACGAGACCTGTTGCTGTCTCTTTAACTTGTAGATTTGAAATTCACCATATTTCCTGATTTCGTCTTTTCTTGCAGGAGCTTCCCTGTTGGCTAGCGACCTTCCCTCCGAAGTTCCCTATTTGCTCATTGGAGCTGGTACCGCCTCTTTCGCCGCTTTTCGAGCAATCAAAGCGCGAGACCCCAAAGCGAAAGTCCTCGTGATAGGTGAAGAGCCATATTTCCCCTATATGAGACCGCCCCTTTCTAAGGAGCTGTGGTTCCGCGATGAGAAGGAGTCATCAGACAATTTGGTATTCAAGCAGTGGAACGGAAGGGAGCGTAGTTTGTTCTACGAGCAGGATGAGTTTTACTGTGACGTGAAGGAGCTCGCAACGCGCGAAAATGGCGGCGTAGCGGTATTGCGCGGACAAAAGGTGAAACGAGTCGATGCCGAAAGCAAAATGGCAATATTAGAAAACGGACAAATTGTGAAGTACGAAAAATGTTTGATCGCCACTGGTGGCAAACCGCGGAACTTGCCGATTCTGTCGGGTGCTGGGGAGGAGATCTTGGAGAAGGTTACGCTGTTCAGAAATATTGAGGACTACAAAAAGCTGGATAAGATTTCCAGAGACGTGAAGTCCGTTGCGATCATTGGAGGCGGATTTTTGGGCAGTGAATTGGCCTGCGCTTTGGGAAGGAGAGGTAAGTGACTACTTTTAGTCATGGAATAATAGCTGGCAATAGTTTCATTGCTTCTAAAACAAGGATGCGTAATTAAAACAGACAGCACACTATTTATTGATGTTACAGTCAGTTTGTGTTTGGAGCCTTTCAGGAAAAAAAAACCCACTAAATATTGTGTACACTGTTACTGTTAACGCAAAAATAATACTTAAAATGTCATTACAGATTTATTCTGTAACACTTGTCGTTCCAACCTCATAAAAAGTTACTACGCTGACCGTTCCAACGTTCTCGAAATAGTAAGTATTTGCTTCTCACTCTACAGTTAGCGTGGTAACTACGATCTGACGTGATTGGCCCGATCAGGCGCGCCACGATATTTTGCCGAAAATAAAATACATTCCAGGCCTTGGCGCCAAGAAGCCAGGATCCATGGCGTCATGCGTAGTAACTACGGTAAGCATGGTGGAACACGCTCACAGTCAATTAATGTCAGCCTATTCGAACAAATTACTGAGGGCCCGCGAGTGTAGAAACGTCTCTAAAATATCCCATCCTGGGATTGGCCTAATGGTAGCTATATTGGCTCACTGTCACACAGTAATGTAACCAATGTCAGACCGAATTGTTGCTGCTCCGTCGACCATACCCTTTAAAATTTCCCTTCCTGGGATTGGCTTAAAGGCACAGTAAACTTGACTAGGCAACTTTCGGCCATCAAACCGGCCTGGGGGGGCTTAGATAAATGTACAGGGACTTATTGTCGACAGGACCCCCCATCTTTGTGATCTCGAAACCCTCCTTATTGTTCCCAGAGCTAGCTGGCAGAGCTAGCCTTGCCCCTTATGCACTGTAGTTACGCACTCATGCACTGTAAAAGTTCGCGATTGTCTGTGTTATCAACATACAGGATTGCCACTTTACTAAAATAAATTCACTATGCAAAAGGAAAAAGTAATACCAAAAAAGAAAAGTACTCAGGACGTGTTGCTGGATCATAGTAACCTTGGAAATAAAACCTGACAACTACTTTTTTCTTAAAATATGCTGCCAAAGTAAAAAGAAAGTTCTATTGTGAGCACAATTGTACTACCGGTGGCAACTCTGTTGACATATATTGTATTACTTTGTTTCAAAAGGCCGTTGAGGCAAAGATCGTGGGTTCGAGTCCTACTCCACTTTTGCTTTTTTATGGCACTTGCAGCTCCGCTCAAGTGCCATATACCGATCGCTTTTCGGTCGGTCGGTCGGGCGGTCCACTGTTTTCGAGTTAGGGTACTTCCAGATGTGCTAGGACGATGAAACTTGGCAGGCGTATCAGGGACCCGATATAACTAACCTGGAAATAATCAGTTTCACGATCCGACCATCGGGGGGGGAGTGGTGGACCGGGGAATCCTGAAAATTAAGTAGTTTTTGTCACACTTTTTCGAGTTGGGGTACTTCCAGACGTGTTAGGACGATGAAACTTGGCAGGCATATCATGGACCCGATATAACTAGCCTGGAAATAATTAGTTTCAGTATCCGACCATCTGGGGGGGAGTGGTGGGCCGGGAATCCGGAAAATTAAGTAGTTTTTGTCAAACTTTTTCGAGTTGGGGTATTTCCACATGTGCTAGGACGATGAAACTTGGCAGGAGCATCAGAGACCCGATCCGAATAAACTGGAAATAATCAGTTTCCCAATCCGACCACCTGGGGGGGGGAGTGGAGGGCTGGAGAATCCGGAAAATTGGAGTAGTGTGTAACTTTCGAACGGGTGATCGGATTGGAATGAAACTTAATAACTGAATAAATGGCATACCTCTGATGTCCCATTTGAAGTCCGGACCGGACTCGACAGCTATGGGGGAGTTGGGGGGGGGAGACCGGAAATCTCGAGAAACGGTTAGAATGGAGGGATCGCGGTGAAACTTGCTGGGAAGAACAAGCATCATTATACATTTGGACTGGATCCGGACACTGGGGGGGGGGGGGGGTGGACGGGAGTTTCCCGGAATTCCGGTAATGGTGGTTTGGGGGATTTTCACGACGAAACTTGGGAGGCGTATCAGGGACCCGATCTAACTGACTTATTTATAAAAATTTACTATGATCCGATAGTCGTAGGGGGAGTAGCGGGAGGGGGAATCCGGAATGTTAGTCATGCGTAACTTTGGAACGGTTGATCGGATTTGAATGAAATTTGATAATTGAACAGAGGACATGTCTCTGGTGATCTTTGTCATGTCTTGATCTTTGTACACAACCGGATTGATTGCAGTGACTGTGGGGAGTTTGAGGGGGGGCTGGAATTCCGGCGATCGCGATTTAAGGTACTTCCATTAGTGCTAGGACGATGAAACTTGGCTGGAATATTAGAGATTCGGCAATATTAGCTTAGAAACCGCCACTTTCTAAATCCGACCATTCCTTAAAGTACCAATCTTGACTGCAAATTCAGAAAGATACTTTTAAGCAAAATTTACATTTTCATGATCCCCATGAGCCCATTATCATTTTTGACTCAGGGGTTTTGCTTACAAATGAAGTTCTAGCTCCCTTAAAGTGCGCTATCACCGTCTATCACCGTTAAAGTGCGCACTTTAACCGAAAAGTGTAAAAAAATACTTTTGACCAAACGGTATATTTCTAATAGCATCACTTAGAAAGGAGGAAGGGATCAGCTTCTAATATCTTTAGCAATGAGAGAATTTATCGATGATCCCTAAGGGCCTGTGATCGTTTTTGTCTCAATAGTTTTTCTTACAGATAAATTTCTACGCCTTTAGAGTGCGCATCATTACAGCCAAGTTCACAAATAAAATACTTTTTATGGCACTTGCCTTCCAGCCAAGTGCCATATACCGATCACTTTTCCGTCGGTCGGTCGGTCCGCTGATAGCGAGTTAGGGTACTTGCAGATGTGCCAGGATGATGAAACTTGGCAGGTATATCAGGGACCCGCCCAAACTAACTTGAAAACAGTCAGTTCCTCGATCCGACCACCGTGGGGGGAGTGGAGGAGGGGGGAATCCGGAATATTGACATATTTATAACTTCTGAACGAGGAATCGGATCTTGATGAAACTTGATATTTGGAAAGACCTCGTGTCTCAGATGTCACATTTCAAGTCTGGAATGGATCCGGTGACTTTGGGGGGAGTCGGATGGGGGAACCGGGAATTGTGTGACATGCTCAGAATGGACGGATCGGTATGAAACTTGGTGGGAAGAACAAGCACAAGCCCTAGATCAATAGTTGACAAGACCAGACCGGAACCGAGTACTGTGGGGGAGTTGGAGGGAGGCTTCCGGAATTCCGGTGATCCTGACTTAAGATGCTTCTGCATGTGCTAGGACGATGAAACTTGGCAGGCTTATCAGGGACTTTACATTTTTAACTTAAGAACAGTCGCTTCTCCAATATGACCACCGTGGGGGAAGTGGAGGGAGGGGGAATCCGGAATCTTCAGGTTGTCCAACTTCTGAACGGGTGATCAGATCTTACTGAAACTTGATATTTGGAAATAACACATGTTTCAGATGTCCCATTTCAAGTGCGGACAGGATCCGACCAATTTGGAAAGTCGGGGGGGGGGGGGTAAATTTTGTGACACTCTTAGAACATAGCGATTGGGATGACAATTGGTGGGAAGAACAAGAACATCAGTAACAGAACCGGAACGGATCCGGTCACTCTGGGGCGGGGGAGCCGGCAGGGGGTCCAGAATTCCGGTGATCGCAATTTAAGGTACTTCAAGATGTGCTAGGACGACGAAACTTGGCTTGAACAGTAGAGACTTGACAAGATTGGCTTAGAAATTGTCACTTCTCTGATCCGATCATCCCTTAAAGTACCCATCTTAACCCCAAAGTACAAAAAATACTTTTAAGCAAAACCTACATTTTCATGATCCCCATGAGCCCATGATATTTTTGCCTCAAGGGGTTTGCTTAGAAATGAGTTTCTAGCACCCTTAAAGTGCGCATCTTAACCGGAAAGTTAAATAAATACTTTTCACCAAACCATATATTATATTCATGATCCTAAAGGGCCCAGGATCATTTTTGCCACTAGGGTTTTGATTACAAATGACATTCTAGCGCCCTTAAAGTGCACATCATCACAGCCAGGTGCAAAAAAAAACTTTTTTAAATAACGATACATTCTCTTGATTTCCAAGGGTCCGTCTTCATTCTTATCTCAAGGGTTTTTCTTACAAATGTTCACAAAAAAACCACGAATTGGCGAATACTTTTACATACTTTTACCAAGCCTTGCAAGTGCCATATGAGCTTACAGCTCTTGTTTTTTTTCTCTACTAACTCAAAAGTCGAACTCTCGGAAACTGCCCAGAAACTGCAATAGTCGTAATAAGAATTTTTCCAACTCAATATCGACTCAGGGTACATTCTTGATATGTCAGCTAGCTCCCTGAGCCAAGTTTGAGTCAAGTTTTCTGTTCCTTTAATGGTAGCTATATTGGCTCACTGTCACACGGTAATGTAACCAATGTCAGACCGAATTGTTTCTGGTCCGTCGACCATACCCTCTAAAATATCTGTTCCTACGATTGGCTTAATGGTAGCTATATTGGCTCACTGTCACACAGTAATGTAACCAGTGTCAAACCGAATTGTTGCTGCTCCGTCGACCATACCCTTTATCGGAGTGGTTGGTGATGCCCCAGCCACACAATTTGCGTCGCCTCTTCGTCTAATTGCCGAATGTCCGCCTCAGAATATGCTCCTCATCTGGCTCCCAAGGAACCTTGCAAAAGCTGATAACAATAAAAATTGCTAGGAGGTGGCCTGGGGGCTTACCGTAGAAAAATCCCCTCGCCACTAGCACTGTTAATTCGGGATTCTAGTGGTTTTTATTCATAGGGTATATAGGAGCTGACATTAATTGCTAGATCCGAACGTTCGAAAGAACTAATAAAAACATTCGATAACACTAGGTTATCTAGCTTCCTCAGCCCACGAAGTTGAAATTTGTTTGACCATCTCCTTGGAGTCTTGACCGGATGATAAGCGAACCAGCTCCCATAGCCTATGTTTGGTGTGATAATGATACTATACGGACGTCAAGGTCTGGACACCACCCTCCATATTCGGTATAATGGTTGATTTGCTAATTGAAGTTACTGACTAGATGCGAAGGTTTGGAATAAGTATGAAGGAAAATAGATTGTGCATAGTGAACTAGCTTTTCAGCCTGGAGACACGCTATTTGTCCCCCCCCCCCCCCACCACCATTTTCCAATTCTCGAGAATTCCAGTTCTCATTTTTAATTCTACCATTTTCGAGAGGGATATTGACAATATTAGCTAATAGGTAATGTGTGGACGCAAGAGCGAAGTTCTTGGTACAGTATTGTTGCTCCGAAAAGGTGGGAATTGCATAGTTGGCACAGCGATTTATTTAAACAATGAAAAATTCTCCTTACAGTGATCAGTTCTTGGGAATTTTACTGAAATTTACAACTTTAGGTCGCCAGACCGGCCTTGAAGTCTCTCAGCTATACCCCGAGAATGGAAACATGGCCCGTGTCCTCCCCGAGTACTTGAGCCAGTGGACCACAGCCAAAGTTCAAGTCGAGGGAGTCAATGTCAAACCCGGTTCAGTCGTTGAAGGTGCAAGTCTTGATTCAGAAAAGAAGGTTGTTCTGAAGTTGAAGGGAGGCGAAGAGGTTTGTTGTTTTACTTTTTGTCGCTCTCCGTCAGTCGCAGATGGATTTTCGGAGGATACTTGGAGACATTCAAATAATTCAATGGAAGTTACGACAGCTTTGAAGTGACCTATTTGATAAGGTTGAGCATTAACCGTCATCATAGGGGGCATGCGTTCAAGCTTGCAAAATCACGACTCCACAAGGATGTGTATAAGTGGAGCTTTGGTAACAGGATTGATGGTCCTGAAGACAGCCCTACCGGAGATCTGGTTAATAATCAATCGATCAGTAGTTTTAAGTGCAGTATAGATAGGATTTTAACTCTGATCAGTACGACTACTCCCAATTTCTGAGATGTATTTAGAGGCGAATCCTTTTCTGTTGCATTAGAGGTAGATAGATTTTTAGGCATAAAAGCCAACACGGGCCATCGCACCAAACACAACAGGAAACACACATATAGGCTAAACATGAACACTGTGCCTATAAATGAAATTATTTAAAACTATACAGGGATGTACAACATTCTCTGTGTACTACTCCTATCCGGAGGAACCTTCCAAACAGTTGAATAGCCTGGAAACTTGTATATTTCATTATCTCAATAATCCACTCACTTTTCTGTTGCATTATGTTATAATTTCTTTTTGAACGGGAAGGGTCGGAGCTGTTCTCGCCGTTCCACAAAGAAGGAGAGAAAAGTCCAAACGACCTTTTTTCGGGGACGTTCTGCTGGGTGACGTCCTGGTGGTACAGACAACCTGGCTTAGCTGTGAATGTCCCCAGCAAATCGTCCCATGTTGACCGTGTCCCCACGAATAAACAGACCGTCAAATAAACGTCCCCGTCGGGGTTTTATCACTCGACCTTGCATCTCCAGCTTTTACCCTCCATCTATGTTCATTTTGTATAGAAGTGTTATATCCAAACTTGAACCTCGAATCACCATGAATTTGGTCCTTCACTAGGGTCTTATTGACGACAGGCCCCCCCTTCTTTGTTATCTCGAACCGTCTCGAACCCCCTCCTTAGTGTTCCAAAAGCTAGCTGGCAGGCCCTTGCCCCTTATGCACTGTAATTATGCACTTATGTACTGTAAAAGTTCGCCTTTTTTACATGTAGACCACAGAGAAACGACCTCCCAGACAAGTCGGCCGGGGTTCGATTCCTAGTCGCGGCACGCAAACCTTTTGCTTTTGCAAACCTTTTGCTCAAAGTCGAATTCTCGGAAACTGACCGGAAACTGCAAAGGTCGTAACGAGAATTTTTCTTACTCTCAATATCGACTCAGGGTACATTCTTGATATGTTAGCTAGCTCCCCGAGTCAAATTTGAGTCAAGTTTTCTGTTCCTTTAAGCAGAAGTCGCAGTCGCGGTAGATACAGTTTTTGTTCCAAAATTCCAACATACATGAATCCTTTGAGACTTTTCTCGGATTCAATATTACAAACACGTCCCTGTTTCAGCCTCGCTCGGCCTCCTTGGTTTTGATGAGAAACACGGAAAACTTGGTAATAGTATTTGTGACCAGTTTACTTTTCGGAAGCAATAAGCGGGAGCCGGGTCCGCCTCGAAAAGAGCTGAAAACTAGAAAAATTCAGCGTAGTGCAGCAAGGAGAGATACTAATGATATAGGAAGTTAGAAATATCGGAAACGGGAACGGACGGAGCGATTAGGGATGTAAAAATCATGTAGAGCGTAGCAGTAATACAGGTAAGACTGTAATTTTATCGTTACAGGCCAAATTCTTTCGCTGTGCGAAATCGTAGCTCGAATCAGAAAAATGTTTGTCAGCGAAGGTTTCATGTAATTGTTCTTTTCTTAGTTGAAAGCTGATCACCTTGTCGTGGCCATCGGCCTGGAACCAAATGTAGAATTGGCACAGAATTCAAATCTTGAAATTGATGAGAAACATGGAGGGTTCCGCGTAAATGCTGAACTTGAAGCAAGATCCAACTTGTGGGTGGTAAGTTATGTTCATTATTTACTACTGATAATAACAATACAGTGCATGAGATTGACATTGTCCTCCCAAAACTATTTGCCACCCACCAATTAGAGGCGCATTTGGATATTTGCTTTGAGGGTTGCTGGGTCACCCCGACGTCACCCCAAATGTTGGCAAGACAAAAAAGTATTATCTCAAAAGATTAGGATTGACAGAGAATTCAAGTCTTGAAATCGGAGAGAAACATGCCGTATTCTGCGTAACTGCTAAACTTCGAAGCAAGGTATGGCAGGCTGCTTGAAAGTTTGGAAGCACGTCTCTCATGGTTTTGCTGTATTAAAGTTTAACTGAAAAGCCGACTTATTTTTGTGTCACTTATTTGAATACACTGAATTATTTGGATTCTGCAAAGGGATTTTTTTCATTTCCTCTGTCTGCTCTAGTTATGACGTTCAGAATATCTGCGGCCGTCCCCACAGCATAAATTCTACTATGACGCAGGAAATTTTAGTCTGAACAAAAACGCGGCTTTTCAGTGGGCAGTGGTGAGATTAGCGAAGATTGCTTAGTGCCTGAAAAAAAAAAAAAATCATAAATCTTTTTCGTAAGGCATACAACAAAAATGCAAGCGCATAGAGTGCCACAAATCACAAGGAAATTCCACTGTTTGAAAATCGATTATTCGTGAATAGCGGAATAACAAAGTAACGCATTTTCAGTGGGTCTTCAAGACAACTTAAGTGAATAAGTGATGGGTAACTAGATTGTCCTATCCCAGCCCTTTTCTGCGACTACTGAAGTACCCCTTTTTACAGCGGTGCCACCACTGTCGTTTTGGATTTTTTCATGATTTTTTTTTTTATGGCACTTCCAGCTTCGCTCAAGTGCCATATACCGATCACCTTTCGGTCGGTCGGTCGGTCGGTCGGTCGGTCGGTCTGTCCACTCATCTCAAGTTAGGGCACTTCCAGATGGGCTAGGACGATGAAACTTGGCAGGAAAATCAGGGACCCAACCAAACTAACCTGGAAATAATCAGTTTCCCGATCCGACGATCTGGGGGGGAGTGGTGGGCCGGGGAATTCTGAAAATTAAGTAGTTTTTCTCACACTTTTTCGAGTTGGGGTAAATCCAGATGTGCTAGGACGATGAAACTTGGCAGGAGCATCAGGGACCCGACCGGACTAACCTGGAAATAATCAGTTTCCCAATCCGACCTTCTGGGGGGGGGGAGTGGAGGGCTGGGGAATCCAGAAAACTGGAGTAGTGTGTAACTTTCGAATGGGTGATCGGATTGGAATGAAACTTAATAACAGAATAAATGGCATACCTCTGATGTCTCATTTGAAGTCCGGTCCGGATTCGACAGCTATGGGGGAGTTGGGGGGGGGGGAGACCGAAAATCTCGAGAAACGGTTAGAATGGAGGGATCGGAGGGAAACTTGCTGGGAAGAACAAGCGTCTGCTCCAGATAAATCGTTTATACATTCGGACTGGATCCGGACACTAGAGGGGGGGGGGGTTGAGGGGAGTTTCCCGGAATTCCGGTAATGGCGGTTTTGGGGATTTTCACGACGAAACTTGGGAGGCGAATCAGGGACCCGATCAAAATGACTTATAAATAAAAATTTGCATGATCCGATAGTCGTGGGGGAGTAGCGGGAGGGGGAATCCGGAATATTGAGTCATGCGTAACTTTGGAACGGTTGATCGGATCTGAGTGAAATTTGATAATTGATCAGAGGACATGTCTCTGGTGATCTTTGTCATGTCCGGACCGGATTCGACAACAACTGGGGGGGGGATACGTGACCGGCTCAGACTGGGGAGATCGGGATGGAACTTTATGGAAATAATAAAAAGATGCTCTGGATATATCACTTACAGAACCGGATTGGCTCCGGCGACTGTGGGGGAGTTTGAGGGGGGGAGGGGCCGGAATTCCGGTGATCGTGATTTAAGGTACTTCCAGATGTGCTAGGACGATGGAACTGGGCTGGAATATTAGATATCGACAAGATTGGCTCAGAAATCGCCACTTTCCAAATCCAACATTCCTTAAAGTACCAATCTTGACCGTAAATTTAGAAAAACACTTTTAAGCAAATTATACATTTTCATGATCCCCATGAATCCATTATCATTTTTGCCTCAAGGGTTTTGCTTACAAATGAAGTTCTAGCTCCCTTAAAGTGCGAATCTGAACCGCAAGGTCGAAAACTACTTTTTTTTATCAAACGATACATCTCAACCCATGATCATTTGTGCCACAAGGGTTTTGCTTGAAAATTTATTTTATCACCCTTAAAGTGTACATTTTAACCGAAAAGTGATTTTTTTTTTTTTACCAAATGGTATATATCAATGATCCCTAAGGGCCTGTGATCGTTTTGTCTCAATAGTTTTTCTTACAGATGAATTTCTAGTGCCTATAAAGTACGTATCATGTACGTATCTCGCATCTGAACCGCAAAGGTAACCTTAAAAGTACTTTTGATCAAACACTACATCTCAACCCATGCAAGTGCCATATGAGCTTACAGCTCTTGTTTTAATTAGAACCAGGTTTTTCCCCAAATTATTCCTTATATGTAGAGACGAAATCCGACTCGTGAAGCAATATTATTACAGTTATAAAGTTGCTCTTGATTATTATTATTGTAAAGACGTATCTCGATTATACGAAACAATTTCTTCAAAGGCTGGTGACGCCGCCTGCTTCTATGATATCAAGCTTGGTCGTCGCCGCGTTGAACATCACGATCATGCTGTTGTGTCCGGAAAATTGGCTGGGGAAAATATGACTGGAGCTGGTGAGTATTGATTTATTTTTTCGTCAGATGGAAATTCAGTAAAATAAAGTGATTGTCCGTGATTTGTTATAATGGTAATTCTTCTTCTGCACTGTACTTATACTGGGACCAAACGAATGCCTCCTCGCATAGCGTAATGCGTTGTCGGAATGTGGCATATCATTTGTCTGTGTCGGCGCCAGCTCTTGTACCAAACCTAGTCAGCAGGTGACTCGTCTTCGGCTATAAGCATTGGAAGCTTAATACAGACTGGAGTTCTTTTCCTTACTGTCGCCAACCAATTCGTCAGCTTGCCACCCGGTCTCATTAGCCAAGGGGGCAGGGGTTCTAAAAAGAGAACTTGTTTGATCAGTTTGCCACCCGGTCTCATTAGCCAAGAGGGTATAGGGTTCTGAAAATAGAACTTGTTTGGAAAGTCTGCCACCCGGTTTCACTAACCAAGAGGACAAGGGTTCTGAAAAGAGAACTTGTTTGAACAGTTTGCCACCCGGTCCCTCTAGCCAAGAGGGTAAGGGTTCTGAAAAGAGAGCTTATACCCAGTCTTAAAGTTTAACCGAAAAGGACTGGGATAGGACAATCTAGTTACCCATCACTTATTCACTTAAATTGTCTTGAAGACCCGCTGAAATTGCGTTACTTGGTTGTTCCGCTATTCAGGAATAATCGATTCTCAAATAGTAGAATTTCCGTGTGATTTGTAGTACCTCTAATTTGTTGTATGCCTTACAAGAAAGATTTATGACTTTTTTTTGTTCAGGCACTAAGCAATCTTCACCAATACCGCCACTGCCCACTGAAAAGCCTTGTTTGTGTTTAGATAAAAAATTTACGCGTCATAGTAGAATTTTCGCTGTGGGGACAGCCGCAGATATTCTGAACGTTATAACTAGAGCAGATAGTGGAAAACAAAAAAATCCCTTTGCAGAATCCAAATAATTCAGTGTATTCAACTAAATGACACAAAAATAGGTTGGCTTTTCAGTTAAACTTTAAATAAGTTCTGCAAAGAGAACTTGTTTGAACAGTTTGCCACCCGGTTTCACTAACCAAGAGGGTAAGGGTTCTGAAAAGAGAACTTGTTTGAACAGTTTGCCACCCGTTCCTTCTAGCCAAGAGGGTAAGTGTTCTGAAAAGAGAGCTTATACCCAGTCTCACTATAGCCAAGAGGGTAGGAGTTCTTCAAAGAGAACTTGTTTGAACAGTGTGCCACCCTGTCTCATTGCCAAGAGGTTAGGGGCTCTGCAAAAAGAACTTATTCGAAAAGGCATCCGTGCGCCTGATAACATGGCCAAGTCAACGCAGATGATCGAAGTGGGCTGGCTTTCCTAACTACCCAATGTATACCCGTCTGTTATGTGTTTCAGGAAAACCCTACTGGCACCAGTCCATGTTCTGGTCCGACCTTGGCCCTGAAGTGGGATACGAAGCCATCGGCATCGTCGATAGCAGATTACCAACAATGGGAGTCTTCGCCCGTGCCACCTCGAAAGATACGCCAAAGGCTGTTGTAGAAGCGACGAACGAACCGATGAGATCCGAAACCGAAAATGTAAGTTGCCGGGCTTTGTCCTAAACACAGAAGGACAATAATTTATTCCACTCTACATTAAGAAAGCATGGTAGAAAACATTCTGAAATGCTTAAAATCTCAGTACACAAAGCTAATTCAAAAGTTCGGCGTTCAAGATGTAATAGGATCTCTGAAGAATACATCGACGTCTCTATAAAATATTGATCCACAAGTTAATTAAAAAGTTCGGCGTTTAGTGTAATGGGAGCTCTGGAGAAAACATGGACTTCTCTGTTGGAAACCCTTCGTCGCCTTCCATCGCCTTCGTAACTTCTCCATCAGTTCGGGGGAAAGAACTCTCTAGAAAAACTGTCTAAATTTGGTGGCAGCCTCCTCCAGCCAGTGCGGCCAACGGCAAGCGCTGGCGTGCCGTAGACGTCGATATTTAAGATTGCGTTGTTATTTTACTTATATATTTCAAAATATAGCCAACTGGGGCCGCTACATACAAATCAGTTTACATACAAAAGAAAAAAGAAAAATATGAGGAAGGCATGAATCCTCCAACAATCGAGGCACATACACCTCAATCAAGATGGGTCGAACCCACAGTAAAGTTCTCCCCCCCCCCCAAGCTTGCCAAGCAGGCAGATATAGACGCATTTGCTGCCCAGACAGGACCACCTTTGCTGGTGTCTATATATTAGTGTTCGATATTAGGGGTTCGATCCATCTCATCATCTACATGATGTTTTTCATGATTTTCTTAGGCCCAGTTAGTATTTCAGTCTGAATTCAGTCTAAATTGCCGTGCTTTACGTTGATTTTTACTTGTGTTGTTTATCGTTTTTTCCCATTACTCCACTCAGTCCACTGTCGCCTTGTGTATTTGGTGGGTCGTAAATTCATAGATATATCGTCTGTGTCAAGCGTAAACCACGTATGCCCATACCGAAAGGCCGTGGTTGTGATGTTTCGAAGTCGGAAAACAACAGGCCTATAGCTTTGGCAACGATTATTTCGAAGTTGTTCGAAAAGTGTGTTTTGTCCGAAATTGGACCCAAACTTCAGACAAGTGATTTCCAGTTTGGATTCAAGACACTCCATGGAGTTGATTTTGCAATTTTTTTTATTTAAATTTGTAGTTGAGTATTTCTGGTTGTATTCGTCACCGGTTTTTGTTTGCTTCGTTGACTCGGCTAAGGCGTTTGATAGAGTTAACCATAGTAAAATGTTGAATATTCTGGTGAGTAGAGGAGTTCCGCTTCAGTTTATCCGTTTATTCGCTTTTTGGTTCCGTAATCAGGAGTTCCGTGTGAGGTGGGGGACTGCATCTAGTAGTTCTTTTCATCTGGTGAATGGCCTGAGGCAAGGAGGAGTCTAATTTAGGCTGTTTCATTGGTGGGACTTGCTTCAGCCACTTCCTGTTTGCTGACGATCTCGTTGTTCTTTCACCTTCGCTGTTTGGGCTCAATAAACTATTAAGTATTTGTGATACTGTCGCTTCTGAGTTGGATATTATTTTCAACACGAAGAAAACGTTCGCTATGGCTCTATTTCCGACCGGATGCTAGCTCCCGCGACATCAGGTTCGGTTATCCGGACGGGTCCTTGAATATGTTAATGAATTTCGTTACCTGGGTTTTTGTATTAATGATAAGTTGAGAGATGATTCCCATCTCCGTGAGCTGACTCACAGTTTATGCAAGCGTGGGAATATGCTTATTTGGAAGTTTGGTGACGTTAACCCTGTCATCAAAGTTCGATTGTTTAAAACTTTTTGCTACCAGTGCTTTGCGATTTCTTTGTCATACAATAGTACAGCGAAATCTATAAACGTGCTTGAAGCGTGCTACAAACGGATTTATCGTCGTCTGATCCGCCTCCCACCCCGAGAGAGCGTGCTCAACCACTGTCATACTTTCGACGAGATAGTGAGGAAATCCCGAACATCGCTTGTTTTGAGGCTACGGCAGTCGAAGAATTGCCTTGTGGCGGTGGCTTCAAACCCGCTGTTCCACTGTCTTCCTATCTGGCGTCATCTATTAAGTGATGATTAATTAGTGTTTTTGTTAAGTATTTATTTGTAGTGTAGTATATGGCGAAAGCTGAAATAAAGTTGAATAGATAAAAAAAAACATGTTAATCGGAGATACGTGGTTATGTTAATGTTAATCCGAGATACGTGGTTTCCAGCTTGGTTGTATCTCCCAGACTATGAGTCGGAGGCAATCGAGATACGCACCGTTCGAGTAGAACTGTGTCAAAAAGTGGAAATCGCAAATTTGACCAGATATGTGGTTTCCGCTTGACATGGCCGACGATATACAAATATATATATATTCGAATGTTTCTTTAGGCAGCACCAATCCCACCCGCCGACACCAACGTAGTACCACATGCCCCCAAAGCCGGAGAAGATTATGGCAAAGGGGTAGTTTTCTACTTGAGAGATGACACGATCGTTGGAGTGGTTATGTGGAATGTATTCAACAGGATGCCGATCGCACGTAAAGTAAGTAACGCAGTTTTAATTTGATTACTAATTATTTTTTTATATTCCTCAAAACTGAGGACTATTGTAGTAAAAACAAAAGACTATACCTTTTCTCAGTTTATCCATTTGTTCAACAACACTGTAACATTATGAAAGAAGACAAAAATATACAAGATTTAAACAACTAACTTATGATTCTCAACATCTTAACTTGCTGACTTCTGAAAGAATGGGTAGGCTACAGGTATAGGGTTGGGAGGGCTTCAGAAACTTTTTTAGATTTTACAGGGTCATTTGGGTGGCTTATTGTAGTCAAATAAAAAAAATACACACAGTTTTGGGGTAGGCCTACAGTCTTTTGACTCTGGGTTAATACCCCAACTTAGGGCTGACTTCTAAAGAGTCTGCATTGCTCTGCAGGGCCCAACGATTCGTAGACGCGTTTACTATGTCTGACAACACAATGTCATAACAGATAACATAAGGATGCGCTGTTTCAACAGACAACATTGAGATTTAATCTGTTGTGATTACTGGAGTGTTCATTTATGAACAATCCACTCGTGCGAGCGCTGTCGCAGCTTTCAGTCCCCGCGTTTTCGGTTTTCACCGTTATTTTTTGGAGCTCATAACTCGTGAACCATTGCAGGTATCAAATTGAAACTTGGTATACTTGTGAGCATTGGGGTCTAGTTGTGCCATTTGGGGTTCCCGGCTTAACACCCGCCCACCCAGTGCAAGGAACAATTGGGCCCAGATTGCCCGGCGACTTAAGATCGTAACTTGACCATGGCTGGAGATAAAATAAAACGTTATGCATTAAATACTGTACATAATAAGCATTGCCAGGAAGACCCGAAAAACCGCCGAAATAGCATCTGCTGACTCTCACGATATAATGACGACAAACAAAAATTGTTTTCAGTTCAGTTAGCTTATAAAGTAAAAAAAAAAAAAAAAATACTAGAGTCTCGCCCACGTCGTATTAATATACACTCAAGTCTCTAGCAGGGTTGTTTATATCGAATTGAAGTCCGTGACTCTCACTCGTTCCCTTAATTTTTTTTTCCTTTACAACACTACCCTAACCCGAAGCCTGTCAGGTTGAATACATACGCCAATAGCTGAATTCCTTAAATAAACTATTGAAATAATATTAAAAAACTGATTTGACAGTTTTAATGAGATTGTGGTAGACGGTTGTCATCAGTTCTCTTTGATGAAAGAACTGTAGGTGATAAGCAAAGCGCGTAAAAATCACGAAATGCAGCTCAATTTTGAGTATTTTTCCATTATATCCACAGATCTCAATGGAAAACATGACAGAATCGAGTCTTTACCCTCATCTTTTTATGGCTCTAACATTCTCGCTCGCTTTTGCCCAAAAATAGCTTGTCCGTGTATTCCTCAGTTCGTCACTAATGTCCATGCGTATTTTCTTTTATGTTTTTCACCAATTTTTTTTCCAGGTAATCAAGGAGGGAAGAACGGCAGAAGAAATCAACGAAATTGCCAAACTTTTTAATATCCATGCCGATCATTAAAATTTTAACTTAGGTTAACTTTTTTTGTTTGATCGAACCGAGTACCTTACCAGTTTGTAATAATTAATGAGGTTCTAGTAAAATTATTCCTGTACGGTTTCTAAAGGTCATCGTTCCCCGATTCACCCGTTTGAATGTCCTATCTGTGAAGCGAAGCACAAATCCTTTTATTCTGTTTTCTCCCTAAAGGCACAGAAAACTTGACTACGCAACTTTCGGCCATCAAACCGACCTGGGGGGCTTAGATAAATATACAGGGACTTATTGTCGACAGGACCCCCCTTCTTTGTTATCCCGAACCCCCTCCTTAGTTTTCCCAAAGCTAGCTGGCAGGCCCTTGCCCCTTATGCACTGTAATTATGCACTTATGCACTGTAAAAGTTCGCCTTTGGCCGTGTTGAAAAGTTCGCCTTTGGCCGTGTTGACTAACACACCGGGATAGTAGTCAAGAGGTCGTGCGTTCGATTCCTACTCCCGGCACACAAATCTTTTGCTTTTTTCTTTGTACTAACTCAAAAGTCGAATTCTCGGAAACTGCCCGGAAACTCCAATGGTCGTAACGAGAATTTTTCTTACTCTCAATACCGACTCGGGGTACATTATTGATATGTCAGCTAGCTCCCTGATGAGTCAAGTTTGAGTCAAGTTTTCTGTTCCTTTAACACGACGTAGCTTCGTTAGTCAAAAAACGCTGACTGTCCTGTTTTAGACCCGTGATCAGAAGGTACGACTTCACCGTGGCGAAGAAAGATTTGTTCGCCGCCCCTCTGCCCGGCTGGAAGAAATTCCGAGGAGGCCACCATAAAACGTGGATGGGTACTTTCATAGAAGATCTCGAGCCCGTCGGTTTCCATGGTTATGGACGAAGGCGGGATCCCTCCTGACTCCGGCTTTCGACGGCTTTCACACAGAAATGAGATTTATAGTGAAGATGGTCGGAGACCTAATCGACCTCCAACGAGGTCGGAGACCTAATCTGGTAGCGTAACCGCAACGAGTGGATCTTCGTTCGCGGGGATTAATAATACATGTGTGTTACCGGATCGGCCAAAAGTAAGGGCGTGTTCGACCCTACTTACTGCAGTATAATGCAAAAACAATAAGGCCACAAAACCTCTTCAAAGTTCTCTTGAAACATTTGGGGTCATACATTTCATTTGCAAATACTTGTCGATTTCTTTCTTGAAACGGCTCAGTTTTGCTGTTTCTTCGGGCAGTTGACTCCAGCAATGCGGGACTCGATTTCTGAAACTCCACCTACAAGAACCTCTCTCCGGTGAGCCTGAGGCTATGGCCACACAAGTTGTTAAAATTGAAGTTGATGATGTCGTCAGCTTCGACGTTTTCATACATACCTTTGCATAGCTTGTAAGTCTCAATGAGGTCCCCCCTGTGGAAACGATATCCAGATATGAGCTTTGTTTTCTCACCGGGCAAATATATAGTTTGACTGGAGTCCGGCCAAATCCAGAAATTTCGAAGAAGTAAAAGAAAACTGTGATGTCGATAAAAATTGATTGGAGGAGGTAGCTGTACCCGAAAAAGACACAGTGAATAAATAACTACTGTTTATTCTCGCCTCGAATGGAAAGTCCTGTCGGAATCTGGTCCAAACCGCTTATTATTATGTATAAGCCATATCAGCATTTTTCAGTCTCTCGACTCCACATTTTCAAATTTGTTTTAAAGTTTAACTGAAAAGCCAACTTATTTTTGTGTCATTTAGTTGAATACACTTAATTATTTGGATTCTGCAAAGGGATTTTTCTGTTTTCCACTATCTGCTCTAGTTATGACGTTCAGAATATCTGCGGCCGTCCCCACAGCGAAAATTCTACTATGACGCGGGAAATTTTTATCTAAACACAAACAAGGCTTTTCAGTGGGCAGTGGCGATATTGGTGAAGATTGCTTACTGCCTGAACAAAAAAAAGTCAGAAATCTTTCTTGTAAGGCATACAACAAATTAGAGGTACCACAAATCACACGGAAATTCCACTATTTGAAAATCGATTATTCCTGAATAGCGGAACAACCAAGTAACGCATTTTCAGCGGGTCTTCAAGCCAATTTAAGTGAATAAGTGATGGGTAACTAGATTGTCCTATCCCAGTCCTTTTAGGTTAAACTTTAACATAATGTTTGAATCTCTCCTTCTATTGGTGAACCGTGACCAAAACGCTTATCATGTTTGTTACTTGGTTTTGACGCCATCTGCTGCGAAGGACGAAAATCGAGACCTCGTTTACTCGGATAGAATGAATGATGGGCAAGCAGGAGTTCTAGAAAGAAAGGAAGAAAGAAACTAGGAGAGAAAGTCCCCTGTGAAGTGAAAATGCACATAGAAAATCCAGAAGCTTTAAAGTCTTGGTTGTCTAATATTCTGAAGCCTTTGTAAGTTATCAAATCTGATTTTCCAGGATTTTTATTTATTCATCTGAGGCCTCTTCTTTAAGTTGCCCAGATTCAGAACTGGCTAGGCAAGGCAGCCAAGTGCAAGCAAGGCCTAGGGCTAGGGTGCAAAACCAGTCAAGCACAAATCCTCAATTTTTGGGCATGGTGCCCCAACGTCAGGGCATGCCCCAAGGTATGGGCATGGTGCCCATACGTTGGGGCACCCCAGTCTGGGCTCAAGCCTCATGTCATTATTTGTCTACCAGCCCAATAGACTAGACGTCCACGCTGGTGGCCATGAGCTATATTGGTCACGATGCGTCTACAGTCCACGACACCTCCGGCCGCCATGAGCTTCGGCGGTACCGTGCGCCTGGTGTACACGTCACAACATTCGATACTGGCGACGAGCTGGTACAGATTGTATGCAGAGAGAGTAACCTCAGCTGTTGAAACTTTCATGTGATTTCAGAGTTACTTCACTTATTGATGATTTTGTGAATGTTTGCCGTTTGTAATGTTTCTTTATCACTCTACAAATAAGTTTTTAAGCTGTTTTTTAGTGTTTGTTTTTTTCACTCCGCCGGACAGTTTCTGACGCCCGTCTATGTGATCGCTACAACTATATGACTGGAAAGAAGTGGAGAGTTTCGGAAAACGTGCGCATAGATGGCTCTTTTAGCGTAGTACGGGGAAGGCTTATAGGTGACTCTGGCATGAGAGGAATCTTAGCACGAGAACCACAAAGCGAATGTAAAACTTAATTGCAAGACATGCTTTGCTTATAAACAATCAACAATTTCTATCAATGGACTGGACGATAAAGGTACTCCGAATGAACAGACATGGAACTGAAAATCAAGAGCGTGTCCGAATTCAACTTTAGACCAGAAAATACTGCATTAAAGGAACAGAAAACTTGACTCAAACTTGACTCGGGGAGCTAGCTGACATATCAAGAATGTACCCTGAGTCGATATTGAGAGAAAGAAAAATGGTCGTTACGACCACTGCAGTTTCCGGGCAGTTTCCGAGAATTCGACTTTTGAGCAAACGAGAATTCGACTTTTGAGTAACGACAATGGTCGTTACAACCATTGCAGTTTCCGGGGAGTTTCCGAGAATTCGACTTTTGAGTTAGTAGAAAAAAAGCAAAAGGTTTCTGTGCCGCGACTAGGAATCGAACGCACGCCGTCTTGCCCGTGTGTCGTACTCGTTTGTCTTTAGTCTACACGTAAAAAGGCGAACTTTTACAGTAGTTTTCAGTCCACAATTACAGTACATAAAGGGCAAGGGCCTGCCAGCTAGCTTTGGGAACACTAAGGAGGGGGTTCGAGATAACAAAGAAGGGGGGGGGGGGCTGTCGACAATAAGTCCCTGTTTATTTATCTAAGCCCCCCAGGCCGGTTTGATGGCCGAAAGTTGCGTAGTCAAGTTTTCGAATCCTCAGCATGAAATGGTGGATTCGGATTCGTACCTAGCCCTTGATTCGGAATCGAATCCTTTCATGGTCTCACGTATGACGTACTATCATAATTAAAAACACACGGATGGAATCCATAGCAGCAAATTATCCCCATCTCCTTTTTTCCAACGAACAGCGAAATTAAACAATTTATTGTGGCAGCGCTCGGCTACACTACATAGTACTCCAACAGGCTGACAGAAGCCCGGTGGGAGAAAGGGTGTGACGTGGGAGTGAAATTCGCGCTGGGAGGCCTTGCAAGCAGGATGACTAATGATGACTAATCTTGCCTGGCGCTTTGGGGAACAATGTTTTGGAGTAATTATTTGTCGTGAAAACGTCACTGCTCTAATGTTACGTCCATTTTGAAAGTAGAGAAAAGGTGACTGGCGATAAAGAAACTATGGGATGAAGGGGTGGGAGGCAAGCAAAACTATTCAGCCGACTCTAATCGAGGGTAATCCATGGGGCCATGGGCATGATACTAGCATGGCACCCCCATGATATTTGGTTGAACTGAGATTGATTACATACCTAAATAGGGCCTTCTTCCTCTCCTAGACCACAAGATACTTGATCTTATGTTCTATCTAACCTCTTTTTCCAATTTTAAAAATACTAGAGAACTTCCAAGAAATTTAGCATTTAATGAAGACCACTTTTTCTTATTGGTTTACCTATCCATTTCCAGGGAAAAAGGGGAAATTCATTCATGGCTAAATTTCTTGGAAGTTCTCCAATATTTTTAAAATTGAAAAAAGAGGTTAGATAGAACATAAGATCAAGTATCTTGTGGTCTAGGAGAGGAAGAAGGCCCTATTTAGGTATGTAATCAATCTCAGTTCAACCAAATATCATGGGGGTGCCATGCTAGTTCCATGCCCATGCTCCAGGGCATGGTGCCCCAACGTATGGGCACCATGCCCATACCTTGGGGCATGCCCTGACGTTGGGGCAGCATGCCCAAAAATTGAGGATTTGTGCATGACTGTGCAAAACTAATCAATTTTGTTATTTCTAACTATTTTGTTATTTTCCTTCAGGCTAGCTCCTGTCTTTATACACCTGGGCTAGATTGCCTAGATAAACACAGGGTAGATTAGCTGAGAAAATTCTTGCTTTTTATGGCACTTGCCTTCCGGCCAAGTGCCATATACCGATCACTTTTCCGTCGGTCGGTCTGTCGGTCGGTCGGTCAGTCCGGTGATCGCGAGTTAGGGTACTTCCAGATGTACTAGGACGATGAAACTTGGCAGGCGTATTTTAGGGGCCCGACCAAACTAACTTGGAAATCGCCACTTGCCCGATCCGACCATGGTGGGGGGCGGGAGGGGAGCCGGAATCCGGAATTTAGTGACACGCACAACTTTCGAACGGGTAATCGGATCTTAATGAAACTTGATATTTGGAAAGACACCATGTCTCACATGTCCCAACTCAAGTCCGGACCGAATCCGATGAATGTGGGGGGGGGGTCGGAGGGGTGAACCGGAAATCATATTAAACGCTTAGAGTGGAGCGATCGGGATGAAACTTGGTGGGAGGAACAAGCACAACCCCTAGGTACATCAATAACAGAACCAGACCGGATTCGTGCACTGGCGGGGGGGGGGGGAGTTGGAGGGAGGTTCCGGAATTCCGGTCATACAGAGTTAAGATACTTCCAGGTGGGCTAGGACGATGAAACTTGGCAGGCAAATCAGGGACACGACCAGATTAACCTGGAAACAGTCAGCTTCCCGATCCGACCATCGTGGGGGGAGTGGAGGGAGGGGGAATCCGGACTCTTTAAGGTATGTATAACTTCCGAACGGGTGATCGGATCATACTGAAACTTGATATGTAGAAAGACCACATGTCTCGGATGTCCCATTTCAAGTCCTGACCGGATCCGATGAAGCTGGGGGGGGGGGTCGGAGGGGGGTCGGGAAACCTTGTGACATGCTTTGAGTGAAGCGATCGGAATGAAACTTGGTGGGAAGAACAAGCACAAGCCCTATGTAGATCAGTGACAGAACCGGACCGGATTCGGGTATTGTGGGGGAGTTAGGGGGGGTCCGGAATTCCGGTGATCGCAAGTTAAGGTACTTCCAGACATGCTTGGACGATGAAACTTGGCTTGAAAATTAGAGACTTGACATGATTGGCTAAGAAATAGTTAGTTCCCAGACAGAGGCGTTACTAGCCAAAATGTTTGGGGGGGGGGGACAAGGTATTTACCGACTGGCTGGTCATTTTTACCGACTATTTTTGCGGATAAAAACGACGAAAAACGACTATTTTTAAGAAAAAATCGCCAATTTTACGAAAAACCGACTGTTTTTTATTGTTTTTAAGAAAAAACGACTATTTCCAAGAACAAAATCCACTGTTTTTACTAAAAATCGCGGCGCTTCGCGCCGACTCGGTCATTTTTTACCGACTGGCCGACAACGTTGGGGGGGGGGGGGGGCGTCCCCCCCCCCTCCCCCCCAGTAGTGTCGGCTCTGTTCCCAGATCCGACCATCCCTTAAAGTACTAATGCTAACCGCAAAGTACAAAAAATACTTTTAAGCAATATATACATTTTCGTTATCCCTATGAGCCCATGATCATTTTTGCCTCAAGGGTTTTGCTTACAACTGAATCCCTAAAGTACAAACAATACTTTTGAGTAAAATATACATTTTCGTGCTCCTGGTGATCATCTTTTTTGCTTCAAGAGTTTTGATTACAGATGATTTTCTAGCGCCCTTAAAGTGTGCACAGCCAATGCATTGCCAAACGATACAGTCTCGTGATTTCCAAGGACCCATGATCATTCTTATCTCAAGGATTTTGCTTACAAATGATCAAAAGAAACCCACGAATTGACGAATTCCTACTTTCATCCTCTGACCCAGCCTTGCAAGTTCCATATGAGCTTCCAGCTCTTGTTTTGATAAGTTAGTATAGCTTGGCCTAGTTTTTTTTTACTTGTTAGCCCATTCTTTTGACTTTGATTCTTTCTCTTTTTCTGTTGCATAGCCATAGGAAAGGCATTGGTGCTAGTTTTTGCTCCAAGAAAATAGTAAGCAGCATGCTTCATAATCATGCTGGAGTTATCATTTGAATTTACAGGAGTTGTTGTAGACCTCTAATTAGGTACATAACAAATGTTACGGGGAAATTTCTGTGCTGTAACATTTATGACACCAGTTAGGCAGTTACAGTCATTTATACAGGAAAGAACCTAGTCAGGACTGCACAGAAATTTCTTCTAATATTTTTGAGGCCAGTTGTGAGGTAAGACGCAAAACATTGAAATTCAAAGGCATCGGAATTCCAACAACACTTTATTTTATTTTTCACAGCAAATTCACTCCCCTTGCAGAAAAAATGAATAGCCAAAAATTGCAAAAACCCAAAACTCAACCATCTCTAGCTTTTGGCAATGCTGTAAACTTTTTGACGAGAGAAAATTCTAATCAAAAAAGGTTGGCAGAATTTTAGTTTTTGATTGTTTAGAAACGGTTCCACAATTGGCGGGAAAAGGCCAATGTTTGTGGCCAATATATCATTGTCACTGAAATTAGCAGATGTCACACTGGTTCTGAAATATCTGTCAGTGACTTATGTTTGAATGCTTATGCCAAAAATTCTACTCGGACATAGTATTTTACCTGTGTTCGAGAACATAAACATATTCTGACAACTGGATTGCCTCTTGTGACTAAAAGCATATCAAAGAAGTATTTTACCATTGTGAATTACCATTGGTGAAAGGTCCGAAAGCTGTCCGAGATACTTATTCCATGTTCAAATATGAAAACAGAGGGGCACCCCTTCGAAGCCAGAAAGTTTTTATCCACATAGCAAAAATTTGTGGTGAGGCGAAGAAAACATGCAATGTCCTGTTCTTTCATCCAACCTGATTCGCAAAGCTGTAAAGGCATCGCTGTCCTTGCAAACATCTAAGAAGAAAAAAAAACATATATAGGCTATCTGTCTGAATTTCTATGTTTTACCTTGATGGGGGTTTTGGTTTACTCTCTCCTATACTGAGCAGATCACAGAGTATGGAGGAATGTAACTTCTAACAGAGTGCGAACAAAAACTTGAGAAAATCAAGTCAATAAAGCTATGAGCATCATTTTAAAAACATACCTAATGTTTGGTATTGCCTCTCCAAAACTAAGGGATTTGTGGACTGAGGAGCCAGAGTTTTTATAAACATAGATTAGGAGGATGCTGAGATGAGGCCATCTCCGTATGGAACTGTAAAACCATAAAAATGTTTAAGGTTTGTATGACTTTTTTTTTTAATCTTCACAACATTAAGTTTTGGTTCTTTAGATGTGAAGCAGACCCTTCTGCACTGGCAAAATATGTCTTGGCACTGGCAAAAAAGGATAAGACAGAAGAGGAGCTTAAAGTCTCCATGATCAACCAACTTGAAGTATTTCTTCAGAAAGGTTCGTTTCTCTTTTTTGTCATTATTTACGTTGAGACGGTTCATTGTATTACTCAGATAGGGTCATCACACCTCTTATTTTACTAGAAGAACAAATTCAGCCCAAATTTGGAGACAAAGAAATCCAACAAAACAGAATAAAAAGATAGAATCATTGTGGAATAAGTAGCCTACAATAGATGCAGTTTCTCAACCAAGTTTGGATGATGCTGTCCTCCTGCTACATATATGTTTCTTTTTATATTTGGTTTACTTCAGTGCAAAAAGTGAAGTCATTTGCAGAGACATTTTTCGTCCAAGTGCTACCAGGGCCAATGATGGTTTTCATAGTTATTAACAACCACTTTTGGCCAGCACCTTGTGTTTCCTAGTAGCTGTGGCACAAGCCACAAAAACTGAATGCTTGGTGCGAGCGCCTATCCTTGGGGGGTAAAACATAAATTTGTTATTTTTGAAAGCAAAACGAATGATTGATCTGTTTCAAAATAGATAGTAAAGGCCCAAAACAACAAGGAAGAAGATTGCTGTCTCAACGTAGATAGTGAAATGTTCACAACATCTTATTATGGGTCCTTGATGATACGAATTTACGGGAGTAACAGGGGGACAGAAAGTCTTAAAAAGAGGTGGTTGTGCCACATGTAAGGACCAGTGAAATCTTGTTAAGGCTTAGAAAACAGACATATTATCTTCCAAAGTTTTGAGAAACAAGATACATTGAGCAGTGTCAGAAGTTGGAAAACAAGGACAACAGTCAACACTTGTTATCCGCAAGTGTTAAAGAATATTTTAGTACATATACCATATCTGTGCGCAGGTTTAAAATAGACTAATACCTTTTTTTTTTTACAGAAACTTTACACTTCGTTGACACCCTGTTTGATGCCTTAAAGTCAAAATGCTACATTCCTCCAGTTGTGAAAGCAGAGCTGATGATCCCTGATTTGGTACAAGAAAACGTAGTCGTGGCTGTGATACAGAATCATCCATCCCCCCTTTTGGACCATGTTGAATCCTCAGCGAAGTTTGAGCACAGAGAAGTTTCTAGAAGATCTGAAAGTGTAAGCATTTCTGATATTTTTTTTTTAACCTCCCCTTTTTTGTGTTCTCCAGTTTGACCAAGTTTGATAATGCAAGAGAAGTCGTATTATGTCTTTCAAAAGTCCATCGAAAACTGGTCGACCGAAAACTGGAAAACCGAACTGGTCATAACTGGAGCGTCTATTGCGGTTCGCCGCTATCTCCCCCCTATGGTGGTTTTTGCCACTTTCTCACCCTATTTGTGGTTACCATTTTACCAAACGTTGGAGCAAGCCTCTCAAGCCATGAACTTTAACTTTTTTTTAGGACCGGGAGGACAGTCGGCGTGGACGAAAACGGACGAGGTCACGTGGATCTTCCCGTAGCTCTAGTCGGTCCCGTTCGCGGTCCCCCCGAGATAAATTCCGCCGGTCAAGAAGTATTTCTGCAGAAAGAACAAGATCAAGGAACGTTAAAAGCAGAAGATCGCCGAGACGAACAGGCTATAACAGGTCAGTGAGTTTTCTGAACAGTAAATGTAATACAGTGCCAAAACAGGCCATTGGCTGTAAATAGTTCTGAAGAAATTTTAAGTTTTGGTTGAAAGAGAGTAGATTACGTTAATGGACACCTGGCACTACCATAGTGTTTCTGCTCAAATGTGTAGTTGACCACTTCACGACTAAACTACGCTTACAGAAAATACACACGGCTTCGTTCGTTTTAGCCTCTTTCCATGTTCCTTGCCTTCGATGGGAATCTTGGCAAAATGTGCATAACCGGCTTCCGGACGAATGAGCGCCTCGGAAACAATGACCAGGACGCATGATACGTCACGTAAAGAGAACAAACGTGGCAAACGCGATAATTAGTTTATTGCTAATGGAGGAGAGAGGATACACTTATGAAGTGAAGAATCCAGAAACGAGAATGGATGTACGACGTTTGCTTTTAAGTTTAACTGAATAGGGTGGAGATCTGACATTCTGGTTACGCATTACTTATTACAGATACACAGATATCGATTTCATCGAATGAACTTATTCTTTCGGATTTGTGGTACACCTCTATGTACTTGTCCCTCTAGCCCAAAAATCTCTAAGTTCTTCTGCATTTCTTAAAGCGCAAGGTTGCCCTAACCTAACCACAACCAGCAATACAACCAAACCAACGATCAGCCACAAGGAAGCCGAAAGGGGCCCTCCCTGGAACCCAGGTGCTGACGAATCTAAAGAAGAAGAAATATGATATGATATGATATGATATTTATTTGCCTTAAAAGCCCAAGGGCCATAACAAACAAACAAAAATAAATAAATACACAAGAACTGACACACTACGATTTGTCTAACCCCCACCCAAACACTTTTCCCTGTGTAGACTGGCCACTCTGAGGAACCTCGCCAGGTTTCTTATACTAAGAAAAGTCCTACACCGCATAACTTTCAACAGCCACTCCCTCCCATGAATCCCTCCCTTAAAAATTTCCTTCCTCAAATCCTCTAACTCATCGCAACCACACATAAAATGAATAAGATCCTCATCTCCTTCGCCGCACATTGGACAAAAGTAAGGACCAGATTTCTCCCTAACACTACCCAAATATTTACGTCTTTCACCAAGTGGCAGACTATCTGCCCTTAAATTTATAACTAATTTCATTTCCTCTTTATTTAAACCCGCTTTAAATTAAATTTCTTCTCCCCAAATCTCTTTAGCCTCTGCATACAAACTTAACGATCTACTATCTCTTATCCTAGCTGACCAAACTTGGATTTCTTGGTCAAATAACCTACTTCTCACTTCTTTCGACACATATCCTAGCTCTCTCCCCGGGCCCTCCCCACTGTTCCACATATACCCTATCCCACAACTATCTAATATTGAGCGAATCTGGAAAGTCCAAGATTCACATGTTTCATCCTTCAATGACTCCAAATACGCCTCTTTCAATATTCTCTCACCCGGCAAACTTAATATTTTTTCCCAATATTTAATCATTTTTACTAATCTAATGCTTTTCATCGACCTTAAGCCTAAATCCCCCGTAACCACCAACCCATTAGTTTTATTGCTTAGACCTAGTGCTCTTTTGAAATAACTTAACTGTAACTGTTCTAACTTATCCCCCTGACAAAAACCCCATATTTCGGCCGCATAATGGACTGCCGGCAACACTTTCATATTGAAAATATCCTTAAATACTTTCAAATTACAACTCCTTTTTATATCACTTCTAAGTATCATATTTACACACCTTTTACCTCTGGCTACACTAAATTCAACATGCTTACCCATTTGTCCGTTTGCGCTAAACTTGCATCCAAGATACACCCATTCCTCCTTCACCTTCAAGTTTCTCCCACCATACGTAAATACTACATTGTCTTTAATTTTTCCTCCTTTTCTAAATACCACCACCACAGTTTTATCCGTGTTCACTTCCAGTTTTTTAACACATAAATACTCTTCTAATAGATCAACTTCTGAAGTTTCTCCGGGCTTTCCGCGACCAGAACCATATCATCCGCAAACAGAAGAACACACAATTTTACGAGATTTAGGGTTACCATTGGAGCACCTCGTCCCTCCATATACCCTTCAATATCGTTCAAAAATAGGGCGAATAGCTTCGGTGATAGGGTGCAGCCTTGTTTAACTCCAATAAACGATCTTGCACTCCTTGAAATTTTCCCATCACCCTTACCACACAAGCCACCACCTTATACATTTCAACTATAATCAAAACAAATGCTGCCGGTAAACCAATCCTTATTAAGTACTCCACCAACAACGCTCTACTAACGTTGTCAAAAGCCCCCTTTAAATCCACAAAAGCTACATACAACTTTCCACCTCTATTTTTCAAATATTTATTCACCAACACCTTTAAAACGAAAATCTGGTCTAAAGTACTAAATCCCTGTCTAAATCCTGCCTGGATACTACTTAATATATTTTTCTTACCCAACCACTCTCTTAGCCTCTTGTCAACAATCCTGCAATAAATCTTACTAATACTATTTCCTAGATGAATACCTCTGTAATAACTGTGCTTCTCCTTATCACCCTTCTTAAAAAGAGGAATCATTATGGACGTCTCCCAATGACTAGGCCATGATGCTTTTTCCACTAAGCATGAAAAAACAGTTGCCAGAATTGGTAGCAGGTATGCTTTACCCCATTTCCATAACTTCGTGGGGACGCCGTCAACCCCTGGTGCTGATCCTCCCTGCGTTCCTTTTAAAGATTGCCAAACTTCATCGCTTGAAACACTCTCCGTCAACTTCGAGTCAATTTCGTCTACAGGGAATAATGTCTGGCTCCTAAACAAAATACTCAAATTCTCCAACTCTTCTTGCTGGCTCCTTGATTCTGGATCCCTTGCTTCCAACACATCAGGCCACGACTCAGCAGGTGGTGTTCGGGTATCATCTGACGTGTGTAATGACTGTTTTACCAACTTCCAAAATTCCTTACTATCCTTTTTCCTACACTTATCTTCCAATTCCTTCACTTTACCTACCTCTCTGACACTAATTTTTTCCTAGCTAACATTCTCTTATATATTCTCCTAACACCAAGATATTCTTCTAACTTACCTTTTACATCTTCTAAATTACAACTGCCTTTGACTCTACTTAACGCCGCCACCACTTCCTCACGCTTCCTCCTAGATTCCTCATCAAAATGTTCCTTATCCTTTTTTCTCTCTACCTTCTTATGACTTGGTACTAAATCCGCCACCTGGTGAACAACACTTACTAGCTGACCTATTGCTCCCTCCACATTTTTCTGTCTTACCATATCCATACATACATTCAGTTTACTTTCTATTTCTGTACCACCTAGCCTTTCTACAAAATTCTTTTCCATAGCCCGATCTAACTTAATAGGTCGCTTTACTACCTCCGTTCCTCTATCATAACAACCAATTACCCTATGAGCCAAAATAGGCCTCGACCTCCTACTCGACTCAATGTCTAGCCTAATGGGTATATGATCAGAACCCGTAATATCTAGCGTCCTAAAGTCTACACACAGGCGCCAAAGAGATATGTCAACCAACACATAATCAATCACACTAGGCAAACCTCCCGAAAAACATGTAAATCCTCCCCCTACCTGTTGATCCACCCCAATTCTTCCATTTACTATTACTAATTTTTCCATTCCCACAAATTCTAATAATTGTCTCCCCCAATTATTAATTCTACGGTTCTGATCCTTACTTTTTCTCAACCCTAACCCACTAATTTCTTGAAAATCAACATCAATAATCCCGACCTGGCTCGGCCCCTCAGATTGTCCAGCTACCTCATAATCACCACCTTCTTCACGTGTATACGCATTAAAATCCCCCAACACAATTAAATGATGGTTTCGGAAATTCTTCCTATGCGACGACATCTCCGAACGCAAAATATCCCAGACATTTTCCCCCGAATAACTGCTCCCCTCCGGCGGCAAATAAACACTACATAATAATAAACGCAACGATTCCAACTTCACACGGACCCACACTATGTTCTCAGACTTGCTCTTCAGTCTTACAACACTTTCAAAAACATATGAGAAAATGCGAAGAAATGAGAAAAGAGGCTACGCGAGAACTTTTGTTATTATCACAGCTGTAGCTTTTCTGGCCTATCTGTAGTGTGTTTCGTTCATTTTCAGACGTCGAACACCCCCGTACCGCCGCTCCCGCTCCCTAAATCGCCGCTCGCCTGCTCGAAGAAGCCGCTCGCCGGTTAGAACCCGAGCGAGGACGAAATCACCAGCGTTTAGACACGAGGATAAGCCGTTGGAGGGTGTCATTCCACCGCCGCCAGTAGATGTCTCTGTGCCACCTCCGCCGTTGCCGGCTTTGAAGCAGAGATGTCGGGATTTTGATGGTAGGTTTTGTCATTTTGTTCCGACATAAAGAAAAGCCCATCGTAAGTAGTGAACTGAAAGACAAAGGTAATCCCCAGGTGGGATTTGAACCCATGACCTTTGGCATACAGTGCCACTGCTCTACCACTGAGCTACACAGGGGCTTGTGAACATAGTTTGCAAACCGCTCCAGTACAATTGGAGTCTCGGTGAAAGTTCCTTGTAGGCTAGCCTATAACAATCCATCTTTATGTAATATTGGTTGCGTTTTGATCTGAATTCTCAATTCTCCGTTTTGGCTCTTCTCGCTTCTCCATTCGCGCTTTTCACAAAAACACTAATTTGGCAGCTCGTCTGCGTCCCGCTATACTTGCTTATGCGTATTGAACACCCGCACTTTGTTGACCAATCAGGGAGGAGAACGGAAAGAGGAGGGTCTAGACTTCACTATCGGAGCAACTTCTCGATCCTTCAGAACCGCGAGGCTTTCCCCGTTCTCGATTCTGACAAAAACGCAAGGAAAGGAGAATTCGCTTAATCTGAGTAGTCCAAACACGCGAAATAGGAGAATCGCGAGGAGAATTCGGATCAGAAACGTAACTGTTGAAGATTTTCGGTTCTCACCACCAGTTCATAGATGGTCGTGGAGCACGCGTTGTTTTTATTGGAGTGTTCATTATGATGAACTCACTCTTTTAGCTGTTGTAGCTGGTTTTCGGTGTTCAGTTTTCACCGTTTTTTCAAAACACCCTTGCTCAAAACTCGTGAACCATTATAGATATCAAGTAGAAATTTGGTAAACATGGTGGCATGGGGGTCTAGCTGTCCCACACAGTCATCTGGTTCAGGGAGAATTGGGCCCAAAACGCCAAGTAACTGAAGTTACTAACTTGACTCGAGGTAGGACGAGGATATTTCGTCTACGTACCGAACCCGGTGCATGGAAGTATCTTTTGGATTAGAACCCCCCACCCTAACCTTTCATGGGCAACCGTACCCAAATGGCCCAGTTTTTGTTCGTGACTTGTCAGTGGTTAGCTGTCTGGCGATTAAGTTGTGTATTGAAATGGTAGAGGGTCTGGAAGTATATTTTTGTGTTCATCCTCCCCCACCCTTTCCGTTTATGGGCAACTGGGCTCAGTTGCTCAGCGAGTTAAGTTCGTGAGGCGACAACGATTAGAGGTAGAAGGACGAAACTTTGTGCTAAGTCTTCCTTCTGCCCAGGCTGACTCAGAATCGTATTTAGCCTTGTCCTTTTTTTGCAAGGCCACAGCCTGAAGAGGACCCTTTCTAGGAAAAGCCGAAATATCTTTAAAGGAACAGTAAACTTGACTACGCAACTTTCGGCCATCGAATCGCCCGGGGGGCTTGGATAAATATACAGGGTCTTATTGTTGACAGGCCCCCCCTTCTTTGTTATCTCGAACCATCTCGAACCCCCTCCTTAGTGTTCCCAAGCTAGCTGGCAGGCCCTTGCCCCTTATGCACTGTAATTATTATGCACTCATGTACTGTAAAAGTTCGCCTTTTTACATGTAGACTACAGAGTACCTCCCCGACAAGACGGCCGGGGTTCGATTCCTAGTCGCGGCACACAAACCTTTTGCTTTTATTTGCAAACCTTTTGCTCAAAAGTCGAATTCTCGGAAACTGCCCGGAAACTGCAATGGTCGTAACGAGAATCTTTCTTACTCTCAATATCGACTCAGGGTACATTCTTGATATGTTAGCTAGCTCCCCGAGTCAAGTTTGAGTCAAGTTTTCTGTTCCTTTAAAATAATTCTCCCGACTTTTCTGTTTAGCGCTATCATATGCTGTGTATTTACCGATCATATTGTCTATGGAAGTACTTTTTTGAGGTTTTGTCGTCGCCATCCCTTCGGTTCCTGGGCAACTGGGCCCACATTGACCCGTAACTTGTATTCAATAACTTGCCAACGGTTTGGGTTAAGACAGCCACATGAGTTGATTGAAGCTGGTTACGAATTGACAGGGAGTTGACTCACGGAGCTTTGTTTGCTTATTTGTTTCATCTTCTTTTTTTAGAAAAAGGATTTTGTATGCTTGGTGACCTCTGCCCGTTTGACCATGGGTCAGACCCTGTTGTCGTTGAAGATACGGAATTGACCCGCGTTTTGAACTTCGGATCTCCGCCCACCGAAGCCCCGCCTCTTCACTTAGCTCCTCCTGTTGTACCTCCCCCGACTGCTGCAGTCGAACCATACAATCCCGACGTGCCTGCTATTGGGTGGCCTGCGCCTTTGTACCCACGTAAGTTTGGTTGTTTTATAGCTAGCCTGCACCGTAGGAAATAGTCAGTAGTTAAAGCAAAAGTGACCCGACAAGTGATGCCTTTACAATGTATGAACACCTTCAGAATCTTTTCAACCATCCCCGAACCATCGAAATTATAATATCGCATGTTTCTAATCCTGGTAAAACTTATCTCGTTTCACGACAGTCCTCTGTTTTTTGTGCGTGACTGTGCGCTTGCTCAGACATAGTGCCATTTACCTCGAGAAGACGAAAGTGATTGAGATATGACCTTTTGATTCGTTCAAGTACAAACTCATACATACATTTAAAGGACACCTGAACGATCCTACCATACTTCCATGAACCCCTCAGATCGTCCTTCACAGTACCGGTACAGAGAAGACGAATTTGTTCGCTCCGTGATTTCGGCGCTATCCACTCTTGAAGTTCTAAGTCTCGATTCGTTACGACCTCCCAAGACAAATGTAGCGCCAATATTTAAACTGTCATTATCGCATGGATAAACGTACGTTGATAATGCATGGATGGATAAACAGCGCATGGATGGATAAACGCATGGACTGTTACGGCGTGGACTGTTACAACATGAACTGTTACGCATGGACTGTTACAACTGTTACGGCGAGCATTACGATCAAGACAAGTCGGAAAAAAGGCTGAAAATTATAGCACGGTGAAACTTCATCCGATTTTAGTCCGGTTTTCGAGAGATAAATGGTAAGCAGTATGTAAAAGTGGCAATTTAGGGTGTTAGACTTCATTCAGATGACCTTTCAAGGAGGCACACTCGTGCCTCTTTAAAGAGGCGAACCACGACAATGTTAAGCGATCTTCGGTTCCAGTGGTCGCAGAGGGATGGGGAGGGATGCATTTCGTAGCCCGAGCTCCAACTAAGAAACCTGCCAAATTTCATCCCCCTCCGGCTTTTCCTTCGTGGGGAAAATCTGGCCGAAAGTTTCGACCCCCCAACCCCACCCCCCCTTTAACGTTGTCCGATCGGGCTGAAATTCACAAGTTAAGGTCCCCTAGGGCCCAGGAGCTTATCCGCGAAATTTCAGCTCGATCCGATAACTCCTTCCCTGTTTTCCAGAAACCACGCATAGCCACTTAATGTTCATGTTCTCCTTCTGTTTTTTTTCTGCCACGCCTACAGGTCACAGCCGACATCGGATCTGGGTGTACGAAGACTCATTCGACGCGGAATTCTCCGAGTAATTTTCCTGGAAAGTTTCGTCGGAAAATCTTAACCCCCCGATTTTCTAGCTTAGAAAAACCCCATTTCCCCATAAGAGCCCATGTTAATTTTTGAAATTCTTAAAAGTTACGAATTTCAACATTCAAGTACATCAAAATGATCAGCTCGACATGGTGAGACTGACTGCAAGCTTCAAAAAATTCTGTCTTAATCCGTAAAATTTTTATTTGAGAAAAATGACCTTAAATTTTTCCGAAGCCAAGAGCGGGGGGTTATGGGGGCGGCAGCCCCCCACAACAAAAAACCTGTACAAAAGAGTCTTTAAAAGTGGGAGGGTTGGGGGGCGGCAGCCACCCAACTTCCTCTCCTAATTCCTGTACGAGTAGTAGTACATCCACCATGGATTGTAGAAAAACGTACAGAAATAATATGAAAAAAACTCCGTTTTCTTAAAGAGTTAAAGAGGCTGCGTCCGAAAGTCGAACCTTAAAACGTACAGGAATTAGGAGAGGCATTTGGGGGGCTGCCGCCCCCCAAACCCCCCGCTTTTAAAGACTCTTTTGTACAGGTTTTTGTTTGCTACCCTACCCCCACCCCCAGCTCTTAGCTTGTGTGCTCTGTGTCTGGGAAACAGCTTCAATAATTATGTTAAAATGTAAATGGAGTGGTCAACTTCATTGTTACTAATTACTAGTTTCGGCGCAATGGTTCTCCTGTCCTCTTGTGTTTAACATTTTTCGAAGTTATTCCATTATTCATTCATTTCAGTTTTTTGTTAATTAAAAGAGGGCCTTTCCGAAGCCAAGAGCGGGGGGTTAGGGGGGCGGCAGCCCCCCACAACAAAAAACCTGTACAAAAGAGTCTTTAAAAGCGGGGGGTTTGGGGGGCGGCAGCCCCCCAAATGCCTCTCCTAATTCCTGTACGTTTTAAGGTTCGACTTTCGGACGCAGCCTCTTTAACTCTTTAAGAAAACGAAGTTTTTTTCATATTATAAAGATAAAATGACAGGTGGCAGAGACAGTACGTAATCATGTATATTTGTATGTATTCCAGAATCAACTGGCAACCATCGATATACTCGGCTAAGTTTGTTATAAATACCTAGATAGGACACACGCCTATCCCGCAATGTTAAACTTTCGGACAAATCTAAAATTCCAAAAGCCGAAAAACACGAAAAGTGGCGTTTCTCCATAAGCCGTAATGTTAATGTTCGGTATTGTAGCTTAGGCCTATGACGTCGGAAATTAGTTCCGACAGCGGCAACAGGTAGCCCCGAACCTCCGACAAAATGACAGTGGACACAAAAAGTGACCTGACCCCGATCAGGACCAGGCCAGGGGGGAAAGTGGGGGTAGGTCAAAAACACCCGGGGAATCCCCTCAGGCACGCAAAACGAAAAACGTGTTTCCAAAGGGAAAATTGCGAAAGGAGACGAAATTCATTTGTCGCTGATAGGGTTTTCAGACACGGGGAATGCGAATACGGAGTTGGTTTTCGTCCCTGAATTTCCCTTGACCCTTCACGGTCCTAGGGTCTAGACCCTAAATAATGAAATTGCTGTAACGGCCAAGAAACACATGTTTTAGGGGTATTTCAAACATCCTGAATGCGAAAATGACACTTTTTTCACTTTAGACCTACCCCTGACCCGTTTCCCTAGGGTCTAGACCCTAAAAATGGAATTGCTGTATCAGCCAAGAAACACGTGTTTTAGGGGTATTTCAAACATTCTGAATCAGAAAATGGCATTGTTTTTTACTTTGGACCTACCCCTGACCCGTTTCCCTAGGGTCTAGACCCTAAAAATGAAATTGCTGTATCAGCCAAGAAACACATGTTTTAGGGGTATTTCAAACATTCTGAATCCGAAAATGACATTTTTTTTCACTTTAGACCTACCCCTGACCCATTTCCCTAGGGTCGAGACCCCAATAAATCAAATTGCCGTATTAGCCAAGAAACATACGTTTTAGGGGTATTTCGAACATTCTGGATCAGAAAATGACATTTTTTTTTCACTTTGGACCTATCCCTGGCCCGTTTCCCTAGGGTCTAGACCCTAAAAATGAAATTGCTGTATAAGCCAAGAAACACAAGTTTTAGGGGCATTTCGAACGTTCTGAATCCGAAAATGACATTTTTTTTTCACTTTGGACCTACCCCCTGACCCATTTCCCTAGGGTCGAGACCCTAATAAATCAAATTGCCGTATTAGCCAAGAAACATACGTTTTAGGGGTATTTCGAACATTCTGAATCAGAAAGTTACACTTGTTTTCACTTTCGACCTACCCCTGGCCCGTTTTCCTAGGGTCTAGACCCTACAAATTAAATTTCCATTTCAGCCAAGAAAAGCACGTTTTGGGGGTATTTCGAACATTCTGAATCAGAAAATGAAGTGTAGAAAATGAATCAGAAAATCTAAACCCGAAACAAAATTTAAGCAACAAGCAAATATTCTAGGTTTTTTGGACCTTCCCAGCCTGAAAATGACATTCTTTTTCACCGTAGACACAACCCAGCCGAGGGCCCATTCTGACGGTGGCTACCTCAACATTTACATTTTTCTTCATCTACGTGTATATGCCGACCCGGAGGCTTAACTAAGTGGGATTAACACATTTTGAAACATAGCCTATCTAGAATAAGTGTCATTTTCCGATTCAGAATGTTTGAAATACCCCTAAACGTGCTTTTCTTGGCTGAAATGGAAATTTAATTTGTAGGGTCTAGACCCTAGGGAAACGGGCCAGGGGTAGGTCGAAAATGAAAACAAGTGTAACTTTCGGATTCAGAACGTTCGAAATGCCCCTAAAACTTGTGTTTCTTGCTTATACAGCAATTTCATTTTTAGGGTCTAGACCCTAGGGAAACGGGCCAGGGATAGGTCCAAAGTGAAAAAAATGTCATTTTCTGATTCAGAATGTTCGAAATACCCCCAAAACGTGCTTCTCTTGGCTGAAATGGAAATTTAATTTGTAGGGTCTAGACCCTAGGAAAACGGGCCAGGGGTAGGTCGAAAGTGAAAACAAGTGTAACTTTCTGATTCAGAATGTTCGAAATACCCCTAAAACGTATGTTTCTTGGCTAATACGGCAATTTGATTTATTAGGGTCTAGACCCTAGGGAAATGGGTCAGGGGTAGGTCCAAAGTGAAAAAAAAGTGTCATTTTCGGATTCAGAACGTTCGAAATGCCCCTAAAACTTGTGTTTCTTGGCTTATACAGCAATTTCATTTTTAGGGTCTAGACCCTAGGGAAATGGGTCAGGGATAGGTCCAAAGTGAAAAAAATGTCATTTTCTGATCCAGAATGTTCGAAATACCCCTAAAACGTATGTTTCTTGGCTAATACGGCAATTTGATTTATTAGGGTCTCGACCCTAGGGAAATGGGTCAGGGGTAGGTCTAAAGTGAAAAAAAATGTCATTTTCGGATTCAGAATTTTTGAAATACCCCTAAAACATGTGTTTCCTGGCTGATACAGCAATTTCATTTTTAGGGTCTAGACCCTAGGGAAACGGGTCAGGGGTAGGTCCAAAGTAAAAAACAATGCCATTTTCTGATTCAGAATGTTTGAAATACCCCTAAAACATGTGTTTCTTGGCTGATACAGCAATTTCATTTTTAGGGTCTAGACCCTAGGGAAACGGGTCAGGGGTAGGTCTAAAGTGAAAAAAAGTGTCATTTTCGCATTCAGGATGTTTGAAATACCCCTAAAACATGTGTTTCTTGGCCGGTACAGCAATTTCATTATTTAGGGTCTAGACCCTAGGACCGTGAAGGGTCAAGGGAAATTCAGGGACGAAAACCAACTCCGTATTCGCATTCCCCGTGTCTGAAAACCCTATCAGCGACAAATGAATTTCGTCTCCTTTCGCAATTTTCCCTTTGGAAACACGTTTTTCGTTTTGCGTGCCTGAGGGGATTCCCCGGGTGTTTTTGACCTACCCCCACTTCCCCCCCTGGCCTGGTCCTGATCGGGGTCAGGTCACTTTTTGTGTCCACTGTCATTTTGTCGGAGGTTCGGGGCTACCTGTTGCCGCTGTCGGAACTAATTTCCGACGTCATAGGCCTAAGCTACAATACCGAGCATTAACATTACGGCTTATGGAGAAACGCCACTTTTCGTGTTTTTCGGCTTTTGGAATTTTAGATTTGTCCGAAAGTTTAACATTGCGGGATAGGCGTGTGTCCTATCTAGGTATTTATAACAAACTTAGCCGAGTATATCGATGCTGGCAACAATACTATAAAAATACACTAAATGAAACACTATAATCACTTCGACCTCCGAGGCAGACTCCCTGAGGTCTCCTAAGGTTTATCTTTTTCCTAAAACTTTTTTGTTAAATTTAACTTTTCAGTAATCGCTCTAGTCAACTACTCCTAAAGCTTCCATTTTTTGCTACTCAGCTCTACGCATTGATATATGAGATGACTACCACTCTCGTGATATTCGCTGTCACACATGGGACAGGAGTAAGAACGTCAAAAAAGGCACGCCCCCAGGTTTCGTGTTCGTTTTACTTGTACAGTAAATCAGTACATAGTTGGCTAGGATAGAGAGGAACACTCGAAGATACTAGGATACACTATATTCAATAAACCGAATGTGAAAGCAACAGCTAGTTCGCAAACTAAACAATAATGAACAAACTTCAAATTTAAATCTAAATCTACACCAGACCCTGAAATCAGAATAAATAAATAATAATAGAGTTGTAAAGAGATAATAATTTTCACTAGTTACGCCCATAAAAGATGAATTTAAGTTTTTTCTTTAGTGTCCAAAATGATCTACATAAGTTTACTATATCCCTGTGCACATCCCAGCATCGAGCAATAGCAACATTCGGAGCAAATTTAGATCTGAGGTCTCTCTGTTCTAAGTTTTTTTTTCTTCCTTCGAGCCTTTTTTTATTTATTTATTCATTTGTTTCCCTCAAAACTGAGGAGTACAATATATAAATTATAAAACAAAACCATTCCAAAATCGACTATAATCCTATCAGTAAAATGCTGTGAAATACTATAAAAATTCAAATTATTTCAGCAACTAACTTACAATTACTTACGTATCACATTAATCACTTGTTAAAGTTTAACCGAAAAGGACTGGGATAGGATAATCTAGTTACCCATCACTTATTTACTTAAATTGGGTTGAAGACACGCTGAAAATGCGTTACTTGGTTGTTCCGCTATTCAGGAATAATCGATTTTCAATAGTGGAATTTCCGTGTGATTTGTGGTACCTCAAATTTGCTGCATGCCTTACAAGAAAGATTTATGACTTTTTTTTGTTCAGGCACTAAGCAACCTTCACCAATATCGCAACTGCCCACTGAAAAGCCTTGTTTGTGTTTAGATAAAAATTTCCAGCGTCATAGTAGAATTTTCGCTGTGGGGACGGCCGCAGGTATTCTGAACGTCATAAGCAGAGCAGATAGTGGAAAACAAAAAAATCCCTTTGCAGAATCCAAATAATTCAGTGTATTCAACTAAATGACACAAAAATAAGTTGGCTTTTCAGTTAAACTTTAAAGAATGGGTACAGGTTGTGGGTTAGGAGGGCTTTCGATGCTTTAGCAACACCCCGACGGACTACTGTAATGTCTAGTAACACCAGCACACCATGCACTCCCATGATATCAGTCCTATCCTACCCAGGGCCAAAATTTTCTGGTATTGCCCTGATGTTACAAGATTGAGCCGGGCGGTAAAGATTGAGCCGGGCGGTAAAGATTGAGCCGGGCGGTAAAGATTGAGCCGGGCGGTAAAGATTGAGCCGGGCGGTAAAAACTGAGCCGATCTCCAAAAAAAATAATAAAAGACATCACTTTCAGGAGGAAAAACAAAAAAACACTAATTGGGCAGCTTTAAAGTTGCAGTCTAGGCCACCTTGCAGTAGTGATAGCCAACACAAAAAGCGCCATGCAAAAGTACCAAGTTGATTGATATGACAAAGTCAGGATGAGTGCTAACAACCAAGAACCATTAGCCTAGGTAAACAGCCATGCCTCACCTATAGATCTTGGAAATTCTCATCTCGGAGCAAATCTGGCTTAGCTCGTGTGAAAAAATCCAACCAGAATTTTGTCCAACGTTGCGTACGGTCGGCATGCCGGCAGTGCTTTTCAAATATTACGCGAGGCATTACAGTGTTGTCACTTGCGGTTACGCTTGCTAGCTTGCGCTGCACAGTGTACTAGTGTTATAATAATTATCACCCTTGCTTGTCTTCGGGTGATAGCGGAAAAATTTGGCCCGCGGGTAGCATGATAGGCTGATATCGCCCGAGCGACAAGCAAGGGCGATAATATATAATGTCTTTCGACTTTACTTTCCTACATAGTTTCTCTCCCTATGGATGACAACCCCGTTCGCTGACTACTGATTTTAATGTGTGTGGTGGCAAACCCGCCTTAAGGCACACGTCGCTGCAGATATAGAGCGTGTTCCACCCCTCTACCAATAGTAACTATTAGTTACTATTTCCTTTCCAGCCTCACGAAAAGTTACTACGCTGACCGTCCCAACCTACTCAAAATAGTAACTAATAGTAACTTTTTGCTTACTACGCATCTCTGCAACGTGATTAGTTAAAAGGTTGCTCGCCAATTCCCGCTCTCATAAATGAATGAATGATGATTTAATCCGTAATATCTTTAAATGTATAAAAATAGCTTTGGATATGTCAATTCAAATAAGGACACTTCTATAGCACTATCAATCAACTTGACAGGTCAATATTTAAAGTGTCTGCGTTTAAATAAAAGCACTCAGTTCATAGAAGAATTAAATCAATAACAAAACAAGAGCTGTAAGCTCATATGGCACTTGCATGTGTTGAGATGTTTTGTTTGATCAAAAGTATTTTTCGACTTTGTGGTTAAAATGCGCACTTTAAGGGAGCTAGATAAAAAGTATTTTATTTTTGAACTTGGGTGTAATGATGCGCACTTTAAAGGCGCTAGAAATGCATCTGTATGCAAAACCCTTGAGGCAAAAACGATCACAGGCCCTTAGGGATCCTTGATGTATACCGTTTCGTCAAAAGTTTTTTTTTCGCTTTTCATTTCAAATGCGCACTTTAAGGGTGACAGAAATAAATTTTTAAGCAAAACCCTTGTGGCACAAATGATCATGGGTTGAGATGTATTGTTTGAAATAAAGTACTTTTCGACCTGGCCGTTCAGATTCACACTTTAAGGGAGCTAGAACGTTATTTGTAAACAAAACCCTTGAGGCAAAAATGATAATGGGCTCATGGGGATCATGAAAATATGAATTTGGTTTAAAAGTATTTTTCGAAATTTGCAGTCAAGATTAGTACTTTAACGAATGGTCGGGTTTGGAAAGTGGCCATTTTTGAGTCAATCTTGTCAAATCTCTAATATTACAGCCAAGTTCCATCGTCCTAGATTATCTGGAAGTACCTTAAATCGTGATCACCGGAATCCCGGACCCCCCCCCCCTCAAACTTCCCCACAGTCGCCGGAGCCAATCCGGTTCCGTAAGTGTTTTTCCAGAGCATCTGTTTGTCATTCCCACAGAGTTCCATCCCGATCTCACCAGTCTAAGCCGGTCACGTATTTTCGCCCCCCCCCCCCCAATTGCTGTTGGATCTGTCCGGACATGAAAAAGATCAACAGAAACATGTCCTCTCTTCAATTACCAAATTTCACTCAAATCCGATCAGCCGTTTCAAAGTTACGCATGACTCAATATTCCGGATTCCCCCTCCCGTTACTCCCCCCACGGCTATCAGATCATGTAAATTTTTCTTTATAAGTCAGTTTGATCGGGTCCCTGATTCGCCTCCCAAGATTCGTCGTGAAAATCCCCAAAACCGCCATAACCGGAATTCCGGGAAAGTCCCCTCCAACCCCCCCCTAATGTCATGATCCATCCGAAATGTATAAACGATTTATCTGGAGCAGATGCTTGTTCTTCCCAGCAAGTTTCACTCCGATCCCTCCGTTCTAACCGTTTCCCGATATTTTCGGTCTCCCCCCCCCCAACTCCCCCATAGCTGTTAAATCCGGTCCGGACTTCAATTGGGACATCAGAGGTATGTCATTTATTCAGTTATCAAGTTTCATTCCAATCCGACCACCCGTTCGAAAGTTACACAGTACTCCAACTTTCCGGATTCCCCAGCCCTCCACCCCGCTAGTGTCCGGATCCAGTCCAAATGTATAAACGATTTATCTGGAGCAGATGCTTGTTCCTCCCAGCAAGTTTCACTCCAATCCCTCTATTCTAACCGTTTCTCAAAATTTCCGGTCTCCCCCCCCCAACTCCCCCATAGCTGTCGAATCCGGTCCGGACTTCAAACGGGACATCAGTAGTCTGCCATTTATTCAGTTATTAAGTTTCATTCCAATCCGATCACCCGTTCGAAAGTTACACACTACTCCAATTTTCCGGATTCCCCAGCCCTCCACTCCCCCCGGGTGGTCGGATCCAGTCCAAATGTATAAACAATTTATCTGGAGCAGATGCTTGTTCTTCCCAGCAAGTTTCACTCCGATCCCTCTATTCTAACCGTTTCTCGAAATTTCCGGTCTCCCCCCCCCCAACTCCCCCATAGCTGTCGAATCCGGTCCGGACTTCAAACGGGACATCAGAAGTATGCCATTTATTCAGTTATCAAGTTTCATTCCAATCCGATCAACCGTTCTAAAGTTACACACTACTCCAATTTTCCGGATTCCCCAGCCCTCCACTCCCCCCCGGGTGGTCGGATTGGGAAACTGAATGTTTCCAAGTTAGTCCGATCGGGTCCCAGATGCTCCTGCCAAGTTTCATCGTCCTAGCACATCTGGAAGTACTCCAATTCGAAAAAGTGTGACAAAACTCCTTAATTTTCAGAATTTCCCCGGTCCACCACTCCCCCCCAGATGGTCGGATCGGGAAACTGATTACTTCTAGGTTAGTTTGGTCGGGTCCCTGATTTTCCTGCCAAGTTTCATCGTCCTAGCACATCTGGAAGTACCCTAACTCGAACATGTGGGACAAAAAAATTCGGACAGACAGACCGACAGACCGACTGACAGACGGAATTGCGATCGGTATATGGCACTTGAGCCAGAGGCTGCAAGTGCCATAAAAACGGGTCAAAATTGCATACCGTAGCTAGGAACAGTTAAAATGTTTGACAAAGTATGGTACAAAAGACTTTAACTAGCGCTCCGATGAATGTATTGGAGGAGGAATCAGTTTGAGAGAGTTTCGTTCCCTCTTTTCGAAGGTTGTACAACGAAGTGTAAACTGAGCTGCTTGTTAAATTTTTAACGATACTTATGACTTGGTCTGTTATGATTTATCTATATGCTCGTAGGCTACTGACTATACCAAACAAATTTGGCGTAAGCCATGAAAGGTTTGTGGTCAGTAAAAAGATTTATCTATCTGTCTATCTAGCTTTCGTCTGATTCGTTGTGAGATTTTCGGTCATTTAATACGGCAATTTAATGTTTCAGCTCCGAGTGCCCACTTCATGCAACACAGTTATCAGCCTGGAGTGCGACCACCGGGTCACCGCCCCTATATGAGACGCCATGGACCAACGACTATGCAGCTTTTACCGCAGCCAAGTCATGGTAAATGATTAACTATAAGTTAAAACAAGAGCAAATAATATGATAGAACCTCCGTCTTGAGTCCCATGCAGTGACTATGGATACCCCAACAAAACTGAGCGGAGCTAGAGGTATATACTCTAGCTTTGAGTTGATACCCGTCTACTTCCATCTTCGCCATTGCTCATCGCAGAGCAATAAGTGCAGAAGGCACGCCGACCTGCTCTGGAGCGCGTCCAGAGAACCAATCGCTTTGACTTCGAAAATTTCTTCTACGCGGCTTCACAGCGATGTAGTTATTTGTAGAGGTAACGAAACGTGATGTGCCGCGTAGCTCCTAACCTCCGCGTTTAGGTCTTGTAGACAAAATAAACTGATACATAACCTCTTACAGGCCTATGGGCTGGTGTCGGTTTTAGTAGATCGAGTTTAGTACATTGTAGACATGTAGAAAAATGTTTTGCATTTTATTTTAAGCTAGGAATAGCATTTAGGTCTTTGAGGTTTGACCGAAAACATTGTCCCAAGTTTATAACTGAAGCTTAGCCTACCCTTAGTCTGTCTTAGTCTTTCTCTAAACTACAACTCTCTTCGCGTGGTTTCTGGTATGATCAATCTCCTGTGAATGAACTGGAGAGTTTCCTAATCAGGATGCGTAATTCAGACTATCGTTTTCCTGGAAGATGAATCGAAATCAGGCCTTCTGTCTGACTTTCCGACTGTCTGAACTTTCTCGTACGACGTAAATATAAAAAGAGCGGTCACTCGAGTAATTTCGTCAAGACAAAGGGAAGTAAAGAAAGAAAACACTCTCGATAGTTCGTATCTTAGATAGTACAGCGAAAATAGTATTTGGATAGGTAAATGTTTTTACCGACCAAAACTGTGTCGTGGCTCACGCCGACTAGCGTTATAGGTAGGCTATAACTCATAAGTTATAAACATAGATCATTAAAATCATAATACATACACACAACAATATAACATAATTAACAGGTCCCGATGAAAAATTCTTTGACTGTGTAGTTGTATGGTAGTTGTACGAAAAAGTTGCATGTATTGATATGTAGTAGTATTGAATACTTTGATTTAACATGCCTCCGACTAGGTTAATCTTAGGTATTAGTATCCGAAAGCATCCAATCTTGCTGCAGTAGCATCCAGTTTGCTAGTAGTAGCATGCAGTGCCAACAGTTACTACTGCATGCTCATTTTTCGACTAATTCTCGAAAATTTTTCATCGGGGTTACGTTCACTTGTTATACAAATTTACAAAATCAGGGACACCGCTCTTTGAGAGTCTCTGGTTGGCACAAGGGATTGGTCCTAATTTTTTATCTGCAGTAGCTACCTAATGGGGGAGCGTTTTCAACAGATTTTGAGGGGGGAAATGAGAAAACCTTGAACTTTGGAAATGTTCTATTTTGCAGGGCGAATTTTTTTTTTGGGGGGATGAGCAAACCTTGAACTTCGGCTCTGACCGAGGCCGAAATTCCGGTCGAAACCGACCCACCAAATCGCCCGAAGCCGAAATTCCGGTCGGTCCAAGGAAGAAACTAACCGGAAATCGGCTTGAAACTAACCGGAAATCGGCTTGAAATCTATTTCACTTTGTCTGGGTTGATTTCAGGCGGGAAATTTCCGTACGGGAAGATTTTGAGGTGTATAGATTGAACAAACCTTGAACTTTGGAAATTTTTTATTTTGTAGGCCAGCGAGAACCTCGTCACACCCAACAGGACGCGGACATGGAGGAGCCACTGGCTCCCGGAATCCCGGACAACAGACAGAGGAGACCCGGAATGCGGAACCCGAATAATTGCAGTTTGGAAGTTCGGAAAATCCCACGTGGCCTCAACAACATTGCACAATTAAATCAGCATTTCTCGAAATTCGGGCGGATTGTGAACCTTCAGGTTTGTACTTTCTTATCCGGAGAGGGGGGGGGGGGGGTAAATTTGAAAGGGATCTTTACGCTCGTTTTTAAAAGCTGTAGATAGCATGCGTCTGGATGATATGTTTTTGGTCTGAAAATTTCGTAGATAGCTTCTATTTAGTTCTTTCTGATTTCGAAATTTTTCTGTAATGATTTTTCTTTTGGAATTATGGGGCGTTACAGCTGTTTTTATGGCACTTGCAGCTTCGCTCAAGTGCCATATACCGATCACTTTTCGGTCGGTCGGTCTGTCGGTTGGTCTGTCAGGCCACTCATCTCCAGTTCGGGTACTTCCAGAAGTGCTAGGGCGATGAAACTTGGCAGGCGTATAAGGGATCCGACCAAACTAACTTGGAATCATCTCCCCAATCCGACCACCGTGGGGGGAGTGAAGGGAGGGGAAATCCGGAATATTGAAGTATTTATAACTTTTGAACGGGGAATCGGATCTTAATGAAACTTGATATTTGGAAAGACCTCGTGTCTCAGATGTCACACTTAAGTCCGGAATGGATCTGGTGACTTTGGGGGGCGTTGGAGGGTGGGGAACCGGAAATCGTGCAACATGTTCAGAGTGGACGGATCGTGACAAAACTTGGTGGGAAGAACAAGCACAAGCCCTTGATACATAGCTGACAAGACCGGACCGGATCCGAACGCTGTGGGGGGAGTTGGAGGGAGGGTTCCTTTATATGCTTATACATGTGCTAGGACGATTAAACTTAGCAGGCATATTAGGGACCCGGCAGAACTAAATTGGTAATAGTCACTTCCCCGATCCGACCACCGTGGGGGAGTGGAGGGAGGGGGAATCCGGAATATTGACGTATTTATAACTTCTGAACGGTGAATCGGATCTTAATGAAACTTGATATTTGGAAAGACCTCGTGTCTCAGATGTCACACTTCAAGTACCGTTTTATTTGTCTATTCCACATGCTGTACTTCCATAACAAAAACAAAAGTACGTCAAACTACAGTGAAACTACACCGAAACTACATCCAAAAAAACGCACCTTAAAAAAGTAAGTAATTTATTTATGACCCGCCAGTTTTGAAAGCGGAGTAAGTGGAAAAAAAGAAATAAAAACACATAAAAAATGCATTTAAAAATACACACACAATGTAATGTTGTTGTTTTTTTTCGGCGACCGTTCAGAGTTGGACGACGTTCAGATTAGCAAAAAAACTCCGCTTTCAGGTAACTTAATCTCCAGTATTTTGCATTCTGGATTTTAACTCTCCAAACTTGGAATAAAGATGTCCGAATACTCTATATGACCAAGTCCAGAACGCGCCAGTGAACCTCGGGAAGAACGAGAAACATCACCCGAACGATGACTCCTAACCTATGTCAACCAATCAACGGCGTTCGTCTGGCAGCCGTGGTGACGCTTCCAGCTCTTCGCTAGGCACACGGCGATTCTTCATCAGCACGAAGAGTTAATCATCAAGAGTATTCGGGGATTCACAATTACTATAGTCCGATATAGGAGATACTTTTTACAGTGTACTGTAACCGTAGACAACCCAACTGTAAAACGGGTATCTAGATAAATTGGGGGTAAATCAGGGGAAGCGTGGGATGGTTTGCCCACAACCCAAACTTCGCACCGAGGGTTATGGTTTGCATACGGATCGCGGAAGTTTGCTTTTTTGCTTTTGCTCGTAACCAGACACGAAGGTGTTTGGCTGATAGGCAGTCTGCCGTCGAAGGCATGGAATAAGTGATTTCTTCTCGATGATTGTTTTTTCTCGTGAGAGTTAGTCATCCGTAGAAGTCAAAGTTCCCGGAGTCGATGAGTGTGATGATTATTTTATTGTTAATAGCAAAAAAAAGCACAAGCCTGTATAAAACAAAACGAAAATTGTCATCACAATCCTTTGTTGGGATCCCAAAACGTAAGTGGAGGGATACCTATGACATCGCAAAAGTTGTCTGTCCGTCCGTCCGTCTGTCCGTCCGTCTGTAAGCACGATAACTCTCGAAGGGAATGAGATATTTTGATGAAACTTGGTGTGAGTATTCTTTGGGTCAAGAGCAAGGTCGAGTTCGTAGATGGGCCCTGTAGGTCTGCATTTAGGGTGGGGGAGGGGGTTCAAATTAAGGGGCAAGTAAAAAGATACCTATGACATCGCAAAAGTTGTCTGTCCGTCCGTCCGTCTGTCCGTCCGTCCGTCTGTCCGTCCGTCCGTCCGTCTGTCCGTCCGTCTGTAAGCACGATAACTCTCGAAGGGAATGAGATATTTTGATGAAACTTGGTGTGAGTATTCTTTGGGTCAAGAGCAAGGTCGAGTTCGTAGATGGGCCCTGTAGGTCTGCATTTAGGGGTGGGGGAGGGGGTTCAAATTAAGGGGCAAGTAAAATATTTTTAAACAGCTAATGTGATAGTCGATTATGGGGTAAGAAGACATGCTGAACACGATGGTGAAAACCATTTTCTCGCCGGAAAGTAGTTCAACCGGAATCCGGCCGAAACCGGAAAGTTTGTTAAAAGTAAAATATTTATTTGAAGTTGATTAGATGATAGATTTAAGGGTAAGAAGAGACGCTGAATCTGTATATCACACTCATTTTTCACCCGGACATATAGTTCGTCCGGAATCCGGTTGAAACCGGATTTTTTCTATAAGTTAAAGTTTTATTTGAAGTTGATTAGATGTTCTTTATAGGGATAAGGAGATGCGCTGAATTCGTTTCTGAACTATATTTTTTTGGCTGGACAAGTAGTTCGCTCGGAATTCGGCCGAAACCGGAAATTTGGCAGAAGTAAATCAGGAAGTTTCTATCAGTATCGTCAAAATAGATATGGCTTATACAGGTATATCTGAACCTGATTTTCTCAGATGATTAGCCTGGCGAAGACTGTATCTGGCGTAGACAAGACCTAGTTGTCTGGGTCAAATATTAAATTTTTGGGATCCCATCGAAACCTTGTTGTTTCCGACATGGTCGTCAAGTGCAATTTTGAATGTGTCGACCGATGGGCTGGCAATGGTGGGAGGGAAGTTGCTTCCATGTCTCCACTATGCTGATGTGGGTGAAGATAAAACCACAAACTACGACCATTTGATAATATAATTTACTACCATTTGGTAATATTATTGTTGGTTTGTTTTTACTTCTCTCCTGGGATAAAATTGTTTGCAGTGTAAAGAATTTCTTGGTAACTCCGTCTTGATACTCTCCAAACGCGGGGATTATATTAATTGGAGATCAAACGAACTAAATAAGCGTTATCTTTACCGTGAGACGAATCTGAAACAAGTTGTGCAAATCCCAAAATCAAATTCGCCAATTTCCTTCACTGCGTTATACCGTTGCTTAGGCCGAGACTGGAAAAGCTCTTTGTTTCTGTAGTAGGATACAGTCATATAAAGTTGGACAGACTAACACTCTTTTATTTCCACTACTCGCTACATAATCTGGATACTAACTAAATTCAAAATAGCAAGTTCCACTCAAGCACGGACACGTATTTACATTGACCCTTATCGAACTTGAACTTACAACCCTCATTTAACTTGAATATACTAACAACCCTATTTACAAACTGAATATTTATCATTAATTATTTTAATACAGGAAGTACAAAGGCAGCTTTTCAAATAGTGTGCTTCTATCGACTGCTTCTTCATTTCAACTGCTCATTTATAGAAAGATCAGTTGAACTTTTTTCCTTTTTTACTTCTAGGAATCCAACCTGGACAGACTGGCCTAAATCCAGTCTTAACCTTTTGCTCGACCCAAACCTGCCCTCTCTTGTGGTTTACCACCAATACTTTTCAGGGCTTACTGCACGCCACTTTACTGTCTTCCTCTTGCTTGTAATGTCAGTGTGAGATGTGAGAATTCTTTTCGGGTTCTGTATAACAATTCGTTCCGGTGGCTTCACGCTCTTCCTTGGAATTGTAGTGCATCGGGAATGTTTGTTGGTGAAGGGCTTCCATGTTTTGGTGAACTTCGGAGGCGGTCAATTCTTTCCCTTCAAACCAGGATTATCCGATCCCCTAGCCCACTTCTTAGGATCCTTTGTGGGCCTCAGATGCGGCTTTCTCTGCCTGTATGGCTTGCGTGGACTCGTGAGTTGTACGCGGGGCTTTCGACGGGAGTCATGTAAGTGACCTGGTACTTACATTTGTTTGTTTGTTGAGTGTTATTTGTTATGTTGTGGCCCATGTTGGCCTTGTTTGAAATAAATAATAATAATAATAATACCATCCAAGATTTCAAACATGAAACGATCCTGTCTTGCATTAAAATCACTTCCAAGCAAGAACACAAATAAAAATTAAAGGAGACGTTGAAAACATTCACAAGGATGGACAAGGATTACATGGAGATATTTAAGACGTTGGAAACATGTCTCCTCTGCTAATATTTAAAGTACACCTCACACTATTTATTGTTTATGTTCCAGTATTAAAAACTTATTGAATACTGTAAAACTAGGCCCTGCATTTAACAAATTACCCAAGGCTTTGGCTGTTCTAAGCGTTTTCCCTGATCCATTGACTTCTAGCAAAAACTCAGCAAAATTCAGACAACCGGTTTTACGCATCAATAGCATGATACGCGAACACTCATCGGGAGTATAATGCGCATGGAAAATAGTGAATCGCGGCAAGTGCAAAGATTAGTGAAGTATCGTTAGCGGGTTAGAATGTCACATACAGAGTGACTTTTGGCCCAAAACGGAGAGTGAATTGGGAGTGAAATTTTTTTTTTTAATTAAATTTTATTATATTTGAAATTTTTTCTAAAACTAATTTTTTAATTAAATTTTATTTTTATTTGAAATTCTGTTTTATTTTCCAAAACGTGAAATTGTCACTTTTGGTCGGGATTCCTGCTGCAAAATGACACATCAGGACGTTTTCTGAAATAGAGTAATTTTTATTTCTTACATAGGATAAGAGTGACACAAACAAAATAGAGTGACAATTCACACTATCGTGCGACACGTGGCAACTCTGCGTATTCCTCTTTAAGACTTCTGTTAACACGAACAGACTGATTAGGCAAAACCTCTCAAGATTTCCAGACAAATCTGAGACAAACTAATTACTCTAAGTTGTAAATAATTGCAGTACACAGACTGTGAAAGGCGCAAAAAAACCAACTGTGATTATATTTGATTGCGCTTAGCGCATAAATCAGTAGAGGTTCATTGTAGCTATATTTATGTCTTCTTGGGGGTCCTCTTGTGGCGCAAGAAAAACATTTCCAAGATTTCGAACATAGTGTGTCAGTTTTATCCCTTTTAACGACACTGCGCTGTTTTTTTTCATTTTCTTCCGGATTTGGTTTCGTCGGAGGGGAGGGGGCTCCCGCTTATTGCGTCCTAGGAGCTCGTTGTTCGGGAATACCGTTGATGCAAGAAGGGGGTGAGAACAGCTCGGACGGGTTTGACAACTTTGTGAAACCTCGCCTGTGTTGGATTGTGGGGTAGAAACCGTATCTAGTGTGTCTTGTGACATCCGTTTTGCGTAATTTTTTACGTTAGGACTTCTGGTCAGAATGTGTCACTTCTGACATGAGCTCGAAGCCATTTGTGTAGTGTCTCAGACCTATATTGTTTTCTTTTTTTTTGTAAATGCAATAGAAAATCAAACATTTGGTCTCAAACAGTCAAACAAGTTTCAGATAAAAATAAAAATAAAAGCTGTGTAGGAGGGAGCTTCTGACACGATGCCGATGCATTGTGGCTGGTGGATAATTTGGGAAATTCAGGTTCTTTCCAAGAAAAAATGGTAACGGCAAATTAAAAGTTCGGTAACGGTAAATTAAAAGTTCGGTTTGATATTCCGGATATTTCAGAGACCCCCCCCCCCCCCATCGTGTGTGTGTTAGTGTTACGGTATAGCTTTTTTCAGTATTATTATTATTTATTTATTTATTTAACTAAACGGACGGCCAACAAGGGCCATATACATCTACAAACACCAACAAAACAAAACAAAATTAAGAACAAAACACTAGTTCACTGAAGGAGAGAAATTGCAGAAGAGCAACTTCCCCCACGACAACCATATTGGCAGCGTCAGCCTCATGTGCGGCCCAGCCAGGACAGCCAGCAACGGATTCTGGGACTCAAGAATACGCTTCTGCAGGGAAAGGGCAGAAAAGCGTCTAATTTCTGGGAAAGAGGGAAGGCCTTCACCAACAAACATTGATGACGCACTACAGTTCCACTTGAACCGATGCAACCAACGAAAAGAGTTATTGTATAGGACACGAAAACTGGTTTCGCGCCTAACCCTAATATTAGTTACAAGAGCCACACAGTAAAGCTGAGTGCAGTACGTCCTGAAAAGAAAAGTCTTGACGTGCGAGTCGCAAGCCCCAAACTTCCTTATTAGCAGATTAGCTCGAGCGCATAGTGCCCGTGATAGGGCTTTTACATGCAGCTCATCGCTCAGCGTAGGGGTGAACGTAATCCCTAGGTATTTAAATTCATCCACAGACTGAAGAGTTTGCCCTGAAAGAAAAACTTTAAATTATTACTATCAAAGGAATTAAGTGTACAGAAAAGATCGATTTGTTTACAGAAGTTCGGCAAAAAATATGTGAAAAGAACAGCAGCAGCCGTGTGTCTAAAAAGTAAGACCCAGATATGGCCCAAAAATTAGGATGTGTAGTCGCTACACGGGTTATAAAAAAATGTCAGCGGTTGGCGCTAGCGGTTACTTCCAATAATGTCTAGAAGTTAACGCCCTAAAACTGTAAATATATAAGTTGCGTTTTTGCACATACTCTAGTATCTGATACCACGGTCTAAAGTCATTTTCGCATTTACCGTTGTATCTGATACCACGGTCAAAGGCATTTTCTCAGTTACCATGGTATCTGGCAAGTCACCGTGATAACTGATATTCAGAATCCACGGTCCCGACCGTGGTATCTGAAAAATGTATCTCACTCTCATCATCACCAACACAGCAGCCTGGGTTTTGTGTCAAATTGGTGGGAAAGAAGTTTGGCACTTGTGATGTGAGTCGATGTAAGTATATCTTTTGGGATGACTTCTGAAAGCGCAAATTCGGCAATGGTCGCTTTTGCAAAGCAACCTTAGTTTCAGATACCATGGTAACTGCAAAAACGACAAAATGCAAATCCGGATACCATGCTTTCTGCTTTCTGGCAACTGTAGTTGCCAGAAACTTTACTTGTTTTGTCGCAATTCATAGTTGTATAGAATCATATACCGTGGAACCGACGCGACGAGAAAAGTAGAACGAGTGTGTAGGAGGACAATGCTAAATAGATGTTTTTTTCGTTCGCTCACGTAAGTGGTTAACTGGTTTTGTTTTGGGTTTTGATGTATGTAAATTTTGAGATCCCGGCAAATGGACATTCAAAAGAATAATCTGTAAAGTCTGAACACATAGCCCCTTAATTTCCTCCGGTATGTCTGAGAAATCAGTCGTTTTTTGCCGTCTGACATTTGCTCCCAATTTCTCAAATCGACGAATTGGATTTTCGCATGAGGAGTGTGCGATGTTTTTCAGATTCAATTGGCGTCGATTCTTTAATTAGCTATGGACTGAGGTTCAAGTCAAAAACGTCAAAATGTGCATTTTAGATTCTACAGAGCCAAAAGTGGTATCTTTGCAAAAGTTGTTTTTTGGCGGTGTTGCTAAATAATTGCCCGTAGATTGACGCTACAGAAAGAGTTGCTAATTGCATACAGTGTATTAAAACATTGGCTCGCCTCTCTTGGGATTCTCCTTTTTGGGATGTTGGTCTCTGCTGCTGGCTTGGGTTAGAGAAATAGGGTTTGTTCATCGTCGTTTACTGCATCCGTCACCCTGTTGTCGTCTCTATCTAACTGTGCAGTTATGCATAGTTTACTCTGAAAATCTAAGTAGCAAATTGTACCTCAGGCGGGAAACGTGCCACAATGCTACCCCCCCCCCCACCACGGACGGTCGAATCCGGGATAGGGTGATCTCGGAATGAAGCTGGTCAGGGCCCTAAGACGCCTGGCAACCTTGTCCTTCTGGAACTACACTAAATCGTGATAAGCTGTGACCGACCAACAGGCTAATCGACTGGACGACGTAAAAGCGGCTCGGTTTGGGTGCCGCAATGCTACCCCCCCCCCATTCCCCTCGGAATGTCATATCCGAGAAATTATGATCTTGTAATGAAGCTAGAGGGAGGCCTATGGCGCCTAGCAAGTTTCACCCTCCTTGCCCTTCTAGAACTACCCTGACTCGTAAGCGAACCTACATTACCGATAAGCTAATCGAGACCTAAGCTGACATGACAGGGTAATCGACCGGTCGACAGATCGACGGAAAAGCAGTTTGGGAGTTATGCGTGCCACAATGTCCCCCCCCCCCCCTCTTGCTTTGTAAGTTGCATTGTCCTTGCCAGTCAGAAGGTACCTTGAGGGGGCGTGCACACTTAGTCCGATTTTGCAGTCCCTCTTTCGCTCCGAAATCTTGACGCGAATGCAGATTTCCCCAAATGACGCGAATTTCGCGAGCACACTTTCGCACGCTAAGTCTTATCGGGTCATGTGTTCACATTACGTACACGTTACGACTTAACATACGTGCAGTACGTATATACGTGCAGCACATGGTATGCAGCACGGATGCTAGGTACATCCGCCTGGGTATGGCACATCGTGAAAAGTTTTTGTGGTGGTATCCTAGATCCCCGACAAGACAGCTTCAGGGGATCTTGTCTCTTGCCATTGTTCTGTAGTTGTGTAGTACGGAATAAATGAATGAATGTTTGCGTATTTTTTTGTTTGGTGTTTTTTCTCTTTTTGTGGATTTCCATGGTCCAGTAGGGTTTTTGCTGATTAAATATCCTGTCGTATCGGAACGCGTGATTAGCGGATAGACCGACGAAAAGCGATTGGATATGTGAGCCGAAGGCAGCAAGCCGTAAAATTATTTTCTTCTTCTAGGTTATGTACGGTGGAGACCCTGAGGCTGCTGTAGTTACCTTCTCAGGCCACAACGAGGCGCTGACAGCGTACCGTTCGACAGAAGCGGTTATGAATAACAGATTTATTCGCGTATTTTGGCACAATGCAGAAAAGCAGGAAAATATACCGCCTGGCATGGCCCATAGGTGAGTGATGCCTCGTCAAAGGACCCGTCGACCTATGTTAATCCCTGATCGTTCATCCGCTCTGATTACCGAGATTTCGAACCCCCTTTGACTTATCCACCCTAACTGTACTACGCTTATTTTTGTGTTTGCCGTGTTTGGCCATTTTTAAGGCGGAATAATTTGCCGCTAAAAGCTTCCGAGCAGCTCATTGGTCAGAAATTCCGATTATGCAAGGTTGTCCGTGTTTTTCATCAACCCCAAGGGGAACGGGCGAGGCTGGAAACAGCTTGGATTGATTTTTAATCTTTATTCTTTACCGAAAGACAGAAGTTCTATTCAGGCGGGATTTGGACCCACGGCCTTTGGCGTACAAGGCCGCTGCTCTGCCAATCAGCTACAGACTTTTTGAAACGGTAAAAGTCCCTTGTATAGGCTACCATTCCATCTTTACGTAATTTTTTCAAGACTTTCGTCTTTATCGGGAAATTTTGTTCGGTTGTTAAAAAAAAAAAAACTCAAATAGTGAGGCCTTCCTCGGTGTGTGATAAACTTGGCCCTTTGTTGTGTCAGATATTGAGCGTGTTCAACCCTACTTACCGTAGTTACTACGCATGACGCCACGAATTTTGGCTTCTTGGCGTCAAGGCTGGAACGCATTTTTAAATTTTCGGTAAAATATCACTCCACGGGGTAATTCAGCGAATCACTTTACAGAGATCCGTAGTTAACACGCTTACTACGCTCCCGAGCATGGTAAGCGAGTGGTTACTATTAGTTACTATTTCGATAAGGTTGGAACTACTTGGAACGGTCAGTGTAGTAACTTTTCGTGAGGTTGCATGGAACGGAAATAGTCACTAATAGTTACTATGGTTAGAAGGGTGGAACATGCTCATTGTCATTACCTCGGACATTGTAGGAAAGCAATCTACGTGGTCATATTCGTGGTCTACGTGGTCATATATTATGGTCAAACTGCAGTCAGAGTGGCCATGAGTGGCAACGGATTGTTCTTTGATAATTTTTGAATTATTAGTGAGATTTTCTCTCCTTGTTTTTCCTTTTGTTTTTCTTTGTTGTGTGATATTTTTTCTGTGTTTTCTCCACTTTACTTTTTACATGCTCCATCATTTTCTCTTTCCTGTACGATAGGTGAAAAATAAACTTTACATACCTTTTAAGCTGTTTATTATTGTAACGTTGTCACCTACTCTTTCCAAAACAAATAAACATACACACTTAATTTAATCATACTTCTGCATATGTAGCCTATTCAGAGGCGTTACTAGCCAAAATGTTTCGGGGGGGGGGACAAGGTATTTACCGATTGGCTGGTCATTTTTACCGACTGTTTTTGCGGATAAAAACGACTATTATTGAGTAAAAAACGACTGTGTTGACGAAAAGATGGCTGATTTTTAAGGAAAAACGACTATTTTAAAAAAAAAAACGACTGTTTTTAAGAAAAATCGATTGTATAAAAAATGACTATTTCTAAAAAAAAAATCGACTGTTTTTACTAAAAATCGCAGCGCTTCGCGCCGACTCGGCTCTTTTTTACCGACTGCCCGACAACATTGGAGGGGCGTACCCCTCCCTCCCATCTAGTAGTGACGCCTTTGAGCCTATTTAAGTTCAAGAATTTTAATTCTTTTTTAGGAACATCAAAGAGCGACTTGGTCCACCCATTCAGTCGGAGGACATGGATGTGGAGACCCCTCAGAGCACAACCTTTGTCAAAAAAGAGTTCCTTGCGCGGCAGCAAGAAATGCAAAAAGCTCAAGAACTGGAAAATATTAAAAAATCCCAGGCCTTGCTAGCGGCCCAGGAAGCGTACAGAAAAATCCAGGAGCAGAAAAAGTTGGAGGCTGCTAAGCTGCAGCAGGACCTGCTAAAGCGGAAGCAGGAGCTGTTGGATAAACACCTTGAGCAGCAGAAGATCCTCCTTTCGAAGTTTGAAAAAGGCGCGAAAGCGCTGAAGAAAGAGGAGAGAGATACGCTCATAAAAACAATCAAAGCCATGCAGGAGAGCATTGAGAGCCTCCGGAAGGAAATCAGCGCCCCGCTGAAACGTTCAGTCGAAGACGTGCAGAAGGACTTGCTTCAGTCAGAAATCGAGTTGCAAACTCGTCTGATGGCACCGCCCGAGTACGCCGCCGCGAAGCAAAAAGTCATGGCGCTGAGAAAGGAGCTGGCGTTGCTAAGTGGCGCGCAAGTTGGGAGGGGGGCGCCTGGAAGCCGACCACGTGGAAGGGGGCGCGGGGGTTATGTGATGCCAAAGATATCTCTGGATAGGAGGACGACGAAGTTGCTGATCAGTGGGTTTAAGGACGAAGAAAGCGGGGATGTGCTAGTTCGGTTTTCGGTAAGTGGAGTTTAATATCTTATGATGAGCGTGATTTCTATCTGACACTGCAAAACAGATAATCAGCTACATTTTAAATATAGCTGATATTTAAAATGTAGCTGGCGTATCCGTTTTGCAGTATCAGATATGATTCGACGGTGATGTCATAAATTTGCCTGTTATTCGGGCAGCGTTGGCAGACCAGGTAAGTTTAACAACCTTAATTGAATCAGACCAAACAATATTATATTTGGAGTGGTGAAAAGGTACAAGGTACAATTTTTATTCACAAATATAAATAAACTTCATTTAGCTTAAAAGCGTCAGACATGCCAGTGGCATACAAAAACGACGCTTCACTAATTCTGATTTGTTTGTAAAGATAATTAATAAAATTCTAGCCTAAGGCATTAAGATGAAGGAGTGTTTATTCTTTTTTGGTCCCGCTAGGACCAATAGTGCTATTTCGGGATAATATTCATATTCGCTCATACAAACCATGACAGAGAACATAGACATAGTAATTCGTGTCTCTCTCAGTTTAACAACGTGACAACACAATTATTCTTTTTCGAGCATCAGTCATACCAGTGCCCTTGTCTTTATTATTTAAAAAAAATAACTTATGGGGTTTCGTAGTGATTTTTTTTTCCAAGGACTTTTTTCTTCTTATTAACTCCGGGGATTGGTCATAGTCAGCATATCAGATGGCGATGTTTATATCAGATCACTCAGGAAGATGATTTGATTGGTCCGTTATTTGATTTTCAAAAATCCCGCCTTCCTGATTTCTTTGGAAAATATTTGATAACCAATAAATACTCCTTGAGTCCATGCTGACTGGGATACATATATTCAAACAATGGATGAAACAGATAGGCTACGTCAGCTACGATGCTTTGGCAGCGACATTTCGTCCCTTCTCGGCAAGGGTCCTCGTCAGGCTGTCGAACGTCAGGGACAACTTTGGGGAATTGAAGGAACGAAGACGTATTCGTTTTATCCATTTTTCGGATATTTGATCACCAAGTTTTCAACTTTGTACTCTAATATTTTGTTTTTCAGGGTACTTGTAGTGATCTTTTTACCTCTTCTCCGCGTAAGGCGTCGCGGTGTATTTGTGTCCCACAGGTGATACTTTTTGGAAGTATTTTTGAATGTTGAAAATATTTTCGAGTATTTACGAAAAAAATTAAATTAAAATCTCAACAGATAGAGCAGCTTGCGCCTTTCGCGTTCCATAGCCTACTTGAAAGACTTCAAGGTTCGTTGATATTCGAAATGAGATGGGAAGGATGCGAAATGAAACGGCTTGAAAACTTGTTTATGTATTTACAAGGGGGTTAGTGTGCGTGGCCCAGTTGGCTTTTTGTAAACAGGCCGAATAATGAAATATTCTATTCTTGGTCTGATAATATTTATGTTACTTTTTTAAGCAATATGGTGATATCGTCAGCCACAGCAGTACAACCGGAGCAGATCTGATTGTTGAGTACAAACATAGATTTGAGGCCGAGACAGCTCTCAAGGACATGGTCAATCAAGAGATGGATAGCCAGAGGCTCTCTGTGCAATGGTACCCCTCACCTACAGCCTTAAAACAGGAACCTGTGAAGACAGAACACCGAGACGAAGTCATGACGGACCTATCAGAGGTGAGAATCCGCTGCCTTATAGCACATATATTTAAAATATCAGTTTTAACTGGCTTAGCCTAAATTACCTTTATATCCTTTTTTTTCTTGCCCGATGTGGTCCATGCGCTTTATAAGCACTTTATAAGCAATGAACTGGAAGACGAAAGTGATCCGCGGTTGGGAATCGGAACACACGCCCCCCGGCTTACAAGGACACTATGCTCTACCATTGAGCTACAGAACATAGTGCGCAAACCACTACAAAAGCCAGATAAGAGGGCTATAGGAAGAATGATCCCGCAAAAGACAAATTCGTCTAAGCTGTTCACATTCCATCTCACGGGATTGGATAATACCAAGAACAAATAATCTGACAGAACCTCCGTCTCCCTATCTCTTTAATATGACTATGCGGATCGAATTTTCCCCATACCATGTCCGCTACGAACGAGCGGAAGTTACTAGCTTCGCGCCACATCACGTTTCGTTATCTCTATCAAGTAGGAGTCAAAGCTGATTGGTTCTATGGGCGCGCTCCAGAGCGGTTCAGCGCGTGGAGTACGCCTCCTGCCAGCTTCCTTCACTATTTCTTGTGCGATAACCAGCGGCGAATACGGAAGAGGAGTAAACGGCTCATCAGCTCAAAAGCCAGAGTAAATACCTCTAGGTCCGCTCAGTTGTGTCGGGGTTTTCGTAGTCGCTGCATGCGACTAAAGACAGAAGTTCTATCTGATTATTTGTTCTTGAAAATACGATGGAATGTAATACAAGTAACGTAACGATACAACGATTTTAACAATGGAATGTAATACAAGGGGCTTGTGTAACATTCCATCTTAACGTAATATTACATAGCACTTCGTGAATGTTTGCGACCCCACTCCCACGCGGATGATCGGATCCGAAAAAAGAAGGTTCGTTGAGCATTCGATTGGATCCTTTCATACTTAAGCTTGTCACGGCACTTACAGCAAAACAGATACATCAGTTATATTTTACTAGACCTATATTTCGGCCTTTCTTGGCATGAATCCTCGTCAGGTTCAAGCCGCTCAAGCTGGAAAATGAACTTGTGGAAAAACAACCAAAGATTCTTGCTTTAGTATCTGATTTTGTGAATTTCTACGCGAAAATTGCTTGGAGTTAAAGCTGGTGCTGCGGTTTCATTTTGGACACGGGCTGCTGTTTTTGCTGCTCGATTGGTTCGTTGAGAGGGTAGAGATTGTATATCAGATACTTTAGCAAGAATATTTAATTGTTTTTCCACATGAATGAATGAATGAATATTTAATAGCCAATTGGCCGTACAAAACACATAATGGTAACAATTATAATATACTTTACATCACTCAATAATTATCTTATTTAACTAATACGCTCTTTAGAAATTGGCACATTTTAAGTATCATAGCTTTATGTTTTGTTTCAAGGACGTCTGGGAACTTAATAGTATACCCATTAAGAAAATGTCTCCTGGGGTCTGAGAGTTGCTCGCATTCTACCAGAAAAAGTCCCGCTTCCTCTGTATTAAAGCACAGGGGGCATTGTCGCTTACTATTTGGATACCTATTATCCCAGTTATTCCGACCACGTACTGGCAGGCAGTTCGCTCGTAGCTGAAACCACAGGCGCAGGCTCTCCGCCGGTAGATATAACTTGAAGTAAAATTCCATTCCGAAAATCTGCTTGACTTCTTTGTAATACTTTAGTGTATCTGAATTTTGTGTCCGTTCGTACCAGGCCTGAACCTCTTGTTCTTCTATCACTCTTGTTCATTTTCCAGCTTGCCTGAAGAGGACCCTAACCAAGGAGGGCCAAAATATAGCTCTAATAAATGTAGCTGATGTATCCGTTTTGCAATGGCAAATTTTATTTGGAGCCAGCTTGGGCTGAAGGAATGTTTATCTTTCAAACTTCTTCGCTAGCTTTAGATGGTCGAGGTTATGTGACTTGACAGACAAATGGCCAGTTATAGGCCATAGTGTGATTTAGCTCGAAATATGTTAATCAGTTTCAAATAGTATAATTTTAGTGTGTATAATGTTGATGTAAAATCAACTAGTCGGCTTACCGCCGTTTCACGATTTTTAATGAATAAACTAAATTGAAATGAATATTGAAGGTGTTCGGTGCTGTAGCAGATAATCATCGTAGGCTGGCCTATAGGATCAGTGATCACGCTCGAGTCAAAGTCGTGAAAACAGTTCACGTAATTGACCTTGACGGTCAGCAAAATAAGTCAGATGTTGCGGTATGAAAGAAGTTTTGTCCCTTCCTTTGTGAATTTTTTCATTGCGGAATTTTAAGCAAAATCCTTTTCCTTTTTGCGTTGATTATTGAAATGTTAGCGTTTTAATTTGTTGCAATTTTTGTAATTCGCGAAAATTTTACTATGTAATTGCACAATTGTCTGTTTGGCGAGAGAAGAAATATTCGTTTTTTTGTTAATACCGTAAGAAATTTGACGATGCATAACGGATACGTCAGCTACTTTTTAGTATAGTTATATTTCGTCCCTTCTTGGCAAGGGTCCTCTTCAGGCTCAAGCCGCTCAAGCTAAAAAATGAACTTCTGTAAAGATCCTTCATTATGATTCGCATTATATGATTCGTAGTCAGTTTGGGCTCAGGGAATATCTATCAACGTAAGAAATGTTTTTGAAGAATAAAGACTGATTGACTGATTGATTGAAGGACTGCCAGAAAATATTGCGCGATATTAGAGATTTCGGAAATGATGTTGGAAATCTTATAGGCGTTTTTCCGTGCTCCCACAAACAGTTTGTGGGTCGATTGTGGCTCGAAAAGAGTGTTTCCGTGGCCTTTTGTGCGGCCCACAAGTGTGTTTTCGCGACCAACAAGATTGTCGTTGCTCGCTTTGTGGCTCAAATTCGACAAACAACTGCCGAGGTGATTGTCGATTTTGTGGCTCGATTTTGGCGGGAAATTCAAATTTAGCAGCAAAACAACGTCAAAACAATAAAATTACAAACTTTCTCAAGTATGTGGACATAAAACTGAAGATCATTTTAGCACAGAATGGCAAGGACGAAAGCCTGGAGTTCTGTTTATTGAGATTTTGAATGATTTTTATTTATGTATATTCAGGCATTTGAATTTACCGCCGAAAAAATAGACAAAACGGCGTTTCCGTGAGTTTCAACTTGTGGCTCGACTATGTGGCACATAATCATGTTTCCGCGAAAAACACTCAGAAGTGTGTGGCCCACAATTGTGTCACGGAAAAACGCCTTATGTTAAGTTCGAAGTTTGGGAAACACGGGAAGAAGAATGATTGGTACGGTTTTTGTGCTTTTCTTTTCAACGATCTCTTTTTCAGACTCCTGCCGAGGAGCAGCTGGACTACGAAGGGCACGAGGAAACCGATGCCTTGTCATGGAAGCGATGACCGGGCACATAATGAGTAAAAGGCTAGTGTAAACCAAGCTAAGAAGTGCGTTTACCCCCCGAAGATTGGGTACACTGTAAGAAGTCTCTCCTTTATCGGACTTTAGTAGTTGCGCGTCACCGATGTCGGACATTTTGATTCCTACTTCGGAGAATTAAAATCCGAGTTCGGAGAGTTATAATCCGAATTCGGAGAGTTATAATCCGATGCAGGAGTATACTGCAAAATATATTCATATAATATATACAAAAACGGATTCGTCAGCTGTGATGCTTATGAAGCGATATTTCGGCTCTTCTTGGCAAGGGTCCTCTTCAGGCTCTCTTCTGGGCCAACGCTGGAGAAGGAAACAAACCTGCAATAAAGAAGGGGGGAAATATCGCTTCATAAGCATCACAGCTGACGAATCCGTTTTTGTATATATTATATATGACTGTAAGTCAGCTTGGGCTCAAGGAATATTTACTGCAGAATACTGCAGTGCATGCTTTGCATTCTAGCGTTTTAATCCTGCATTGGACAGATAATCCTGCTCCGTATTAGGAATAAAAATGTCCGAAATCGGTGACGCACAACTACTAAAGCCCGATAAAGGAGAGACTTCATACAGTGTAGTTTTGAGTTTCGATACTGTCAAAAGTACAAGGCTTTTCAGTGCTTTTTGATTGATTTTTGTTCACACAGTGTGTGGGATCGTCCGTCAGAGTTGACAGTGCTAGCCCCTGGTGGCCTACCCCATCACCGTAAAGATAGCAATAGTCTTGTCGACGTCCCAAACAACCCTAAGTACTTCGCTTCCGGCGTCCGATTGGCAGTTTTTGGCCCCGTAAAGCTAACATCTATCCAGTGGACGCGCTGATGAATTCAGTGCTTTTGCAGTTGCTTGGAGATGATGCGATATATATAGCCTAAGCTGAGTTTTTTTTGTGAGGGGGGATCACATACAGGGTTTCCATGGGCTTAGTATTACTCGTACAGATCCCCTGATGGTATAGATTAGGGCCGATAAAGCAGTGCATGGTTGGCTGCCAAGTGCCATCCATCTGCCCTTTCTGAAAAACTGTTCTGCTCGATCGAATAGTGGTAAAATCTAAAAGTTTCAGCTTACCTGACTGCCGTCACTCGAGTTTCAAACTTCACTATGTATGATCTTTGTTTATGATGCGGACAGACGGTACGGTTTTCCTGGCCTGAGTTGCGTTTTATTTGAAGTTCATAATACAGCGGACTGTTCGTTGTCGTTTTATTCGCCAGCGGGCCGTACGCTGGGAAGGCGCAGGGTGCCCGAAGTCGTTTTATTTGCCAGCGGGCCGCCCGCTGAGTGCCAGCGGACCTGCTAGTTTGTACGCTGGGTGAGGCAGGGAGTTGTTCAGCGTACTTCTGATGCAGTCGGCCAGGAATAAAACGGCTACTTACAGTTCGCCATCCGCACCCGCTGTACTATGAACGTCAAATAAAACGCAACTCTGATTTCCTTCACTTTGATTATAAAGTGAATAAATCTCAACTTTCGTCGTGGGATGTTACTGAAAATCCTGGCAGGAACTCCATTCCGCCATTGCCCGTTCCTGACCGTCTGTCGCCACCGTTAGGAAAAGAGATTCAGCTTCAGCTGCTGTTAGGAAATATTTGCCGTTGGAAAAAAAAAACACGAAAGAATCGCATTTCTTAGTTTGGTCTGAAGAATGGCGGGTACGATGCACTGTATGATATGATTGCTTTTCACTATGTCGAATATACGAAGATTTGGGTGTTTAGTTTGTTATATGAGTTATCATATATTGTACGGAATTTTTAGCAGTTAAATTCCATTTTCGCATACTTTCTATTCCGAGTATGTAATTTCTTCGTGAAGACGCGTGTGTCAAACCTGGAAGTTCGCCGTCTTAGTTGCCAGCCAATGATAACTATAGTTATCAGGAACAGAAGGTGGCGGTACAGAGGCCAGGTCCTCCGCATGGACGAATCTAGGCCTCTAGATCATCCGGAATTGGCAATCACAAAGAAGACGTCGACGGGGGAGACCAAGAGCATGTTCCACCCTTCTAATAATAGTAACTATTAGTTACTATTTCCGTTCCAACCTCACGAAAAGTTACTACGCTGACCATTCCAACCTTCTCGAAATAGTAACTATTTGCTTACCATGCTCGGGAGCATAGTAAGTGTGGTAACTACGGATCTCTGTAAAGTGATTGGCTGGATTAGCCCGTGGCATGATATTTTACCGGAAATTTGAAATGCGCTCCAGCCTTGACGCCAAGGAGCCAACATTCGTGACATCATGCGTAGTAACTATAGTTGCGTTTTTGCTGTTACCATGGTATCTGATATACGGTCTAAAGTCGTTTTTGCAGTTATCGTGGTATCCGATACCACGGTCAAAAGGCGTTTTTGCGGTTGTCGTGGTAACTGGCCAGTTACCGTGGTAACAGATATTCAGATATCACGGTCCGACCGTGATATCTGGTCGTTGTATCTGGAAAATGCATCTCATTTTCATCAAATTTTGTCAAATTGGTGAAAAAGAAGTTCAGCACTTAGTGATGTAACTGGATATCTGTTTTTATTTTGGGATGACTTCAAAAGGTGCAATTTCTGCAACAGTCGTTTTTGCAGTGGACCGTATATCAGAAACCACGGTAACTGCAAAAACGACTAATTGCAGATCCAGTTACCGTGGTAACAGATACCATGGTATCCGCAAAAACGCAACTTATGGTAAGTAGGGTGGAACACGCTCCAAGAAAGACGATCCCTCGCACTTACCAGATGAACCTTGCATATATACTCGCAAGTCTTCAGCCTGAGTGCGAGGATGTCCTGGTAGAAGGGCACTAAATAGAAGACTTCGCCTATGCGTGGAAGCCCTGTGCCTCAGAAGGGTCTGACGTACGTCTTTACCGTAACCCCTATACACGAAGCTGTTACCCTTGGTTCACACTGCTACGTCGTATGCGACACGATTTTTTCTTTGCTGTTCTGACGTGCGACAGAATCGCATGGATGTTCTCACCACCACGCTGACGCAAAAGGAAAACGAAATTTTTCATCGAGAGTAATCTGCAAACGGACAAAGGAGCCCATGGGGAAACGACCTCTGAAGATGTGGGGAGATTACACTTCTAAATACCACCCAGCATTAAGAAATTTTCAGTCAAAACCTATAGGTCATCTTGTTCAAAACAGGTTAATACAAGTTTATTCAGAAGATATTTTACATTCAGCCATCCTAGGATTACAATCAGAATAAGGTAGAGCAATTTTTAGTCTTGAAAATTAACTAATCTTTGTTCTTTCTTTTCTTTCCCTAAAAAAATCGCATGCGTTATGTCGGATGAGTTGAAATTTTTCAACGCATACGACACTGCGACAAAACGCACAGTTCTGCGTCACTTGTCGTACGATTTGTGTCGTATGTCGGATGACGCAGAATTTTGCGCGAAATCGCAGCAGTGTGAACCATAGGTTCGGTATAAGGATAAGAAGCTTAAATCAATATACCTCCTTTGTAATACTACCAGGTACATGATACCATCACTTTCGTACCATGTACCCGCATCCACTTTCGTAAAACCTGGAATTCCGGAAAGAAAAAATCCTCCGGTAAAAGTTACAAGATTGTGTGTAAAGATAAGAACATGCTGATATGAATATCCTATGAGTTTTCGATAATGACGTCTCGGTCGTAATCTGGGCTAGACCGAAAATTAAAGACGGAAAGAAATTGCCTAATGGAACTCGTTTGGAGGGAAGAGGCGTTACTAGCCAAAATGTTTTGGGGGGACAGGGTATTTACCGACTGGCTGGTCATTTTTACCGACTGTTTTTGCGGATAAAAACGACGATTATTGAGAAAAAACGACCGTTTTGACGAAAAATCGGCTGATTCTAAGAAAAAACGACTATTTTAAGAAAAAATCGACTATTTTATGAAAACCGACTATTTTGAGAAAAATCGATTGTTTTTAAGGAAAAACGAAAAAAGACTCGGAAGTCAGGAGAGTCCAATAAGTGTCCCTTAGGGATCCCGCGAAACCTACGGTTTAGGCTATGACGCCACGAGAAAGAATTTAAGTATGTGTTCATGAATACTCTTGACGACCAATTCTTCGTCCCGAAGAAGATTCGCCGTGCGCCCAGCGAAGGGCAAGAAACGTCGCCACAACAAACGACGTTGATTGGTTTACACAGGCATTTGAATAATTGGGGATTCGTTTGGGTGACTTTTCTTGTTTTTCCCGACTTGTTCGTTACTAAGGTTAACGAAGCCAAAACAAGGCTCCGGACGTCGAAATTTCTCAAGGAAGTAGGGGAGTAGTTATGCCTAAATCAGAACAGGGATCCTGTCTCTCAAATCAAGAAGAACAAAAATTGAATAGGGGTAGTGCTCTTCGTCGTTTTTCGCCTCATCCGTCCTTCTCATATTTCAAGTTACAGATGGCAGCATATAAGACTGCACTGTACTTTGCAGCTTATTATTACCATCCAGGGACATACCCTTTGTTGCCTTCAAAGGGGCCTGTTAGACTATTGATTGTCCCTAGAACGGTTTATAAGTGTAAACGCGTCCGGCGCCTCGCTGGCCGCTCGACTCTATATGTATCCAATCAAAAATAGTCTAACAGACCCCTTTGAAGGCAACAAGGGATATCTCCCTGGATGGTAAGAATAAGGTGGTACTTTGTGCCTGAAGAATACACTGTAAAAGTCTCTCCTATATCTATAGTAGAGGTGATGTTATACAAACGTATAAACTCACACAAAATCAGGTCTTGCCTCACCTCTACCCCCCTAGAAACCAAGCTACAAAAACTCTTCGAGGTCACAGCAAGAAGATCCCAAAACCATCTGCTCAAACCAGGACCTGAAACCACTTATTCTCAAGCAGAGTGGTGCAAAATTGGAACACCCTGTCAGAGGACACAGTCAGCGCACAGACAGTGGACTCGTTCAAAACCAAGCTTGACAAGGAGTGGGAAGCCAAACCCTGGAAGTACGAGTGGGATGCCCCGGAATCCTCTACCAGACATTAACCAAAATCTAGTCTCAACATCATGTGTGACCAAAATCACTCAAACCAGCAACAACCACAGGAGGACCATCCACCTTTATCGCTGGACAATGCGATTTAAGGTAATTTAAGGTATATCGGACTTCAGTAATTGAAGAGCCGAGCGCACAAAGGTGACAACTCGTTTTTTTTTGGCAAAATGATTTAAGGGCACCGTCTGGTATACATTTTTGCGCTCTTTCTCCCTGTGCCATCAGAATTTCCGCCAGATCACTCATTATACTAAATTCCTAAACTCTAAACGCTATTATCTCGAAACTAGCAAAAACTGAGTTATCACCTTTGTGCGCTCAGCTCTTCAATTATGCATCAAAGAATTCGGAGATTTTTATTCCGAGTGCGGAGAGTTAAAATCCGATAGCGGACTGAAACGCTAAAATGCAGATACTGTAGATCAAGTTACCTGAAAAATAGAGTTTTACCAAGAACAAATAATCAGATAGAACTCATATCTTTAGTCGCATGCAGCGACTAAGAAAACCCCGACAAAATTGAGCGGACCTGGAGGTATTTACTCTAGCTTTGAGCTGATGTTGATACCCGTTTACTCCTCTTCCGTCTTCACCGTTGATATTCGCACAAGAAATGTTGAGGGAGGCTACTCCGCGCGCTGACCTGCTCTGGAGCGCGTCCATAGAACCAATCAGCTTTGACTGCTAGATTTCCTATTCAGGGACTTAACAGCGATACAGCTATTTGTAGAGGTAACGAAACGTGATGTGGGGCGAAGCTAGTAACCTCCGCTCATTTGCGTCGGGAGTAGGCCGTATTTTACTCGACTCTGCATGTTTGTATGACCGAGATAGGGAGACAGCAGTTCTGTCTCGTTATTTGTTCTGGGTTTTACCGCATTGGCAATTTCGCATGCAAATTACTGAAGGTTCGCGTAACGCAGGTTTTCACTGCCCTCGGTCGGGAGTGCGATGTGTGGTTGGCAAATCATCCCACGCTTTCCGTGCTTCATCCCAGATTTCTTTACACCTGTGTTTAGCACCATGGTGCTAAATGCACCACTAAAGTGCACCATCAGTTCACTGATGCTGACGAACGTGAAGCGCCTCGACAAGGATCCAAACTTGGGGTTTTTAGGAGGGCAGACTAGAATAGTTGTAAATATATTTATTCAGAATCGCTAATAAATCCAAAAATACTTCCGTTAAGAAAAGATCATCGAAAACCTGAAGACACCATAAAATGTACAAAATATTAAAAGCATCAACGCACTGGGATACAAATACACCATATATTTTGATTTCGGCTCAAGATGCCACATTTATTTTTGATTTCAAGTTCCAAATGGCCAACTGACTAAAAACGAACTCAAGATAAAAAAAGAGGAAAACACAGGATTTGTTTAGGTTTACGAATATTTTTAGTGAATTTTCCCCCCACCGGAATAACCAGCACTTTTTCAAGGGCCCCCCATAATTTCTTATTATCGTTTTTGATTTGCAAGGGAATGTCACAGCAACAACTTCATTACCGTGTTCTACATCGTATTCTCTTAAACATATCACAGAAATTTCTGAGAACACAAACGTAGTTATAGACTCTCATAGTTCAGCAGACCAGTTAGGTGATGTCACTAGGTGGATACACCATGCCCATCTTTCCTGTATCATCCTACCCCCACAAATATTTGCCCAAGCCGGAGTTACCTTCTTTCTTTTTGGGAGGCAAAATCTTATCTTTACCTGTGGAAACTATATTTTCCCCAGATAGACTCCTTACCAGTAAATTGACAGTCTCATCAGCTTGAACTAGCATTCTGTTTACGACTAAAACACCATCCACCACCCCGAAATGTAGGCATAAAAGGCCTATTTACGAATTTGGTCTCTACTGTCACCCAAAGAATCCTCACGCCAAAGTTGAACAAATAACCCCTCTCGATTTTTTTTCGAAGCCTGCTTTCTCAAAGTCCTTTAAACACGTAACAACCCCTAGCAGGTCGCATTCAACCGAACCAAAGAAACCGAAGAACATAACGGAGAGAGAATTTAAAAGTTTTGCCACGGCTAATACTTACGACTTTTCACTACGTAGACGCTGCGTGACATGGTAGTCAGCACAGAACGCGGTGAGCTATTTTGACACAAATAACGCTTCGACTGACCGAGCTACGACGCTGTTTCGAATTTTACCGCATCATTGTGTCAATTAAAGTTTGGTCGTGCTATTTGCGGATTTGCGGAGTCTGCGCAGCGAAAAATCGTAACTAATATAGCCTACCGTGGCAAAAATCCTTCAAAGAGTTCTCTTTTTTATGTTAATTTATTTTTTTAATTCAAGTGCGTGCAAGTGCAACCTGCAAGGTTTAGATACGTGCTTTAACATAAAATAGCAAGTGTTCTGTATAAGATGTGAGCCTAAATGAGGGTCTTGAAAAGAAGAAAAGAAGGTCATGAACAGGGCCGTATCCAGGGGGGTTTAGGGGGTTCAACCCCCCCCCCCCCGAAACATGCAAAATTTATCGTTTTTTACGGGCTTTAACGTCTGATATATGTCTTTTTTGTACATTTGGTCCAACCCGCGGGCAGCCCCCCCCCCCCCCCGAAATAAATTCCTGAATACGGACCTGGTCATTAACAAGTAAATCCCTGCCCTTTCCTGCCTAAAGAGGGCACAGAGCCGAAGAAAACACGTGTTTCTAAAACCAACTCTAAAGTAATAAATAAATTAAAGCATAGCGACCAATATACAAAATAAAAAACTGTGTCTTGGACACAACAATTTAAAACTATCACGCAAAACAACACAAAGGTCACAAAGCATCATAGGTCATCGGTGTTACGTGAAAAGGTCTAAACGGCGGAGTTAAACACAATTTCCGCATCCGATCCACCAAAGCTGTACGTGAGAAAGCCAAGCGACATTGGCGAGTTGTCAACGTTCGAAAAGATGAAAACTCAAATACTGTATTTTAAATTCGCGAAATTCCCGCTACAAGCATGCCCCCTTGGTTCCCTAACACTATGCTTGTGTTTATATTTAACAAAACAGACTAGCCTACAGTAATAGGTCAACGAATCGTAAGATACGTAGGAAGCGCCTGTAACACACACTCCGTCTGCCAATTTATGATGTATGATGTAATTTATGGTGCAATTATGATGTAATTAGGCTATGCAGCAGGCCTATATCGTATATATGATTTTTTTTTCTTTTTTTGTTTATATTCCATCGTTAATATTTTAAACTTATATTTGATGGGTAATAGAAGTTATAATAATAGCAAAAGTGAACTGAAAAAAAAAGGCTATCGCAATTTCTGAGAATTTTCAAAAATGTCGCTTCGCCACTTTTTACGTAACATCGACGACATGTTGTTTGATTCTTCACTGACAGTACATATGCATCAGTAACTGACGTTTTTAAACCCTTACCAGTGTAGAACTGCGCACCATAAATTCTGACCCTTCTTGAAGGAGGAACTGTAAATTATTAACAAACACAATAACAGCATGGTTAGCCTATAAGAACCTGTGGACATGCTCAGACAGCAGACGGTTTTAGTTATCGCTTCAACTGCCTGGATCTCTTCAAATACCTTAGTCCGATTATTTGTTTTCTGGCCAGCAAATTCACCCACACTTCTGGATTTTTTGGCCTGATTTGAAACAAAATCTGGGGTGTTTTCCGCATTGTTCAAATTGGTGTACAAAACGACGTTGTTGGTATTCGTTTTTGGTATTACGCCAGAACATTTCCGCTATTCCTAAAGAACGCCATCTTGTTATGAAACGACGGATACGCTTTATCATCGCTTAGCCTTTCCTTTCCGGACCAGCAGATGGCGCAGTTTCTGGAGGTTGGTTCGAGTTATTTGATCGTCGGGTTTCAGTCTCAGGGCTTCCAAATAACTTTTCTCGGCTTCAAGTAGTTTCCCGTTGACGTGCAACATTGCTCCAAGATTCATGTGGCTTGTGGCCTCCTATGGAATACAATTGACATCAGACATAAATATTTTGACTAAATAGATGGCAGACTAAGTAGCAAATGCAAGGACCAGTACCTTGCTGATCTTTACCAACATACACGCAGGGACCCATACATTTCCTGCAATGACTCGCCATTCAGGGGGCTTGTCAATAAGAGATTTCTGATGCGCTCTTGACCGGACGTAAGATAGTTCGAGAAATACCCACGGGGACAGAACACCCGACTATCCAGATAGACAAAATTTGGGATTGGCTGCTGGAGAAGAGCTTCCGCGTTGAGGGAGGAGTCTCTTTGGCCTCACGTCCAATGAGGCAAGCAAGAACGCCGATTCGACCCAAGCGGGAAACTAGAAGAGGTTCGGGCAACATAGCAACATAGAAGCATAGGAAATGACAAGCCCCGTGAATGGCGAGTCATTACAGGGAATTAATGGGTCCCTGATACATGACTTATTGACCAATAAAGAGATTATGCCTAAAGAAAGCTTTAGCAGAATGATTCCACAGAGGAACAACAAACGGAACAGGCGTTATCTTGTGTGGGTGTTGGGGGGTAGCAGTCAGAAATGCACGTTTTGGGGTTTTGGCTGCAGGGAGAGGAAGGTAACGAAGTGAGCGGGAGGTTCGCGGACTTCGAGAGGCCTAATTCGCATTAATACTTCCGCGGTCGTTGCGAGAAGACACGGGATCCAAAAATCCTAAATGTGAAACTTAGGGGTGTGAGAACCAAAAGTACTAACGTTTGGTCTAAGCTGAACTGCCTGCCTGTAGTAAAACTCTGCATCCGAATTCTTCCCAGCCTGCCTCAATGTATTGGCTGCATTGAATACAGTCTCGTACTCAGATGGGGCTAATCTAGCCGCCAGTATGTACAGACCAGCGGCTTCAGAGTGTCGCTCTGTTTCGCTCAGAAACTGACCTGAAAAAACAAGTACTTCTTTCATCATGGAGGTCAAACTATGGTTTGAGATTGCTTAGTTATTTCTAAAGACACAGAACCGCCTATTGGATATGACCATGGCCAGATAAAACCCTGTGGAGACCTAAGCTTTGGATTTCATTCCGCGTACAGAAAACAGCGAGAACACGGGGAATGCTTCCAAAATAGATTTTGTTCGAAAAAAAAAATGTCCAGTTGACGAAATCAGTCTGGATTCACTTTATTTTTGGTTTTGTATGTTCTGATTGTTTTTAATTAATTTTACATTGCACCAACACCAGCAAAAATTGATTCCCCTCCGAATCTGAAAGGGAGTCCTTTTTGATGATGGTGATGATAATCGGAGCATTCCCCGTCCTTGGGGACTCGCGAGAATACGGGGAGTGAGTCCCCAGGACAAACAAAAATGCCGGGACTCCTCAAGTGGAGTCCTCGGGGAACGGCGAGAATACGTCTATAGTTGTGTGCAAGTCAACCGCTAGGTAGGGATGATTCGTGCACACGACGCGTATGTAATTAGCACTGACACAGTTTAAGATAGATTTCCTTTTATTTTGTTCCAAGATCAAAGTCAATGTTATTTTGATCCGCTGTCGTGTTCCATAGTGACCATAGGTTTGTTAGTTGGACTACAGCCTGGACCATTGCCAACAATGGCCAAAAATTCAGCTGAGGTATTCGTTTGACGCAGTCAACCATGATTCGCAGTCAGTGCGGGCTGAAGGCAGGGCCGTAACCGGGGGGTTCACCCCCACCCCCCCCGAAACATACAAAAATAATCGTTTTTTATAGGCTTTAACCCTCTGATCTATGTCTTTTTTGTACTTTTTGGTCCGACCCACGGTCCCCCCCCCCCAAATAAATTTCTGGGTACAGATCTGGCTGAAGGAATAATTATGTATGCTGTGGCCGGCTGTTTCGGAACATATTAGTAAGTATATAAAAAGATATTTCGAAAGATATCCAAAAATGAAAAACAAACCAAAGAAAAGAAGTACATTTCATTTTGTATGTCAAAAGGCTTGGAGTGATGAGTGTGGACTTTGATTTCCACCACACCCATCCCGCGTCCAAGACAAGCTTTTTAACTGCTCGACTATCAGTTACTCTACAGCATGCAAAAATGTAACAACGTCTACTTGTTGCCTCTAACCAAAGGCTTTGTTACATCTCTATCGGCATACTACACATCACTCAGTGGCATGTCTTTGCTATTTTGGGGATGATTTTGCAACCCCCTTATCTTCGTCCGGGTCTTTTGAATTATTAACAGTCAAGATAGTCTGATGACTTGACCCTCATTAGTGTCAGTAACTCAGACGGGGGTACACAGGAGAGCAGTGGCGGGAAACAGATTTTTGCACCTAGCCTCTGGCTGGTCTGAAAAACTTTTGCCAGTTCGGGCATATGTGTCCGATTCGCTTGAAACTTGATGGATGGTAGGAGTGAAGTCTGAGGTGGACTGTTTGTGGAAGGGTAGGGGCAGGAATAATTTCGGACGATGATCAGATTTCAACAGAAGAAGGGATTGTGATAAAACTTGAAAAGCGGAAAATGCGCGTGTTATTTAAACATAATGATCGGATCTGGCTTGCGTGGGGGGAGTTAAAGGGTGGGTATGAGACTTTTTCTGAAAGTGCTCTGATTAGGATGAAAATGAGTGATAGCAGCATAAGATATATATGTTTTCAAAGCAGATGCGACCACGGGGGGGGGGGGGGTAGTTAGATGGGGGTCCCAGATTTTTATTAACATATTATAACTTTTCTCGAACAGGTGTGTAATGTATATCTTCCTATGACCCACGGTCAGTTATATTACGATAAACTTCACAATGAAAACGCCACGGAAAATCCAGCCAATCACATTTCAGAATTAGTCATAACAACCTGCTGGAGAGGTTGCTATTTGTCATATCAACCTCCCCGGAGGTTGTTATGACTAATTCTGAAACGTGATTGGCTGGATTATTTTCAGCCCCGAAAAGCGGAAATTCTGTTCGAAAAAGTTATAATAGTTAACATACCTCCATCTCGACTGATATCGGAATCACAAGCTCGACGGCCATTTCAAAATATCAACCTCGCCTTCGGCTCGGCTGATATTTTCCATAACCTGCCTCGCCTTCGGCTCGGACAGGTTATTTTCAATGTCCATCTCGCTGTTATTTTCCGATATCAGCCTCGATGTCTGAAGTTAACCTTTAATAATTCAAACGATTTACGAAAAATATGTGTTCACGCAGTGAACCCCCGTCCTCGAGCTGATCACTGACCACTGAAAAACTGCGTTTTTATTGAGATTCAGTATTTCTGCGACATAAGGCGTATTCTCGCCATTCCCCGAGGACTCCACTTGAGGAGTCCCCGCGTTTTTATGGCACTTGCAGGCACTTGCAGCCTCTGGCTCAAGTGCCATATACCGATCGTAATTCCGTCTGTCGGTCCGTCGGTCGGTCCGGTTTTTTTTGTCACACTTTTTCGAGTTAGGGTACTTCCAGATGTGCTAGGACGATGAAACTTGGCAGGAAAATCAGGGACCCGATATAACGAACCTGGAAATAATCAGTTTCCCGATCCGACCATCTGGGGGGGAGTGGTGGGCCGGTGAAATTCTGAAAATTAAGGAGTTTTGTCACACTTTTCGAGTTGGAGTACTTCCAGATGTGCTAGGACGATGAAACTTGGCAGGAGCATCACGGACCCGATTGGACTAACTTGGAAACATTCAGTTTCCCAATCCGACCACCCGGGGGGAGAGGAGGGCTGAGGAATCCGGAAAATTAGAATAGTGTGTAACTTTAGAACGGGTGATCGGATTGGAATTAAACTTAATAACTGAATAAATGGCATACTTCTGATGTCCCGTTTGAAGTCCGGACCGGATTCGACAGCTATGGGGGAGTTGGGGGGGGGAGACCGGAAATTTCGAGAAACGGTTAGAATAGAGGGATCGGAGTGAAACTTGCTGGGAAGAACAAGCATCTGCTCCAGATAAATTGTTTATACATTTGGACTGGATCCGACCACCCGGGGGGAGTGGAGGGCTGGGGAATCCGGAAAATTGGAGTAGTGTGTAACTTTCGAACGGGTGGTCGGATTGGAATGAAACTTAAGAACTGAATAAATGGCACACTACTGATGTCCCGTTTGAAGTCCGGACCGGATTCGACAGCTCTGGGGGAGTTGGGGGGGGGAGACCGGAAATTTCGAGAAACGGTTAGAATAGAGGGATCGGAGTGAAACTTGCTGGGAGGAACAAGCATCTGCTCCAGATAAATCGTTTATACATTTGGACTGGATCCGGACACTAGCGGGGTGGAGGGCTGGGGAATCCGGAAAATTGGAGTACTGTGTAACTTTCGAGCGGGTGGTCGGATTGGAATGAAACTTAATAACTGAATAAATGACATACCTCTGGTGTCTCATTTGAAGTTCGGACCGGATTCAACAGCTATGGGAGAGTTGGGGGGGGAGACCGGAAATATCGGGAAACGGTTAGAATGGAGGGATCGGAGTGAAACTTGCTGGGAAGAACAAGCATCTGCTCCAGATAAATCGTTTATACATTTGGGATGGATCATGACATTAGGGGGGGGGTGGAGGGGAGTTTCCCGGAATTCCGGTTATGGCGGCTTTGGGGATTTTCACGACGAATCTTGGGAGGCGAATCAGGGACCCGATCAAACTGACTTATAAAGAAAAATTTAAATGATCTGATAGCCGTGGGGGGGGTATCGGGAGGGGGAATCCGGAATATTGAGTCATGCGTAACTTTGAAACGGCTGATCGGATTTGAGTAAAATTTGGTAATTGAAGAGAGGACATGTTTCTGTTGATCTTTCTCATGTCCGGACAGATCCGACAGCAATTGGGGGGGGGAATACGTGACCGACTTAGACTGGTGAGATCGGGATGGAACTTTGTGGGAATAACAAACAGATGCTCTGGATAAACACTTACGGAACCGGATTGGCTCCGGCGACTGTGGGGAAGTTTGAGGAGGAGGGAGGTACCCCCCCAGATAATCTAGGACGATGGAACTTGACCATTCGTTAAAGTACTAATCTTGACTGCAAATTTAGAAAAATACTTTTAAACCAAATTCATATTTTCATGATCCCCATGAGCCCATTATCATTTTTGCCTCAAGGGTTTTGTTTACAAATGACGTTCTAGCTCCCTTAACGTGTGAATCTGAACGGCGGCGCCAGGTCGAAAAGTACTTTATTTCAGACAATACATAAATATTCTTTCAACCCAAGCTGACTGCGAATCATATTTGACAGTGCAAAAACGGATACGTCAGCTAAATTTTATTCGAGCTATATTTCGGCCCTTCTTGGCAAGGGTCCTCTTCAGGCTCAAAACCGCTCAAGTTGGAAAAACGAAACTTGTGATAACACAAGTTTCACAAGTTTCACAATGGTTATCACAAGTTTCGTTTTTCCAACTTGAGCGGTTTTGAGCCTGAAGAGGACCCTTGCCAAGAAGGGCCGAAATATAGCTCGAATAAAATTTAGCTGACGTATCCGTTTTTGCACTGTCAGACAATACATCTCAACCCATGATCATTCGTGACACAAGGGTTTTGCTTAAAAATTTATTTCTGTCACCCTTAAAGTGCGCATTTGAAATGAAAGCGAAAACAAACTTTTGACGAAACGGTATACATCAAGGATCCCTAAGGGCCTGTGATCGTTTTTGCCTCAAGGGTTTTGCATACAGATGCATTTCTAGCACCTTTAAAGTGCGCATCATTACACCCAAGTTCAAAAATAAAATACTTTTTATCTAGCTCCCTTAAAGTGCACATTTTAATCACAAAGTCGAAAAATACTTTTGATCAAACAAAACATCTCAACACATGCAAGTGCCATATGAGCTTACAGTTCTTGTTGTTTGTCCCGGGGACCCACTCCCCGTATTCTCGCGAGTTCCCGCGGACGGGGAATGCTCTGGTTATCATCACCATCATCAAAAAGGACTCTGTTTCGGATTCGGAAGGGAAGCAGTTTTTGCGGGTAATGGTGGAATGTAAAATTAGGTAAAGACAATCACAATAAACAAAACCAAAAATAAAGTGGATCCGGACTACTTTCGTTAACTGCATATTTTTGTTTCGAACAAGATCCATTTTGGAAAGCATTCCCCGTGTTCTCGCTGTTTTCTGTACACGGAGTCGGCGTGGAGTGACTCCCTCTACTCTCGCCGGTCCTTTCGATTCCCCGAGGAGTCCTCGGGGAACAGCGAGAATACGCCTATAGTAGAATTTTGTGTTGTGCAGAGGACGGTCGTAGATGTTCTGAACATCATACTAGAGCAAATAGTGGAAATAAAAAAAATCCATTAACACAATCAAAATAATGCTGTGTAGTCAGTTAAATGATACACAATAAATTGGATTTTCAGTAAAAACTTTAAAGGGGATAAGGTATTTACCAACTGGCTTACCGACTGTTTTTGCAGAAATACAGCTGTTTTCAAGAAACAAAAGCTATAAGCTCATGTGGCACTTGTAGGGCTTGGTAAAAAGATGAAAGTAAGAATTTGCTAATTTGTGGGTTTTTTCTGATCATTTGTACGCAAAACCCTTGAGCTTTCAGTTGCAACAGGGTTAAGATGGACACTATAAGGGCGCTAGGAATTCATTTCTAAGCGAAACCCTTGAGGCAAAAATGATCATGTGCTCACGGGGAACATAAAAACGTAGGTTTGGCTTAAAAGTTTTTTTTGTAGTTTGTGGTTAAGATGAGTACTTTAAGGGATGATCGGATCTAGGAAGTGACAGCTTCTAAGCCAATCTTATTAAGTCTCTAGTGCTCTAGCCAAGTTTCATCGTCCTAGCACACCTGAAAGTACCTTAGGTCGCGTTCATCAGAATTCCGGACCCCCTCAAACCCCCCCCCAGAGTGCCCGAATCCGTTCAAGATCTGTCACTAATGTATCTAGGGCTTATGCTTGTTCTTCCCGCCAAGTTTCATCCAAATCGCTACAATCCAAGCGTGTTATAAATTTCCGGTATTCCCGCCCGACTCCCCCACATTGACGAGACCCTGTCGCATTTGAAATGGGATATGTGAGACATAAGTTCTTTCCGAATATCAAGTTTCATTAAGATCCGATCACCCGTTAAAAAGTTGGACACTCCTCAAGATTCCGGATCCCACCTCCCTCTACTCCCCCCACGATGGTCAAATTGAAGAAACGACTGTTCTTAAGCTAGAATTGTCGAGTCCCCGATGCCTGCCAAGTTTCAGCGTCCTAGCACATGTGTAAGCATCTTAACCCGGGATCACTGGAATTTCGGAAACCTCCCTCCAACTCCCCCCACAGTGCTTAGATCTGGTCCGTTCTTGTCAACCATGTATCGACGGCTTCTGCTTATTCATCCCACCAAGTTAGGGTACTTCCAGATGTGCTAGGACGATGAAACTTGGCAAGAGCATCAGGGACCCGACCGAACTAACCTGGAAATAATCAGTTTCCCAATTCGACCATCTGGTGGGGGGGTAGGCTGGGGAAACCGGAAAACTGAGTAGTGTGTAACTTTGGAACGGGTGATCGGATTGGAATGAAACTTAATAACTGAATAAATGACATACCTCTGATGTCCCATTTGAAGTCCGGACCGGGTTCGACAGCTATGGGGGAGTTTGGGGGTTGGGGCGGAAATCTCAACAAACAGTAGGAATGGAGGGATCGGAATGAAACTTGCTGGGAAGAATAAGCACCTGCTCCAGATAAATCGTTTGTACAACTGGAGTGGGATCCGGACACTGGGGGAGGGGGGGGGAATTTCTCGGAATTCCGGTAATGGCAGTTTTGGGGTTTTCACGACGAAACTTGGGAGGCGTATCAGGGACCCGATCAAACTGACTTGTAAATAAAAATTTACTTGATCCGATAGTCGTGGGGGAGTAGAGGGAGGGGGAATCCGGAATATAGAGTAATGCGTAACTTCGGAACGGTTGACCGGATTTGAATGAAATTTAATAACTGAACAGAGGACATGTCTCTGGTGATCTTTTTAATGTCCGGAACCGGATCCGACAACAATGGGGTGGGGGAATACGTGACTGGCTTAGACTGGAGAGATCGGGATGGATCTTTGTGGGAATAACAAACAGATACTCTGGATAAATCATTTACAGAACCGGAGTTTGAAGTTTTATAAAAACAGTTGATCCGAATTCCGGTGATCTCGATTTAAGGTACTTCCAGATGGGCTAGGACGACGAAACTTGCCTGGAATATTAGAGATTCAACAAGATTGGCTTCGAATTTCCACTTTCCAAATCCGACCATTCCTTAAAGCACCAATTTTGACCGCAAATTGAGAAACATTTTCTCGATCCCCATGAGCTCATTATCATTTTTGCCTCAAGGTTTTTGCTTACAAATGAAGTTCGAGCTCCCTTAAAGTGCGCATCTTAACCGCAAGGTCAAAAAATACTTTTTTTTTATCCAACGATACATCTCAACCCATTTGTGCCACAAGGGTTTTGCTTAAAATTTATTTCTGTCACCCTTAAAGTGCGCATTTTAACCGAAAAATGAAAAAATACTTTTGACCGAACGGTATATATCAATGACCCCTAAGGGCCTGTGATCGTTTTGCCTTAGTGCCTTTAAAGTGCGCATCATTACAGCCAAGTTCAAGAATAAAATACTTTTTCTCTAGCTCCCTTAAAGTGCCCATCTAAACCGCAAAGGTACCCGCAAAAGTACTTTTGATCAAAAAAAAAAAAAAAAAAAGAGAACCAGTCAGCTTTGACTTTCAAAGTTTTCTCTACGCGGCGTCACAGCTATACTCTGCTTTAAAAAAAAAAAAAATACATCTCAACCCCCAATTTTCCACTTATCATGTTCCCTGATACCACGATCAAAAGTCTTTTTTCCAGACACAGCGGTATCTGATACAGTGCAGACTTTCAGATTCTCATCGTTGTCCAGGTTTCCTCCGCCTTTGACTAGTCTTCCGTACCTACTACATACAGTTCCAGGTGCCTTATGAGCTTACAGCTCTTGTTTTCTTTTTACCGACTACGGCCTCAACATTCGGGGGAACTTCCTCTCCCTCCCACATGTGATGCCCCTGGCGAGGCCCCTGGTAACCATCGTTTGTAGATGTAGCGAATAAAGTTGTAATACGACGCCTTGCGAGAAATCTACGAGATTCAGATCCCCTTGGCTACACTCAACCCCTGTCAATCATCATCAGTGATACGAATCATATCAGATAATTTTTGCATCCCTACCCTTTGACCGTTCGGGTGTCTGCCGCACACCCGAACGCACATCCGGTAGTACGGTCTATGCCACAGAGTGACATTACGCCACACTACCCGGGCTTGTGGTATCGCGGCTTGAAATGGCACCCGCGCTGTCAAAACCTAGGGTATTCCTAGCCACTGGTTATTTATAGCTCTGCGGGGAACTCGTTGTCTAATTATTATTATTGAACGAAGAAAAATTCAATGAAAATTTGGGGTTTATACGCCAGATCCAAGCGGTTTCCTTTGTCGAGAGGAAGTGTTGCGTTGGCGAGGGTAGAGGTAGTTACAGTTACAGAGACATCAGATGTAGAATTGTGTGAATAATTATTATTATTTTTATTAACAGGGTTACAAAAAGAAACAACAAAAACAAGTAGGTACCAAAAACACAATGAATCACGACACTTAAAGTTTAGCCGAAAAGGACTGGGATAGGACAATCTAGTTACCCATCACTTATTCACTTAAATTGGCTTGAAGACCCGCTGAAAATGCGTTACTTGGTTGTTCCGCTATTCAGGAATAATCGATTTTCAAATAGTGGAATTTCCGTGTGATTTGTGGTGCCTCTATGCGCTTGTATTTTTGTTGTATGCCTTACGAGAAAGATTTATCATTATTTTTTTTCAGGCACTAAGCAATCTTCACCAATCTCACCACTGCCCACTGAAAAGCCGCATTTGTGTTGAGATTAAAATTTCCTGCGTCATAGTAGAATTTATGCTGTGGGGACGGCTGGAGATATTCTGAGCCTCATAACTAGAGCAGATAGTGGAAAATAAAAAAATCTCCTTGCAGACTCCAAATAATTCAGTGTATCCAGTTAAATGACACACAAATAAGCTGGCTTTTCAGTTAAACTTTAATAATTAAAACATTAGGCGGGTCAGTGTAATCTCGGCCAGATGCTTAAAGCAGCTTGCTTCCCCTCACACTTTATGTTTAGGTCAATAATTCCGAAATCGCGCATTTTGAAGAAAAGATTCGAGCCTGCAATACGTTACAGTTTACCAGCTACAGCCGAACAAGGACCCTTGACAAGAAGGGCCGAAATATCGCTGGACAAAATCTTTGCTGACTCATCCGTTTGACGTCATTTCTGTACACAAACTTATGAATAGATGATTGATTGACTCACCCACATTGATTTGTTATTATCCTAGTTTTTTTTTTTTTATTACTACTTTTTCTGTCCATAGGACCATAACAATAACAACAACAAGACCAAAGGTTCCGATGGGATCCCAAAAATTCAATATTTGATCCAGACAATTAGGTTTTGTCTTCGCCAGATCCAGTCTTCGCCAGACTCCTTGAATATATAAATTTATAATTCATATATTCTCTTAAAATTTAGAAACAGATTAAGGCCAAACTGCTAATCATCTCAGAAAACCAAGTTCATATATGGATTCAGCTGTGTGTTTACCCCTATAAGCCGATCGAAACGATCCTGCCTTACTTCTGCGAATTTTCCCGGTTTCGGAGAAATCCAGAACTACTTGTCCGGCGAAAAAATAAAGCTCATAAACGAATTCAGCGCATCTCCTTACCCCTATACTAAACATCTAATCAACTTTAAATCAAAATTTAACTTATATTAAATTTTTCGGTTTTAGCCGGATTCCGGACGAACAATATATCCGGCTAAAAAACGATTCTCATATATGGATTCAGCATTTTTTCTTACCCCTAAACCGAACATCTAATCAACTTCAAATAAAACTTTTACTTTTAACAAACTTTCCGGGTTTGGCCGGATTCCGGATGAACTACTTGTCCGGCAAGAACAAGGTTTTCATATTTGTGTTCTGCCTGCCTTCTTTCCCCTACATCGAACATCTTATCAACTTCAAATAAAACGTTTACTTTTAACAAACTTTTCGGTTTTGGCCAGATTCCGGGCGAACTACTTGTCCGGCGAGAAAACAGTTTTCATATTCATGTTCAGCATGTCTTCTTACCTCTAATTCGAACATCTAATCAACTTCAAATAAAAGTTTTACTTTTAACAAACTTTCCGGTTTTGGCCGGATTCCGGGCGAACTACTTGTTCGGCGAGAAAACGGTTTTCATATTCGTGTTCAGCATGTCTTCTTACCTCATACTCGACTATCTCATTAGCTGTTTAAAAATATTTTGTTTGTCCCTTAATTCGAACCCCCTCCCCCACCCCTAAATATAGGGCTACAGAGCCCATCTTCAAACTTGACCTGTACTGTGACCCAAAGGATCCTCCCACCAAGTTTCATCAAAATACCTCAATCCCTTCGAGACTTATCGTGCTGACAGACAGACGGACAACTTTACGAAGTCAGAGGTATCCCTCAACTTACGTTTTGGGATCCCAAAAAAAGGTACACTAGAATAGGCACGACGAGCATCATGACAGCTAGAGAAAGTGATGGAGTTCAAAAGTTCAAATCAGCCACTATGTCCTTAGAATCTCAAAACCCCGCTTAAAGTGTGCTAAATCTGTTTTGGAAAACTTAACCCCAGTTTCGTATTTTACGACTGCGCACATTTGGTGCGACGTAAAGCCGTCCGCTCCTGATTACAAAAAAAAAACCAGCAAAAAACACACACAGATACGTCAGCTACGATGCTTCGACCAGGGCCGTATCCAGGGGGGTTAGGGGTTTCAACCCCCCCCCCCCCCCGAAACATACAAAAATTGTTTTTTTTAGGCTTTAACCTCTGATCTTCTTTTTTGTACTTTTTGCTCCGACCCGCGGGCAAAACCCCCCACCCCCCGAAATAAATTTCTGGGTATGGGCCTGGCTTTGGCAGCATGGTTTTTGCTTTTTTTATGCTTTTTGCTGCCAAAGCATCGTAGCTGACGTATCCGTTTTATGCGTTATTTGAATATATGTTTCAAAGTCAGCTTGGGCTCAAGGAATATTTAAATTCATTGTACAGGAATTTTTCATTTAAATACATAAACGAATTTTTCATTATCACATTAGCTTTCGGGTAAGAAACAAACACATCGGAGACCTGAGATATTATATTCGAAGGAAGAAAGAAAAAGAAACGGTTAACAAATCGATATACAAAACAAATGGAAGGTATCCCGTTTTTTAAGCGTTGCTCTACTGCTTTGTATTTTGTGCAAATCGGCTATTAAAACTATTCATTCATTCATTCTGGTGACAGGGTATGGTGTCAAAGAGACTCATATTCGGCTAGTGCGATGTGACGAAACCAAGGAAAGTATAGGGAAGTTTATTTTTCTTCGAGTCATGCGTTCACATTCCATACGCTCGGGAGAAACCAAGCATGACTGAATCCAATGCGACTGGCCCCTCAGTTTTTGCTCGCATCGTAAAGGCAGTTGCGTGTTCGAAATGACAAACCGTCAAGCTTTAACAACTCGCACACATTTCTGACAGAAAAGTTGTCGACAGACAACCTGCGAAAAAATTATTTAAGATTCTGCCGAGGCTTCTCCGTAATTTTCTCGTTAAGGTAGTAGTAAGGTGTTATTTCGAAGCTACACGGACAAGTATCTCGATGAGGCGTTATTACTGTTAATGACAGCGCACTGATCGCGCTCTCCGCTGGGATGTAAATGCTGAGCGCGGCGCCAGAAAATGGTCGCACAGACGCGCCACGGACCACTAATTGAGAAAATTCGTTCAATTTCGCAGTCTGTATTCGAGTTTAGCGTGCAGAGCGCAGAGACATAAGATCCCGCGGTCTGAGCCGCGGGAAAATTCGAAATTCGATCGCCCATCGCCGAAAGGCTCAGCCGTTTTGCAAAGTAAACACCCGCAACTGTCACCGTCCCACGCGTGGGAAAGCCTGATCGATCATCCGTCGGTAGTTGATTTTTTCACTGCGCTATCACTCATGTGGTGTATCCCTAACGTCCGACCGTGATACAACACTTTTCTAGTGAGTCGGTACAATGTATCTGAAATCAATGAAAACTCTTCGAAGTACTCATTGGCATCTGACAGGTTTCATTTGTAATCCGTCGATTGTAATTATAAGTACAAAAAAAGATTTGGTTTGGGTAGAGTAGTTATGATTTTTCACTGCGTAGAGTCGAGCCTCTTTGTTTGTTTTTATTATTTTCACTATTGATACACACATAATTTAACAAATACTCCCGGCAGAGGGCAAAGCACGAATGGCACGGAAATGAGTGTTGGGGTACGGGAATGAGTCACAAGTGTTGATAATGAGACAAGAGGGGACATTCATAAACTAGACTGCTTGGGGCACTGAACTAGAATAAAGCAAATTCCCCACCTAAAATAGCAACATTTTAAACAGCAACATCATAAAGGACCAGCCTGGAAGTCCCACTGTATCTAACAAGTGAAGCTATTACTCTTACAAACGTCACCGCAGGACTCCAACCCCTGCCGTCGGGAGTCGCTGATAATGCTTTCACAATTGTGGTATCTGATGTCATAACAGTCAGGATTCGCACGCGGCAACTTAGCACCACACCACTGAAATGTCCGAAACAAAAACGCGTAGAGAAGATAAATTGATGGTGTAAGAAGAAGTTATCAGATGTAATATACGACAAGCGCGAAATAGTAGAATATGAGTTTTGAAGATAAACCAAGTTCGCAAGGGGAAACGAAGTGGAAGCAACAGCTGAAAGGGGGATGTATGTCGTATGGAATACAGGGGAGTGAGGGTTCCGGGAATCCAAAGAGAGAGGGAATTCACCCCAACCGGCCAAGGAGCTTTGTACTGGTCGACACTTATTTTGTTCATTTTTTTTTTTCATCTAAACTGAACTGAACGAAACTAGACAATTCCGTCAAATCAAAACTAAACGAAGCGGAATCAACAGCTGAGAAGGGGGATGTATGTCGTATGGATACAGGGGAGTGAGGGTTCCGGCAATCCAAACAGAGAGGGAATTCACCCCTCTGTAACGGGCCAAGGAGATTTGTAGTGGTCGACACTTATTTTGTTCATTTATTTTTGGATTTAATAAAACTGAACTGAACTGAACGAAACTAGATAATCAAATTAAAACTTTTATTGAACGTAGTAAATCTGTGCCTTTGGAGTGGGCAATGCATTTTTCAACTACACGATTGTTCTCCTGGGGACAGACTTGGGCGGGCGACACCTACACACATGGAGGTAAGGGGGGGCTAACAATGACCGCTTGGCGCGCTTGTTTCCCTGTTTTTTTCTGGATTATTTTTTTAGGTTTTAGCAACTATAAATGTGTTAGTTTGGTAAGTTGCTTCGTAAGAACTACTGGAACTTCAAGCTGGTGCTTTGCTAAAATCTTCATTTATTTAATCGCAGTATCGTTTGTATAGCTTAATCCTTGCCCATAAAGGCTGAAATATCACTAGAATAACCTCAGCTGAATCAGAGCTGTTTGACTTGTAGTCGGCGTGGGCGTACAATATGTTTACAGCAAGTAGAAATTCATCCATTGCAATTAGTTCGCAACACTGAGACGTCCCTTCTAGATACCTTATCCTACTACATCTGAAAATGTAATTCTACCTGAGACCTTTTTCCCACTTTTGCAAAATGTACAGTAACAAGTCAAAAGTTGCTCTATAATCATGTCAGACTAATAAGAAAGGTCATTTGAGATATTCTGTCCGGAAGTACACTTAGACGATGTTGATGAGACCGATAGCGGAAAGGCCTTTATTTTAACCATAATCACGACTAATTAACTGCTGACGTTTCTAACAGCAGCTTAGCAAGTGATGTCACGTCTCAGGTGGGAGGAGAGACTATAACCCCCCTCCCCATCTTAAAATCATGCCATGGTATCCAGTGCCGTCTTTACCCTTAGGAAGGTGCTGGGGGGCCAGGGGAAATGAAAGGCCCAGCGTCCGGTATAAATTACTGAGAAATCAGGCTTGTTCCTTACGACCCAGCTGCAACCAGCTACGTTACACCCTCATAGTTTACGTTACCGAAACTTTGCTCAGATGTGACCATAGTGTGGCTCGACTAGAATCGTGTGTACATGTCATGTCCGTATCCAGGAATTTATTTCTGTGGGGGGGGGGGTGCCCGCGGGTCGGACCGAAAAGTACAAAAAATCACAGATCAGAGGTTAAAGCCTTATAAAAAACGATTATTTTTGTATGTTTCGGGGGGGGGGGGGTGAACTCCCTAACCCCCCCCCCCCCGGATACGGCCCTGGTGCATGTGCTGGCGTTTTACGTTTTTGACTCACGAAAAGGGGGCGAAAATCCATGGATGGTCTAGGGTCCACTAAAACTATAAGATGGCACTGATGGTATCTACAAGAATAAATCGAGGGGTTGCCCACTCTCGATTTGAGTGTACAGCAATTGCCCGGTGTTACAAAGCGTTTATTTACTACTCTGCTATGAACTGTTTGATCTCTAGTTTTATTATTATTATGGAATGTTATCCGTTATGACATGTTATCCGTTATGACCTTGGTTACACCGGTGCCGGCACTGGCTGACACGTGACAACATTAAAATAAGCATGTTTAGAATAGTTTAAAAGATGACTCGCCTAATTTATGGATGTCACCACTGATTTCGGTCGGCGCCGGGATAGGGTGCCGGAGAGTGGATAACCCCTCGATAAGAATGAACATCAGTCCCTAAAGAAGCACGGACCCTTCTGGGCCCCAATGCCTGACAGTGGCGTATTCACTGTTATCAAAACATTATCTCGAGAATAAATAAATACCTGACATTACATCAAAAGCAGTTTTTCAGTGACAGAACAAACTAATTTACGGCCTGCTCGATGGGTGAGTTAGCATCTTCCAAAAAGCAAACTTGAAACCTTTTAGATAATAATAATTTCATTTTTGGCATCACACACTCATAGAGATTTCTACTGTATCTACCACGGTGCACGAACCTCTATCTGATCCGCCGTTTGTTAATTTCCGACCCATTACTGACACTTAAAAACCTATCCTCTAATTTGTATTCTGCGATTGCAAACTTACCTGTACACGACTCCATCAATGTCATTCTAAATTACTGAATAACCTCTATGGAAAATATTTTTTGAGTGTTTTGTGATTATTTTATATTTCTTTTTCCATTTTTACTGCACTACTGCCCTTGGGCAGTGCGCCGTAAATCCTTCATTGATTCAGCGAGAAATACAAGAGCCTGTCTAGTCAAGGAAAGTCGAGGAGATATTTGATAACAAGTATATGAATGAATGAATGACTGTATTTAAAGCCATTATTCAGGCCGTATACCAGTGCGCCGTAAATCCTTCATTGATTCAGCGAGAAATACAAGAGCCTGTCTAGTCAAGGAAAGTCGAGGAGATATTTGATAACAAGTATATGAATGAATGAATGACTGTATTTAAAGCCATTATTCAGGCCGTATACATACATATACAAGAACAAACAACTACCAAACAAAATCATGGAACACTCAACTTTCGAATAATAAGACGTTTCCGGACAAAATTTCCAACTGCTACTATATTTAATTTCGACGTCGACTTCCCATATTTGCAGTCACTGCAGTCAGCTTGGGCTGAAGGAATATCTCATAACAAGTTCAAAGATTTTGAAAATTCTTACACATTATCTGGATACTGGTGGTTTGATCGGGGATGGGGGAGCGCGGTACCGGGGGGGGAGGGGTACGGGTGGTTGCTCCTACATGCGAGCCTAACGCAAGAGTAATATAGCGTGTGGGGCGGATCAAAATTTAATAAAGCTATTAAGCCATATAAAGAACAATTCAGTTCACAAGACCATACTAAAAACAACCACACTATTTTGTGCACGAAGTTCTTTGTCAGAGACAGACTCACAAACTTGTGTCGTACAATAAATGTATGTCTCTATCTCATCAGACCCATCTGCTCAAGTTTCCTGTTATCGAAGGACACATTTTCACAACAAACTTCGAAAATCGGAAATTCGTAACTGTTAGTGCAATTTGGGTGGAACCAACCGTGCCAATTTTTGCGATAAACAGAAAAACTTCGAGGGAGGTCGAATTCGCAGTTCGCGACAATTTGTCAAAAGGTGTAAAGTGGGCAAATACACTGGCTTTAATAACGGAAGCGGTGGCGTTTGAGAGGGGGACACGGGGTTTTGCAGGCTAAATTCCCTGTAGTTTGGTTTTGCTTCTCGATATCCTGAAATCTACGAACCCCAATACCATCATGACGTGTGTGAGTATGTATATAAAGCATACAAACTTCATACAGGAAGTTTAGTTCAGTTTGGTTAAGGTGTAGCGGTATAATTTTCTTCCATGATAAATGTCATTTACGTTCCCTGATGTTCTTTAGGTAAATATTGGGATGTATTGAGTGATGTTAACTTGTACTGCTCTTTTATGTCCATGCAGGCCCGTATCCAGAAATTTATTTCGGGGGGGGGGGGTGCCCCGCGGGTCGAACCAAAAAAAAGAGACATAGATCAGAGGTTAAAACCTGTAAAAAACGACTATTTTTGTATGTTTCGGGAAGGGGGGTGAACCTCCTACCCCCCCCCCCCCGAATACGACCCTGTGTCCATGTGTTATGTACGGCAGATTGGCTATTTCTTGAACCCCATTTTCCACATTCTACCAGTTTGGAGGCATTTGTTGGAGACACTTAACGTTGTGCCATAGTGTTGTTTTTATGTTAACTGTTTGTTAGTTTATGGCGAAATCTGAATTAAGAAGTTTAAAATAATAATAATAAACTATTCCCTGATTCGTAGTATTTCGTTTCAAGCAGAACCAGTGAATTTTGTGGCCATCTTTAACTTGTCCACAAGAGACGAATGATTCCACTTTCACCAAAGTAGCCAAGTATAGCCGCTTTTCCATAATTAAAATATCAGAAATAACTCTTACCATAATGATGATAGACAGTCGAGTCGGTCGGAGCTAGCAGTTTGGCTCTTTGGAACCATTCCTCGGCTTCGGCATTTCTACTCTGAAAAATCAAAAGAAGACTTCAATCCAGGGTTGGTCACCAAGAACCAGGGTGTACGAGTTACTTGCTTACTTCAGGATACTTTGGGTTACTCAGGGTTACTTTGGATTACTATGGGTTACATTGGGTTACTTTGGGTTACATTGGGTTACATTAGGTTACTTTGTGTTACATTGGGTCACGAGTCTTGCGCACAAATGGCATACATCACGCTTGCAATTGTCTCAAAAGTATCCCAAAGTAACCCAAGTATCTCAAAGTATCCCAAAGTAACCCAAAGTAACCGAATGTAACCCAAAGTAACCCAATGTAACCCAAAGTAACCCAATGTAACCCAAAGTAATCCCTCGTGCGCAAGACTTGCGTGGTGACGTTTCAAACTTGTCGTCAGACGAGACGAGGCGCCGATTGCAATATCTTGAAACTGATGCGAAATTCCTTCACGAAACAACTGAAATTCACGGAAACTCAGAGATACTTTGGGATACTGTGGGTTACTTTGGGATACTTTGGGTTACTTTGGGTTACATTGGGTTACTTTGGGTTACATTGGGTTACTTTGGGTTACATTAGGTTACATTGGGTTACTTTGGGTTACATTGGGTTACTTTGGTTACATTAGGTTACATTGGGTTACTTTGAGATACTTTTGGGTTACTTTCCAGGGTGTACGAAGTTACTTTTGGTGACCAACCCTGGACTTCAATGCCACTTCTTGATCGACCTCCCTGGCATTGGAATATAAATATTGTTCGGAAGTTTGGTGATCCAGATGTTTCAGAAGAACCACTAATACTACACAGGAAGATGTTACGACAGCCTATTTCGTTTTTCCCCACACCTTTGTTGTTAGTTTATTTGTACAGTTATTTGTAGGGTTTTATTTCTGTATTTTTCTTTGTTTACTCCACTTGCTTTCCTTTGTGGAGTTGTGGGTTATAACTAATTTAAGATCGCTAAAACTAAATAACGAACTATGGCCTACGCCTCCAGCACAGTTCCTTTACTTATTTGTTTAGCTTGATGAACAGCCGACGACAGGCGCAAATAGAACCACATAAACACTGAAAGGAATTAGGAAAACCACTCGGAAAACCACGTGTTTGACGCGGATAAGGTTGTGACAAGTGATTTTGTTAAGAGATGAAACTATTCTCAATTAGAGGTATTAATTATTTTGAGTTCCTGAACTGGCCGCTTAGAGCCTTTGGCATGTTGGCAGTTCAGGAATTCATCTGTTGATTTTTTTTATTTTTTTTTTACAAATAAAGCAATCTCAATCTCAAGTGTTCATTCCCGGTAAAATTGTAGAATATCAGGCTCTCACAAGGAACCACACTGACAACATGTCCAGCCACGACAGCCAGCATGGGACTGGACGAATGACCGGGTCCCTATTCTCGCCACTTGTTATAACACTACGGAGCAGTCACCACTGAATCCAAAAATGCATTATAAGAAAATCGAGAGACCACTATAGATATGATTTTTTTCTTATTGGTGTTTTAAACTGGAGTGCATCATGTGTATACCTCTGGTGGGAAATGGAAAAACGACAGGGTCTTTACTCTTCAGGGAATCTTTTAATACAAAATGTATTTTTGCAGATACGGTGGTAACAGATACCACATCTGCAATTAGTCGTTGCGCTTTTAGAAATCATCCAAAAAGAAATACTGAATTCACTGACATCTAGAGTGACACAGATTCTTTCCCACCAATTTGACAAAAAACTAGAATCTTGTGTTAGGGATGAAGAAAGTGAGATGAATTTTTTTGATACCAAGATTAGTTACCACGGTCCGACCGTGGTTCTGAATATCAGTTACCACATGTTGACTGGCCAGATAGCCAATCCTAAGACTCACCTGCAGGCCCGTATCCAGAATTTTTTTCGGGCGGAGGGGGGGTTGCCCGTGGGTCGGACCAAAAAGTACAAGAAATCATATTTGACAGTGCGAAACGGATAAGTCAGCTGAAAACGGATAAGTCAGCTGGTTATCACAAGTTTCGTTTTTTCCACCTTGAGCGGCTTTGAGCCTGAAGAGGACCCTTGCCAAGAAGGGCCGAAATATAGCTCCAATAAATTTCAGCTGACTTATCCGTTTCGCACTGTCAAATATGATTCGCAGTCAGCTTGGGCTGAAGGAATATTGTACAAGAAATACATAGATCAGAGGTTAAAGCTTATAAAAAAACGATTATTTTCGTATGTTTCGGGGGGGGGGGGGGTGAACCCCCTAACCCCCCTTGGATACGGTCCTGCTCACCTTTTGAACGAGTGGTCTTCAGGGAATCTTCAATAAAGATAACCAATCCTAAAACTCACCTGTTTAGCTAGTAGCTTCGCATAAGTTAGATGAGCAGGTACGTGGTCTGGTTTCACTTTGAGAGCTTCTTTGTACCAATACTCCGCTTCTTGAAGCTGATCAAGCTTAAAGTGAGCTTCACCCAACATGTTATACAGGCTCTAGAACAAAACAAAATAAATTTTCATTCAGCCCAAGCTGCCTGCGAATCCCATTTGACTGCGCTAAACGGAACGTCAGTTGAGCTTTATTCTAGAGATATTTTGGCCCTTTATGGCAAGGGTACTCTTCAAGCTCAAGCCAAGAAAAACAACATGTGATCCAAATATATCAAAATACTGGTAGGATGTACGCAGTCAAATATAAAAAAAACAGAATAAATTTACGAAAGAGCATTTAATAAATGAATAACCGTATGTTAATGTAACCGGAAAGATACATAAACTCCAATCAAAACTGCCGATAAAATTTTTAGTGACGTAATAAATATTTTTTTGCAGTGAGAGAGTGTTTATTTACAACTTTGAGAATCAAGTTAAAAGTCATTCAATGGAACTAATTATTCGACGGAAAAAATTGTAAGTCGTTAAATAAATAAATGCAAAACGTCAGATTAGGTCATTAGGTATATGACATTAAGCAGATAAAGTTGTAGTGTCGCTGAATTAAAGAGGAGACGTAGCTATTAGTATGAAAAAAAAAATTCTTTACGACTTCCAAAATCAGGTTAAAAGTCATTTAATGGAACTAATTAATCGACGGAACAACCTGTAAGTTGCTTATTAAATAAATGCAAAAAGCAGATTAGGTTAGTGATAGTGTATGACATTTGGCAGATAATGTGTTAACGTCGCTGAGAAAAGGAGGAGACGTAGCTATTACTACTGCTATTATTACGACAATGTATTTCTTTATGACTTCCAGAATCAAAATGGAACTACTTATTCGACGAAACATTGCAAGTGGTTAAATAAATAAATACAAAGAGGCAGTTTAAGTTGGTGATAGCACAAATGGCATTAAGTAAATTAAGGTTTAAGGTCCCTCAGTGGAGGAGGAAACGTATCTGTTACTACTGTAAATTAAGTATGATTTCTTCCGTAACTGCAATTATTGATTCTAGAACGCTGATACTCAAATTTCACATGTTCCATTCTGAACCCGCTAACGAGACCTCGCTAATCTTTGCACTTGCCACGATTCACTAGTATCCATGCGAATTATGCTCCCAACGAGTCGAGGATCATGCTACTGATGCGTAAAACCGGTTTTCTGGGTTTTGCAAAGCTTTTGCTAGAATTCAATGGGTCTGGGAAAAGGCTTAAAACAGCCAAAGCTTTGGATAATTTTTTAAAAGCAGAGCCTAGCTAGTTTTTCAGTATTCAGATAGTGCTGAATATTGGAACAAAAAAGCTATTGATAAAACAAAAAGAAGTAAGATATACTTAAATCGGTAAAAAAAATACCTCTTCCGATATATAATAAATAGAGTAGAGAACTACTGGAAGAAACTAAAGTTACAAGAAACAGAAAGGCGCAACATGAAACTCAATCTAAAAATATTCGGTATCAAAACCCGACAAGATTAAAAGATAGAAGTAAAATAGAATCTGATGAATAGGTAAAAAAGATAAAACTAGGCATCTAACTCTTGAAAAAAAATGAAATAAGTATAAATATAACAGAAAATAGTGCTAGGTGTGCTTTAATGGTTGTCTTACCTGAGGTTGGTAATGACTGGGCATCTTATGTATGGCATCTTTGTATACTTCAATCGCCTTTGGGTACTCCCCTTCATCTGCATACAATCTTCCTAGGTTGAAGAGTGCAGAAATTTTGGTAGATTCATGAGTTCTAGGATCTTTGAGACCTGACCCATCGAGCTGAGAACATTTGGTATAGACTTCGACTGCTTCATCCTTTTTGCCTGAAATCAGTAGCTTAAAGGATTCGTGCCAGTAACTTGTTTTTTATTTACTGATTTATTTCCCATCGTAATGCACAACTGTACACAAATATGGAGTAATTAAATAAAACAAATTAAAAGAAAAGAAGAAAGAACATGAATAACGATAACACAAGCTTGCAATCCAAAATAAATCACAGAAGATCATGGTTGAAATCGCTGTAATTATAGCAGTAATGTCCAAGTCTTAAATCACGCTAAAGCTCGTAAAAGTGTTGAGTCGAATTAGACGGAAATAACATAAGAAAACAACATCCCACCCATAAGCAGACGGAAAGTACTTGATAGAAATAATCTTTGAAGGAGAACGAATAAAATAACTGGAATGACGCTTACCAAGCAAGGCATATACAAGTCCAAGGTTGAGGTGGGCAACTGCCATTCTTGGCCGGTAGTTAATAGCATTCTTATAGGATGCTATTGCTTCATCATATCGCTTCAGCTCCTGATACAGAATGCCCCTGAAAAAAAAAAAAACAGACAGGTTATCGCACCGAATTCACGAGCGAAGGGTCGCTGGTTCGAGTCTCGGTTGTGCCGACCGTTTGGTTTAGGGCGAGGGTTAGTACCGTTTCCCCGTAAGGCAAGCCAAAAGTCCACCCAGCTTCAAATGGGTACCTAGAGAAATCTAGGGAAAAGAACGGGAAAGCGTCGGATGACTTGCCCCCAACCACGCATTGCACCCCGGCCGAGGGCAGAGAATCAGGAGATCGGCACCTGCGCTACGCGAACCCTAATCGGTTTGCATGCGAAAGTTTGTTTTTCAAAACTGGGGGGCGTCCCCCCTCTCCCCCGTCGTGACGCCCCTGCATCTGAGGCACTAGAAAACTGAACAGAATTTTATTTTATCTTTCGTGATATTAAAAAATGCGGGAAGATTCTATTTTACCAGTTACCATGGGGAAACCAATGCAACCACATACAGAAATAGAAAAAACTGCGCTGACGTGTTGTTAATGTTCTGTACACAGCATTCCATCATTACCAGTCAGGGCAGCCATTACTAATTTTATTCTGTTACGTCTGTTTTAGAAGATCTGGGGCGCTTCAAAATGAGCAGATAAATTACTGATTTTATCTTTTGTCATTTTCAAAATGCAGCAACATATAAGTTACCGTGGGGAAATCAGTGCAACACTGCACGGATATAAAACATATTTACCAGATACGGTAGGCTACGTGACGCAAACTGCTGTAACTGCGGTAAATGTTCTGTACGCAGCATCCCATCATTATTAGTCAGGGCAGCCACTACACATTTTTTTTCTGTTATTTTAGTTTTAAAACATCTGAGGCACTAGAAATCTGAACAGATAAATTATTGATTTGATCTTTCGTGATTTTCAAAAATGTGTGAACGTTCTATTTTACCAGTTACCATGGGGAAACCAATGCAACCTCATACAGGTATAGAAAAAATTGCGCTGACGTGTTGTAAATGTTCTCTACACAGCATTCCATCATTACCAGTCAGCCATTACTTATTTTATTCTGTTACGTCTATTTTAGAAGATCTGGGGCGCTTGAAAACTGGGCAGATAAATTACTGATTTTATCTTTTGTCATTTTCAACATACAAGTTACCGTGGGGAAATCAGTGCAACACCGCACGGATATAAAACATATTTACCAGATACGGTACGTGACGATAACTGCTGTAACTGCGGTAAATGTTCTGTACGCAGCATCCCATCACTATTAGTGATGTTGATGAAGATTTATTTACGCGCTACACTTTTTATCCGTATAAAGATTAAAGATATAAAGATTAAAGACGTATAAAGATATAAAGATTAAAGTTAACTGCAGTATCGCAGTATGTCAAGTTATACCGGAAGGTTGAAAATCAGTCTGATTGTAAACTGCTGCAAGATGATATTGATTCGCTTCATGAATGGTCAAACCGTAACTCCATGTTTGTAAATGTTGATAAGACTACTGTAGTTCATTACTTGTCAAGTAATGGAATGGAATTTCAGTACAGCATTGGTTCATCTAGCATTAGCACAACAGAAGTGGTTCGTGACTTAGGTGTTTACTTCGACAAGCATTTGAAATTTGATAAACATGTAGCTACCACAAGTAACAATGCAAACTTTCGTGTCCATACTATTAGACGCACATTTAGAAAATTCAACCTACGAAGCTTCAAAACGTTATATACATCGTTGGTAAGGCCGTTGGTGGAGTACAATTCTTCGGTTTGGTACCCTATGAATAAAACCGATAGATTACGTATTGAGAAAGTTCAAAGACGCGCAACAAAGCTTGTACCTTATTTGAGAGATCTGTCATATTCGCGTAGAATGAAAAGTTTAGAGTTGCCTAGCTTAGATTTCAGACGTAAACGCGCTGATTTGTTGAATGTATATAGGATAGTGCGAGGAGTTGACAATGTTAACCCTGAGGATTTATTTACTTTTTCAAATTACCCGTCAACGCGTCAGCACAGATTTAAACTGTATCAGCCAAAGCCAAACCGACGTGTTGGCATTTATAGTTTTCAGAATAGGGTCTGTAAAGATTGGAACGCACTACCACATGAGACTGTTATGTCGGAAAACGTAGATATGTTCAAACGATCTATTGTTTCGTCAACATTTTATTCGAGCGCTTATGCAGACCCATTTTTGCCAACTTAAGTTTAATTCAGTTTATTTTTCTTTGTATTAGATTTATTATATTACTAGTGCCCTATGTTCACATTGTATTTTAGTGACAAGTCTTTATGACTTACCACTTTTGGTGATAATAAATAAATAAATAAATAAATTTGCTACTCGGATTCATCTTATCTCTACGGAGGTAAGATTAATACCAAATAGAGATAAGATGAATCCGAGTAGCAAATACTGCAGTTAAATTTAATCTTTATACGGAGAAACTTTTCAAGGTGTATACAAGAAAAGGGAAATAGCGCAGTGAAAGAAAGGGAAAAAATTACACTGAGCTTTCAACAACGAAGAACATGCACACGATCAAAAAAATAAACATAAAAAAAAGAAAAGGGACTATTCGGGTCTAAGAAATCTTCTTCCTGGATAGAAAGCGAAAAAAAAATCCAAGGGCAGAAACGTGGAGGTCCTGGGCAACGGAAAATAACTTTACACAAGGGTCAGATGGCACAAAATTTGCAGTTATACGGGAATTCCTATAACGTCGAGGAAGGTACAAAAGAAATTTACATTAGTTGAAAAGTCCTGATAGAAGATCGTTCTAATGAAATTTCTTTGGTCAGTGCAGGCACTACTCATTTTACTCTGTCACTTCTGTTTTAGAAGATCTTGAAAGCTGAACAGATAAATAACTGATTTTCCTAGTTGCGATGGGGAAATCAATGCAACACAGCACGGATATAACACAAATTTACCAAATACGTGACGCAAACTCCTGTAAGTATGGTAAATGTTCTATACACATCATCCCAGACATGCCAAACAATAACAAAAACACATTACAGAATTGGCACTAATGTTAGATGGAGACCAAGGTTGAGAACTGCAGATAACTGCTGATGCAGGGACAGAGGTTTTTTACTTTTTATCTGCAATTATTTCCGAACTAAGAACGTGTCGAACCTTATCCAAGATCAACAAACGAGACATTTATCAGATCTCTCAACTGCAAATGAGAGCGCTGTTGAGTGTGACAGAATGAGAAACAAGACCAAAGTTACCGATGGGATACGGAATATTTATTGGACCATCCAGACAATCGGGTCTTTTCGAATTTTTGGTCTTCGCCAGACACGGTAAGCATGTTCTCTGTCCCTGGTCAACCACCAGATCCATTTCCAGATCCATCCAAAATTCGAGACGTCATGCGTAGTAACTACGGTAAGTAAGATGGACGCTCTAAGTATCCAACTCTTTCAAAATACTGGCACAAAGACAGTAAACAGTGCTAGGGGTGCTTTAAGTTTAACTGAAAATCCAACTTATGTTTATATCCTGCACTGGACTGGAATACACTGAATTATTCTGACTATTCCAAGTTTTTTTTTTTTTTTTTTTTTTTTCATGGGTTCCGGTATAGAGACGTCCAGAATATGCGCTGCCTGCACGTCAGGCCTAAATTCTAAACGCGGCGAATTTGAATTTCAGCAAAAGCGTGGATGTTAACAAAGCGAAGCCAGAGGAATTCAACTTCAGAGAAATTGAAATTCAAACTCGCCCGTCAAATGTTCGATTCCAGACTCGATTCCAATACTTCCGACGAAAGACTCTATTCCATGGACAGAAAAGCTACCAATTTTGGTTGACTTTTCGGGAATTGTTTACCGTTGAAACTGCTGAATCGAGCTGAATACTTTGAGCAAAGAGACACAAGCACGTAGAGGTACTACAGATGCGAAAGAATAATTCTTTCGAAAAAGTTAGATTTTCGGAAAGGTAGGGTACATTTTCTTTTCTTATTGACAGATATAAAGAAACCTTACGTTGCTTAAAAGCGTCAGACACGCCAGTCGCATAAGAAAACGACGTTTCACTAATTCTGGATTGTTTGTAAAAAATTATTAATAAAATCCTAGCCTAAGGCGGTATAAAGAAATAACAAACAACAGCGAAATAATGAAGTAACACGTTTTCATCAGGTCTTCAAGCCTACTTGAGTGAATAGGTGATGAATAACTAGACTGTTGTATCTCAGCCTTATTCGGTTCTTCAAGGGTATTTTTAAGTGTTTGAAGTTACTAAGCGTACTGAAGACATGGTGTACCAGGGACCCATAAATTTCCTTTACAGGGGGCTTGTCAATAAGAGATTTCTGATGCGCTCTTTACCGGTCGGAAGATAGTTCGAGAAATACCCACGGTCCAATCACGTCAAAGGCCAGACAGACAAAATATGGGATTGTCTGCTGGCGCCTTGAGGGAGGAGTCTTTTTGGCGCGCACGTCCAATGAGGCATACAAGAATGCCGATTCGACTCCAGTGGGGATTTTTGGAAACTAGATTTGGATCGGTCAACATTGCAATATAGAAGCATAGGAAATGACAAGCCCCCTGTAAAGGAAATTTATGGGTCCCTGGTGGTACTTACAAATTATAGTGGACGTCAGCCATATTGGCTCGGTAACTTAGAGCTTTCTTGTAAGCCCACTCTGCTTCTGACTTCTTCCCTTGCGCACTGAGGATGTTCGCCAGGTTGCCGTAAGCTACAAAAAAGAACACACATTAAAATCATTCATTCACTGTGCTATCGAGCCATGCTTGACAAAAACAAACGAAAATCATGTTAGTGGCAACACTGGCTAGGCAATAGAACCTAAACTACAAAAAAGAACCCAGACTAAAATTTGTCTGTTCACTGTAGGCTACTACCGTGCCATGCTTGGCAAAAACGACCGAAAAGCAGATTTGTGGCAACACTGACCAGGCACTAAACCCTAAACTGCAAAAAAGATCACATGCTAAAATTCATTTATTGACTGTGCTACCGTGCCATGATTGATAAAAATGAACAGAAAGCAGATTTGCGTCAACATAACCTAAACAATAAAAAGAACACGGATTAAAATACATTTCTTTCCGTCCTTTTTTATTCTGTCTTATGATTTTATTCTAATTTTACTTAAATAATTTTAATCCTTCTTTTATTTTAACCATATGAACATCTATATGAACCATCGAAGAGCAGCAAACAATGGAGTAAAAAATTAAACAAAACATGCAAGCAACCCCATAATTGACCCAAAAATTGGGACATGAGGAGACAACATCCCAAAAATTTTAATGTTGTGGATATTTTTTTTGTTTACTTTGGGCAGCAAGCTCTAAAGATATGTCCGGAAATCGGTAAAAAGAGGAAGAATTTCGCATAGCGGTAGTAATTAGGACGGAGGAAGTGGAGAACTTTCTTTTTCAAAGTTAGGAAAGGTCAGAAACAAAAGCGGTGAAACTACAGTGGAGTGTGACGTCTGTAAAACACATGTGACGTCTGTAAAACACAGCAAAGCTACTCGACGATATACATGGATAAGTAGTGGAGATCATCAACGAAAAAAATAACAAGTCACACAGTGGCAATGAGCTATATACGGGGTTTGTCGGCTCTACCTCAGCCTTCAAAGAACTATCTCCTCCACCAGATTAGATGGGTCATTCTGTTTGCTCCCGATTTTTTTTTGTTTTCTCCCTGACTACTGATAGAGGGTAGCTAAGGGCTTTGCTGGTTTAAATGAACAAATAAGAAACAACGACCCCCACATCCAATTTTCTCGTGTAATTTCTCCATGTATGTGTGACCGAACTGTCAGTCAAATGACAACAGCAATTGACGGAATATCATCGAAAGAGCCGGCGGTAAAGTTGTAAACTGTTTCCAAACTTTGCACAGCTCTGGCAATTCCTATTTCCGACCGTTTTGTACGAGCTCAATTATGTCAAACCGAAAAAATATTATGAGAACATGGTTGCCATGGTATTTCCAGGATAAAGGGACAAAATTTCGTCACAGGTTTTTTAAGTTAAGTTTAAGTAATTTTTTGTCTTCAATTTTTGACACCAGTTTTGCATAGCTCGGCCAGCAGGTAAATTTCGTTCGTTTTGAACCATCTTAATTACGTCAAATCGTATAACAATATTATGAGCACGCGATTGCCATAATATTTTCAGAATAAAGCGACAGATTTCGGCCTCAGGGTTTTAGGTTGAAAGTGATTATTGTTTTCAATTCTGACACCAATTTTGCATAGCCCTGCCAACAGGTTCCGACCATTTTGAACCATCCAATTCTGTCAACTCTTAAAAATATTATGAGCACGCAGTTGCCATAATATTTTCAAAATTACAAATTTTTAAGCCAGGTCTTTTAATTTGGTGGGATTTAACATTTGGTTTAAATTGTTTCGACTTGCAAGGTTGTGGAGGAAAATTCGTCCCACTTCCACCCCTACCCCAAGGCGCTTTGTTGGGGGGAGGTACCTTCATTTCTTCTGAGATCTACAAGCGCCAAACTTGTCGTCAAAGTCACGAAACATGTACAAAGGCACATACATTTCGCATGGATACAATAGTTTAGACTAATGAAGGAAGGTTAATATAAAATAGTTTGCTTTGTTTTCACACGTTAAAGGAGTTGCATCGCAAGCATTCTAACACTTGCAAGGTCTAGACCCCCCCCCACCCAAGACTCAAGATGAAGCCACGACTCGATCCGACCGCTGGGTCATCTAGTGGCGCGGGTCGGAAGCGCCCGACATGGGTAAGCTGGGATTTGACTATGGATCTAAAAATGTTTTTATTTTAGCTATATATGGAAATGTGTAGAAAAATCAAACTAATGATTTGCATTATCGATTTCTTTAGGATTTTGTTTACTGTTTTTTTCTTGTTAATTCCCGTAAGTCCAAAGAAGGAAGGATGCAAACGAAACGCCGCAAAACAAACGCCGTAAATTATATTAAATTCGTTATAGTGATTTCTTGAAGATTCTGAAATTGAGCTAAATAATATTTAGCTTCCGAGACCAAAAAATTTCAACTGGCCGATGATTTCTTCTTCCGACATATCTAAACGTTCACATGGTGATATACTTAGTTGTTTTAATCCTCTTAAAGGCCACTCGATCTTCTCGAAGGTTTTAATAACTCTTTTGACCGCCACCGGGAAATCAATGAATAATTAGTGAGCAATGGCGACCTTGCTTTCAAGAGTGAATTGTGTTTAAGTAATTTGCGGATAATGTTGGCTACCGTGAGGATTTTGAAGAAAACAAAGGTAACACCCATCGAAAAATGATGGTGTCTCCCACCTTCTCGGCCTACATGAATCAGAGACTTTAATTTTGCTGTGTAGAATTTTGACTAAACAAATACATATTTACATAAATTCACTTTTTGCGCTACCGATGTAGCGCTTTGGAGATGTTTGCAAATAATCGTATGCCTTCGTTTTACGAACTGAAACGTAAAGCAGTTTTGTCGCTAAAAGGTCGCCTTTTGAAGTCAGAAAACAACCTGATCCAAATTCTTTCTACTCCAATTTTTCAACTGTCTCTGCTTTTGTGGAAAAAATGGAATGATGAACTTGTGATTCGATGATCTTTGTTACATATTTGGTTTTGTGTGATTTGTATTGTTATTGTGTGTTTTTCCCTTTGTATATGGCTACGGCTGAAGTAAATAAAAAAAAATAAAAAAGTAACATCCAATCTGCAATCAAACCTTGGACATGCATTTTTGTTCGAGCTATCCACATCACTAATGACAATAATAATAACTACGGTTTAAGAATTTAACTGTAAAAAGTTCCGCCGCTTTCCGTATTTTGTAACTTGTCTTCGAGCTTCAGACTAAGAATTAATTTCCAACAATTTAACTGTCAAAGTTTTTCTGACTTTGACCTCGGCGTGAATGACTTTACGTGATTCAACCTTACGCCATTTCACAAGTACAAACAAACGAAGCTAAAGCTTTTAGTTCGTACTCCTGTTCGTACTCGTACTCCTGTTCGTTCACTTTGTTCGTACTTCTGTAAGAAATCAACTGGAGGATTCTGAAATAAAATACTCGCAGGGCATAATTTGACTTTATTTTTTCTAAGTCTGAAGATGAAACAGATTTAAAACCACTTTCTACAGGTATGTCGGACATATCTGACAGACAAGATGAATGTTCTTGTACGTTCCGATAGCAACGGTAAGAGTGAAACCATGTATTGCCTCGATAAGAATTAACGTCGTTTAAAACCTTGGTGGCCTAACCACTCATAAAAAGAGTGGAGAGGTGATGTAGGGATAACAGTGAATATCATGAAGTAAATTAATTTCAGTCAAACATTCATTCAATGTAAGCAAGGTAGTGTGTCCTATTAAAGAGCTGAGAGACTGCCGAAAAAAGATCGATTAAGATCGGACTCCTTTTATGTCACGAGGTTTAATGATGCTTACCGTACATTGTCGTAATAGCCCATTCTTCGTCTGATCGCACGAATGAGTCATATGATAAGGTAAAAACCTAGTAGAATAGAAGGATTATTGGGGTCCTACAACGCTGGTGACGAATAGGCTACCTATGACTTCGTAAAGTTTTGTCGTCCATCTGTTCATCCTTCCGTCTGTTAGTGAGAATTCTCGTAAGGGTTGACATATTTTCTTTAATCTTGGGGTGAGAATCCGTTAGGTTCGGATATGGACCCGTCGCCTACATTTAGGGATGGGGTTTCCAAATTAAGGGTTCAAAATTAAGATGCTAATGAAAAAGCTGATTTAGAGGCAAGAAGACCGATTTCTGAACTTTGTTTTCTCACCAGACAAGTATAGTTCGCCCGAAATCTAGCAAGAAACGAAAATTTGCTAGAATTGAAACTTTATTCTCGTCGATTAGAGTTTTTTCGCCGGACAAGTATCTCCCCCGGAATCCGGCGAGAACCGGAAATACGGTACAAGCAAAAGTAACTATGAAGGCGATTACAGCTTCGGGGCAACACTAAATATCAAATCCACATGTGCGTTTGAACGGCCTTGTTCTTGCCATAATTTTGAACTCGGTGGTCCATGCCCGATAGTTTTATGTATCACAACTTTCTGGCGAATGTTAACTAACACTGAAAAAATACAATTCGTTGTATTTATTTTCGTTTTGTTGATTCTTTTATGTCGTAGTAACTGTTTAGTGCTATATTTTAGCTATTAGGTTGTAGTTGTGAAATGCCATGTATTATCGTTTTTTTCGCGAATTAAATGTCTACCTACCTACAATCTATGCTGATAAACAGCGTCCATAAACCACTGCAATTTCACATTTCCCGGTGGCTTAGATAAAATTATAATGATTATAGAGAAATCCTGTACATCTACACAGGATTTCCTGCAATGAATCAATTAATGCAATTTTAATACGCACTGGATTGTAAGGGAAATAGCGCACTCCAAAGAAGGAGGGTAAAAGCACGCTGAGCTTTGAGTAACAAAGCAAAAGCTAAAAAATAAAAAAGGATTAATCGGGCCTAACAAATCTTTCAGGTGCCGAGCGGTGCCGGCACTAAATAAGGCGATTCATCTTTGAAACGCTACTATAAATGCTTATTTTGATGTTTTAACACATGAAAACCGGTATCGGCTTGTTTCAGCCGGTGCCGGCACCGACCACGGGCATCGCGGCACCGGGAACTTGCTGTACACTAAAATCGAGAGCGGGCAACCCCTCGGAAAAAGGTGTCTCGGGAGGTGTTTCCACATGCTCTGATTATTGTGAATCTTTCCTTACCTTTGGGAGGATTAACGGCGATTCCAGCTCTGTAGAGATTCTCTTCATTATTCCAATCTCCATTTCTTAGGATTGTCCTGATACTATAAACACTTATCACAAGCACTATTGCAGATATTAAAATATTCTTCCTTGCGTCACGACGACAGTGTCTTCTTAGGACGTCACAACCATATCCCACCAATAGGCAATAGCCTATACTTGGAATATATAATATCCTTTCTGCAACTACAAATCCCACATAGAAGAATAAGTTGCTTGCTGGTATGAAAGGTATGATCATAATGATCAATGATATCACAGCTACATCAGCACCATCATATATGTAACTAGCACTAACATTATGTTTCTCCAGACCATATGATATCCGATAAGGAGACCTTCTGCGTTCTTTGATGCGCTGATAAACCAGCTTCACAAAATAAATTAAAGTTACATAAAATGCTAAAGTGCACATGTTTCTACTGTCATTGATTGAGTTTATAACTGGTATACTCTCCATGGACCAATCGAAACTCAGTACGTCTGGATTTAGGAGGAGCCAGAAGTTGAACACTGGAAGGTAGAGGAATGTGCAACACCTGGTTAGGAAAGAATCACTATCGGCAGCGGGGTTGTCGGAAGGGGAGAACTCTGGGGTTTTGGTTCCCATGACTACAAGGCGACCACCAATGAGGAACAGGCAGGCAACGCCAACTGCTAGGCTCGATTCCAGGAGCCCTTTTGAAAGTTTCTGGAAGAAGAAGAAGAAATTAAAATACACGCACTACACAGAGCGTGTTCCACCCTTCTAGCAATAGTAACCCGATGAAAAATTTCCGAGAATTAGCCTAGTAGTATCGAGTGGTAGGAAAAAGTAGCATGCAGTAGTAAATGTTGCTATTACATGCTACTACAAGCAAACTGGATGCTATCGGATACTACTATATAAGATTAACCCAGTCGGAGGCATGTTTATAAAAGTATTCCATACTACATATCATTAATTCAAACTATTCCATACTCCTACATATCATTCCATGCAACTTTTTCGTACAATCATCGGGAACTATTAGTTACTATTTCCGTTAAAACCTCGTTAAAAGTTACTACGCAGACCGTTCCAACTTTCTCGAAATAGTAACTAATAATTACTATTTGCTTACCATGCTCGGGAGCATAGTTAGCGTGGTAACTACGATCTCTGTGACGTGGTTGGCCCGGTCAGTCCGCGCGCACGATATTATGCCGCAAAAGAAAGAACCACAACCTTGAACGCCATCCGTGACGTCATACGTAGTTACTACGGTAAGTAGGGTGGAACACGCTCATAGTGTTTCTGCTAAGATGTGCTGGGACAATTATTGACTACTTTAAAACTTAGCTATGCTTACAGAAAATCATACAAGGCTTCGGCTGTTTTAGCCTATTTCCATGTCCCTTGCCTTCGAAAGCAAACTTGGCAAAATTTGCATAACCGGTCTGCGGACCAATAAGCTTCTCTGAAACAATTGATCGGGAGCCTGATGCGTCAAGTAAATAAACAAACTTGGCAAGCTCGACAATCAGTGTAATGCTTATAGAGGAGATAGGATACACTTATGAAGTGTAGAAGCTCGGGAACGAGAATGGATGGAAATACTATTGAAGTAGACTGAATTATCTAATAAGTACGACGTCTCCTTTAAATTTGCGTTGCAGTTTCTATCCTGCCATGACGTAGTCTATTTGTTTTGTTTTGCGTATTTAAAAAATGTTAGTTTGTTGTTGGTTTCTTTTTTCCTTTCTGTCCTTTCATTTAATCTTCTTTCTTATACTCCATTTAGGACGATTTTTGTCCTAAAAATAAAGAGATAAACGTATTATCATCTTCAGAGGAGGAGACCAATTTTAAAGGCCGCTCCAAGGCTTGCTTTTAATATAATCCAATCTTCAACTATTGCTTCATACAAACCACCCTCTGAACTAGTAAAGAAGAATAGCCTGGTACGTCAAGTAAAGAAAACAAACTTGCAAGCGAGACGATCGCGATGAGATAGGATACACTTATGAAATAGTAAAAAACATGGGACATAAATCGTAACCAAATCCGAATTACGACACCATTATGTCGACTTTGACAGACATCAGTACGGATAGATTTACATGCGTCTTGAACAACAGAAGAGCAATATATTCCGCAATGAATGCAAGTTGGAGACTTCGTCCCCCACCCCAACATTATTATCAAAAGAATCCATGAGATGTTGAAGTGCGACTATATAAGGTTGTATTCAAGCTGCTAAGAGCAACTAAACTCAACGATGATTTATATAAAATCAATGCAAAAGGAAATAACCAGAATGGATGGAAGCCAAGCCTAGTGGTCCCACGCACAACTAGGAAGATCAATTTAAAGGCCGTATCCGAACCTGTCCCTTTCAACCTTATTCCAATGTTCAACTTTTGATGTGCACAAGCCCATGTCTGTCGTTGCTCAGCGTCAAGACCATACAGGATTTGTACATAGCAATTCGAGCTAGAAAATAATAAAGAAAAATACATCTGTCATACGAAAAGATTAATTGTTTACAAGTTGATATCTAGAACCCCCCCATGTGCCATAATAATTCACAGATGATTCGTTATTTTCATGGCAAGAATTTAGGAATCCCGGCGTCACGAATCAAACAAAATAGTGACAGGCAATGAGCAAGCTTGTTGGAGACTCTGCAGTCAACAATGAAGGAAGTTAATACATGTGTATTTTTTTATAGCTTATGACACTCTGATGGAAAAAAAGGATGTAAATATCTGGAAACAGACAGTAGAGTTGGGTTAACCAGAAGCAGCATGGTTTTGAACCGGTCTTTCAGCTATGACAAGGGTGAAAAATAAAGCTTTACGATGTTTCACAATTTGCAGTAGTAGATTACTTCCGTTACTGTAAGTTTCTTCTGTATCTGCCTCGGTCCCATGGTAACTCTAAGATTATTAAATCTTACGGAGCTACCGACATTTTGTTACGGCTGCAAGAATTGCACACCAATTTCCATCAGAAATCTAATTTACATATATTGCCGCATCACCGACTGATTAGACTTTTCTGATTTGGTCGGCTGTAATGTATGTACTGTAGGTTACTTTTCTAGTGTCTTTTTTTTTTCTTTTCTTTATTATTTTTACTCCACTTTCTTTTGTTGTAAAAGATTACCTGGGTTACAAATACACTTACTTACTTACAATTTACAGTAAAACACCAGCCTCCACAACCGATTTTGTTGGCAGACGCCAATAAAAACCTCCGAGATGAGTGAAAAACAGATTACACGATTTACTCATTTATACTCCTTATCCTCCATTCATTATCGTTTACAGAGTAGTAGCAAAAATCCGTTCCGACTGGATGCTAGAATTTATCATACAGATAAAATAAGTAACCAAAAATCACCAAAAACGTTAAGCAGCCAATCGGAAATGAGAAAGACACCTCATCCAATCAACGAAGAATCAAATAGAAAACTTTATGCTTTTCCAAATGACGGTAAATTCTGCAAAACCCATCAAACAGCAACACCAGGCATTATATACTGCAGAGCTAAGGGAAAAAAAAAACACTACTGTCTATAAGCTGTAGGTTACGGAAACGGGTTAGACGGATGGCATTTAGTTAGATCACCGGTAGTAAAGCCAGTCAAGTAAACTTTAGTTAGACCACCGGTAAAAAAGAAAAGCCCCATCGCTTCATTAACACTAAGCAAGATAGAATTAACAAAATCTACATGAGAGTCCGAAGAAATTTGTAGTCGTTGTAAGGACGCTGTAGCCAGTGGGCTACTATGGCAGTTTTTCAAATATATGTTCACGTCATCTTTCACCTGAAGCATTAAGAACTCTAGGGATAGCTATATCTTTTTACTTTGAGACATCGGGGGAAACCGAACGGGCTTTGCTTTGCATTTAAATGGGCAGAATAATTCTAGACCTCCTAAACGAGCAAATAAACTCCTTCAAGATATAACATCACATATAAAAATCAGAATCCACCACACACAGGTGTCTGATTCTTCAAAATTTTGCTCACTTTCTCTCCAAACCGCTACGCGATTCCGTTAAAGTTTAAAGTTTAACCAACTGAAAGTATGGTCTAATTATTGATTAGGTATACCTATTATTCATATTTATTATATTTTGTCTACTCGCCAGCTTTGGCGGTCATAAATAAATGAATAGGCCGGCCGAGATCTGATAGTCTAGTTGCACTTCACTTATTTACTTAAATAGGCCTGAAAGCCCGATAAAAAAATTCCGATTAAAAATTTAAAAATTTACTTGGTTAATAAAAATTATTCTTTATTAAAAATTTACTTCGTTTGTCCGCTATCCACAGATAATCAATTTCATCAAATGAACTCTTTCTTTCCGATTTGCGGTACCTCTTTGTGCTAGTCTCTCTATGCTTGAAATGTTCAGCAACTGCAAAGGTAAGCCTTTGCCGAAAAAGTAAGCAAGTAAGTAAGTAATTTATTTGTAAACCACCATTTTCAAAAACCGGAGTAAATGAAAGAAAATAAAATAAACTCAAAGGAATAGATGACAATTAAGCAGGCTACATTAATTTCATTCTGTATATTTTTCTGTTAATATAACAGTCAAAATAACAGTCATGTAACAAAAAGGCATATCTTATCATCACTTCCCTACTTTACTCATCCGTGAATTTCCTAGCTTAGCGTCCGTAACACATGGAAATGCAGGCTTTTGTTGAAATTCAAATTCTCCTCGTCTGGGTTAATTTTGACTTGTCGTGCAAGCAGCGCACATTTCGAACTTTATTACTAGAGTCCTGGGGGAAAAAATATAAAATCCCTCAAGTGGGCCAAAATAATTCGGTGTATTCAAATACCAGATGTAAAAAATAAGCTGCCTTTTCAGTTAAACTTTAATCGAGCTTAAATTTGAAGTCTTCAATTTTCCGCCATCTAGAGAGATATTTCTTCGCTAGATTAGTTCTTATTTTTCTTCTTCTTTTTCTTGCGCATTCGGGTTGTTATAGAAAGCTCAGTGTATTTGTTTTCCCTTTCTTCTTCATTCTGCACAATTCTCTCTTCTTGTCTAGAGCGTAATAAATATCATCATCATCTCAGATTTCTAGAACCCAAATCTCCGAAAGCGAGTTTGGAGATCCCGTACCTCCCCGTTTCCACCCTTGCGGTTTCTTAAAGCGACACCCCAGCATGTCGTACAAATAACGCAAAAGAGCTCATTATCCCCATGGTTTACCCCCTCCTGTGAAATCTCCATTTCCGAGAACCTACAAATTCCTATGCGCATCAGAAGCATTGTTGGCATTATGTATCTTGTCACAACGAGGTGTCCTCACCTCATTGCGCATCTGTCTGGTCTGATAAGTCACGGACCACTGAAATCCGCAGAGATTATAACAAAAAGCCGTAGTAGAGTGAGGAGCAAGGAATTCTCCATCTTCCAATACTCTATATGACTAAGTCCAAAACACGCCAGTGATCTTCAGGAAGAACGAGAAAACGTCGCACTAACGACTCAAAATCAACTACTCAAATCCTGTGTCAACCAATCACGGCGATCTTTGGGGACAGCTGTCGTGCCACTTCCGGCTCTTCCGCTAGGTACACGGCGATTTTGCATCGGCAAGAAGAGTTAGTCATCAAGGGTCATATTGATCATATTGAATCATACTGAATCATATTGATTGCTTCATCTTCCAATACTATTAATGACTAACTCTTTGCCGATGAAGTATCGCCGTATGCCTAGCGACTAGCCAGAAACGTCACCACATTGATCACAACAAACGTTGTTGATTGGTTTGGTGCAGGATTTGAGTCAATTCGCTCAATTGTTTGGGTGACGTTTCTCGTTCTTCCTCAGGGTTACTGACGTGTTTCAGACTCGGTCAGACAGAGTATCCACAGCAATCACGCGGCTTAGTTCCTATTAGTTCCCCAGTGATTATCACCACCATCATACGTTTAACCAGGGACCCATAAATTTCCTTTAAAGGGGGCTTGTCATTTCCTATGCTTCTATGTTGCTATGTTGTCCGATCCTTGCCTACTTTCCAAAAATCCCACTTGGGTCGAATCGGCATTCTTGTTTGCCTCATTGGACGTGTGCGCCAAAGAGACTCCTCCCTCAAGGCGCCAGCAGCCAATCCCAAATGGACGAGATTGGACCGTGGGTATTTCTCGAACTATCTTCCGCTCGGTCAACATAGCATCAAAAATATCTTATTGACAATCCCCCTGAATGGCGAGGCATTACAGGAAATTTATGGGTCCCTGGTTTAACTAATGCTGCGGACTGAAAGTCATATGCGCAATAAAACTCTGCTAGCATATGTGTTTCATTACTTTCCAGAAAAAGGGTGCTAACCTCCCTGATGATGAGAGCTTTGCTCTACACTTTAACTGAAAATTTCCTTTCCTGTTCATTACTTTAAAGTTTAGCTGAAAAGCCAACTTATTTTTGTGTCACTTGACTGAATTCACTGAATTATTTGGATTGTGTTTGGGATTTTTTTCTTCACTATATGCTCTAGTATGACGTTCAGAATATCTACGGGCGTCCTCACAACGAAAAGCTCTCCTTTGCGTGCCATGCCCGACAACATCAGTATACACTGTCAGAGGTTCATAACAAATAACACAAGGATGCGCAGTTTCAACAGAAAACTTTTGGGATGTTATCTGTTATGCATTAAACGTTATCGTAACAAGCATTGCCAGAAGAGCCGAAAAAGCATGACTTTTCTGATATCATGACAAACAAAAAAGTCAGCAGATGTTTTTTCGGCGGTACGTGTCTCGGCGTTAACGTTTTAATGTGTACCGTTTGAAAACGTAACAGCTAACATCCTAAGTGTTGTCTATTGAAACCTTGCATCCTTGTAACGTATTATCCATTATGAAACCTCTGACAGTGTATCAGTGGCAGCTTGAAGGAAGACGAGGCCGACCAAAGCACACACTGCGGAGGCAATACAATCGGGACCTGAAGACGTGACAAAAAGGCTGTTTCCCGGTGCGTCTGTTTTGCGGTGTGAACTCTCATGCGATTCTGTCGTATGTTGGAATATCATAGAAAAAATCGAGCCTATAACACAGCAGTGCGAACCAGGGATTGCAACTGAAAGCCACAGAGATTGTAGCAAAAAGCAGCAACAGAGTGAAAAGTTTGACATCTGATCCCTCTGGGCTGTACTAAACTCAAAGAAAGAAAATGAACGAAATAGATCCATCCATGCCTACAGCTGATCTCTCTCTAGTGTACTATAGGCGTGCTAATCGAAGAAGAAAATGAGAGGTAGTTGTAATCGCCATGGGGTTTTGGCTTGCTGGTTGTTGTTTGCAGTGTAGTTTAGTTTGTTTTTCCTTTACCAAATTTGCCATTAGAAACCAGCGATGCCGGCCATAAATTAGGCGATTCCCACTTTTAAACATGCTGATTTTAATGTTCTAACACGTGGCAACCGGTGCCGGCACCGGTCGGACATCGTTGCATCGGGCACTTGCGGTACACCAAAACACAGAGTAAGCAACCCCTCGGATATTACTCCTATTAGATGTTCGATTCGACCGGATTCCGGGCGAACTACCTGCCAGGCGAGATATCCACCTGAATCGACAATCACATTAGCTTGAATCGACTATATGATTAATACACGACAGGGAGTTACTCAAATCATTATTGCACTAGCTCAGAACTAGCAATGAAACAAAAAAGCAATTCAAATCAGTACATTGTGATGTGGAACTTTAAGTGTCTGCATTGTACAAAGCTCATCTTGACCCATTCGAGATTTCGAAGAGCTGGAACAAAGTACACGATCGACGTAAAAATGGTCATAACCATTTGAGTTTTATATTGACTTCATAACCATAACTTTGGCAATAGACAAACGCTGCCCGTAAAGCTAATGTATCTGCATAGCCGGGGTCAGGAACCCATCATTTATTTGATAGCTGGGTTTCACCACTGAAAGTTTCTCTTTGACTATGAAACAAAATCGCCAAAAAACAATTTTTGGCTAAAACGTGTTGGAAACTAGCAGCTAATTTTAAAGGGTAGGGAACGGGGGAAGCTAAAGATATGATGCAGAAAAAAGGAATGTTTCTCAAACTGGAACGGTACAATTTCTTCTCAAGCCGGCTTGTCCGCTAGTGAAGCTCTTGTCTGCACCATTGGCGAGGATACATAAATTACAGCTGCTTTCAAGAAAGGTGAAAGGTGAGTTTGAGGGCTGCATCCGTATCCCATAGGGACACCATAGGGAGTCAATTTCAAAGGACAACCTCAAAATGCATTGGGGAAGCACAAGAAATGTTCAATTCCAGAATGTGAAGTCACTTTTGGAGAAAGCCTGCTATGCGTTTGGCGAAAAACAGATTTATTTTTCGGCAATCGTTTACCGTTGTACTTGCTAAATATTTTAAGCATAGAGGTACAAGCAAACAGAGGTAGCACAAATCCGAAGGAAAAAGCTCATTCGATGAATATTGATCATATGAATGACGGAGCAACGGAGCATCATTTTAACTGGTTCTTCAAGCCTATTTTAATTGAACAAGTGATGGGTAACTAGACATGCCTTATCTCAGACCTGTTCGGTTAAACTTTAAAGTAATTCAAAGAAATTCAAGCTTACCTGAATATAGTCAGATATGCTTCTGACTCGTGAATGCACTATGACATCATAAATATAGCAAACAGCAAGAACAGTGACACCGTGCTCTTTGGTTAGCATTGAGAGTAAAGAGCAGACTACAGTGCATCCAAGGAACGAGTATTTCTTGACTAGGATTGAAGATGGAAGCAATGTCCCCTCTCCACTCACGCTTGGCGTGCTCCTCCCACTGCAGTTTGGTGACTCTCCCTAAACAAAACCAGAAATCTAACTCTTTATACAATAAGCTATGAAGAAAGGAAGGATATGCGAGCCAATATGTGCGATATGCACCAATTATTAAATCTAAAAACAAATAATCAAATTTTTCCAAAACCTTGGTGGTTTTCTGGTCATCCAGGGTTGCCATGGGTGGTGATTTTTTAATTTTTACGAGTTCTCGAGTTCTTCAGTTTAGTCTACCTCATAATGTACAAATAACCAAAGGCTCGACCGTTATTCCAGTCTGTGACAGAGCTAGTCACTACCGAGGGGTTAGCCACTCTCGATTTTAGTGTACAGCAATTGCCCGGTTCCGTGATGCCCGGTCGGTGCCGGCACCGGCTGAAACCTGTCGGCACCGGTTGTCACGTGTTAAAACAGCAAAATAAGCATTTTTGGAAGCGTTTGAAAGATGAATCACCCAATTTATTGTCGTCACCGCGCGGTGCCGGCACCGCCTACTTCGGTCGGTGCCAGGAAAAGGGTGTACAGCAGGGGAGTGGGAAACCCCTTGGTCACTACACTGTCAGAAGTTTGACAAGATCTGATGGCATTAAATGGCTGAGAGATTTCGAGAGATTTTCTAGCGATTTTCGATTTCAAATGCGACAACACTTATTAAATCTAAAAACAAATCAAAAACAAATATTTGGTGGTTTTCTGGTCAGCTGTTTTTGCCTGGCATGGCAACCCTGCATTCTTCTCGGCAGAGGCGTCACTACTGGGGGGGGGGGGGGAGGGGGGACGCCCCCCCCCCCCCAATGTTGTCGGCCAGTCGGTGGGGATGTCGGCCACAATTTTTAATAAAAACAGTCGATTTTAGACTTAGAAATAGTTGTTTTTATGGCACTTGCAGCTCCGCTCAAGTGCCATATACCGATCGCTTTTCGGTCGGTCTGTCGGTCGGTCGGGCGGTCGGTCGGTCGGTCGGGCGGTCCACTGTTTTCGAGTTAGGGTACTTCCAGATGTGCTAGGACGATGAAACTTGGCAGGCATATCAGGGACCCGATATAACTAACCTGGAAATAATCAGTTTCACGATCCGACCATCTGGGGGGGGGGGGTGGGCCGGGGAATCCGGAAAATTAAGTAGTTTTTGTCAAACTTTTTCGAGTTGGGGTATTTCCAGATGTGCTAGGACGATGAAACTTGGCAGGAGCATCAGGGACCCGATTCGAATAAACTGGAAATAATCAGTTTCCCAATCCGACCACCTGGGGGGGAGTGGAGGGCTGGGGAATCCGGAAAATTGGAGTAGTGTGTAACTTTTGAACGGGTGATCGGATTGGAATGAAACTTAATAACTGAACAAATGGCATACCTCTGATGTCCTATTTGAAGTCCGGACCGGACTCGACAGCTATGGGGGAGTTGGGGGGGGAGACCGGAAATCTCGAGAAACGGTTAGAATGGAGGGATCGCGGTGAAACTTGCTGGGAAGAACAAGCATCTGCTCTAGATAAATCGTTTATACATTTGGACTGGATCCGGACACTGGGGGGGGGGGGTGGAGGGGAGTTTCCCGGAATTCCGGTAATGGCGGTTTGGGGTATTTTCACGACGAGACTTGGGAGGCGTATCAGGGACCCGATCAAACTGACTTATAAATAAAAATTTACATGATCCGATAGTCGTGGGGGGAGTAGCGGGAGGGGGAATCCGGAATATTGAGTCATGCGTAACTTTGGAACGGTTGATCGGATTTGAGTGAAATTTGATAACTGAACAGAGGACATGTCTCTGGTGATCTTTGTCATGTCTTGATCTTTGTACACAACCGGATTGATTCCGGTGACTGTGGGGAGTTTGAGGGGGGGCCGGAATTCCGGCGATCGCGATTTAAGGTACTTCCATTAGTGCTAGGACGATGAAACTTGGCTGGAATATTAGAGATTCAGCAATATTAGCTTAGAAACTGCCACTTTCTAAATCTGACCATTCCTTAAAGTACCAATCTTGACTGCAAATTCAGAAAGATACTTTTAAGCAAAATTTACATTTTCATGATCCTCATGAGCCCATTATCATTTTTGACTCAGGGGTTTTGCTTACAAATGAAGTTCTAGCTCCCTTAAAGTGCGCTATCACCGTCTATCACCGTTAAAGTGCGCATTTTAACCAAAAAGTGTAAAAAAATACTTTTGTGACCAAACGGTATGCATCGATGATCCCTAAGGGCCTGTGATCGTTTTTGTCTCAATAGTTTTTCTTACAGATGAATTTCTACGCCTTTAGAGTGCGCATCATTACAGCCAAGTTCACAAATAAAATACTTTTTATGGCACTTGCCTTCCGGCCAAGTGCCATATACCGATCACTTTTCCGTCGGTCGGTCGGTCTGTCGGTCCGCTGATCGCGAGTTAGGGTACTTGCAGATGTGCCAGGATGATGAAACTTGGCATGTTTATCAGGGACCCGCCCAAACTAAGTTGGAAACAGTCAGTTCCCCGATCCGACCACCGTGGGGGGAGTGGAGGAAGGGTGAATCCGGAATATTTACATATTTATAACTTCTGAACGGGGAATCGGATCTTGATGAAACTTGATATTGGAAAGACCTCGTGTCTCAGATGTCACACTTCAAGTCTGGAATGGATCCGGTGACTTTGGAGGGAGTTTGATGGGGGAACCGGAAATTGTGTGACATACTCAGAATGGACGGATCGGTATGAAACTTGGTGGGAAGAGCAAGCACAAGCCCTAGATCAATAGTTGACAAGACCAGACCGGAACCGAGTACTGTGGGGGAAGTTGGAGGGAGGCTTCCGGAATACCGGTGATCCCGACTTAAGATGCTTCTGCATGTGCTAGGACGATGAAACTTGGCAGGCATATCAGGGACTTTACATTTTTAACTTAAGAACAGTCGTTTCTCCAATATGACCATCGTGGGGGAAGTGGAGGGAGGGGGAATCCGGAATCTTGAGGTTGTCCAACTTCTGAACGGGTGATCAGATCTTACTGAAACTTGATATTTGGAAAGAACACATGTTTCAGATGTCCCATTTCAAGTGCTGACAGGATCGGACCAATTTGGAAAGTCGGGGGAGGGGTAAATTTTGTGACACTCTTAGAACATAGCGATTGGGATGACAATTGGCGGAAAGAACAAGAACATCAGTAACAGAACCGGAACGGATCCGGTCGCTCTGGGGGGGGGGGAGCTGGAAGGGGGTCCAGAATTCCGGTGGTCGCAATTTAAGGTACTTCAAGATGTGCTCGGACGACGAAACTTGGCTTGAACAGTAGAGACTTGACAAGATTGGCTTAGACATTGTCACTTCTCTGATCCGATCATCCCTTAAAGTACCCATCTTAACCCCAAAGTACAAAAAATACTTTTAAGCAAAACCTACATTTTCAGGATCCCCATGAGCCCATGATCATTTTTGCCTCAAGGGTTTTGCTTAGAAATGAGTCTCTAGCACCCTTAAGGTGCGCATCTTAACCGGAAAGTTAAATAAATACTTTTCACCAAACCATATAAATTCATGATCCTAAAGGGCCCAGGATCATTGTTGCCAGTAGGGTTTTGATTACAAATAACATTCTAGCGCCCTTAAAGTGCACATCATCACAGCCAGGTGCAAAAAAAAAACTTTTTTACATAACGATACATTCTCTTGATTTCCAAGGGTCCGTCTTCATTCTTATCTCAAGTGTTTTTCTTACAAATGTTCACAAAAAACCCACGAATTGGCGAATTGCTACTTTCATACTTTTACCAAGCCTTGCAAGTGCCATATGAGCTTACAGCTCTTGTTCTTAAAAAAACGATCGATTTTTCTTAAAAACAGTCGGTTTTTCTCAAAAATAGTCGATTTTTCGTCAACACAGTCGTTTTTTCTCAATAATAGTCGTTTTTATCCGCAAAAACAGTCGGTAAAAATGACCAGCCAGTCGGTAAATGCGTTGTCCCCCCCCCCCAAACATTTTGGCTAGTAACACCTCTGCAGTTCTCGGGTGGATTTCTATACTTCCTACCGCCTTCATAAAAGTTACCAAAGGCTGGGACCGTCATTCCGAGTCGCTAACACTGTCAGAAGTTTGACAACATCTGATCTGATGGCGCCAACGGAAAAGTCAGCTAAACTTTTGTTCTAGCGACATTTCGGCCCTTCTTGGCAAAGGTCCTCGACAGGCTGCAACTAGAAGAAGCGAACATGCAGAGCATCCCGACAAAAAATTTCGAGAAAATAGTCGTATGGAGTTGTACGAAAAAGTATCATGCAGTAGTAACTGTTGCCACTGCATGCTACTACTAGCAAACTGGATCCTACTACAGCAAGCTTGGATGCTATCGGATACTACCACTTAAGATTGACCCAGTCGGAGGTATATTAAATCAAAATATTCCATACTACTACATATCAATACGTGCAAAATTTTCGTAAAACTGCCATACAACTATATAGTCGATGCATTTTTCATCGGGATCTAACGAACCAGTATTTCTTGCCCAGAATTCCATTCACGCTGTCCCCTCTCCATCCACGCTGGGCGTGCAGGCTTGTTTCTTTCTACAGCCTTACGGTAATTCATCGCGAGAAGTGCCAAAATATCTATAGAAGAAATCTCAGCTGACTTTCCGTTTAGCAGCTCTCTCGGAATGATTCTCGCTGCTCTCTTTTGGACTCTTTCCAGGCGATAAGAGAGACTACAATAAAGGAGGCTTCGTGCCTTCCAACTACATCTTCTTTTTGCCTGTTTCCTATGCATACTGTATATGTTATCATTTCTATAGATTAATAGCCAGATATTTATAAACACTAAAAGCCAAGATAGGCCATGGTCAATAAAAAGACGAGGGTTTGCCAACTGTCGAACACATTGTACCCAAGCTTTTGGAAGTTGGTAACCCCTCGTACAAAGATACAAAAAAATAACTAACAAAAAACAAAAGCTAAAAATCCCAAATAAATCAATAAATAAATAGATAAATTTCCAATTACACAATCCAATAATGTAACATAATTATAGTGTAGCGGTTCCCATTAGCTATATTTTTTTTCACATCTAAGATTAAAGATAGCGCTTCAAAAACTGCAAACGTAGTGGGCTAAGGAGTTTACAAGAAATACTTAAAGTTTAACCGAAAAGGACTGGGATAGGACAATCTAGTTACCCATCACTTATTCACTTAAATTGGCTTGAAAACCCGCTGAAAATGCGTTACTTGGTTGTTCCGCTATTCAGGAATAATCGATTTTCAAATAGTGGAATTCCCGTGTGATTTGTGGTACCTCTAATTTGTTGTATGCCTTACAAGAAAGATTTATGACTTTTTTTTGTTCAGGCACTAAGCAATCTTCACCAATATCGCCACTGCCCACTGAAAAGCCTTGTTTGTGTTTAGATAAAAAATTTCCCGCGTCATAGTAGAATTTTCGCTGTGGGGACGGCCGCAGATATTTTGAGCGTCATCACTAGAGCAGATAGTGGAAAACAGAAAAATCCCTTTGCAGAATCCAAATAATTCAGTGTATTCAACTAAATGACACAAAAATAAGTTGGCTTTTCAGTTAAACTTTAATGCCGAGTTTTTTTAGCACACTGTACTAATTGGGTACGAGCCATGATAAGTGCTTCTGGTCCTTTTTCTTTTTTAGTTACTAACAACGACTTTTATAATGAGCCACAACCATAATTAATGGTATTTTTGGCTATATTGTGATTAGTGACTCTTTAATTAAATGAATGGAAGTACATGAACAGATTTCATAGAGTAGCCTACACCATTTTTATTTTACGCACAAGCCCCTTGTATTTACTTGGGAAATATATTGCAATACTCTATTAGAATATAACAGAAATATCTGTCCGCTGAAAAGGAGTTCTGCAATATAGCAGCAACGAAAAATAGAAAAACTGGTCAGATGATGTTCAGTTAGCCAAGTTTCGTCCTATCAAACGATTTAAAAAACCAGTTTCAAACGATGTTGATGAAAGCTTCAAAACCGCATTCAAAGATGGACTTTTTAACGTTAATCACAATATTTCAGATACTAAAAATTAACATCCTTCGTAGCAACAAAATTTCGGGCAAGAAAGAAAATAAAAATGAGACGAGACATTCAAAATATTCATAAAGACGAGCTATTTACAGATTAAAATCGAAAACCCAAGAACATGCCATTTATAATTAGCTGATTTAAGGAATTTAAAAATCCTGGATCGAGGAATCATACTAAAGAGTGGCAGGCGATTAGCAAAGGGGTTGTGATCCCTGCAGTTAAGAATCTGAAGGAAGATCCACATGCAATTTCGTCATTTTTTATGACGCTTTGGTGGAAGCAAAATTTTCTGTTTCTATAACCAATTCTTTCCTCTATATCGTGATGCCAACAACCTTTTCATTCCACGAAAGTATCACAAACACTGAAAAAGTGCATAAAAAGCGCATTCATTTCCTTTAGGTTGCAATTCCCTTTGCCCACCACCTTGAATAAAGACGGCCATGCCAGGATTCCTAATTTCCTTGAATGAGCACCATAAGTCATGATTGACTGCTCTCTTTTTCCTTTGTGTTACTGATGGGCAATAAAAAAAATAAAATAAAAAATATTTCATTCATTCATTCTAGGCCCGGCTAGTCCTAACGACGACCCACAAGAGGTATATGTCAAGTAAAAGCTGAAAACTAGATTAGGACCAGTACGTCCGAGTTTTGATACGTGCTTTAAGATGAAAGCGCGGATTTTGAAGTCATCTTTAATTGCGTATACACTACATACTGAGTGTGTTCCACCCTTCTAACAAAAGTAACTATGAGCTACTACTAACAGTAAGCTTACCACGCTACGATCTCTGTTAAGGTCAAGCTTCACTACCCAGACGCCCCAGAATCTGGGGTCCGGATTATGTGAAGACGGTCCCAAACAGAAATCAAATCAAATGTCTCTTCAACAGTTCACTTTTGGGCATTTTTCAGCGCTTCTGTCATTTTCTTAGATTTTACCACCTCAGCACAATAATTTCTCGAAGTCAAATGAAAACTACTTTCAAATTCCCGTTTCTTTCCACCCAGAATCCGGGAATCTGGTAGATTTTTCTACCAGATTTCCGGACGCGTCCGGGGTACTTTCAGACCGTTTCAGATCTGTCTTCACTACCCATACCGGTATCGAAGAAAACGGAACCCAGAATCCGGGCGAAAAATCTGGGTAGTGAAGCCCGACCTTTAAACTCTGTCGAAAACAGAAAAATGCGCTCCAGCCTTGACGCCAAGAAGCTAGGATCCTCGACGTCATAGCGTAGTAACTACGGTATATAGGGTGGAACACGGTAACGCTCCGAGGGGTCGACGACTCTCATTTTTGATGTACACCATTCCGGAATAATCCTGACCATTCCGGATTATTCCTGACCATTCTGGATTATTGCTTCGGGACGTGTACACCATTCCGGGAGAGTCGTCAACCCCCCGTAATGCTCTTGACAGAATAACAAATACTCACCTTTAATTTGGGATGCGTGCCACTTCCATGTATTGATATGGTTCGAAATATCAAATATTTCCTATACGCTAGGAAAGCTAAGAGGAAAAAGATGGATGCCCCCACATCCGCTCTGCCAACAACACCAGCAACCGCTTCTGTGTGTATAGGATGGGCTGCGAAGACAGCGCCACTGACGGCACTGGGGAGGTCATGTTTGAAAAGACTGCGAGCTAGCTTTGTGAACAAAGCCGTAGCAATCGTATGCAAAATAACATTCACCAAATGAAAGCCGAATGGTTTCAAATCGTGGATGAGGACATTCAAACGGAAGGAAAGAACTGTGAGGGGTCTATAGCTCTTATGCGAGCCGGTGTGTGTCAGAGGCGTTCCCCAGAAGTCATCGGCAAGAATTTGTGAGATCGGCGTTGATGGCTGCACGTCAGGATTGGTCTTGATTGCTCGGCTGAAACGGAAAACGAGTTGTTAATCAATCAATCAATCAATTCTTTTTAATGGAGAACAGGGCATTCAGTCCGCAAATTAAGAGGATTCTTGGAATCCAATAGCCTAGTTACAAGCAAAGCTATAGCTTTTTGAGTAGAGAACTGAAACGACCAATAAATAAACAACGTTAACGCCATTTTTTAAGGTAAAGCATAAGAGATTTAACTAGTTTTGAAGCGCTGCCATGACACATATGACTCCATTTCAAGATTATGCGCAGAGTAGTAGACAAGTTTTAAAATGTTTGTCCAATTTGTGCTGTTTTGAGCTAATGTGACAAGGATACTACTTTTTCCATCATAAATCCAAGGTCTCTCTTGGAAAAATTGGCAACCAATTCGGGCAAATCCTTTATGTTTCAACTTCTCTTTTATCTTCTTACGTTGCCTTACGTTACGTTTCGTAAGTTGAACAAATTTCAACTCTTGATTTTTACGTTACGGAGGATTAATTTTACGTTACTGAGAACTACGTAGGCTTCTTACGTCGACGGAAAGTCCGTAAGTGTCTCAGTGTGAAGGGAGTACGTAAGATCTTTTTTCAGTCTCAAGGGACCTTAACGGTGCGAGCAGATCTGTCATTTCAGCTTGCCGCTCAGCAAAGTCCTGGCGGCAGGTTGAAACCTTCATGATAAATTTAACCCGAGCACGATTTTTTTTTCTTTATTCGCCTTTTTCAGGCAAAACTCAACTTGCTTCTCATAAAATTCTACCTTTTTATGTGGATAGCAAGAAATCAAACCTAAAGCCCAACATAAATGACGACTCCATCCACTACTAAAAAAAAATAAAAATATCGGAAGAATACAATCTCGAATACAATGATAAAGCGTGCCTATTTGGGATCCCAAACGATCCCTGTCACCTAATAAAATCACATCAGCAACATCATTATACGTCAGTTTTAACATTTGGAGTAAGAAAGATGAGGAAACCTGAAAATCCTGATTTTTCATGAGATAATGAGGGCGAAATAAAAATAATGAGATCGGTGAAAAAACATGACATCTCATGTGAAATCATGAGAAGTGGAAAGAGTACAGCATAATCGACGTTAAAACCGAGCTTATACGTCTGGTTATCAGCTGGAACATGAAGAGTTACTATAGGCGTTTTATCACGACTGTGAGCGTGTTCCACCCTGCTAACAATAGTAACTATTAGTTACTATTTGCGTTCCAACCTCACGAAAAATTACTACGCTGACCGTTCCAACCTTCTCCAAATAGTAACTAAAGTAACTACTTGCTTACCATGCTCGGGAGAGTAGTAAGCGTGGTAACTACGGATCTCTGTAACGTGATTGGCTGGATTACCCCGTGGAGAGATATTTTACCGAAAATATAAAAATGCGTTCCAGCCTTGACGTCAAGAAGCCAAAATTCGTGACGTCATGCGTAGTAACTACGGTAACTATAATAGGGTGGACCACGCTCCACTATTGTGCCACAAAATGATAGGCACAGGCTGTGGCTCTCGTTTGTGTGGCCCAAAATATTTTTCAGCGACCAGCCAAGTTTATGTGGCCCGCTTTGAGGCTCGAGTGTGACAATCAACAGTCGAGGTGATTTTCGACTTTATGGCTCGACTTTGGCGGAAAATTCAAATTCGGCGGCATGTTGAAGTCCAAAAACTAAAATTAGCTACTCTACCAAGAAGATAAGCGAATGGCGATTCTTTTCGTGGTACAGAATGGTAAGAGCGTAAGCCTGAAGTTCTGTTCACTGAAATTTTACATTACTGATTTTTTTTTTACAACAGTGAAATAATACTGAAATTTCCCGTGACAAACACTCGGAAATGTGTGGCACACAAATTTGCAATGGAAAAACATGGCTCGCTGGTTGGTTTGTCTACCAAAACCAGACGAAAAAGAAATCTGAAGATGTCACTCGAAAAATCTTCAAAAATCTGCAGACTACTGGTCCAAATCTGAGAGAACTCTATGCTAACTCTGCATGCAGCGACAATTTTAGTTTTATACAGTGGTGTCATCAACATCAATATCAGTCACAAAATCAGGTTCTCTTACATAACTAAGGATTGACCCAAGTACTAAAATTGTATTACTGATGTCTAACTTAAATCCTAAAATTCGAATCGCTTTCAGTAAGATTCAACAAATATGCTTCATCAATTATCTTTCACATCGATAAACTACCATCATGACCCTCATTTCCGAATAAACACTCCCAACTAGCTCCGAAAAAGTTCATTAAATATTATTCAGGCTGAAAAACATGTGGTAGGCAAATGATGGTGGTAGTGCTGCTGGAACTGTTTTGATGACCACTTTCAATATGGTGAGTCATCGTCCGTCCGTTTTTATGGCTATATTGAGAAGGAGATAGCATATGTTGAAGATATGGTAGTAAGTTGAAAAAAGAGCACGTGGGAATGTTCCATTATTTGCCAGATAAGACGCAACACTGGAATTGGTTCCTCGATTGGACAGTCGCAATGGAGACTTCCAGTTTGGTTCCCATTACCAAATAGGCAGTATGCACCGAGGGGTTGCCGACCCTAGGCAATCGGTGTATACCGGCCGGGCACCTGGTGTACCCAATACTGAGAGTGGGCATCCTCTTAGTAGGCACTTGCCCATGGGCACCGCTCTTTTTGGGGGCCACACTGGCCAACTTCCGCCTAGGCAAGTTAAGCCTAAGAGCCTAGGGCACCAATTTTGGAAGGGTGTCTATTTCTGAAGTCACTGTACATTAAATAAACAAAAACTTTAAAAGTTAAGCTTGTTTTTTGCTAAATTACCAAAAAGCTAGGGGGCTCCGAAAAAAAGTAAAGGCTGCCCGGGGCAATCATATTACACAAATCCCCAATTTTTGGCATTGTGCACATACGTTTGGGCACTATATGCCCTGCAGCAAGGGCATGGTAATTCCATACAAATCTGTTTGAAAAGCAATTTCCATTACAGTTTCTCAATTCGACAGATGGACTGGAACAGGGGCCCTGGATCTCTATGTCCGGGCCTGAGAAGTACTGTCATTTTTTGCCAGGGAAAAATAAATATGTTTCAAAATTCTGTCATTTGAACCCATCGGGCGAATCTTCAACGTTTGCTTTCCTAAATATTCCTTCAGCCCAAGCTGACTGCGAATCATATTTGACAGTGCAAAACGGATACGTCGGCTGAATTTTTTTCGAGCTGTATTTCGGCTCTTCTTGGCAAGGGCCCTCTTTCACAAGTTTTTTTTTCAGTTTGAGTGGCTTGAGCCTGAAGAAGACCCTTGCCAAGAAGGGCCGAAATATAGCTCGAATAAAATTCAGCTGAAGTATCCGTTTTGCACTGTCACCTAAGTTTCTTTTCCTTCTTCACCTTCTTTTGTTACAGTTCTGCTAACAAATCGGAGGGGAGTGTACATCATTTTAAACGAGTCTCATCTCCTTTAAGCTGTTTCGGATGCGACGAAATACTGTCATTATTTACGAGGGAAAAACAACTATGTTTGAAGAGTCTGCCATTTGCACACATCTTGCGACATTGCAGAAATTAGAATCTGGGTTTTCGTGCTCTTGCCAAGTTTTGGTTTCACTTCACCATCTTTTTTTTTTTTACAGCTCTGCATACAAATCGGAGGAAAGTGTACATCATTTTGAACGAGTCACAGCTCCTTTAAGCTGTTTCAGATGAGAGAGATCGACTCCACAACAGCAAACTTGTTTGAAGAGTCCGCGTTTTTTGATCGACAATAGCAAGTATTAACATAAGAATTCCCTCTTCAGGAACTAATCTTTCGAATATGCATAAAGCTTTAATAGACCTTTGCGATTGAAGATATTTTTTATCAGCCCTATAATCACTATTGTTATTATCTGTGGGTAGAGCTGTTATTCTGCGAGCATTTGGATCTGAGACTTGAAGTTCCGACGCGGAACGTTGAAAGACAGTACCTAGGACACTGAATAACAAAATAGAAGGAGTGGTAATGCTGACAGCTGGACTTTTTTCATGGTAAAACTATCAGAATCACGTCACCCAGTCTATAGAATAGGATAGAATAGTATTTATTCAGCCACGAGTGGGCCATACAAAAGGTAAAGGTATCAGCACTAGCCTTGATCTCCGGTGCTGATCTCCGATTCTCGGCCCTCAGCCAGGAAGTGCAATGGGGGGTTGGGGGCCAGCCATACTGTGCTTTCGCACACCCTTCCTGTCACCTTCCCCGGATTTCTCCAGGTACCCATTTGAAGCTGAGTGGACTTTGGCTTGTCTTACAGGCAGGGGCGTCGCGACACCTTCCTGATGGGGGGGGTGCGGCTTCGGAATTTTACCGGAATTTTTCGGGATTTTACCGGAATTTTTCAAGATTTTGCCGGAGATTTCCCATAGTGAATATCTCTGCAGGCACAGGCGTCACTACTAGGGGGGGGGGGGGTCGACACCCCCAATGTTTTCGGCCAGTCGGTAAAAAATAGCCGAGTCGGCGCAAAGCGCCGCGATTTTTAGTAAAAACGCAGTCAATTTTTCTCTTAGAAATAGAGTCGTTTTTTCTTAAAAATAGTCGTTTTTTCTTAAAATCAGCCGATTTTTCGTCAACACAGTCGTTTTTTTCTCTCAATAATAGTCGTTTTTATCTGCAAAAACCGTCGGTAAAAATGACCAGCCAGTCGGTAAATACCTTGTCCCCCTCAAACATTTTGGCTAGTAACGCCTCTGTCTGCAGGAACTCTAGAATACTGTTGTGTTCTGACTTAGATTGTGTGTTACAAACGACGGTAAACAAAGACAGGCTCGTTGAAGTTTAACTGCAAAGGCATAGCTTATTTTTACTTCTGATATCTGAAAACACTGAAATATTCTGACTCTTTCATGAGAGTCTGTTACTAATCGCATGTGAAACCGATCTAGTTGACGAACGTTACATTTTAACTAAAATTCACGAAAGAATTCGAATACCATATTTCTTCAAACTTTTTTTTGTTCCGAAGCTGTCCTGGGGACTTCCGAGATCATGTCGGAACAAGGCTAACTTGTGAGTCGAGAAGGCTGTCGAATCTAGAGTAGATGGTACTGTGATTTTATTCCTGGAACAATATTTGTAGCTGGAAATGGTGTAAATTTTGGTAGGTTGCCTAATTTTTGAAAGCTACAGAAATTTTGGAGATTACCGGAATCACCCGGTGAACGTCCAGGTTCGATGTTTTGTCCGTCTGCACGATTCACTCTGATAAGTTGTGCTTCCCGGTCATCCCTGTAAGCGGTAAGCAGCAAAATTCCGGTAGATTCCCTGAGCCGAATTTTGGAAGATTCCGCGCGGCATATTCCGGTAGATCCCCTGAAACACGTTCCAACAGATTCCCTAAGTCAAGTTCCGGTAGATTCCTTGTGAAAGGTTTCGTTAGATTCCCTGAGCGAAAATTCCGGTAGGCTAGATTCCCTCAGCCGAATTCTGGAAGATTCTGTGGGGCAAATTCCGGTAGATCCCCTGAGACACGTTCCGACAGATTCCCTAAGTCAAGTTCCGGTAGATTCCTTGTGAAAGGTTTCAGTAGATTCCCTGAGCGAAATCCGGTAGGTTCCCTGAACAATAATCCGGTAGATTCCCTAAAAATCGTCAAGTTCAGGTGAATTTGTCAAATTTTAACTGGCGCGGCTTCGCCGCACCAGTCAAAATTTACCGGAATTTTTCCCCACGGGCCTTCTGGGGGGGGGGTGCAGCACCCCCCCCACACCCCCCCCTCGCGACGCCCCTGCTTACAGGGTTACGCCACCAACCCCCGCTCTAAACCAAACAGTAGGCACAACCAAGACTCGAACAAGGGACCCTTCCCTTGCGAGTTCGGCGCGCTAACCATTCGGCCACGGACGGACTACAGTGGAGAGTTTATAAACACCACAGACTAATAAATTACAAACAATATGATAATTTTGTTTAAAATGATAATAATACAACACAGAAAGTAAATTACCTCCTATTTAGATTTCCCCTCACGTAATCTCCCACCATTTTTATTAATTTGTAGTTAATCGACGTCAATATACCAGGGAAGAGCTCCCCTGGCCCAAACTGATCTGGTAAAGGGGACTCTTGTCACTGCCCTACTTGCCCCACCCTACTCAGGTTCAGTTTATTTAGATGCATAAACAACTATTTACTCATTTAGCATCAGAACAAGATTAATGGTTCAGACTGCGATTTTAGTTTAACAACTATAATACAACAGACGAATTTATCTGTGTACATAAATACCAAACCGCGGTAGACCTATATAAACAAGTATATAATCATTTAGTATCAAATCAACAGTTCAAATTGCGACTTAGTACAACCACTAGGTGTAGCCTAATGTCCGGGCCCCACTATGAATGAATGCATTTATAGTCACACCGGGTAATAACGCCGGTAATAAGACCGTCTTACGGTCGAAATTGGGAAGAAAAGACGCCGAAAACGTAAAATAGACGAGATGGAAGAATCCATCTCCGCCATTTTGAAACGTAACGTAAACGGCTTTGCACCAATCACAGACCACAGTCACTGACTTTAGCTGGTTTTGTTTACATATGAGTGATGATGGTGGTAATATATCTTGAATTTCTTCGTTCCAGGTGTGACCAGGATGAAACATAAGCGTGGATAATAACCAAATGAACGAACCAAATTACGTACAGATGTGACTGAATGTGGCCCGGGCATAAGTATCGAAAAAGGTCGGTTCACAATGAACATGCTCCACCTCCTTCAACTGATGGACAAAACTTAACAGTCATGCCAGAAGAAATATTATCGTCCTGCATCTGAGTCTAGTGTTTAGTAGTGTTCCACCAGATGGCTTTCGTGCGTTTGTGCATTCACATATGGTAATTGTTTTATCCCGGCTACTGTAATAGCTCTAAATATCATGTCTATGCTTTTTGTCAACGCAACGAGCAACAATGTATTCGAACTGGACATATCATTAACTTTTTGGGATCCCAAAACGTTAGCGACTTCGTTAAGTCTCTCTGTTAGCACGATCTCTTGAAACGGCTGAGATAGCAAAGGTCAAGTTCGTAGATGGACCCCGTAGCCCTATATTTAGTAGTAATGGATTTGAAATTAAGGTATGCCAAAAAAATTCAACAAGCTATTGAGCCAGTCGACTAAGGGGCAACGAAACATGCTGAATCCATATCTGAACTCAAGTTCCGCGACGGACAAGTAATCCGTAATCCGACAAAAAACGGAAATTTGTGAGAATTATAAGTTTTGCTAGGCCGTGAGAGTACAAGTAGCTGTTTGGTCAATTCGGCATTGCGGACTACCACTGCTTCTTCATCTTTTTATCGAGCTGTTTACAGCGTCGATTAATCCTCTGATGCAACTTGCAAAGTGATCTAGGCTACATAGCGATAAAGAAAATGTTTAGTCAGAATATTCCATGAGTTCTCGACTAGCGGTCGTAGTCTGCGCCGGACAGGACAAATCTAGAATGTCTGATCAAGGGTTTGGTTAGGAATGAACTAACATGTCTATGGGATCTAAGACCGGAAATCTTCAGTACCTTCTAAGATGTTCCGGTCAAAGTGACTGATCAACAAGATTCAGTTTTTTTATGTGACCGACTTAACAAGATTCAGCCTTAACCGTCATCATATTCGTCCAAGCTAGCAAAATCACGAACTACAAGAGGCGTATTCTCGCCGTTCCCCGAGGACTTCTCGGGAGATCGAAGGGAACGTCGAGAACAGAGGGAGTCACTCCACGCGGACTCCGCGTACGGAAAACAACGAGAACACGAGGGATGCTTCTAAAACGGATTTTGTTCGAACAAAAAAAAAAGATGCAGTTGATAAAATTAGTCTGGATCCACTTTATTGTTGCTTTTGTTTATTCTGATTCTTCTTATTTAATTTTATATTGCACCAACACCAGCAAAAAATGATTCCCCACCGAATCTGAAAAAAAGTCCTTTTGGATGATGGTGACGATAATAGGAGCATTCCCCGTCCGTGGGGAATCGCGAGAATACGGGGAGTGAGTCCCCGAGACAAACGAAAACGCGAGGACTCCTCAAGTGGAGTCCTCAGGGAACGGCGAGAATAAGCCCAAGGACGTGGATAAGTGGAGCTTTGGTTACAATATTGTTGGTCCTTGGAACAGCCTTACTGAAGATGTTGTAAATGCTGAAACGATCAACAGTTTCAAATTTTAACTCTGAACAGTATGGTTACTCCCCTTTCTCAGAGTTATTTAGAGGCGAAAGCCTTTTCTGTTGAATTACATAATTATTATTATCGTCATTGTGAAGACAAGTAAACATGTCCCTTTGGGATCCCACCAGAGCCTCTGGTCTTGTTCCAATTACTATAAAAACATTTGAAGCCATCATCAATCACAACAGTGCGACGTTTAAGTACTAAAGTATAAATGCGGACCTTTTTGCTCTCCAGAACTGAGAGTTTGTTTACCGGCAGACTGGTAGCAGGCATGCTTAAGACACGTTAATAGATCGATGACTGCACTTGCAGTCGTTGAAAAGGGCATGCAAACAGCCTACAATGTTTCTGCTTAAAACCTTCTCCTGTCTGTATATAGTGATACCAACAACTTTTTTCCTCCGAGAGGAGCGTGGTCCACCCTACTTACAGTAGTTACCACGCATGACGTCACGGATTCTGACTTCTTGGCGTCAAGACTGGAACGCATTTTTCTATTTTCAGCAAATTATCGTGCCACGGGCTAATCGGGCTAATCACCTCACCGAGATTCGTAGTTACCACGCTTACTACGCTCCCGAGCGTGGTAAGCAGGTCCGTATCCAGGAATTCATTTCGGGGGGGGGGGGGGTAAAAAAAAGACATAGACCAGAGGTTAAGCCTATACAAAACGAGTATTTTTGCATGTTTCGGGGGGGGGGGGTGAACCCCTTAACCCCCCTGGATATGGCCCTGGCGGTAAGCAAATGTTAATATTTCGTGAAGGTTGGAACGGTCAGCGTAGTACTTGTAATAGTTACTACCGTTAGAAACGTGGAACACGCTAAAAAGCTCTGCCTAGGCCAACTAGGTAACTTCCTCTGATCCCCAGCGTTGGTTGTACGGAAATTCCCGCCTGTATCGACCAAGACAAAATTAAACAGATTTCGATCCGGTTTCAGGCTAGTTTCTTCCTCGAATCGACCGGAATTTCGGCCTCGGCTGTGCTCGAGCTGCGGGTGGAAAGGAATCTGCAAGGGGCCGAAGGGGCAATCACAGTACAAAATTGGTACCTTTGTCTATATATGCACTTTCGTCTGCTTGTCAGTTTTCTAAAGTCAAAGTACATTATAAATAAAAATAAATGAAAGCAAAGTTTTGTTTTCAAAAAGGGGGCCCCGATTCTTAGTGCCTAGGGGTCTTGGACTTACTTGGACATTTTGACGCAGGGCCATATCCAGTGGGGATAGGGGGTTCGATTCAACCCCCCCCCCCATAAAAAAACAATTGTTTTGACAGGTTTTAACCTCTGATATATTTTCTTGTCTTACTGATTGGTATGGATTAGGTCCGACCCACGGGAAGACCCCCTCCAAATAAATGCCTGGATACGACCCTGACAACGAGATTTCCTTGTCTTCCCCAGATAATCTGTCAGTAACTTTGTGTCCAGACATTTTTACATCGCGGCTAAACTTCAAAACCACTGAAACTCGTATTTATAACAGACCATTAAATGCCTACTGGTATTTCTGGTTAGCTTCATGGGGCCTTATTTAGGAACAGCGTCTGTCGCTCCCACAGCCTGATTATTGGCAATAAAAATTTGCCTAATTAGACAAAATTTTCACCTTGCACAAGAGCCGGCTACTAGGACTATTTGGCCAAAGATAAATCGAACAAACTAAAAAACTGTCCGACTCAACTTACGATGTAGACTAGATAGACTCCAGTTTTTCACCTGTGGTATGCTGCAGAATATTGGGCACATGGTCAGAAATATGAAGTTCTTCAAAAATACCGTGCTTTATTACGGAAGACGATGCTCTTTAAGTCTAAGAATGGAGAGCCAGGCTGTCTACACCTCTAAATACAGTCATATCTCTTCAGCAGTTTTAAGCGTCCCTTTAGGGCTTAGATAACAGATGCTCGGATGAATCTTTAGCGACTGACGAGAGCAGGAAAAACGTTTAAACAGTACTAAATTTTGATAGAGTAGCTGCTGCAGAAACCATAGGTGTCAAGAAGATGGACTAGAATGAAATATAATCACATAACAAAAACTAACAGCTTCTTTAAACGCAACCGGAACCGCACGACCATTCATTCTATCCAGCCAGCGGCTGACCAGTAGCGTGCAAAAGTTTCCAGACGTTGAAATTTTAATAATGAGTTAACGTATTTTATTAATTCACTACACTTGACAGGATAACAAAAGGGGCGTATAGAAAAAGGGCAAGAGAGAACACAAAAAGAAATAGGAAGAGAAGTAACAGCTAAAAGCTATTCATTTATCTGTAAAGATAGTAGGCTATATGGCAATTAAATACTATTACATAAGAATCAACGTCGCACCAAACAGGGAGAGTTCTTTTTGAGAGTTCTTTTTTCCATCCCGTGCATTACGAATTTGGCTTCTCAGCAGGGCTCTGGACATTTTGTAAGGTAAGGTACAATTTTATTGTCAAATATTTAGAAACATCATGTTTCTAAAAACATCATGCCAGTGGCATAAAAAACAACGCTTAACTAATTCAGATTCTTTTGTAAACATTATTAATGAAATCCTAGCCTAATGCATTATAAAGAAAAAAAACGAACAAGTATCACACATCAACATTAAATAAGACTAGATAATCATTAGCTAAACAAACACAAATACCAACACGAAAATTTACAAGAACAGACTTACAACTAAAGAAAAAATGAAAAAGAAAAAAAGGTTTGCGACAAGGGTCTGATTTTCCTTCAAGCACAAAAGAAAATGAATCAATTTAACTAGACAGAAGACATATAATTGCTAGATAACACAAACCTTTTTACAGCTTTTTTAAAAACTTTCAAGCGTATTTGTTGAAAGTATCAAGAGTTGTAAGAGGAAACGTCAGATTAAATGAAGTTGGATTACCCTTTTTAGGTGAGTGTAATTATTAATTATTAAGTCAACGCACCCCTCTTTTAATTGTTGTACACATCATGTGTCAGTTTACATATACGACTGCAAAATTACAATATTGTCATGTTTTTTTTTTATTAATCCGTCTAGATGAAATCTTTTATTATTTTTTATTTTTAAGGTTTCTGTGCTGGAACTAGCTACTAATAAAGCTATCAGCTCAGCATCAACGCCTAGTAAAGGAGTCCAATGAAATAGATTTATCACATCTCAGTGACTCTCATGGGATGCTGACAGATGCTGTGTCCGAATGAAATGGCGGCAACATATCTTTCTTGGTTGAGTGGACATGCTGAAACAACGTTGCATGTTAAAACGCGATTTCGTTCTTCCTTTCACACGTAGTACACTTACAATTGGCGGAAGCGAGAACAAATGTTATTACTTTTTTTTAATATATGTAAAGTCATTTGTTTGTAGAAGCCCCAGTTTGCTACAGTGAAATAAATATTCGTCAGTATTCAAACGGACCGTTCTTTACCTATCCTATAAGAAACCATACCAGTTGATAGGAGGGACTGATTATTGTGAGTGACTGATAAAGTGATATATCATATAGTGAATTGATATGTTGATATAGTGTCTCCGTCTTTATCTGGACCTGGCCTGTTTATGGGTAGTGAATAAATAAGGAAAAACGATCGAACATGCATGTCTTATGCAATACTCTGGTAAATTACCAGTATGTTTATCTTCTTTTCCTTATTATGATTCTCCTTTTCATTTTCATACTCCGTCTTTATCTGGCTCCAACCTGTTGATGGGTAATGAACAAACAAATAAATCAATAGGTGAATAAAGATCTGACATGAATTTCTTATGCATTGCTCTGATAACTACCAGTATTTTTTATTATGGTTCTCTTTATCACCTTTGTATTTCTGGTCCCAACCTCTTGACGGGTAACAAACAAACAAATAAATCAATAGGTGAATAAAAAGATCTTTCTTATTAACTGCTCTGATAATTCTCAGTATTTTCTATTTCATTATCATTTTCTTCTTATTAATATATTCTTTATCATTATTGGCCTCAGTTTTTATCTGGCTACGATCAGCTGATGGGTAATAAAAAACAAATAAATCAATAGGTGAACAAAGATCTCACATGTATTTCTCATGCATTGCCTGATAATAATCATTATTTTTATCTCTTCATAATTTTTCTTCTTATTAATATTTTCTTTATCATTTCTATCCTCCGTTTTCATCTGGCTCCGATCTTCTGATGGGTAATAAGCAAACAAATAAATCAATAGGTGAACAAAGATCTGACGTGAATTTTATAAGCTATCAGTTTTTTATCTCTTCATGATTTTTCTCCTTATTAATATTTTCTTTATCATTTCTGTCCTCCGTTTTCACCTGACTCCGATCTGCTGATGGGTAATAAACAAACAAATAAATCAATAGGTGAACAAAGATCTGACGTGAATTTTATAAGCTATTAGTTTTTTATCTCTTCGTCATTTTTCTCCTTATTAATATTTTCTTTATCATTTATGTCCTCCGTTTTCATCTGGCTCCTATCTGCTGATGGGTAATAAACAAACAAATAAATCAATAGGTGAACAAAGATCTGACATGAATTTTAGAATCTCAAAAATTCTCCACACTCATTCTGGTAAGTAGCCAAGCTCGTTTGCTCTGTCAACAATTCAACTCAAGAGATCACGATCATCTCCGCGGCACTTGACGCTGACGGCTGCTTCTAAAGAACGATACAATACCCCGTGGTGAAGACCCCGCAGGTGATAGCATAGACACTTGCCACCACACTAATAGACAGAAGCGATTGCCGAAAACGGCGCCCAGCAGAGGTGATGACAAGGTTGAAGTATGGGACCCGACAGGCAGGGTTGCCATGGGTGGTGATGGATCACCAAATTCTCGAGATTTTTTTCAGTTTGTATCATGAAATTACTCGGTTTGATGATTTTCCACATCAAAAATTACACAAAACTAAAAAAAACTTTGAAAAAAATAGCCACACTTTGATATTTGTTTCTGTTTTTATCTCGAAATTGCAAAGTTTTGGTTATTTTCACGTCAAAATACCACAAAATCAGCAAAACTAAAAACATAAAAAAAAGTCCCCGCGCGTTTTCGCTGCGATTCTCTATTCGGGAATTTTTTTTTTTTAAGAATGGGATGTTTATATCTGTATGTAGGTCCGTATCCAGATTTCTGGGGGGTTTGCCCGCGGGTCGGACGAAAAAGTATAAAAATACATAGATCAGAGATGAAAGCTTATAAAAAACGAGTATTTTTGCATGTTTCGGGGGGGGGGTTGAACCCCCCAACCCCCCTGGATACGGCCCTGTTTGTATGACATGGCAACCCTGCGGACTACATGGCTACACTGGATTGCAATCAGACAAAGAGACAAATTCGGCATTTCTGTCACGGTAGTGTCGACGGTAGTGTCGCCACTAGCTTGAGAGCTCATCCCTTTCCTGGGTCTTGTGATGGTAGGCACATGCCTTCCCTCTATATTCCTTAAGGGGATAGCCGATATGAATTACGTTAGAGTATCAATCTTGCGAACATGCATAACCAACCCATGACTGATATCTTAACCAGTCGATATTTTGTACAGTACTGTACAACGGTACAAGTAGGACGATTGCAAACTGTAGTTGTCATTCACATATTTAAAAAAAAAAATTCACCTTCTCTGAGCTTCACCTTTTTGTTAATCTAACTTTCGCTCGCTCAGTGTTGATAAAAACAAACGACGCGTTTGCCTTACGGTGGCTTGCCTTCATTAAAATCTAAATTAAACTGGTGTTTTGTTCACTCATGATAACGACACTAATTACAGTGCTGGGAACACCACGCTACAAAGTATCAACCAGCTGATGGGGCATTCTTTCCTTCTTGTTCCCTTGCCAACTATCTGCCGGAATTGCTCTCAGCACAGAAAACGGTCGGATGTCGCGTTCTCTGAGTTCTCTCAGCCCCATGGTTTACTCCTTATCTGTTATTTGCTTATTTGCTCCACTGTTTCATTCATAAGTGGTCAGCACTCATTCATTCAGACTCCGAAGGACAGAAATGGAGAGAATACACTGTAAAAAGAACACTGTAAACAAAAAAACCTTGCAGTATTTGCTACTGGTATTAAACTTGTCTGTACTGAGACAAGGTTATCTCTAATTCGGATTAATCTTATCCCAGTAGAGATAAGATTCATCCCAGTAGCAAATACTGCAGTTTAACTTTAATCCTTACTCGGAGAAACTTTTTACAGTGAAGTCTCCACTTTCAGATAACTTAATCTGCATTATTCTGGCGTTTTAATCCTCCATCGGATTTTAACTCTCCGAAATCGAAAGAAAAATCTCGGATCCGGTTATGCACAATTTCCAAGTCCAATGTAGGAGAGACTTATGTATATCAACCTGTCCGTTGTTGTTTTCTTTTGAATGAGAACGTATACATCAGTCAGATGTTAAGTATTGTGTAAGTGTTCTTAAAAGTTTGCAAAATATCTGTTGAGACTTCTACCTTGGTACAGCAACAACAGCGTATCAAGGAAGTATGGAGTAGCCCAGCCCGTTATTTTTTATTCTTTATTTCCATAATAGCAAAACATAGTAAGGTTAGCAGAGGATCGTCGTGAAATTAGTGACGTACAATATTATGATAACAATGAATAAGCCTACATAATATAATACAGGTCACACATCAATAGTTAAAATGGGAAATAATATAAAAGCATCTAGAGTTAAAATGGGAAATAAAATAAGGTATAAATGATGATAAAATATCGGTCAGACGAATTTACTAGAGGCGGGGTGATTTGAAGCCGATTTTTTTTTCAGTTTTTTGTCTAGTGACGGGCTTGCTGTTCAGAAGCGTATGGTGCGGTATAGGCAAGACTTCTACCCGACAGGTGATCCTCACAGATTACTCAAATAGAAGATATTTCGTTGTAGATACGTAGTGGTGCGTACTGTCTTTGTTTTCCCTGTATTTCCTACTCCATTTTTTGTGCATGTACATCATTATGGGTAATAAGATTAATAATAATATTTGCTTTAGCTTGTCTGCACAACTCCCCATTTCCAACCTGCCGTTCGACGTTTTCCGAACGTAGAAATCCAGGGTTGGTCACCAAGAACCAGGGTGTACGAGTTACTTACTTACTTCAGGTTACATTGGGTTACTTTGGGTTCAGAAGAGGCTGTTTTCATTGCAGAAAATTACTAAGAAGGGCCAAATCGAGTGCTTCCAAAAATGCTTATTTTGATGTTTCAACACGTGACACCCGGTGCCGACAGGTTTCAGCCGGTGCCGGCACCGACCGGGCATCACGGCACCGGGCACTTGCTGTACACTAAAATCGAGAGTGGGCAACCTCTCGGGCCAAACACGCAGAAAATTTCTCGCTTTCGGCGAAATTGGACCGTTCAGATCAATGTTTTAGTGCAAAAAACGCTTTACAAGAGCAAAAAATAAACAATTTTGGGTTACTTTGGGTTACTTTGAGATACTTTTGGGTTACTTTCCAGGGTGTACGAAGTTCCTTTTGGTGACCAACCCTGGGTAGAAATTGGCGGAATGTGGAAAGCGAATGAATGAAACTTGTGTACCTATTCGGCAGATTGTAAAGAGAATCCGACCTGTTTACGTTCACTGCTTTCTGCACCTAGGAAAGTTAGCACGAAGGTGCAAGATCCTACCAACTAAGATACCGACAGATAACACCCATGTGTTAGATCGTCATACATTTTGATAATTGTGCAGCATAAAGGTGCTACTTCTCGTAAAAACAGCTAAAACCTAAATCGAAGGCAAATATGGTCAGGATACCATGAGCCCAAAGCACGGCAGGTAGCAAAACAAAGAAAGACTACGGTTGAATGAAAAAGCCAAATGACAGTGGTGAAGCTTTAAATATAAAAAGCAAGACCAAGGTTTTCATGAGATTACAAACGAGTGTATACTGTATACTATCCTGACCAGAGCAAAATAACACTAGGGAGTAGCGCCAAGACCGATGCTTTCCATGCTTCACAATCGGGCCATACTTGTAGCGTCGCCCACTACACATGTGGCATTTAAAGCTGTTCTCTATCACCAGGAGTGCTAGTGTCGCTGCTATTCGAGTGTGTGTCACTTTTTTCAAGTATTGGCGCTACTCCCTAGTGTTATTTTGCTCTGATCCTGACGGAACTGCGCCGCAATGACAATGATTTAGTTGCTTTTGCTGCCCTGTCATTTTCTATGCCTTCTCCGCAGGGCCGTATCCGGGGGGGGGTTAGGGGGGTGCAAACCCCCCTCCCCGAAACATACAAAAATAATCGTTTTTATAGGCTTTAAACTCCGATCTGTCTTTTTTGTACTTTCTCGTCCGACTCGCGGGCAACCCCCCCCCCCCCGAAATAAATTACTGGATACGGACCTGCCTACCCGTATAGAAGTGTGTTCCTTCCGGATATCTTTTGCATGGGGTAGATTTTTTTTGTTTCATTTTGAATTGAAATAAAATAGTAATACTGCTAATAATACTAAAATGCATATGGCAAAGCCACTATACGGACAATACAAACGACTCAACCGAAAAATTACTGGCACAACCTAACTCGCCACGTCAGCCACCCGTAGGGAAAAAAGGTACCCGGATTCCCGTAAGGTGTCCGGAATTTTGGAACAACATTCCGGGCACGGAAAACGTAACGGAAATCCCGCCTGGGGAGTCTTGTTTCCTGGAATTCCGCAGTTTAACGCGGAATTCCTGTCAAACCACGGAATTCCGGGACGTTTTCCGTGCCCGGAATGTAGTTCCAAAATTCCGGACACCTTTACGGGAATCCGGGTACCTTTTTTCCCTACGGGCAGTGGCAACGAGCTGTATCCAGGGTATGTCAGGTCTACTTCAGGTTTCAAAGGGCTCTGCCCATCGCCCGATTAGAGGTGTCATATTGTCCGGTCCTGGTCCGGTCCTGCAGAATGTGATTTCTTCGCGAACTTTTGACAGAACTGCCAGCTAAATGACTATGGCAATTTGACGGAATATTCATCAAAAGAGCCGGCAGTAAAATTGTAAAATGTTCACAAATTTTGCACAGCTGTTTTAAAGAGGTGATTTTCGCAGGATTTTGGCCAAAATATCGGCCTAGCACGTGACTGAATATACTGATTGTGCATGTTCCGTCATCGCCGGATTCCGGCCAAAATATCGACCCGACACGTGATTCAGTATATCGATTCAAGACTTTTCGTCATTATACGGTGAATAAGAAGTGTCACATTATCGACTTTGGGGATGATTTTTTGTTATCTTCTCAATTTGTATTGATAATGGAGTAATATAATTCTAAAAAATTTCCGTGACTGTTTAAAACAAATAATCCACTAGAGTAGGGGTTTCAGAACAGCTGTCTCTTTATCTTCTTAACACAAAACAAAACCAGATTAGTTATTTTGTTGCACATTTTTTTTCCTTTTTTCAATTTTTCTTTTTTTTGTGTTTATACTCTAGGAGTCTTCCTTTTGCGATGCGCAGGTAAAATGGATAACAACAATTAATTCTAGACGTTAATTTAAGACAACAAACCACAATTTACAATCCACATATCTTCTTACTCAAAATGTCTTGGCATCCAAAACTATGACAATATCTGTCTTCATTAGTCCTGACGAACAAATCTGTCTGATTTCACATGTCCCTACGCATGCGCAAATGGCGGCGTTTTTAATCGCATAGCCCTAAGGCACTTCGGATCTTGGATCCATAACGTATAATTTGCCCAGGTTTTCTGGCAAAGGGGGTTCAGCCATCATTAAACGAATCATCTACTACAACAAAACAGGTTTCACATAAAGATAGAGGACATCATTTATACCTTTTCGTTTCGGAAGCAAATGCTGATGAAGATTTTCGAGTGGCGTATGTAAAGAGATTTTTTGAGAAGCACTGTCTATTTAAGTACTGCTATTTGTTTATAATTATCTGTCTTTCAGCACACCTAATCTGTATTTAATTAGGTACCCTACTATTTCTTACGAACAGAACGATAACGTAACACGTGGCTACAAGATGATTGGATTGTGTGAAATCAAAACTCGGAACTCTTTAAAGTTTAACCGAAAAGGAATGTAATAGCAGAATCTAGGCACCCATGACTTATTCACTTAAAGAGGCTTGAAGACCCGATGAAAATGCGTCACTTCGTTCTTTAACTATTCACGAATAATCAATTTTCAAATAGTGAAATTTCCCTGTGATTTGTGGTACCTCTATCTGCTTGTGTCTGTGTTGTATGCTTCAACGAAAACGATTTACGAAAAATAAGTGTTCAAGCAGTGAGCCACCTTCCTCGAGCTGATCACTGACCACTGAAAAGCCGCGTTTGTATTGAGATTCAGTTTTTCTGCGTCATAGTAGAATTTTGCGTTGTGAGGACGGCTGTAGATATTCTGAACATCATACTAGAGCAAATAGTGAAAATAAAAAAAAATCCCTTAACACAATCAAAATAATGCAGTGTAGTAAGTCAAATGATATAAAAATAAGTTGGCTTTTCAGTTAAACTTTAAAGAGAAGTATTTACAATTATCTGAATAGTTCTTCCCTGATATTTCTGAAAATATTTGCTCATCACAAAAACGAGTTATCTGATTTCCTTATTTCACGGATAAACATATAGCCTATATCTATATATTTTCTTTTTGTAACGCTCACTGAACGGTCAGCTACTTCATTCATCAATTTTCTGGCACTGACGTCTGTCCGTCTGCCGCTCTGTCCAACCCCCCCTCATTGAAACATGTGTGGCGCCTACTCTTTCAATTTTTAATTTAAAACTCTATTCTCTTTACTGTTCATTTCTTAATTTAACTTTTTCCTTAATATTTTCACCTTTACTTTTTACAATATTTGCTACTTGGGCCAACTTTTGCTAGTTCGGGCACTTCAACGTAAGCTAGGACGATGAAACTTGGCGCACATAAAGAATACCGGAATCTGTGCTCTAAGAAACCCTCCTTTCCCGGATCCGATTGTCCGTGAGAGATGGGAGTGGGGGGTATCCGGGACCTTGTGAGTTGTGACATGCTCATGTGATCCGATTTGAGTGAAACTTGAGGGGTGGTAGGAGAGAGGTTCATTCATATGTCCGTCCCAGATGTTCCACTCACAGCTTCAAAACGCGTCCGGCTAAAGCGAGGGTGGGCTTTTGTGACACGCTCCTTCACTTTCTTGTAGGACTATCCCCCTATAATTGTCATGTGATCGCGTAGCTCCTGTTTTGATTATTTCTGTCTAACATTACTACTTCGAGTACATTTTTAAAGGTCCAAAGTTTGCAGCTTCGAGTCCAATGTAGCTTTACATACATGACTACTACATAATTTTCAAAACAATAACAGGGGCACTATCAGCAGTTTGATAACAGATAACACATAATTGCGCATCCTTGTGTTTCCGTAATGAGAACGTATCTGTTTTGATCCCTTCAAATGTTACCTTTTCGCGAAACTTAAAAAGGTCATAACAGTAATTTTGTCTCGCAACATAACACTTAAAATGGTCATAACAGAAATCCGGCATCCAACATAACATTTAACTCGAAGACGAGCAATCATATGTTATCTGTTATGAAACTTCCGGAAACTTCTGACAGTGAGCTATCCTTATGTCATAGTGTTGGGCGATATTCGATATCGATAACGATATATTGGACCAAATATCGATATCGAATATCAAAACGTAAATATCGATATCGAAAACGATATTTTTTTTCATTTATAATTATTGTAAATAATCCATTATATGTTACATTTACATATCCGAAATTGCAGCAATATGTTCTTCGTCATTTGATTTTTCTGTATTCGAAGTTTGAGTTGATGCAAGATGCTTCTGTACGACATTTTTGCTCTTCAATTTTAGCGAAAGGAGACGTATACTATAGCGAAACATGGTACCGAAATGATCGATTATTGAATATCGAAAGCCAAAATATCGATATATCGAACAATCCAAATGTCGCCCAAGGCTATTTTATCATAAAGTTCTTTACGACCGATACAGCCAATTCTCATAAAAGCGCCATCTTGTGTCCGTGTTAGGGCGCTCCTGCCATGAAGTCACTGTTAATCAGCAAAAACATTCATATAAAATATGGCATTTTCAATGTCACTCGCTCCGCCCTTCCTCTCTAAACAGCCAATCGGCGACCGAAAGGGTTGGTCACAAGCAATTGCGTTGCGTAAATGTCTCACTAAAAAGTCAATAGCTTCAAAGATAAAAGCAATTATTGCATTCACGAAAATTGCATGTACTGAACTGCAGGAATGAAAATTTCGACAAAATCTTGCAGTTCTGATGGAATTGTATGGTTATACGGAGAAGACAGAAAATCATCTGGAGGTTGACGCACCACATTTTATTAAGATAAAATGTAATTAAATCGCACTGATTCCGTACCTTGATTCAACCAACCGCTTCGGCCTAGAATTCCCATAGATCTGTCTGTAGTCTAAGTTATCTAGTATGTCTGTGGCGAGGGGGTACAGTACGCCCGACAACTGAGATGTGCCCAGCCAACCCTTTTGGTAATCTAGCAAAAGACTAACTTTAATTTTCTTTATTTAAAGCATCTTGACTCTAGAAAATATACAAGCAGAGTGGACCATAGCATCAACCAAGGCACCAACTAAACTTTCTTAAAAATTGTACGATTATTTTCGTATGTTTCGGGGGGAGGGGGGGTGAACCCCCTACCCCCCCTGGATACGGCCCTGGTAGTAGGCTGGCACCGCCGGTATCGGCTGGTGCCGGAAAAGGTGTACAGCAGTACTGGGGAATGGGTAACCCCCTGTGTATATCTACAATAATATTGATTAACCAGGGAGGTTTTTGGAGTGCAATTGGGGGAAAGGGAAATGATAAGGAGGTTGACAGAAAGGTTTTTTCTAGAAATTCAAAATCTCGACAGGTTCGTCTGTTCGAGAATATGGCACAGAGAACACTTTCTCAGGGTTTGGTAATTGCTATAAATGAAAAGAAAATAACTTAATAGTCTTTAAGCCATAATCAACTTTATATAAAACTAATAAAAGGAAAATGATAAATCGATAGTGTACCGATGTGGTACACTACCGGCACCGAACAAAATTGCAGCAAATACTATCTTTTTTTTGCACCGAAGAAATTTGTGTACATTTTGTCTTGTAGTTACGGTCTGTGTACATAACCTAGCTTTTTGTAAATACACAACTCTATTCCATTCTACACTGAAACAGAGGTCTTAATTTTAAATCAATATTTATGATTACAAGTTTTTAAAGAGGTTTGTGGTTTGGTATATGTGTGAAGACGTGTATGTTACGTTGTGTCCGTGATACACACAATTTTGTGTTTTTCTTTTTGTAATTTACTCACAAACTTCTGCAGAAAGACTTGCAATTTGGATGCGATTTCCACTTCCCTTCCGAGCATTCGAGCATTTGCTTCGGTCCGAAAATTCGGTCCGATGTAAGCAGAAAATATTATACTTTCATCGGATCGAATTTTAAACGCGAGCGAAAATTATTTATGTATCCAGATTGACTATGGACAGCAATTTCGGAGACGGACATCGAAAAAACTGGCATAATGACGTGAATTTCGCATACGAGAACTTTTCGCATGCAAAATCTATGTGTGCACGTACCCTTAGTCAAACTTTTGAGCATGCTATCCTGCAACAAACCAATTAAATAGGTGGAGTTGCAAACATCTCAAGCCAATTATAAGACAGAATCTATAAGGAATAATTTGAGCTCCATAAAATCCCCAGCAAACATGACATCACCTATGTTTCTCCAACTCTGAATTGCGCCTAAAGACCAGCTTGGGTAATCTCAGACGAAAAAACACCTGCACGTCCTCTATGACTGACAGTGAGTGCGAGCAAAATGAAAACCACTAGTTGTTAAAATGATTATATATCCCGCATTTCCCTTTAGACGACGTTTCCAACCTCGTAAACTGGCACTAGAATGCAAGAATTAGTGTCAATTATCAATTATTAGTATCAGTTAAAAAAGGAAAGAAGTTGTAATTTCGCTGGAGTAACGTGTTGCCTCCCGCTCCCAGGCTCTGTCTGTTGGTAAGCGTCCAGTGTCTGACTGAAACCCTATAGTGGGCTCGGTAGTGGTAGTGAGCTGGCAAATCATCATGTCTTTCACTTTTACCAACCAAACATTTCCTAACAATCTTATTGCACTAAACATTATCTTCCAATATGTATTTGATTTTGCTAACCAGAAATTTCCATAAACAGGTCTTATTACACAACATAAACATCATTATTTTAAATAATTATGTTATTCCTAAATCTTAAGGTTCACATAACAGGGTTGAAATACGAAAATGTACGATGATTGAGAATCACAACTTAACCAGGCTTGAAAACCCGATGAAAGTGTGTTAGTCCATTGCTCCGCTTTTCCCGAATAACAATTTTATATTTGTGAGAAAAATCTTTCAAACCTTTGATAGCACTGTGTAATTTTGCAGCAATGCTTGATTGGCAGAATCTCCTATGTTTGTCAAGAGGAGAACAAGACCAAAGGTTCCGATGGGATCCCAAAAATTCAATATTTGATCCAGACAAATAGGTTTTGTCTTTGCCAGATCCAGTCTTCGCCAGACTCCTTGAACATTTTTACTCTTAAAATTTAGAAACAGATTAATGCCAAACAGTTAATCATTAAGAAAACCAAGTTCAGATATGGATTCACACTGTGTGCCTTACTTCTGCGAATTTTGTGGTTTCGGCGAAATTCCAGAACTACTTGTCCGGCGAAAAGATAAAGCTCAAAAATGAATTCAGCGTATCTCCTTATAACCAACATCTAATTAACTTCCAATAAAATTTAACTTGTAACAAATTTTCCGGTTTCAGGTGGATTCCGGACGAACTATAGGTCCGGCTAAAAAATGATCGTCATGTACGGATTCAGCATCTCTTTTTACCCCTAAATCGGGCATCTGATCAACTTCGAATAAAACTTTTACTTTTAACAAACTTTCCGGTTTTGGCCGGATTCCGGGCGAACTACTTGTCCGGCGAGAAAAATTTTTCATATTCATGTTCAGCATACCTTCTTACCCCTACATCGAACATCTAATCAACTTCAAATAAAACTTTACTTTTAACAAACTTTCCGGTTTTGGCCGGATTCCGGGCGAACTACTTGTCCGGCGAGAAAATGGTTTTCATATTCGTGTTCAGCATGCCTTCTTACCCCTAAATCGAACATCTAATCAACTTCAAATCAAACTTTTACTTCTAACAAACTTTCCGGTTTTGGCCGGATTCTGGGCGATCTACTTGTTCGGCGAGAAAATAGTTTTTATATTTGTGCTCAGCGCGTCTTCTTACCCCATAATCGACTATCACATTAGCTGTTTAAAAATATTTTGCTTGACCCTTAATTTGACCCCCCTCCCCCACCCCTAAATGTACGGCTATAGAGCCCATCTACGAACTCGACCTTACTCTTGACCCAAAGAATCCTCACAACAAGTTTCATCAAAATATCCCACTCCCTTCGAGAGTTATCGTGCTCACAGACGGACGGACAGACGGACAACTTTTGCGATGTCATAGGTATCCCTCCACTTGCGTGTTGGGATCCGAAAAACCACGTCCTAAATTCAAACTGCGCGGTCTATCTGTGAATCTGGACTTGTCAGGACTCTATCCATTTTTCAGTTAACTGGCCAACACAACTGCCAATATTGCCGTGTTGCGGGGCCCCAAAAGCAGCAGGGCGCATTGGAGGGTGCCTGCTTCACCCACTTGGTAATCTGGCACAAAAGCGTATTTATTTTAAAAAAAATGGGGGGGGGGGGTAGGAGGGACAGCTGCCCCCAAGTATGCCATCTCGGTTGATATCGGAATAACTCGTGAAAAATCATTGACAAAATTATGATAAGCAGCTACGAAAAGTTGGAAGGTATCCCACCAAACTTTGACCTTTAGAGAAATGAATGAGGATGTATGCCACCTTTTGTGTGATCGTAGAGAGTTACAGGGACTAAGGAGGGGGAGATTTGGGGTGGGGGAATGGACAAAAATGGATTATTAAATGATTGGAAGCAAAGATTTTGAAGAAGAAAGAAATGTTGGGAAGTGGAAGATAGCTTTAAACACCGGTAAGATTTCTTTTTATGGAGAAGTTGTGTATATAGTGTACATAAAGTGTGTTAGTGTGAATACTTATTGAGCCTAAGCTGACTGGGATACATCTATTCAAGCAACACATAAAACGGAACCGTCATACGATGATTTGGCAACAATATTTTGTATATTTCATTACAGGTCCGTTTCTTCCCCAACGTTGTCTCTGACGTTCGACAGCAGGAAGAGCACCCTTGCCAAGAATGGCCCAAATATTGCTGCCAAAGCATCGTATCGTAGCTGACGTACCCGTTGTTTAGGAGTGTTTGTGCCGTTTTTTGTTCCATAATGGCCTGATGGTTTTAATGTGCAAATAAATCATTCATCCATTCATTATAAGCCGAGCTAGTGACCACGTTGAAGTTTACTCAAGTTGAAGATGAATAAACCAATCAATCAATTAATCATGAGGTATGCTTCTTTGAACGTTCGTTGACTTTGAACAGCGCCATTTTTTCTAGTTGCTGAAACTATATGGTTAACTATACCAGTCAGCCAAATTACCTAACTTAAAGGACACGTCTTCCTTATTTATATTTATACTTATCGTTCAAATGTAACCGCCATAAGTCATTGATAAATCAAAAAGTGTTATTATTTTCGTTGACGTCCTATGCTATTCGTTGTAAAAAATATTTGGAGAATATAATGAATTTGAAATTCTGCCTTCATATCATCCCTAGCTCCCTTGTGGGATTATAAGTATCGGAAATCCCCGCCTTTCGCAATTGGTTCGCTTTGCAGCTACGATGTTTTCGCGTTTTTTTGGCCGACCCAAATTTCTCAGTCAAGTAACTTTCGCCGAAAGCTTCCGAGTCCGCCGACAACTCTTTAAAAATTCATGTATATGAATTATATATATTTTATATTATTTATATATTTTAATTCATATTAAAAAGCTTCAAAATATTATTTTTTCATTTGGAAGACATGGTAGAACATCAGGTCTACCTTCTGTTTTGGACTTGTTTTGTTTTGCATGGTTTTCCCACTTTTAACCAAGGCGCATTCAGTTTTCAAATATTTTGCGTCCAGCCGCAGCGTCGAAGAGAGGGAATGTTGGATAGAGTGGACAAGCGCTAACAAGAAAACCGCTAATTCCTCGTGGAAATAATGGAATTTTGTAAAACGAAATTTTTGAGCCATTTTATCGTGAAAATATCACTTCTGGTAAGAAATGTTCATTAAGGGCTCCCAAGAATTACTAAATGGGTATTGTGGGTCTTCATTTCACATTTTAGTCCAAAATGCAACTGTTCAAAGTTAACGTTCACTGTTCAAAGTTAACGTCCAAAGAAGCATACCTGTACTGGATGTGCTGGGGCAAACAAATTCACTGTATCTAGTTTTACCACTTTTCTCTGCTGGAACCTGTGACATTTGGCCGCAAAAATCTGTGATATTCCAGCACCAACAAAATTCCGTTATTCTTTTCAGTTTCAACGAAAAACTCAACGATTCTATGATTCCAATTTGCTCTTATAACAGGAGCTAATAAACCTATACAACTACAAAATCCTTTTTTTCCCAAAAGAGCTTTGAAATCGCAGAATTTGCGACATTTTTGGCACACGTGCGATTTCCTGTGACAAATTTTTCACAGCTGTGAATCTGGGGAGAAGTCAAAAACCTGTGACAAATCGCAGAATTCTCGACCGGTGGCAACACTGACTGTAACTCAGCATTATCTTCAGTCACTACAACCATATAAGAGATTTTCAACGCAGCCCCTCAAATAATCCTTTGATAAGTTTTTCTCTACAGCAAACGATCCTTAATTAAAGCCTTCAAACTTGCCGACCTGATACATTTACAACCGTTGCTTGGCCGTTAAGCACTAGCCTGTGTTCCTGCATTTTGGAGCTTGGCTAACGCCGCAAAAATTGTGTACCCAGTGACGCTGGCACATGATTAACTACTCTGTCAGGCCCACAACGATTGTACTAAAGAATGTTTTCCATTCGCCATATGAGATTCTTTAGCCAAGTTAGTCGCTCAAGCAGGACGCCTGCAAGCAAGGGGCGTTTTTGGAAATTTTCGGGAGAGTAGAAAGCACAAGCAACCTGAAGATATAAGGCGTTTTTCCGTAACAATCCAGATTGACGATTCACAATCCGGATTCTCCAAAATGCGTTTTCTCAGACAATCCATATTGTGAAAAATCGTTTTCTGAGACAATCTGGATTTGTGCTTGGATTGTCGATTCGAGAATCTTGCAACGGAGCAAGATCGTCGTTTTACAATCTGGGACTATCGATTCGCTGTTTCTCTATGAATCAATTATCTAGGATTATAATCCGGAATTGTCGCGGAAAAACGGCAATACGCCGTCAAATGAAGGTAATGGAAGTACTTATCTTCCAGAATCTAGGACCCTGCTCGTTGACAAAAAATTCAAACGAAAAAAAATGTTCCAAGTCGTTTATCTATCTACATATCTGGCCAACATTGTGAGTTATTTAGTTATTTTAGTTACGAGTTGAATATTTGTAATGGTACAGTTGGAGTGGAGTGTTTATTTATTTTTGTATTTTTGTCCCGCCATGGCCCAAAGGGCGTTTTTGGGAATATATTCATTCATTCATTCATAGGCTACCAAAAGAAAAGCATCAATAACGCAGTACTTCAGCAACTTAAGCATAAAAGTCATCCAACCTAGAGAAAAATTATTGCAATTTTAAAAGTCGAAGCCTCGTTCGCTGATGAAATTAACGTTGCCAGGGGCTGCCTACTCTCCATTTTGTTGTACAGCAAGTGCCCGGTGCCCGGTCGGTTCCGGCACGGGCTTACACCAGTTGTCACCGGTTTCCACGTTGCAGAACATCACTATCAACAGGTTTAAAGCTGAACCGCCTAATTCATGGCCAGTACCAGGCCAGTACCGGTGCCGGCACCGCTGATTTCCTACCGGTAGTCGGCTGGTGCCGGCCTGTCTGAGAAAGGGTGGAAAGCAAGTGCCAGGGAGCTAGCAACCCCTCGAACGTTGCTAAAACAAGAATAAGAAGAATCGTGTTAAAAAGGGCTCATCCCTCACGATTCTAAAGGGACAAGAAGAAAAAATGCATCAGAACATTAGTCATTTTTCTATAGGATATTGAAAAGTAGACAATTTATTGAAGTAAAAATGTTTGGGGAAGTTCTTCCGGATTGGTTTGTGCCACCGCGAATTGTTTATTCGGTAGTCATTCTTATTTTTTTGTTCTTGTATGCTGTTTATTATATTTACTCCAACCAGTGTTAAAATTATTTTTGTCTATGACCTTGGGGCTTTTGTGGAAATCTATTCTCTTAATTATATCATGACTGCAGATGTGTTAGATGAAGATCATCAACAGTTCAGTACTTCAGCAACTTAGACGTCAATCCATAAAAAAGAAGATAATTAAATGCCCAGTACTTCTTTCCGTAATATGCTGTGCAGAGCCATCTAGAGGTGTAACATGTTTGACTATACACGGATACGTCAGCTACATCTTTTCCAGAGCTTTATTTCTATAGTAACATATATTACAAAGCAGGTATATAAGATGCTATCAAGCGAAGACTGTCAATGGCTGATTACATCTTGTTGTTTCTGTCCACCTGATTTAAAAGCATGAATACAAAGTATGCAGTACTGAAAACAATGTACTTGCAGGCAAAGACAAATCAGTACAAATTGATGCAATATATAAGCAAACATTCTTCAATGGTTAGACAAATTGCTATCTTACTCTGCTGGTCGCAAGTTTCTTCTCAGCAGAAAGATAGAATGCTAAAAAGTGTAAGGATCCTTCGACATGATATCACTTAAAGTTTAACTGAAAAGCCGAATAATTTTTGTATCATTTAACTGAACACACTGCATTATTTGGATTGTATATTAAGGCTTTTTTTACTATTTGCTCTATGGTATGACGTTGAGGATATCTACGGCCGTCCTCACAACGCAAAATCCTACTATGACGCGGAAAATTTGAATCTCAATAAAAACGCGGCTTTTCAGTGGCCAGTGATCAGCTCGCGGAAGGTAGCTCACTACGTGAACAGTGATTTTTCGAAAATAGTTTTCGTCAAGCATACAATTCAGGTAAAGCGCACATATGTACCAAATATCCGACAGAGAAATTCCACTTGTCGTGAAAATCGATTATTCACGAATAGCGGAGCAACGAACTAACGCATTTTCATCGGATCTGTAAGTCTCTTTTAAGTTAATAAGTGATAGGTAACCAGACTGTCCTATATCAGCCCGTTTCGGTTAAACTTTAAGTGATAAATATAAAGTTTTGACAGGACTCGTCAAGACGCGTCGTCAGTAAGGATTTAAATCCTTTAGTATCTCAATTTAACAGGACTAATTCACAAAAGAGAAAAAGGTATAAGAACTTCTCCAGAAACCTCTTTGCCATTTTTATGTTCATTGCAGTTATTTTATTATTTTCTTGTTTTCCCTTAGTTATTTTTCTTTACTATCTTGAAGCGGGATCTATTCAAGTGAAACTAAACAAAATTTATCTATTATCATATCAAATATCTTATCCATATATAAATCACATGGTGTAAATGATGAGGGTTCATCTTTCAATTCTTCATTTTCAATTCTTTTCTATTCTGAAGCAAGATATGGCCTACTTAAATGAGACTGAAATTACATTTTAGTCATTATCCTACATGATATGTCCTATATCTATATGTAAAGCACATGGTGTACCTGAGGATTCTTATTTAGTCTTATTACTGACAGAAAACTTCTAAAGAATCCACTGACACATCAATTTTTTTGTTAAATGGTTGCCTAGGTAATAAAGATGTCCCAGCTAGTTGGGCATAAAAGAGCCGCCGGATTGCACTTGTGACCACAGTAACTGATTTCACAGCCACTGTTAAAATGTCAACATATTTGGATTGGCCTTTGTGAAGGCCGACAAAGGATACCCGTTAAGGGGTTTAGGACGAAAAATCCAATGGCAGGAAATGAATTAGAGGAAATATATAGGTTAAAAGAGAAGCAGTGGAAACCAATGTGATATATACATATCATATGTGTTATATGTAAATGCTATATATATCTGATAATATATAATATATTAAATATATATTATATATATTTGCTATATATATGATATACTACATATAATATATACATATCAACATATTTGGATTGGCATTTGTGAAGGCCGACAAAGGGTTTTGGGACGAAAAATCCAATGCCAGGAAATGAATTTGAGGAAATATATAGGTTAAAAGAGAAGCAGTGGAAACCAGTGTTAAATATACATATCGTATACATTATATATGAATGCTATATATATATCATATTCTATATATATCATATATATTATATAGCCTATATATGCAATATGTATGATATACTATAATATATATCATATATATATTTATACATATCAACATATTTGGATTGGCCTTTGTGAAGGAGTTTAGGACGAAAAATCCAATGGTAAGAAATGAATTAGAGGAAATATATAGGTTAAAAGAGAAGCAGTGGAAACCAGTGTTATATATACATATCATATATATTATATACAAATGCTATATATATTTGATATACTATATATATCATATATATTATATATACAAATCAACTTATTTGGATTGGCCTTTGTGAAGGCCGACAAAGGATACCCGTTAAGGGGTTTAGGACGAAAAATACAATGGCAGGAAATGAATTAGAGGTAATATATAGGTTAAAAAAGAAGCAGTAGAAACCAGTGGTATATATACTAAACCGTGTAAGAAGCTTGGAGGTGGTTGAAACTAAAAATTTAAAGGACAAGATAAGAAAAATGAAAATGTGAGATGATCTAGGTTTGTAGGACCCGATAGAGGTGATATCGGAGAAGAACATCGTCCGTTAAAGTTATCTTGGTCACCATCAGAGCTAAGTTGAGCCCTTTTCTAGTCTTCACCCTGTTTAAAATCTGTATTTTTTATATTATCTTTGGAATATATCTATCATTTCAGTCTTGATATTAGAGATGTCGCGATCTGAAACGCCGTGATCTGACTTGTGGGTGCATAAACCTTGGTGCCCGCAGAACACTAATATTTCCCGCTCACAGCACGAACTGAGACGCGAGGCGAATAAAATTCGACTTTGCGTTGAAACGGGGCGGCGCGAATCTTTTGGTCTGACGAGGCGGATTTTTTACCGCTTGAGAATTCCAAATTCGCGAAGCGAACGCGCGTTCTGTGCGCACCTAGCTGAACCCTTTCTACTTATTTGTTTTGTCTCGTTGATTGGCGGAAACAAAACGACACAACAAGTCTTGGCAAAGTGAATCCTAGACTTGGTTAGCCCATTATAGAAAAAAAAAGCAAATATTGTTATCTTATGAGGCCAGCTCGGGCCATCGCATGGGCATAAGAAATTCAGTCAAACCCTTCTTCACAAAAAAAAACATTTTTAAAACCGAACACCAAATAACGACAAGGATTTTAGAAGAAAATATAAATTTTAGAAGTTTCAAAGCCAGAGCAAGCAACACCATAGCATGGATTTCCACACAGCAAAAACGGTTTGAATGACGAGCATCCACCTAATCTCCTACAAGAGTACCAGTTCTCTATTCCAAGAATAGATGGCAGAAAAAACACACCAAAACATCAGTGCCTTCTAACACCTAAATATTTTCATCAAACGTCATTCTACACACGATGCCACTCAAGTTTGTTGATAACATGGTTGGGAAAGATTTCGATTGCATTGCAGCACAAAAAGCGACCTTTCTACCAAATAGCAGCATTAAACAGTCTCGGACGAACTGAACGTCTGAAAAATCAAACAAAAACTGTTATCAGATATTCATAAGGAGCTTGATTCTGCCAGATACAAGTGGGATTTAGAAAAATCGATTTCATAAGACAACTGATAGATTGATTCATACAGCTGAGGAGCTGCTGAGCTCGTTGCGAAGGTGGAACACGTACGAAGGGCACTAACGTGAACGCGCTTAGATTGTTTACCAGACACATAGAGAACAAAATGAATTAAGGCTGAGAAACGTTGGCTGCTCAACTAAAAACTGATGACGCAAAAAAAACAACAATATAAGCGGGAAATAAGTGTGAAAAACAGCGAATGTTTTTTTTGGCAGAAACATGCAATGCAAGGAATTTTCGCGACAATGAAGGGCAAAAGAAATAAAGTTCACTGATGTATGTTTCAAAATGGCACAATCCATCCAATTTGAAGTACTATCTACTTACAGCATAAGTATGGTACATAATAAAATTTTAGTGTCATAAAACCTTAACACCTCAAAAAATTGCTACGTAGTAGTAATCGGGGTCTTAGTAGGACTACACACAAAATATACATTTTGACTTCTGCACCTTTGCCATTGTGATGTAGGGTGAATCTCAAGAGATAAGTTCTTACTTAATAAGAACAATATATAACCCAAAAAATAGGCCACTGACCTCTACATGAAGAATCATCACTTCGTAATGAATGGTGTTTGCACCCCCACGATTTTACCACTTTTTGGGGGAGACCATTATCCATTACGTGGTAGATGAATGAAAGGAAGCGAGATCAGAGCAGCGATCGAGATCCGAGTAACAGAAAAGTATCAAGGAAAGACAAATATTTGATCAGGAAATCAAGACGAAGTGTCATCAAAGTAAGATATAGTCTGGTACAGTGCATGGATGGCACGGTTCATGTTTACCAGGATCGGCTTACATGACATAGGCATACCAGCAGAACCATCTGCAGCCAAACTGAGCAAATTTTACAGTTTTAAAGAGGTAGAGGTGCAAGTCTTAACTATGACTATATAGTAAAAGAATAAATCTGGGCTGGTATAAATAACTTGAAAGGTACCTGTCATCATAGGCGAAGTCAGCATCCAAGGTGTTATAGAACAAAACAAAGGCGAGCACCGAACACAACAGCACAACGCGATCCATAGATCCATTAGGCCTATACTGTTTGGGAACAGTCTTCAAAGTTTCCAACCGTTCACACAAGTGCTCATGATAACCAAATATACAATACTGGTACGCTCCAGGTTGAGCGTTACACATGTTTGAAGCAACACTGCTCGTAATGAATGCTTAAGAGCGAACATCTAGCTAAGACGGTTGTTGCAGAGCCCGATCCGGCCCGCCGGCCAAGAACTGTCTTGTAACCTCCCGCCCACTTTAAGCCTTAAAGCTGATGCCAGGAGTTAGGAGGATTGGGTATGAGAGTACATCACGAATCATCACTTTTATTATTTATTTGCTTATTACCTACCAAAAGACCGGAGCCAGTTAAAGACGAGGTGAAGAAACGAACAAAGGATTATGTCCAGGTCGCCAGGATAACAAAATAACAAGGTTGTGAGTTACATGAGTCAATACAACAATAAATTTGAATGACTGTCCTCAGAAGGACATATGATGTATGGATACCCCTGACTACCCCATCGAGATAGGGGCTCATGTTAAGTCTTGTAAGCTCATTTGATTTTGGACAACCAAGCTTTAGGTAAGCATGGTGTTCCAGTTGCCACAGAAATTGACAAGCTTGCGTCTCCGTTTTGCACTGTCAAATATGCCACAGAAGGAGAAACGTAAGGAACAATACCCAAGGCTTCGGTACGATTTCATGGGGGGGACAGAGATAAATTGAAACTATCGTAACATATAGCTAGCTAATTTACAGTGTCATAACGATCAACAAAGCACGACACATTTAACCAAAAAGAACAAAAAGAAGAAAAGAAACATCTGGTATGCTCTCGCGTTATAGCGGCATATAGATCACTCAAATTTAGCTAAACTGGGATGTCTCCGGGACTGCTGCTAAGCGTCTGGCAGGGCATAGACGTCTCCTATTCTCCTCATGATCCCAAGTGGGGGTAAAACATAAAAAAAAACTGGAAAACTCACTTGGAGGACAACTACCAATCGAGCAAATGAAAACAGAAGAAGAACAATACTTGTTGTGAGAATATAAAAAGCGGATGCAATGAGAATCGAACCAGGAACCGACTTTGAAAAAGCTTTCCAGAATTTGTGGGACCCTCCCAGTTGCAACCAGTAGAATAAGAAAAGTTAGACCAAAGCAAATTATTCAAGATACCCATCTTGGCCCTCTTTTCTACCTATTTAAACAACTATTCTATGAGGGAATGAAACATGAAATGATAGAATATTACAACAGCCATGCTACGATTGTTCAAGATCCTTGGAGTGGAAGGAATGCAGGTTAGTGATTCTATGTTAAAGAAGGGGACGCTGAAGCTGAATACAGGACTGGAAGGAACAAGTTTAAGACACAGTTCGGTATTTTGGCTAATGAAGGGGGTATGTGTGTACACGCGAAGAAAAAGAGAACAGCATAAAGCTGTTGAGAATTGCTGAGCATGCCTGAACGTCGTGATCAATAGCCTATGTCTGGAAAAACAGAAGCATGGACGAGAATGGTCCTGCTCCCTGGACATATTGGCCTGTTTTAGTGTTGAGGGCTAGTGTTAATTTTTACAAGAATAATAGCCTAGTAATATAGATTGTAATCTTAGGTTCAGTTTTATAGATATTACTTTATTTTTTTTAATATAAGGCATTTTTCCGCGGCACAATTGTGTGCCACACACTTCTGGGTATTTGTCGCGGAAACACATTCGACCCACAAGTGAACCTCTCGGAAACGCCGTCTTGTCTGATTTTGGGCGGTAATTTCAAATGCCTAAAAGTAAAAATAAAATCCAGACAGAATTTCCAATAATAGAGCTTCAAGCTGACGTCCTTACCGTTCTGTACTATAAGGATCCTCAGTTTTACGTCTATCTGCTTGGTAAAGTAGTTAATTTATTATTTGTACTCTGTTTTGCAGCTAAATATCAATTTCCCGACCAATTCGAGCCACAAAAAACTTGTTGGTAGCGGAAACCACACTTGTGGACGACACGAACGACCGCGGAAACTATCTTTTCGAGCCACACGCTCTCTTTGGGATCACTGAAAAACGTCTTTGACTGTCGATGTGTGTTGAGTTTGTTTTCTCTTGCTGTTACTCTGTCTGTCGTTCTTTACTGGTTGTTAATGTTACAGTACTATTTTGTACGCTTTGCAGTAACGACTTTCATTTTTGATTTGAGTCATATCTTTACATCATCTTCACTATTGGTTGACACCGCCTCGTTGTAAGCTACCAGTATTTTCTTTGATTTTCCCGACGTACGACGGAACCGCATAAATGTTCACTTCACCAAGGTGACGCAACGAGCAAGAACAAAGGTTTCGATGGGATCCCAAAAATTCAGTATTTGATCCAGTCAATTTGGTCTTGTACATATTTTATGTACTGTACTCCTTGAACACTTTTACTATTAAGACTTAGAAACAGAAGAAGCGGAAGGTCAATGGCTATCATCTGAGAAACCAAGTTCAGATATGGATTCAGCATGTGTGTATTTACTTCTAAGCTATACGTCTTTCCTACTTTGACGACATTGATCCAATCTTCATGCCTTACTCCTGCCAAATCTCCGGTTTACCTCTAAATGTGGAGCTACGGAGGTCCAATGTACCCTCACACCGCAAGTTTGAGCCAGGTGCCCCAATCCCTTCTAGAGTCATCGTGGTAACAGACACAACAGACGGACAAAATTTGCGAAGTCTTAATATCCGTTATTTACGATTTGGGATCCCAAAAAGTACTTATTGATCATACAGTGAGAAAGGCAACAAATATGAAAAAGAAAGAACATCTGAAAGCGAAAGAACAGCATTTCTTGAAGCTACAGCCTACAGATCTTTTAAAGTAAATTATTCATAAATCCATAGTCATAACTTCGCTACTCAGAGGGGCATGGCCTTGAACTACCTAAAGTAGAATTAGGCTACCACTGATGCATGATTTTTTTTTATAGGATATGCTAAAATTTTGGGACACCCACAGTTTGCAATAACCTAGGCTAAATGGCGATTATGGTACAAACCACATACATCCCCACAAAATAGGCTACTGATGGTTTTAGCAAAAGTCAGAAGAACATATTAAAAATCCTGTTTTTTCTGATTAAGGGGCCCAGCCTTCATTTGGCATAGCCTAATAGTACTTTGGCATAGGTCATTCCAAACTGTATGTCCAAAATAGCCTGTCAAAAATCAGGCATTTGTTGTAGACTGAGTCAGTACCTGGTCAGGCTTAAGTATAATACACATTTTCCAAATGGAGGGTCTGTCTGATGATATTCCATTCCAAATGGTTTCTAACAGCTATTCCAAACAGTGTGTATGCCCACACGTCTTGCATAGCCTGTCCAAAAATCAGGCATTTATTTTAGACTGAGTAGAACACATATTTTACAGATGGAGGGTATCCTGATCATGAGCAAGTTTAACAACAACAAATCTGACACCAGTAGCAGGGATGAAAAAGGACCACATTTCAACAAACTTACTCTGGCAATACTCATCATAGCTTAACTGTCGAATAAGCATACTAGATAGGCAAGTTCACCAGTTTCCAAACTGTTCCTGCTACAGTAGCCTAAGCTTACTTACAGACACTTTGAGTACACTGTCAGAAGTTTCATAACAGATAGCCCATAACACTTTCAAGAATAACACCTTTTCACTTAGAAATAAAGTATTATGACCAATTAAGTTTACACTATTTCGTGTCTAGATCTCCAACAACACCTTCAATTGGTAAAAATACTAACGGGAACGAAAGAAACAGAACAGATAACATCCCAAAGTGTTATCTGTTGAAACCGGACATCCTTGTGTTATCGTTATGTAACTTCTGACAGTGTAGTATTTTTACCAATTGAAGGTGTTGTTGGAGATCTAGGCACGAAATAGTGTAAACTTAATTGGTCATAACACTTTATTTCTAAGTGAAAAGGTGTTATTCTTGAAAGTGTTATGCGCAATCTGTTATGAAACTTCTGACAGTGTAGCAGTATGTTTATTTGAATAAATGGTACGTTTTGGGCTAAAAGTTAGAATGAAGATCCAAATCCCCTACCAGGTGTTCTCGGCAGGCTCTAATTTAGCTAACTTATTTTGGCTGACTGATGGTAGGCTAGCGGCTGTTAACTTTTGTCGAATCAATTGCATGAAAATGGCACTGTTCAAAGTCAACAAACATTCAAATAAATATACCTTTACTAACTGGATTACATTAAACTGCACTTGCAAGCAATAAGGATATAAAATCCCCATGTCAGCCCATCAGGCACATCACTACCTGTGGCTGTAGTGTAGAGTGTAGTGGCTGCAGCCTAGCTAGAATACTGGGAACATTTGAATGGACCAGAAGAGAAGAAAACGTCAGGAAAATCAGATTTCCCAACTTATAAGGCCTTCAAAGATTTAACAACAGCCAGTTCCTGACGAATTTAGGCTCCATTTCTTTTGACTGGATTTTCCAACTATCTGAGCACGCTCCACGGTTCGCAATTTTCAAATTGTTTGCCTCGGACGGCAAGGATTGCACCCTACCGGACGGAAACACAAATTTCTTCATGAAATCGAAGGGAGTACAACGAAATAATTTACCGGAAGGAAGTATAGAACTTTCGATTTTGAGACAAAACCATCGGTGATGGAAACTATTATTAGCATGTAAATTGCTGAATTTGATTCGTGATTTGATTCTATCTTGTTTGTTTAATCACATTTGTGTAAGAGAGTGCTTGCTTAAAATTTTGTGCACATTCACGTATCCTATTGGCCGGTTATGACGCGTCTTGCAAAAACCGACCAATAGTAAGCAAGATTCATTTGTAGTAAAATTTTGAAGCCTTCAAGCTCCCATTTCTGATGAAATCTTTCTACAAAAATGTAATCATACAATTAAAAAAAAAGTCAGAATGAATTGTCCAACCATTTACAGGCTCAGAACCAAAACTCGAACATTTCAGTATCAAAGTTTAAAGTCATATACGGTACCTCAGAATGTTAAATTAACTTATTTTGTTTATGCCACTTGCCGTTTTCGTCGAGCAGGCAATTTTTTTGTATAAAGCGTTTATAAAATATCGACAATTTCGCGCGACAAGTAGGCTGGTAAGAAGAATGACCGTGGTCATCGGGTTGGATCAAAAGTAGGCTGATAACAAGGGCAGTTCCAAGTTCTTGTGGAGAGGGTGGGGGGGGGGGGGGGGGTGACGGTCTTAATAGACACGACAGGCTAACGTCCGACAAAGAATTATACCGATTAGAAGTAATAGACAAGAAAAACAGCACCGGAGGTGAAAAATTGTTGCCCCGGTAACTCCCGAACAAAGACAAATAGTTCGGTAACATATATAACGACAGGATTGAGTTCAGGTACCAGTCTTGCAGTTTCTCTCTGACGGAACCTGTGACATTTGTCTGCAAATATCTGTGACATTGCGAAATCGGTCCTTATATCAGTTTCGACGATAAACTCTTTGATTTATGTGGTTGACCATAGGCGCGTTTTATAAACGACTGGTTTGTCTTAACGGCTAAACCGGTAGCAGATCTCATAATTTCTGTTTTGAAGAGACGTAGATTTCACCGGTTTTTCATTCACTTGAAAACGGAAAGAGCGAAAATCCGAGAAAAAAAGAAAATATCCTACGCCACGTGCTCAAAAATAAATATCCATTGGCTTCGAAAATTCCTATTTGGCAGTTTCCAGTTTGCTTTTAAAGACGAGCTAATGTTATATTAATAAATTATTTTCCCCAAAAGAATTTCCTTGAAATTGGCCAAAAAGCTTTGAAATCTCGGGATTCTGTGACATTTTTGGATTTACTGTGACACATCTTGTTACAGCTTTGAACCTGGGGAGAAGTCGAAAACCTATGACAAATCGCAAAATTCTGCAACCAGTGGCAACACTGTCTGGTCCTTTGACATTTCGGGTGTTGAAGAGTGGCGAAGTTCTGTGCGGGAAAGTATTCCGACCAATTTGCTTCGATAATTGAACTTCGGTAAACGGGCATGATAGAATCAATTCAATTCAGTATAGTCTAAAACAAGAGCTGTAAGCTCATATGGCACTTGCATGGGTTGAGATGTAGTGTTTGATCAAAAGTACTTTTAAGGTTACCTTTGCGGTTCAGATGCGCACTTTAAGGGAGCTAGAGAAAAAGTATTTTGTTTTAGAACTTGGCTGTAATGATACGCACTTTATAGGCGCTAGAAATTCATCTGTAAGAAAAACTATTGAGAGAAAACGATCACACGCCCTTAGGGATCATTGATACCTATATACCATTTGGTTAAAAAAAAAAATCACTTTTCGGTTAAAATGTGCACTTTAAGGGTGATAAAATAAAATTTTAAGTAAAACCCTTGTGGCACAAATGATCATGGGTTGAGATGTAGCCTATCGTTTGATAAAAAAAAGTAGTTTTCGACCTTGCGGTTCAGATGTGCACTTAAGGGAGCTAGAACTTCATTTTAAGCAAAACCCTTGAGGCAAAAATGATAATGGGCTCATGGGGGTGATGAAAATGTATAATTTGCTTAAAAGTATTTTTCTAAATTTACGGTCAAGATTGGTACTTTAAGGAATGTCGGATTTGGAAAATGGCGATTTCTGAGCCAATCTTGTCGAATCTCTAATATTCCGGCCCAGTTCCATCGTCCTAGCACATCTGGAAGTACCTTAAATCGCGATCACCGGAATTCCGGACCCCCCCCCCAAACTACCCCACAGTCGCCGGAGCCAATCCGGTTCTGTAAGTGATTTATCCAGAGCATCTCTTTATTATTCCCACAAAGTTCCATCCCGATCTCCCCAGTCAGAGCCGGTCACGTACTCCCCCCCCCCATTGTTGTCGAATCCGGTCCGGACATGACAAAGATCACCAGAGACATGTCCTCTGATCAATTATCAAATTTCACTCAAATCCGATCAACCGTTCCAAAGTTACGCATGACTCAATATTCCGGATTCCCCCTCCCGCTACTCCCCCCACGACTATCGGATCATGTAAATTTTTATTTATAAGTCAGTTTGATCGGGTCCCTGATTCGCCTCCCAAGTTTTGTCGTGAAAATCCCCAAAACCGCCATTATCGGAATTCCGTGAAACTCCCCTCCACCCCCCCCCCCCCTAGTGTCCGGATCCAGTCCAAATGTATAAACGATTTATCTGGAGCAGATGATTGTTCTTCTCAGCAAGTTTCACTTCGATCCCTCCATTCTAACCGTTTCTCAAAATTTCCGGCCCCCCCCCAAACTCCCCCATAGCTGTCGAATCCGGTCCGGACTTCAAATGGGATATCAGAGGTATGCCATTTATCCAGTTATTAAGTTTCATTCCAATCCGATCACCCGTTCGAAAGTTACACACTACTCTAGTTTTCCGGATTCCCCAGCCCTCCACTCCCCCCCAGGTGGTCGGATTGGGAAACTGATTATTTCCAGGTTAGTCCGGTCGGGTCCCTGATGCTCCTGCCAAGTTTCATCGTCCTAGCACATCTGGAAGTACCCCAACTCGAAAAAGTGTGACAAAAACTACTTAATTCTCAGAATTCCCCGGCCCACCACTCCCCCCCAGATGGTCGGATCGGGAAACTGATTATTTCCAGGTTAGTTTGGTCGGGTCCCTGATTTTCCTGCCAAGTTTCATCGTCCTAACACATCTGGAAGTACCCTAACTAGAACATGTGGGACAAAAAAAATCGGACAGACCGACCGACCGACCGACCGACCGACCGACAGACCGACCGACGGACGGAATTGCGATCGGTATATGGCACTTGAGCCAGAGGCTGCAAGTGCCATAAAAACACGTAACGGACAAGGCAATGGGTTGTTTTTGCGTCAAAACATAACGTCATAACATAACAATCCACATGGATATACAACTTTGCGTCATTTATATCGACGTCTTATCATAAATATGGTCAATAATATAATAGCCTACAATTAATAAAATACAAATGATATAAAAATTTACTTTTAAACTATGGAAGTTCTTTGTTCTTCCCTTGGATGGATAGTTCATCCGTAATCCGAAAAAAATCACGGATGGTTCGATGTAAGAGCAGAACATCATGCTAAATCTGAATACGTTTTTATAGTTTTCGGATCTCAGAATTTGGCTTGAACCGGACAAAAACCGAAAACTGGAAGGTGTAGCCAGGTTCCTATGCTGCGAATTCCGGCCGATTTTTCTTCACTTTCATTGCAAATTTGAAGAAAAAAAATCCATATGGAGCTGATGATGGTGGTGAAAATCCTGGCAAGATATCAGTCCGTGCGTGATACACCCAACGTTGATCGTCTATGTTGATGATTTCAGTGGGGTTCAGCAATCAACCAATCACAATTCCTTTATGGTGAAGTAGGTCAGGGGGCCCAGAATTTGGCATAGGATACCCAGCGTTAGGTACAGGGTATCCCAAAACCAGTAACGTGTTGTAGACTGGTCAGCACCGGAAGTCATCAGTCGGCGTCAGCCATTCAGTTGAAACGTAAACCACATTCGATTTTGCGGTTCAATAATCTCACCAAGAAACCCGAAAGGATGAATATCCTTGCTCTCACGGAACAGGTCAGGTCCGAAGACCTGAACCAGCGAATGAATGTTTTTTTTTTCTTGATCGGTAAACACTGGCTGTCACGCAAAGACTGGAAAAACTATTGTTATGTTTATTGCCACTAATTAGATTATACCCTGTCATTTGACTACAGAAGTCAGACGAAGCTTCGAATCGGCCATTTTTATGGTCTAAAATTGCATACCTGGCGCTTCGCCGGGTTTGGGTACATTCGGAGTTTTCACTCCAGAATTATGAAAGAGCTTAGGCAGGATGTGGTGCTGGGTGGGAATTGTTTTTTTACGACCTTGCCTCCTTAGTTCCTGTTTTTTTTTGGTTAAGTGGTGTAGGTCATGTGTTTAGCTTTTTTTTTTCTTTTTTTTTTTACTCAGAACCGCCGAAACAACCGAAAAAAACCACAGACTATGAGCGTGTTCCACCCCTCTACCAATAGTAACTATTAGTTACTATTTCCGTCCCAGCCTCACGAAAAGTTACTACGGTGACCGTTCCAGCCTTCTCAAAATAGTAAGTAACAGTAACTATTTGCTTACCACGCTCGGGAGCGCAGTTAGTGTAGTAACTACGCATCTCTGTAACGTGATTGGTCGGATCACCCCGCGGCCTGATATGTGACCGAAAAATTCAAAAAGCGTTCCAGCCTAGCGTAGTAACGACGGTAACTAGCGTAGTAACCACGGTAAGTAGGGTGGAACACGCTCTATACTACCTTAAATTACCTTACCTTAAATCGCACTTCCAGCGAGATAAGGTGGTGTGATCCTCCTGTAGAGTCACTCGCTGGTTGGCGGCTAAGAAGTTTGGCAGAAGTTTCACAAAAGATAACACAAGGACGCACAGTTTCAGCATACAGCACTTGGTATGTAATCTGTTGTCGCGACAAACGTTATGCATGAAATGTATGCATAATAAGATGGCCAGGAACAGCCGAAAAACCGCCAAAAAGCATCTGTTGACTTTTTTGTTTGTCGTCATGATATCGGAAAATTCAGCAGATGCTTTTTTGCCGGTTTTTCGGCTCTCAGACATCAAGGTTGATACTGGAAAAATAACACCGAGACAGTCATTTAAAATAACCTATCCGAACCGAAGGTGAGGTAGGTTATGAAAAATATCTACCGAGCCAAAGGCGAGGTTGATATTTTTAAATAGCCGTCGAGGTTGTTATTCTGATAGAACAGAGATGGAGGTGTGTTAACTATTATAACTTTTTCGAACAGAATTTTTATAGGTAGGACTTATTGGGATCCCAAAACGTTAGTGACGGATACCTATGACATCGCAAAAGTTGTCCGTCTGTCTGTCCGTCTGTCCGTCTGTCTGTCTGTCCGTCTGTCCGTCTGTCCGTCTGTCCGTCTGTTAGCACGATAACTCTCGAAGGGATTGAGATATTTTGATGAAACCTGGTGGGAGGATCCCTCGGGTCAAAGTACAAGTCAAGTTCGAAGATGGGCTCTGTAGCACAATATTTGAGGGTGGGGGAGGGGTTTCAAATTAAGGGGCAAAAAAAATATTTTTTGAAAGCTGTTTAGATAGTGGATTTAGGGGTAAGGAGACACGCTGAATCCGAATATGAAAGTTATTTTCTCGCCGGACAAGTAGTTCGCCGGGAATCCGGCCAAAACCGGAAAGTTTGTTAAAAGTAAAAGTTTTATTTGAAGTTGATTAGATGTTTGATTTAGGGGTAAGAAGACATGCTGAATACGATGGTGAAAACCATTTTCTTGTCTGACAAGTAGTTCGCCCGGAATCCGGCGCAAACCGGAAAATTTGATAAGAGCAAAATTTGTATTTGAAGTTGATTAGATATTCGATTTAGGGGTAAGAAAACGTGCTGAACACGATGGTGAAATTCATTTTCTTGCCAGACAAATAGTTCGTCCGGAATCCGGCCAAAACCAGAAAATTTGTTAAAAACAAAATTTGTATTTGAAGTTGATTAGATGATAGATTTAAGGGTAAGAAAAAACGCTGAATCTATATATGAAAATACTTTTTTAACCGGACATATAGTTTGTCCGGAATCCGGTTGAAACCGGATTTTTTTTTAGAAGTTAATGTTTTATTTGAAGTTGAATAGATGTTCTTTATAGGGATAAGGAGATACGCTGAACTCGTTTCTGAACTATCTTTTGTTTTTGCTGGGCAAGTAGCTTGCTCGGAATTCGGCCGAAACCGGAAATTTGGCAGAAGTACACCAGGAAGTTTCGATCAGTAACGTCAAAATAGATATGGCCTATACAGGTATATATGAACTTGGTTTTCTCAGATAATTAGCCTGGCGAAGACTGAATTTGGCGAAGACAAGACGTAGTTAATATTAAAATTTTGGGATCCCATCGAAAACTTTGGTCTTGTTCTTCTTTTGTTGTACTTTTGTATTATTGGGATAGGAAATTTTATTTTAGTGAAGTAGCAACCCAAGCCTACTGCAGATCTACTAAAATAACTACTGTTGGGACCCGAGCACTTCAGTTTCTAACAATACAGTCTTTTACTTTTTTGGCGATTCAGATGCCATCTAGCGGTCGTGAAAGCCTACTATAGATCTACTAAAATGGCTACTCGCAGGGGTCATGGGATTGAAAAGTATACAATAACAAAACCACGTGTTGGCTCTTGAGAAATAATCAAAATTCGAGAACAAAGACAGTGATCAATGCTGAGTAACTAGCATTTGGAAAGCAAGGGGTGAATGCTGAGTAACTAGCATTTGGAAAGCCAGGGATCAATACTGAATAACTAGCATTTGGAAAGCCAGGGACAGTAGGATGTTGTTTCAGTTGACAAGCTGTATTTTCAATGGAAAGCTGATTGTGACAAGGCATGACCAAGGGCATAGACTGTTTTTTTTTTTTTTTTTTTTTCGAAGTGTTTTTTTGTGTGTGTTTTTTTTTACTGAAAGTATTATTTTTTAATTTAATTTTTGGAGGTTAGTTTCTACTTTTCAGTATTTGAGGATAATTGCTCGATGAGTTCAGTATTTGAGGAAAAGTGCTCGTTTAACATCTGCGGAGGATGATACGAGGTCGTATCAACCTCCACAAAACCAACTGTCATAATATGGACACAGGAAGATATGCATTGCATACTTGTCCGAGAAAAGTTATTAAAGGTTAACTTCAGACATCGAGGCTGATATCGGAAAATAACAGCGAGATGGACATTGAAAATAACTTGTCCGAGCCGAAGGCGAGGCAGGTTTTGGAAAATATCAGCCGAGCCGAAGGCGAGGTTGATATTTTGAAATGGCCGTCGAGCTTGTGATTCCGATATCAGTCGAGATGGAGGTATGTTAACTATTATAACTTTTTCGAACATAATTTCCGCTTTTCGGGGCTGAAAATAATCCAGCCAATCACGTTTCAGAATTAGTCATAACAGCCTCCGGGGAGGATGATATGACAAAATAACATCCTCTCCAGAGGCTGTTATGACTAATTCTGAAACGTGATTGGCTGGATTTTCCGTGGCGTTTTCATTGTGAAGGTTATCGTAATATAACTGACCGTGGGTCATAGGAAGATATGCATTACACGCCTGTTCGAAAAAAGTTATTAAAGGTTAACTTCAGACATCGAGGTTGATATCGGAAAATAACACTGAGACGGCCATTGAAAATAACCTATCCAAGCCGAAGGCGAGGTAGGTTATGGAAAATATCTACAGAGCCGAAGGCGAGGTTGATATTTTTAAATGGCCGTCGAGGTTGTTATTCTGATATGAACCGAGATGGAGGTATGTTAACTATTATAACTTTTTCGAACAGAATATTTTTCATAGGTAGGACTTATTCTTCTTTTGTTGGACTCTTTCGCTAACGGGGTAGGGAATTTTATTTTAGTGAAGTAGCAACCCAAGCGTACTGTAGACCTACTAAAATGACTATTGTTGGGACCCAAGCACTTCAGTTTCTACCAATAGTCTTTCACTTTTTTCGCGGTTCAGATGCCTTCTAGCGTCCGTGAAACCTACTACAAATCTTCTAAAACGACTCCGCTAGGGGTCGTGGAAGTAAACGTAAACAAACAAAACCACGTGTTGACAAGAAAATTCCAGACTCCAGACAAAGAAAGTGATCAATGCTGAATAACTAGCTTTTGGAAAGCAAGGGATAGTAGTATGTTGTTTCAGTTGACAAGCTGTATTTTCAGTGGAAATCTGATTGTGGCAAGGTATGACCTAGGGCATAAGTTGGTTGTCTAAGAGAGTAAAATGTTCTGTCATTTTTTCAATGCTGAATAACTAGCTTTTGGTAAGCAAGGGATGGTAGGGTGTTGTTTTAGTTGACAAGCTGTATTTTCAGTGGAAATCTGATTGTGACAAGGTATGACCTAGGGCATAGGCTGGTTGTCTAAGAGAGTAACATGTTCTGTCATTTTTTAAACTTTTAATCTTATTTTATATTTTATTTTTTATACGATTTTTAAATATTTTTATGTTTTTTTTTACTGAAAGTATTGTTTTTAATTAATTTTTTGGAGATCAGCTTCTACTTTTCAATATTTGAGGAAAAGTGCTCGATAGATTCAGTATTTGAGGAAAAGTGCTCGATGAACTTCTGCGGAGGCTGATACGGCTTCGTATCATCCTCTGTGGAGGCTGATACGATATCGTATCAACCTCCCAAAAATTTATTGTCATAATATCTGTGGGACATAGGAAGATATACATTACATATATGTTCGAGAAGAGTTATTAAAGGTTAACTTCAGACATCGATGTTGATATCGGAAATTATAAATTCTTCAAAATAATTCAAAATTAGTTTCATCAAGTCTAAATGGCAAGTATGAGCCACTTATATTTCAAAAGTATCAGAAGCGTGTTGGGAGCCGGAGAGGCGGATTGGTCTGTTGCGACGATGGGTTCATTTGCTTTATATTATTTGTGTATAACGAACGTGTTCCACCCTACTTACCGCGCGTTACTACGCATGACATCACGGATCCTGGCATTTTGGCGTCAAGGATGGAACGCATTTTTCGAGCAAAATATCGTGCCGCGGGCTGATCGGGCCAATCACGTCACAGAGATCGTAGTTACCACGGTAACTACGCTCCCGAGCATGGTAATCAAATAGTCGCTGCTACTATTTTGAGAGGTTGTAACGGTCGGCGGAGTATTTTTTCACGAGGTTAGAACGAAAATAGTAACTAATAGTTGCTATTGTTAGAAGGGTGGAGCACGGTCAATGTTCGCTGATACTAAGATTTCATAGAAAGAAAAAGGTCCACCTGGGTTCGCAAATATCGGTCCTATCGAACTGTAATGGCGATCATTTTGTGACACCGATCAACCCCCCCCCCCCCCTGATGGGAAAAGTCTACGGAAAATCCCAGCATCAGGGGGTTCCCAGGGAATGACGAATAATGATAAAAATAAACAAGTGTGCAAGCGCTCAAACGTGGAGTGTGAAAGTATGAATCAAGCTTAGGTACGTGGAGGGATGGGCGTAGGAGAAATGCTCAAGTTCTGGTTTACTACGAATTCGTCGTCCCCCGTTTACGGAACTTGGTCCCAGTTGTCCGTGAACCAAGTTGAACAGGGTGTCCCTGTCGATCCGTAACCGGTTGCCAGTTGCACATGGATGTGGAGGGTGGGGGATTGCAACTCCTACAGGTATTTCCAGAACCTTGGGTCTGAAAGTACATGGAGTATGGGGGGAGGAGGGAGACGCCCCCCCCAACGTTGTCGGCCAGTCAGTAAAAATAACCGTCGGCCCGAAGCGCCGCAATTCTTGGAAACAGTTGATTTTTCTTCAAAACGGTCGGTTTTTTGTCGAAATATCGATTTTTTCTTAAAAACAGTCTGTTTTTATGAAAATCAGCAAATTTTCTTATAAACAGTAGTTTTTTTTTTGCAAAAACAGTCGGTTTTTCTGAAAAAACAGTCGGTAAAAATGACCAGCCAGTCGGTAAATCCCTTGCCCCCCCCCCCAACTTTTTGGCTAGTAGCGCGTCTGACTTCAATTACATTCATTACCTTCAGTTATTAATTGCAAATCGAGATCTCTAACCCCCTTTTTCATTGCTTGTCACTCATTTTGAGCGAGAAAGTGTTGTCGGGATTCTTGTATTCCATCCATGAGTGATACAAAATTATCTGTGAAACAAATGACATTTTGTGAGTTTTATATACGAGCTTGTAAGCAGTTAATGCCTGCTAACATTGGATGTTCTCTTTAATTTTTGTTCTGTCGTCATCAGAATGAGTTGTTATCATCACATGATCTTATGTCTCTCTGCGATGGTGACCCATAACAGATTTCGATTTGAGTGAGGCAAAAGGTGACGATTGGATTGGGATTTATAAGTCCAAGTTTGTATGTGGACCTACTGAATTGTTGACATAAGCCAATCATGATGTGTAACGTTAAAAATGGGCTAGGAATCGTGACGGGTCCTCGCTCCGCTTGTCTATTTCTGTTAATTATTTCTGAATAATATTTCTAAAACGTATTTATTCTTATAATCATAGATCAATTTCGTAACATAATGAAACAATGTTTGAAAACACAAAATGTTTGATTTCTTGTTTCCCCATTACAGTGACCACAACAGACGGTAGCTTTGATCAGGGGCGTCACGTATAGAGGGGAGGGGGGACGCCTCTCCCAGTGTTTTTGGCCAGTCATTAAAAAATAACCGAATGCAATTTTCGTAAAACAATCGATTTTTTCTTGGAAACAGTCGACTTTTTGTCGAAACTGTGTTTTTTCTGAAAATCAGTCGACTTTTGGTCAAAAACAGTAGATTTTTCTTCAAAAACAGTCTGCAAAAACGACCATCCAGTCGGTAAATACCTTGTCCCCCCCCCCCAAAAAAAAAACATTTTGGCCAGGAACGCCTCTAGCTTTGAGTGAAGCACTGTTGGTCAGTCGTTAAAGGAGTGGCATCGTAAGCACTCTAGCACTTGCAAAGTCTAGAACCCCTCACCCACTCGATCCGACAACTCAATCCGACCGCTGGGTCATCTAGTGGAGCGGATCGGATCGGAAGCGCCCGACATGAGGAGGCTGGAATCGTAGTTTGACTATGGATATAATAAAATGTTTTTATTTTAGAAGGCATATGGTAAATGTGTAGAAAAATCAAACTAATTACTTGCATTATCGATTTCTTTTAGTATTTTGTTTTCTGTTTTTTCTTGTTAACTCCCGTAAGTCCAAATAAGGAAGGATGTAAACTAGATCTCAATAAAGAAACGCCGTAAATTATACTAAATTCTTTGTAGTGATTTCTTGAAGATTCTGAAACTGAACTAAATAATATTCAGCTTCCGAGACCAAAAAACGTCAAACTAGCCGATGATTTGTTCTTCCGACATATAAAAATGTTCACATGGTGATCTACTTATTGTTTCAGTCCTCTTACACGCCACTCGATCTTCTCAAAGGTTTTAGTATCTCTTTTGACCTCCGCCGGGAGATCAGTGAATAGTTAATGAGCAATGGGGACCTTGCTTTCTAGTGAATTATGTTCAAGTAATTTATGGATAACGTTGGCTACCGTGAGGATTTTAAAGAAAACAAAGGTAACAGTGTGTCCGTACAAATCCGACCCATCGAAAAATGATGGTGTCTCCCACCTTCTCGGCCCACATGAATCAAAGACTTTAAAAAACAACCGAGTCGGCGCAAATCGTCACGATTTTTCACGAACAGTCGATTTTTTCTTGGAAATGGTCGAATTTTTTATGGAAACGGTCGATTTTTCTTGAAAGTAGTCGACTATTTTAAACTGCACTGAGAATCAGTTGACTCTCGTCAAAACAGTCGTTTTTCTTACAAATTGTCGATTTTTCTGCAAAAACAGTCTGCAAAAACATCCAGCCAGTCGGTAAATACCTTGCCCCTAAAAAAAAATTTTTGACCAGTAACGCCTCTGGCTTGTGAGTGAAGCAAATGCTGAAGATAATACTGGGATCGAGAAGTCCATGTTTGTATACGGACTTTAAAACATGTTTCTGAGACATGAGGGCTTCATTCACAGATTCCACACCACAAATGGTCCCGCGTTTTACAGTCGGCCTGACAGACCATACAGGGTATGCCCTATCTTGTGTAAACAGCTGCCGAGCGAACCCAATAATTATGTGCAAGTGTCAGACTCTAGATGTTTCCTAATTACTGCTCTGTTCCCTTCCCGTTTTTTGTTTCAGGTTGCCCCCGGGTCCACAAATTGCACTTGCGTGTAGGTTCAAGTCATGTCTTCGTGTAAAATTTCGACTCTGAAATCTCTCTAATTAGCTAAAGTTTGAGAACGAAAGGATTATAATCGTCCATTCGTCTAGACCAAAGCGTGTTTTGTCGATACTTCTATATACCATGCAAGTGGATGACGACCCCTTATTTTCCGTCATTATAGATCGCTTAGGGGTCACAGGCTTTTACAAGATAAGTATATACATTTATAATATAACTGTACAGTGGGCACAAAAAACACGTGGGACGGACATAGCAATAAAAAAGGAAAAAAACAAATTCCTACTCACATTTTTTCTACGGGACATTGCACATCGGAGGAGTTTAACAAACTGACAAATTTCTATCATGTTTGCACTTCCCATCTAATTCACCAATCACTGCTCCCACATGATGTCCCCCCCCCGAATTCTTCCCTTAAATCTTTCAGCTAATGGCAGTCACAGAGAAAATGGAACAGACCCTCATTCATCTTACCACACACAAGATGATATATATTCCGACATCGAAGCTGATATTATATATTATCGCCCGAAGAAAAGCAAGGGCGATAATGATTATAACACTAGTACATTTGTTTTAATTTTCTGGTATTCCCCTGATGTTAAAAGAAAAAAATTCCAACCGTGCGTGATCACTTGATATCGGATGTCTGGTCGTGCGTTATCAAAATAAATAACGCCCGGGCGTTATTTATTTTGATAACGCCCGGTTGGAACTTCTTTCTTTTAACATGAGGGCAATACCAGCAAATTTTGGCACTGGGTAGGATAGGACTGATATCATGGGACTGCACGGTGTACTCGTGTTATTGGATTATAACTTTTCTCGAACAGGTATGTAATGCATATCTTCCTATGCCCCCCAGGTTGTTATATTTTGACAATAAATTTCAGGGAGGTTCAATAGGTTGGATGAGATATCGTATCAACCTCAAGAGAGGTTGATACGAAGCCGTATCAACCTCCGCAGATGTTCTTCGGACACTTTTCCTCAAATACTGAATTCATCGAGCACTTTACCTCAAATATGGAAAAGTAGAAGCTGACCTCCAAAAAATAAATTAAAAACAATACTTTCAATAAAAAAATACTTAAAAAATATATAAAAATGAAATAAAAATAAAATAAATTTTGAAAAATGACAGAACTTCTTACTCTTTTAGACAACCAGACTATGGCCCAGGTCATACCTTGTCTCAATCAGATTCCACTTAAAATAAAGTTTGTCAACTGAAACAACATCCTACTATCCCTTGTCCAAAAGCTAGTTATTCAGCACTGAAAAAATGACAGAGCATTTTACGCTCTTGAAAACCAGCCTATGCCTTATGTCATACCTTTTCACGTTCAGATTTCCACTCAAAATACAGCTTGTCAACTGAAACAACATCCTACTTTCCAAAATGGTAGTTAATGAGCACTTCACTCTGTCTCTGAGTGAGGAAAGATCTCAAACACCACGTGATTATCGCAATGCACGTTCTCACTGGATTTCAAACTTTTCGCGCGAAGCTATCAAGTCTTCTGCCTGGTATCAAATATACTAAACGCGTGTGAACACAGTCGGAATGTATTTAGACTCTTGGTCACACTAGGCTCATAAACGGCATAGAGTCTACTGTTTTGCGCAGATTCGCAAAACGTTGTGCGGTCGCCCGTGAGGATTTTAAACACCAATATTCAGACTTTGGTAAATTTTCTTACTTTTTTTTCTGCAGCCCCGAAAAGCTTTTTTTTTTATCTACTTGTCTACAGACACTTCGGTGCCCTATTTTGCGCAGACAAAAGCCTAGTGTAGTTTGACCATGATCTTAGGGAATACTGCGTCAGTAGGAACAGAAAAACATGTTAAAAAAAAGTTATAAAGCATATTGTAAGTGTCAATACCTGTTCGAAAAAGTTATAATAGTTAACATACCTCCATCTCGGTTGATATCGGAATAACAATCTCGACAGCCATTCAAAAATATCAACCTCGCTCCGCTCGGCTGATATTTTTCATAACCTGCCTCGCCTTCGGCTCGGACAGGTTATTTTCAATGGCCGTCTCGTTGTTATTTTCGATACCAACCTCGATGTCTGAAGTTAACCTTTAATAACTTTTCTCGAACAGGTGTGTAATGTATATCTTCCTATGACCCACGGTCAGTTATATTACGATAAACTTCACAATGAAAACGCCACGGAAAATCCAGCCAATCACATTTCAGAATTAGTCATAACAACCTGCTGGAGCGGTTGTTATTTGTCATATCAACCTCCCCGGAGGTTGTTATGACTAATTCTGAAACGTGATTGGCTGGATTATTTTCAGCCCCGAAAAGCGGAAATTCTGTTCGAAAAAGTTATAATAGTTAACATACCTCCATCTCGACTGATATCGGAATCACAAGCTCGACGGCCATTTCAAAATATCAACCTCGCCTTCGGCTCGGCTGATATATTCCATAACCTGCCTCGCCTTCGGCTCGGACAGGTTATTTTCAATGTCCATCTCGCTGTTATTTTCCGATATCAGCCTCGATGTCTGAAGTTAACCTTTAATAACTTTTCTCGAACAGGTGTGTAATGTATATCTTCCTATGACCCACGGTCAGTTATATTACGATAAACTTCACAATGAAAACGCCACGGAAAATCCAGCCAATCACATTTCAGAATTAGTCATAACAACCTGCTGGAGCGGTTGTTATTTGTCATATCAACCTCCCCGGAGGTTGTTATGACTAATTCTGAAACGTGATTGGCTGGATTATTTTCAGCCCCGAAAAGCGGAAATTCTGTTCGAAAAAGTTATAATAGTTAACATACCTCCATCTCGACTGATATCGGAATCACAAGCTCGACGGCCATTTCAAAATATCAACCTCGCCTTCGGCTCGGCTGATTTTTTTCCATAACCTGCCTCGCCTTCGGCTCGGACAGGTTATTTTCAATGTCCATCTCGCTGTTATTTTCCGATATCAGCCTCGATGTCTGAAGTTAACCTTTAATAACTTTTCTCGAACAGGTGTGTAATGTATATCTTCCTATGACCCACGGTCAGTTATATTACGATAAACTTCACAATGAAAACGCCACGGAAAATCCAGCCAATCACATTTCAGAATTAGTCATAACAACCTGCTGGAGCGGTTGTTATTTGTCATATCAACCTCCCCGGAGGTTGTTATGACTAATTCTGAAACGTGATTGGCTGGATTATTTTCAGCCCCGAAAAGCGGAAATTCTGTTCGAAAAAGTTATAATAGTTAACATACCTCCATCTCGACTGATATCGGAATCACAAGCTCGACGGCCATTTCAAAATATCAACCTCGCCTTCGGCTCGGCTGATATTTTCCAAAACCTGCCTCGCCTTCGGCTCGGACAGGTTATTTTCAATGTCCATCTCGCTGTTATTTTCCGATATCAGCCTCGATGTCTGAAGTTAACCTTTAATAACTTTTCTCGAACAGGTGTGTAATGTATATCTTCCTATGACCCACGGTCAGTTATATTACGATAAACTTCACAATGAAAACGCCACGGAAAATCCAGCCAATCACATTTCAGAATTAGTCATAACAACCTGCTGGAGCGGTTGTTATTTGTCATATCAACCTCCCCGGAGGTTGTTATGACTAATTCTGAAACGTGATTGGCTGGATTATTTTCAGCCCTGAAAAGCGGAAATTCTGTTCGAAAAAGTTATAATAGTTAACATACCTCCATCTCGACTGATATCGGAATCACAAGCTCGACGGCCATTTCAAAATATCAACCTCGCCTTCGGCTCGGCTGATATTTTCCAAAACCTGCCTCGCCTTCGGCTCGGACAGGTTATTTTCAATGTCCATCTCGCTGTTATTTTCCGATATCAGCCTCGATGTCTGAAGTTAACCTTTAATAACTTTTCTCGAACAGGTGTGTAATGTATATCTTCCTATGACCCACGGTCAGTTATATTACGATAAACTTCACAATGAAAACGCCACGGAAAATCCAGCCAATCACATTTCAGAATTAGTCATAACAACCTGCTGGAGCGGTTGTTATTTGTCATATCAACCTCCCCGGAGGTTGTTATGACTAATTCTGAAACGTGATTGGCTGGATTATTTTCAGCCCCGAAAAGCGGAAATTCTGTTCGAAAAAGTTATAATAGTTAACATACCTCCATCTCGACTGATATCGGAATCACAAGCTCGACGGCCATTTCAAAATATCAACCTCGCCTTCGGCTCGGCTGATATTTTCCAAAACCTGCCTCGCCTTCGGCTCGGACAGGTTATTTTCAATGTCCATCTCGCTGTTATTTTCCGATATCAGCCTCGATGTCTGAAGTTAACCTTTAATAACTTTTCTCGAACAGGTGTGTAATGTATATCTTCCTATGACCCACGGTCAGTTATATTACGATAAACTTCACAATGAAAACGCCACGGAAAATCCAGCCAATCACATTTCAGAATTAGTCATAACAACCTGCTGGAGCGGTTGTTATTTGTCATATCAACCTCCCCGGAGGTTGTCATAACAACCTGCTGGAGCGGTTGTTATTTGTCATATCAACCTCCCCGGAGGTTGTTATGACTAATTCTGAAACGTGATTGGCTGGATTATTTTCAGCCCCGAAAAGCGGAAATTCTGTTCGAAAAAGTTATAATAGTTAACATACCTCCATCTCGACTGATATCGGAATCACAAGCTCGACGGCCATTTCAAAATATCAACCTCGCCTTCGGCTCGGCTGATATTTTCCAAAACCTGCCTCGCCTTCGGCTCGGACAGGTTATTTTCAATGTCCATCTCGCTGTTATTTTCCGATATCAGCCTCGATGTCTGAAGTTAACCTTTAATAACTTTTCTCGAACAGGTGTGTAATGTATATCTTCCTATGACCCACGGTCAGTTATATTACGATAAACTTCACAATGAAAACGCCACGGAAAATCCAGCCAATCACATTTCAGAATTAGTCATAACAACCTGCTGGAGCGGTTGTTATTTGTCATATCAACCTCCCCGGAGGTTGTTATGACTAATTCTGAAACGTGATTGGCTGGATTATTTTCAGCCCCGAAAAGCGGAAATTCTGTTCGAAAAAGTTATAATAGTTAACATACCTCCATCTCGACTGATATCGGAATCACAAGCTCGACGGCCATTTCAAAATATCAACCTCGCCTTCGGCTCGGCTGATATTTTCCAAAACCTGCCTCGCCTTCGGCTCGGACAGGTTATTTTCAATGTCCATCTCGCTGTTATTTTCCGATATCAGCCTCGATGTCTGAAGTTAACCTTTAATAACAACGACCCGGCCATTGAAATAACCTGTCCGAGCCGAAGGCGAGGCAGGCTATGAAAAATATCTGCCGAGCACAGCGAAGTTCATATTTTTAAATGGCCTTCGAGCTTGTTATTCCGATATTAACTGAAATGGAGGTATATTAACTTTTATAACTTTTTTGAACATAACTTTTGTTTAGGCCTACTCAATCTTCTTCGGTAGTATATATTTGCTACTTTTGTAGGGAATTTTTGTTTAGTGAAATGGCAACCGTGTAAAAATGCGAAAATGACGACTGTTGTGACCGAGGCTTCTCTGTTTATAACAATACAATCCAGATCCAACACTTTTGTAGAGATAGAATTAATTAAGAGAGATAGAATTAATCAAGCTTAATTCGGTGTTGCCACTGGTCGCAGAATCCTGCGATTTGTCACACATTTTTGTTTCTTCGACAAAGCGAGCAAGAACTCTGCAACTGGTTCCTTGACCGTAAATACAAAACGAGGCATAAAAGGTGAAGCGTATAGTTATGAAGATGATAAAGCGAGATTTCCCATTATTAGCTGATGAAAAGGACCTAGTTTCATAGGTGCCAGAATGTCATTGTTTTTTCTTCGGCAAAAAGTAACAGGTTCCGTCAGAAAAAGTGTCAATACTGAAGTTTTTAGTGGGCTGTTTAATCAGAGCTGTGGAGAGCTTAATCAGAGCAGAGATTGTGGCTATTGCTCAATAGCTGCCGTTTGGAGAGTAGAGGAAAATAATTTAATGTAAGTTGAAGTAATGTTGTTTCATTTGACGAGTTGCATTTTCAGTGGGAATGTGATTATAACAAGGTATGACCCATGTTTTTTTTGGGTAGGATTAGGAAAGCAACATTTTCTTTCAGTTTTTGAAAAAAATTATGTAACGTTTTCTCAGTGTTATATTGTTTTTCGTTCTGAAAGTGATGTCCTTTCTTTATTTCTTGGAGGTCAGGTTCTATTTTTCACAGTTAAGGAAAAGTGGTCGACGAACTTCTGTGGAGGTTGATAAGGCTTCGTATCATCCTCTCTGGAGGCTGAAGCGATATCCTTCCACAAAACTAATTGTCATAATATGACTACGAGAACAGCCTAGGAAGCAGATGCCGTCTAGCAGTGGATTTTTGTATTTTGTCGGACTTTCAACTCTGTTCGCGCTTAGTATCTAGGTGCAGCCTGTATTTGATCGCTATCCACAATTCGGTTGACCGCAATTCACGCATATAAATACTCCTTGAGCCAAAGCTGACTGCGAAACATACATTCAAACAATGCATAAAACGGATACGTCAGCTACGATGCTTTGGTAGCGATATTTCAGCCCTTCTTGGCAAGGGTCCTCGTCAGGCTGTCGAACGTCAGGGACAACGTTGGGGAAGGAACGAACCTACAACAAACAACTGGAGCTTCTACCAATGTAATATTTTTTTTCTTTCGGTAGAAGCTTCAGTTATTTACACTTTTTTTCTCGACATTTTTTTTTATTATTAGGGTCTCTGTGAGCAACAGTTAGGGAGTCCCAGCGTCTTTTTTTTTCTTAGTGGAAAAATAAAACATTCAGCTACACAGCAGGTTTTTGGGGAACAAATTCATGCGTTCATTAATTCACCTACTGTTTGGCCTCACGAGATGAAAATTTACCGTCACCCCACGCGGACCAATTCCGACTAAATGGCCGTACGAAATAAACGGCTGAAGGAAGTCACTTGCATCATTCACCAACTCTTTTGAAGAGAACAGTCGAAGCCCTCGTAAAATAACGAGCTTCTACAGGTTTCTTTTGCGAATATATCTGTCCGTTTCTGCTCCCAACATTATCTCTATAAATTAATGATAAACTAATTTTTATTTTATGTCTGTTGTGCTCGAATCATAACGGTAAAACTTCACGCCGAAAGTGCGCTATTGTCATAGCTTCTAATAATTTTTAGTGTGGAAATAGTCACAGGGGTTTGACGCAAGGGCTCGATGTCCGGACTCGCCCTAGTCTCCCCTACCCACTCCGTACAAAACAGCTCTACGAAATTATTATCCTACTTATTTATCCTACCTACACTGTAAAAAAAAAATCTTGCAGGATTTGCTACTGGGATTAATCTTGTCTCTACTGAGATAAGATTATCTCTAATTCGGATTAATCTTATCCTAGTAGCAAATACTGCAGTTAACTTTAATCCTTACTCGGAGATTTTACAGTGTACTTCTCCAAATTACTTCACAACTTGCCTTATATCGGAATCGGTTTCTCCGACTGCCCTAACCCTCCCCTAATCTCTACAACCCTTAAGCCTTAGAACCAGCCTCCAAACGGCAGGGTTGCCACATCGAAATTTTTTTATGAGTGACTTTTGGTCGAACAGAGAGAGTGAATTGGGAGTGAAATGTTCTTTTCATGAAACAATAAGAAATGGCCCCTTTTTGGTCGGAATCACTGCTGCAAAGACGAAACATTTTATTTTTATTTTCATGGAAAAACGTACAATAGTCACTTTTGGTCGGAATCACTTCTGGAAAATGACACATCTGGACGTTTTCTGAAATGGAGTGAGTTTTAGTATCGTGCAACATATGGCAACACTGCCATACGGTCCCGCAATACCCTTCTACCAGTTCATCGCTTCAAGGGGATTTGTAGTCTCTTTTGTCTTCCATGCCTCACCATCAGCGAGCATCACACAGATACAGTATCAAATATCAGTAAGTTGATGAACAGAAACGAGAAGCTTTCACGATTTGAACTAAAGAGTAGTGCGAGACTCTCAATATCAGGCAATATCGTAAGCATTTTGGCAGTCGCAACGTCTAGAAAACCCCCACCCAAGACCCACGGTGAAACCACGACTCGATCCGACCGCTGTGTCATCTAAGGCGCGGTTCGGAAGCACCCGACATGGGGAGAGGCTGGGATCATAGTTTGACTATGGATCTAACAAAACTTTTTTTTATGGCACTTGCCTTCCGGCCAGCTGCCATATACCGATCACTTTTCCGTCGGTCTGTCGGTCGGTCAGTCCGGTGTTTACGAGTTAGGGTACTTCCAGATGTGCTAGAACGATGAAACTTGGCAGGCGTATTAGGGACCCGACCAAACTAACTTGAAAATAGTCACTTGTCCGATCCGACCCACGTGGGAGGAGGGAGGGGAGCCGGAATCCGGAATTTAGTGGCATGCATAACTTTCGAACGGGTGATCAGATCTTCATGAAACTTGATATTTGGAAAGACGTCATGCTTCAGATGTCCCATATCAAGTCCGGACCGAATTCGATGAATGTGGGGGGGGGGTCGGAGGGGGGAACCGGAAATCATGTTAAACGCTTAGAGTGGAGCGATCGGGATGAAACTTGGTGGGAGAAACAAACACAACCCCAAGGTACATCATTGACAGAACCGGACCGGATTCTTGCACTGTAGGGGAGTTGGAGGGAGGTTCCGGAATTCCGGTCATACGGAGTTAAGATACTTCCAGGTGGGCTAGGACAATGAAACTTGGCAGGCAAATCAGGGACGCGACCAGATTAACCTGGAAATAGTCAGCTTCCCGATACGACCATCGTGGGGGGAGTGGAGAGAGGGGGAATCCGGAATCTTGAGGTATGTATAACTTCCGAACGGGTGATCGGATCATGATGAAACTTGATATGTAGAAAGACCCCATGTCTCGGATGTCCCATTTCAAGTCCGGATCGGATCCGATGAAGCTGGGGGGGTCGGAGGGGGGTCCGGAAACCTTGTGACATGCTTGGAGTGGAGCGATCGGAATGAAACTTGGTGGGAAGAACAAGCACACGCCCAATGTCGATCAGTGACAGAACCGGACCGGATTCGGGCATTGTAGGGGAGTTAGAGGGGTCCGGAATTCCGGTGATCGCAAGTTAAGGACTTCCAGACATGCTAGGACGACGAAACTTGGCTTGAAAATTAGAGACTTGACATGATTGGCTTAGAAACAGTTAGTTCCCAGATCCGACCATCCCTTAAAGTACTAATGCTAACCGCAAAGTACAAAAAATATTTTGAAGCAAAATATACATTTTCGTTATCCCTATGAGCCCATGATCATTTTTGCCTCAAGGGTTTTGCTTACAACTGAATTCCTTAAAGTACAAACAATACTTTGAGTAAAATATACATTTTCGTGCTCCTGGTGATCATCTTTTTTGCTTCAGGAGTTTTGATTACAGATGATTTTCTAGTGCCCTTAAAGTGCGCACAGCCAAATGCATTGCCAAACGATACAGTCTTGTGATTTCAAAGGACCCATGATCATTCTTATCTCAAGGGTTTTGCTTACAAATGATCAAAACAAACCCACGAATTGACGAATTCCTAGCTACTTTCATCCTCTGACCCAGCCTTGCAAGTGCCATATGAGCTTCCAGCTCTTGTTTAGCAGGTATATGGAAAATGTACAGAAAAATCAAACTAATTACTAGCATTATCGATTTCTTTTAGTATTTTATAGTTTTCTGTTTTTTTTTTCTTGTTAATTCCCGCAAGTCCAAAGAAGAAAGGATGTAAACTGGATCACTGGATCTGAAAAGGCATCTTATTTTACATCTGATATTTGAATTTGAATACACTGAAATGTTTTGACCCATCTAAGGGATTTTGTATTTTTCACCAGAGACTCTAGTAATAACGTTCAGAATTTGAACTTGGAAAAAAAAACTGCATTCTAGGATTAAAGACCTTTTAATCCTATTTTAGACCGGAAAATCAACGGCTGGAGAAAGTAGGAGAATGTTGTTAAGACATATCTTGCAAGGAATCTGCCATTTTTAGTTTTTTTTTTCAGCAATGGCTTACCTTTGTCTTACTTACTTACTTAAAGTTTAACCGAAAAGGACTGGGATAGGACAATCTAGTTAACCATCACTTATTCACTTAAATTGGCTTGAAGACCCGCTGAAAATGCGTTACTTGGTTGTTCCGCTATTCAGGAATAATCGATTTTCAAATAGTGGAATTTCCGTGTGATTTGTGGTACCTCTAATTTGGTGTATGCCTTACAAGAAAGATTTATAACTTTTTTTTTGTTCATGCACTAAGCAATCTTCACCAGTATCGCCACTGCCCACTGAAAAGCCTTGTTTGTGTTTAGATAAAAATTTCCCGCGTCATAGTAGAATTTTCACTGTGGGGACGGCCGCAGATATTCTGAACGTCATAACTAGAGCAGATAGTGGAAAACAAAAAAATCCCTTTGCAGAATCCAAATAATTCAGTGTATTCAACTAAATGACACAAAAATAAGTTGGCTTTTAGGTTAAACTTTAAGTCCCGTCCATCCTCGTGGGACGTTTTGGGGCCACTCCTTTCGACAGGGCATGAACTAGGGCTCGGTATGTTGTTCTGTCGTGTGCGTTTCGAGTCAACTCTACGATGCGATTTCGGTCGAAGTTTTCGATCCACCTCTTACGAGGTCTTCGAGTCAACTCTACGATGCGATTTCGGTCGAAGTTTTCGATCCACCTCTTACGAGGTCTTCCTCGGGGTCGGGATCCATCTCTGGTTCCTTCGAGGGAGATTTTTGGTAGACGGTCGTGGTTCATTCTCTTCACATGCCCAAGCGATCGCAGTTGCTGCCGTTTGATTTTGTTGAGGATTGTGTCGGAGGACTTCAGCCGTCTTCGCACCACCTCATTTGTCACATGCGTTGTTAAATATTTCAGCATAGAGGGAAAGGCGCATATAGGTACCAGAAATGCGAAAGAAGAAGTTCATTCGAGGAAATCGATCATCTGTGGACAGCGGACAAACGGAGTAACGCATTTTTATCGGGTTTTCAAGCCTATTAAAGCGAATAAGTGATGTATAACTAGACCGTCGGATCCCAGTCCTATTAGGTTGAACTTCAAAGAAAGAAAGCCGAATCAATTTGCTGGCAAGAATACTTGGCCAATAGCCATGCAGTAAATCGATTCTCTGTTTAGGTTATGTTCCATTTAGCAAGTAAATAGAAACTGAAATGAATCGAAAGCTTGTCTTTCGATAGAACAATAACACAACATTGTATCTCTTAATGTTACCGAAAACTGTGTTATGAGTCTTTAAGTGTTGCGTCTTGCAAAACATGACGTCAAACATGGTCTGCAAAGATACTTTTACCGAAAAAATAACCCTCACAGTTCATAGCATAAATGTTGTTCAACACATGTGGATAACATCTAATGCGCATTCTTGTATAATATGTTATCAAATATCTGATAGTGTGACAAAAAAAATGTCGTCATGTGATAGGCTTGTCTCGTGAAATCGTTTCAAATGATATGTGAATTTTCTTTTGGATTAACTATTATTACTATACACTTCACATCCAAAGTAGGATAATACTAAAGAAGGGAGGCGGCAACACGTTTGCTCTTTTAAGAGGTGCTTAGCGAAAGCCACTTTTTAGTTTTGTATCTTCAACACACTTTAATATTCTGAAGACACTTCAACCCGCTTTTTACCCATTTGCTCAAACCATAAAATGAACCAGTGAGGGTGTCACAACTACACATCAACGTCATACCACTTGGAAGTTCCGGCGGTTTTCCCTTTAATTCTTTCTCCTATACAATATTTATTTATTTATTTATTAACACCAAAAGTGTAAGTCATAAAGACTTTTCACTAGAATACAATATGAACATAACATAGGGCACTAGTAATATAATAAATCTAATACAATGAAAAATAAACTGAATTAAACTTAAGTTGGCAAAAATGGGTCTGCATAAACGCTCGAATAAAATGATTTAAATCAGAGATGAATATAGACTTAAGTCGCAGAAAAACGATCAGGGTGGGCTGGTCGCAGACTGGAATTCCAGCCAGAAGTGCCAGCACCATCATAAATTCCGTATAAAAAGTTGAATTTTTTTAAACTCTATTGATGGGCAAGTGTAGACAATCCGGCCGCAAAAAATGATTCTCTGTCCACAGTAGCTGTAGGATAAAGCTGCCTGAGTATGCTAAGACAATATAATAGCCTTGTCGTCTGGAGTGGAACCTAACATCTACCAGGAGACATGGGTAGCCGGGATGCCCGAGGAGGTAATTCCCACGCCAGACTGCCTTCTCCCTTAAAATAATATGTCATCTGTATATTTCAATTTTATGTGTGTGATTCCTGATTTTGGAAAGGTTTGTTAGAGATAAGGGAATGTCGAGACATTCATATAAGCGTTTATTTCTTTACTTCATCTGTATGGTCATGTTGGAAGAATAAAACCTTTGTTATTACTATACTGTAGGGCTGATCTTATGGATTAGACTGAAGTTGGGACAACCAAGTCAAATATCTTTGCAGCAAGCGGCTCTGACAACAGGGGTATTAGCTTTTCCATGGCCGATTTCGTAACAGAGCTGTAGTACAGGTCGGAAGAGTAAGTGAGGATACCCTCATTGGAGGAAGACAGTCATAATAGTTATGCTTTAAATCATATTCTTATTTTACTACTGTAATAACCTAGGTCATAACCATTCTGTCGGCTGTATGATACGATCTGGAAACTATAGTTGTAAACCATACTTTGTAGCATTGTTCTTGGTTTGATGTGTTAAATTTTTTTTTATTAATCACGAGCTTTTGGTACGGGCTATGAGCATCACTAGAGTGGCAGACATGATGTGTCAACGAAATTGGATTCAGTAAGTGACGCTCGAAACAATTCGTCTTGGAAATCAGGTCTGTCATGACAGTCTTTCGAATCAGGTGTATTTAATTAAATAAATAAATTCCCAACCACTGAACCTGGCAACAAAATAAACACTAACCTCTGAAAGTCTGAACAAATCGACTCGTTTTTGCCTTTTTTCCCGTCACTGTTTTAATGTTTGTGTTTGTATGCAAGACACAAAAATTAGTTATTACCAAGAATAAATAACTTAATTATAAAGAATAAATAACCCTTATTTATTCTTGTTATTACGCTATGATGGTTTCTAATATAGCGATCTCTCTCTCTCTCTCTCTCTCTCTCTATCTAATTAATAAAATTAATTAGTAAGCGAGCAGATGTAAATATTGTTGTAGAAAGGGGTCTAACGAAGATACTGATACTTCATTGTAGACGAACTTTCACAGCACTGGATTGCCTAACTTGCCTTTTTTGTCAGGTACATCGAATTAAGGTGATTATACATTATAAGGCAATGATAAAAAATAACTAATCAAACCAAGCATTAAGCAGTTAAAACAATGTGGGGATACGTTTGTCACTTGTTCAAAACTTCGACGAACGCTGGCACAAAGCTTTTTATGGCACTTCCGGCCAGTGCCATATACCGATCACTTTTCCGTCGGTCTGTCGGTCGGTCAGTCCGGTGTTTGCGAGTTAGGGTACTTCCAGATGTGCTAGGACGATGAAACTTGTGGCAGGCGTATTAGGGACCCGACCAAACTTACTTGGAAATAGTCACTTGCCCGAACCGACCATCGTAGGGGGAGGGAGGGGAGCCAGAATCCGGAATTTAGTGGCATGCAGAACTTTCGAACGGGTGATCGGATCTTAATGAAACTTGATATTTGGAAAGACGTCATGTCTCAGATGTCCCGTTTCAAGTCCGAACCGAATCCGATGAATGTAGGAGGGGGGGGGGGGGGTCGGAGGGGGGAACCAGAAATCATGTGACACGTTTAGACTGGAGCGATCGGGATGAAACTTGGTGGGAGGAACAAGCACAAGCCCTAGGTACGTCATTGACATAACCAAACCGGATTCGTGCACTGTGGGGGGAGTTAGAGGGGGGGGGCCGGAATTCCGGTGATACGGAGTTAAGTTACTTCCAGGTGAGCTAGGACAATGAAACTTGGCAGGCAAATCAGTGACCCGACCAGATTAACCTGGAAATAGTCACCTTCCGGATCCGACCATCGTGGGGGGAGTGGGGGGAAGGGGACTCCGGAATCTCGAGGTATGTATAACTTCCGAACGAGTGATCGGATCATAATGAAACTTGATATGAAGAAAGACCACGTGTCTCGGATCTCCCGTTTCACATCCGGACCGATCCAATGAAGCGGGGGGGTCGGAGGGAGGAACCAGAAACCTTGTGAAACGCTTGGAGTGGAGCGATGGGAATGAAACTTGGTGGGAAGAACAAGCACAAGCGCTATGTACATCAGTGACAGAACCGGACAAGATTCGGGCACTGTGGGGGAGTTAGAGGGGGGGGGGGTCCGGAATTCCGGTGATCATAAGTTAAGGTACTTCCAGACGTGCTAGGATGATGAAACTTGGCTTGATAGTTAGAGACTTGGCACGATTGGCTTAGAAATCGTCAGTTCCCTGTTCCGACCATCGTCGACCATCGCCCTGTTCCGACCATCATCGAGGGAGAATCCTGAATCTTGAGGTATGTTTAACTTTTAAACGGGAGATAGGATCTTAATGAAACTTGATATTTGGAAAGACCCCATGTCTTAAATGTCCTATTTAAAGTCTGGATGTAATCCCATGAATGCTGGGGGGAGGTGGAGGGGAGAACCCGAAATCTTGTGACACGCTTAGAGGGGGGCGATTGGGATGAAACTTGGTTGGAAGAACAAGCACAAGCCTTAGATTCAGTAGTGGCAGAACCGGACCGGGTTCGGGCTCTGTGGGGGAGTTAGAGGGGGGGTCCGGAATTCCGGTGATCACAAGTTAAGGTACTTCCGGACGTGCTAGGACGATGAAACTTGGCTTGAAAGTTAGAGACTTGGCATGATTGGCTTAGAAATCGTCAGTTCCCTGTTCCGACCATCGTCGACCATCGCCCTGTTCCGACCATCATCGAGGGAGAATCCTGAATCTTGAGGTATGTTTAACTTTTAAACGGGAGATAGGATCTTAATGAAACTTGATATTTGGAAAGACCCCATGTCTTAAATGTCCCATTTAAAGTCTGGATGTAATCCCATGAATGCTGGGGGGAGGTGGAGGGGAGAACCCGAAATCTTGTGACACGCTTAGAGGGGGGCGATTGGGATGACACTTGGTTGGAAGAACAAGCACAAGCCTTAGATTCAGTAGTGGCAGAACCGGACCGGGTTCGGGCTCTGTGAGGGGAGTTGGAGGGGGGTACGGAATTCCGGTGATCGCGAATCAATGTACTTCCAGATGTGCTAGGACGATGAAACTTGGCTTGGAAATTAGACACTTGACAAGATTGGCTTAGAAATTGCCAGTTCCCAAGTTCGACCATCCCTTACAGTACTAATCCTAACCGTAAAATAAAAAAAAAACTTTTAAGCAAAATATACATTTTCGTGATCCCTATGAGCTCATGGTCATTTTTGCCTCAAGTGTTTTGCTTACAACTGATTCCCTTAAAGTGCAAACAATACTTTTGAGTAAAATATACATTTTCATGCTCCCGATGAGCTCGTCATCATCATTTTTGCTTCTGTAACGCTCGATTCTATCGCTGACGGGGTTGAGAACCGGAACTTTTTCTGCTGCAAAGCATAAAATCGTATTTCGGTTTGGAGAAAACCGGGACAGTTGCAGTTAAAGTCGGTATCAAAACCCGGACATAGTAATCCTAATCCAATCTTTAGCTCTCCTTTGTACAAAATCTATCTTCTCTAGAGTGTGTCAACACCAATACCAGCCAAGATTACAGGATGAAACATTCTTTTCCTTCTTGCTGGACAAGTAGTTCGCCCGGAATCCGTCCAAAACAGGAATATGTTTAAGTAAAATTTTCGTCTGAAGATCCTCATTGGTTGTCTATCCTCTTAAAATTTAACCTAATAGGGGTGAGATACGACAGTCTAATAAACTGTCACGTATTCACTAAATTTACCGGACCGAAAATATGGAATTATCTGCCAAATATGTTGAAAAATGCTAATAGCATACCAGAGTTCAAAAGTAAGATTAAAAGCTCCTTATTGGAAAATACTGAATATCCTAACTTTTTCTACCGATAGTTCTCTATGTTTTGTTTTATTAATTTACGTTTGTTTCCTTTTCTTTTCCCTTCTTCTTCTTTTCTTTTTTATTTTCTTTTTCCTTGTATTTCTTTTCTTAACAGATTAATGAATACTGTCACCCGTTACGGGCAGTGCTCACTTAGGGCAGCTTAAGGTGTAATTAGTTTACAGTGTATGATTTGCTTTTTGTTAATAAATAAACTGAACTGAAAGGAGAAGAGATGAAAATACCTTACTTCGTCGCTCCGCTATTCATTTAATCGTTTTAACCAAATAAAGTTTTTCTTTCAGATTTGCGGTACCTTCATATCATGCTTGTACGTCTATGCTTGAAATATTTAGCAACTATAAAGGTAAACTTTTGCAGAAAAATAAATATTTTTTGGGTCGCTCGCAATCGCGGCTTTTTCAGAAGTCACCTTACAATCTGGAACTGAACATTTTCCGAACTCCGCTTCATTGGCCACTGAAATGCACGCCTTTGTTGAAATTCAATTCTCCCCGTCGAGGTCTTGTCGGACCAGCAGTGCATCTTCTGAACGTTACTACAAGACTCCAAGGTGAAAAATTTAAAAATAACTTGGAAGAGTCAAAATAATTCAAGTGGCGGATCAAACTAAAATTATGTCATATTACCACCCTCTAGAAGACAATATTACGTCAGAAATCAGCCAATTCCAATTTATTTTCGCCCCTGTATCGTTACTGCGTCCTCCAATTTATGCCATCCTCCAATTTACTGGGTTTGACAAATATAAGAGGAATGTCTTTTTCTTGTCAATTCGCAGTTATTATACACTCCAAATTATCTGTATTAGTGACAAATAGTTACATTCAGGCCCGTATCCAGGAATTTATTTCGGGGGGGGGGGGGGGGGTTGCCCACGGGTCGGACCAAAAAGTACAAAAAATACATAGATCAGAGGTTAAAGCCTACATAAAACTATTACTTTTGTGGATTTCGGGGGGGGGGGGTCGAACCCCTAACCCCCCTGGATACGGCCTTGGTTACATTGATAGCATTAACTGAGAATTCCTTGTAAATTCTGGACTCAGCTTTGAGTAAGTCTGCTATATTTGTACATTTTTGGCACGTCTATCACTTCACATCCAGAAATCAATTTTGAATTTCTACGTCTTGCAAGTACAATCTCCGAAATGGTCTCCGCCGAGACGCCGAAGAGGTAATTACAAGCGATAACAAACAAGACCAAAGGTTTCGATGGGATCCCAAAAATTTTATATTTGACCCAGACAACTACGTCTTGACTACGCCAGATCCAGTCTTCGCCAGGCTAATCATCTGAGAAAATTAAGTTCAGATATACCTGTATAAGCCATATTTATTTTGACGATACTGATCGAAACTTCCTGCTTTACTTCTGCCGAATTTCCGTTTTCGGCCGAATTCCGAGCGAACTACTTGTCCAGCCAAAAAAAGATAGTTCAGAAACGAATTCAGCGCATCGCCTTATCCCTATAAAGAACGTCTAATCAACTTCAAATAAAACTTCAACTTCTAAAAAAAATCCGGTTTCAACCGGATTCCGGACGAACTATATGTCCGGATAAAAAATGATTGTCATATACAGATTCAGCGTCTCTTCTTACCCTTAAATCTATCATCTAATCAACTTCAAATACAAATTTTACTTTTAACAAATTTTCCGGTTTCGGCCGGATTCCGGGCGGACTACTTGTCCGGCGAGAAAATGGTTTTCACCATCGTGTTCAGCATGTTTTCTTACCCCTAAATCGAACATCTAATCAACTTCAAATAAAACTTTTGCTTTTAACAAATTTTCCGGTTTCGGCCGGATTCCGGGCTAACTACTAGTCCGTCGAGAAAATGGTTTGCACCATCGTGTTCAGCATGTCTTCTTACCCCTAAATCGAACATCTAATCAACTTCAAATAAAACTTTTGCTGTGAACAAATTTTCCGGTTTCGGCCGGATTCCGGACTAACTACTTGTCCGGTCAAAAAATGGTTTTCACTATCGTGTTCAGCATGTCTTCTTACCCCTAGATCGAACATCTAATTAACTTCAAATAAAACTTTTACATTTAACAAACTTTCCGGTTTTGGCCGGATTCCGGGCGAACTACTCATCCGGCGAGAAAATGGTTTTCATTATCGTGATCAGCATGTCTTCTTACCCCATAATCGACTATCACATTAGCTGTTTCAAAACACTTTGTTTGTCCCTTAATTTAAACCCCCTCCCCCACCCCTAAATGTAGAGCTACAGTGCCCATCTACGAACTTGACCTTACTCTTGACCCAAAGAATACTCACACCAAGTTTCATCAAAATATCTCATTCCCTTCGAGAGTTATCGTGCTTACAGACAGACAGACGGACGGACGGACGGACGGACGGACGGACGGACGGACGGACGGACGGACGGACGGACAGACGGACAAGTTTTGCGATGTCATAGGTATCCGTCACTAACGTTTTGGGATCCCAAAAACGGCTTTGCGCCATTTCGGGGAAGTCAGAATTTTTTATCTGCGAAGCATTTTATGAAAAACAAACCATACGCAGTGCCTATTGCACTTTCAGTGCATGTAAATCCAGATATAACAAGAGCTACGAGCTCATATGGCACTTGTTACGAGTAGTGGTACGAGAAAGTAGAAGAGAACTTCACAATAAACACCCCGCCATTCAAAAATGCGGTTCGTACCTAGAATTAGGATATCTAGGTTCATTCAATCTGAAAGCTCTAGACGACATATTTAGAACTTATGCTTGTTCTTCCCACCAAGTTTCATCCCGATCCCTCCACTCTAAGCGATTACAAAGATTTCTGGTTCGCCCCTCCAACTCCTCCCAATGTCACCGGATCTGGTCCGGATTTAAAATGTGATGTCTGAGGCACGAGACCTTTCTAAATATCAAGTTTCGGTTAAATCCGATAACCCGTTCAATAGCTGAGCTTGCCACTGGATTCCGGATTCCCCTTTTGTACACTCCCCCTCGACGGTCGGATCGGGGAAACGACATTCTCAAGTCAATAGTTCGGGTACCTGACAAGCATGCCAAGTTCATTGTCCTTGCACATCAGGAAGTACCGAACTCGTGGGATTACTACAAACTCGGATCCCCTCCAACTCGCCTACAGTGACCGGATCCATTTCGGTTATGCTATTCACTTGCTCTTCCCACCAACTTTCATCCCAAACCCTCCACTCTAAGCGTTTCCCAAGATTTCCAGTCCCCCGTCCGACTACCCCCAACATCACCGGATCCGGTTCGGATTTAAAATGGGGCGTCTGAGACACGAGATCTTTCTATGCGTCAAGTTTCATCAAGATCTGATCACCCGTTCGCAAGTTAAAAATACCCCACTTTTCGGATTCCCCCTCTCTCCACCCCCACCCCCAGATGGTCGGATCCAGGAAACGACTATTCTCAAGTCAACCTGTTCGGGTCACATACACGCCTGCCAAGTTTCATCGTCTTAGCGCATCAGGAAGTACCGAACTCGCGGGATCGCTAGAAATTCGGATCCCCCCAACCCCCCCCCCACTGTGAACGGATCCGGTCCGGTTATGTCAATCAAGTATCTAGGGCTTGTGCTTGTTCTTTCCACCAACTTTCATCCCGATCTCTCTACTCAAAGTGTTTCCCAAGATTTCCGGTTCCCCCTCCAGTTCCCCCCATGTCACCGGATCCGGTCCGGATTTAAACTGGGATGTCTGAGACACAAGTTACTTCTATGTATCAAGTTTCATTAAGATCCGATCACCCGTTCGTAAGTCAAAAATACCTAATTTTTCCGGATTCCCCTCCCTCCAGCCCCTCCGGATGGTCGGATCCGGGAAACGATTATTATCAAGTCAATCTGTTCGGGTCCCTGACATGCCTGCCAATTTTCATCGTCCTAGCACATCAGGAAGCACCGAACTCGCGGGATCACTAGAAATCCGGATCCCCCCTAACTCCCCCAAAGTGAGCGGATCCGGTCCGGTTATGTCAATCCCGTATCTAGGACTTGTGCTTGTTCTTTCCACCAACTTTCATCCAGATCTCTCCACTCTAAGCGATCTTCAAGATTTCCGGTTTCCCCCTCCAGCTACCCCCCATGTCACCGGATCCGGTCTGGGTTTAAAATGGAAGGTCTGAGACAAGTGGTCCTTCCATATATCAAGTTTCATTAAGACCCGATCACCCGTTCGTAAGTTAAAAATAAGTCATTGTTCCTATTTTTTCTGGATTCCCCTTCCCTCCACTCCCCCTCAGGTGGTCGGATCGGGGAAGCCACTATTTCTAATTTAATCTGGTCCGGTCCCTGATATGCCTGCCAAGTTTCATTGTCCTAGCTTATCTGGAAGTACCCGAACTATCAAAACCCGGACAGACAGACCGACAGACCGACCGACCGACCGACGGACGGACAGAAATTGCGATCGCTATATGGCACTTGGCCGAAGGGCAAGTGCCATAAAAACAAGCTGGCTTAGAGGCTGGCTAGAGTTTTTGAATTTCTACGTCTTGCAAGTACAATCTCCGAAATGGTCTCCGCCGAGACGCCGAAGAGGTAATTACAAGCGATAACAAAAAACGGCTTTGCGCCATTTCGGGGAAGTCAGAATTTTTTTTATCTGCGAAGCATTTTATGAAAAACAAACCATACGCAGTGCCTATTGCACTTTCAGTGCATGTAAATCCAGATATAAAAACAAGCTGGCTTTTCAGTTAAACTTTAAACAAAATAGATCTTCCTTTCGTTACAGGCCGCGGAGCTCAGAAGGACTGTTTCTTGATTCATCTTTTTTTTTTACGAATTTCTCAACGGAAAAACCGCGATCTGGTCCAACTCAGAACAGTTCGGTCGTCATTTAAGACTACTTCAAGCTCATCGAAAGAGAATCGCAACGCATGATGATTTGTTTACGTAGACAGAGAAGCAGCGGGCTGGAGGCTTCGGGGGGCCCTAGTGGCAGGGCTGGAGGTTGAAGGGAAATGCAAACATTTACCAAAGGGTTGGTGACCTCTTTCCAAGATTCTGTCCTGATTTCGCCCGAAGACCACCCGAGACCGGTGCCTGCCAGTCTGTCATTATCTCGTGTTTTTATTATCTCGAAAGGCAGGATTCAACATTTCGCATGTTTCAGGATCATTACAGGTATTTTTTTTCAACAGTTGCAGTGAGCATGGCTCGACGATTATCGAGCAAGAAAAAAAAAGTAAGCGAATCAGCAGACGAACGGCATGACAGAAGTATTATAATCAAGCAAGCAAATTTTCGCATGCAAACAATTTGAAGGTTCGCGTATCATAGGTGCCAATCTTCTTCGATCGTGAGTGTAAGGCGTGACTGGGGAAACACCTTCTGACGCTTCCCGCGCTTTAACCTAGACTTCCCTAGCTATCCATTTCACAGCTGAGTCGTCTACAGAGCCTCAAGCACAGCGAAACAACACTAAAGGCAGTGCTTCCACTTGCTCCCCTTCGAAAATCCTGCCGGGAACCCCAAAAATCCTGAAAAATCCTGCTAGGAAAGTAAAAAATCCTGCCAAAAATCCTGCCGAAAAAAAAATGTTTCCATACTAGTTGAGGGGATGGTTGTGAGGACTATAGTCGGAAGATTTGACCAAACGCAGCTGAATATATCGTCTCTATCGTTTGGGAGGATAGGACATTTTTGCCGTAATTACTAAATGCACATTAAACGACTATATAGGCCCTTAAACAGGGGTTTTACTAGCCTTTCACCTTTGGAGGGGGGCGTCCAGTTATGCCGAATGGACTTAAAAATGTACCGACAAAAAGCGAAGCTGCAACGACGCTAACCACTGTAGCCAGGATAAATTATACTAAGCGCCGCAGGCGAAAATGTTAAAATACGCCTTTTTTTCTGGCAAAAGTTTACTTACATTCTAGCTTTTAGCGTGGTTTAAACCCCCCAAAACGCCAAGCCTTCAACGCCAACTATATGACGCTTCCTACTTTTAATAGGGAATTTACCACTATAAAATGTGCCGCAGGCAATTTTTTTTTTGAAACAGTGATGATCAAAGTGTCTTTTTGCGGCAGCTCTTTTTTTATTTTTATTAAAAAAGAAATCCTGGGAAGTCCTGAAAAAGTCTGAAAATCCTGCTAAATCCTGGATTATCAAAAATCCTGGATTATCAAAAATCCTGCCGCTATCCAAAAATCCTGCATTTCAGGATAAATCCTGCAAAGTGGAAGCACTGACTAAAGGAGTAACGCCAAGACTTAGAAAAGTGACACAAACTCGAATAGCAGCAACACTAGCACCGCTAGCGATAGGTAAGATCTCTACTGAAACTCGATCAGTCGTGCAGTGTTGCCAGATGGGCTTGTTTCCCGCCCCATGGGCTTGTTTCTGAGGGCTGGGGTGGAGGATTTTTGCGATGGGCTTGGGGCGGGAAAGTGGACATTGTTTTAAAATGTGGCTTGTTTTGGGCGTTTTCTTGGAACGGGGGGTTTATTACTGTTACAAACCCATTTCTTCTAAAAACCTATTTATATTTAATTTTGAAGTATCTAAAAGTCTTTGCTTTGTACTTTTCCGTTTGAAATCTATTTTGAGTCTTAACCCCAGGTTTTCACACAGACTCGAAATTTATTAACTCTTTTTAGGCTTAAATTAAGAGCCCCTCCCCCCGAATGACTCCCCTGAAATCAGCTTTAGTTGATCAACAAATATTTCGAGAAAATTGAGCCGGGCTTGTTTGGGCTTGTTTTCAGAATCCCAGGGCGTTTTTCTGCAAACACAATCTGGCAACACTGCAGTCGTGCACCAGCGCTGGCTCCAATAACTCCAAATACCGAAATAGCAAAAAAAAGATACAACCTCCCCGGTTTCCTCGATGGGTGCAGACCGCATCTTAGCTGTACTAGAATTTTCTAAGCCAACAAATTTGTCTCGCTTTGAATTTCGCGAGCGTAGTAGGCGGCACTTCGAGTAAGGCCCGTATCCGATGAATGGAAAGCATATGCCTTGGCGCTACTCTATAGTGTTATTTTGCGCTGGCCTTAAGCTACGTGCCTACAGAACGCGTTCGCTAGGCCAGCGGACGCAAAATCCGCTTCAACTAAAATTTTGCTCCCGTTGAGTGTTCGTAAGCGGGAAAAATTCCGTGTTCTGTGGGCACATAGCTTTACCGCTGGCACCGTCAAGTGTTGGGCATCTAAGCGGGGATTTAAGCTCGGGGCAGGACCAAGGGGGGGAGAGTTAGGGGGTTCGACCCTCCCCGAAACCCACAAAAGTGATAGTTTTTTGTAGGCTTTAACCTCTGATCTATGTCTTTTTTGTACTTTTTGGTCCGACCCGTGGGCAACCCCCCCTGAAATACATTCAGCGGGCAACTCCCCCCCCGGAATAAATTCCTGGATACGGGCCTGCTCTGGGCCCACACACGTCTTAGTTCAAGTCCAACATTTTGTGCCACAGGGCTATCGATGACAAGAGATCGATTAGCAGAACTACGCACAAATATTCCTTCAGCCCAAGCTCACTGAGAATTATTTTTGACTGCGTTCAAAGGATACATCAGCTGAGATTTACTTTAGCGAGATTCAGGCCCTTCTTGGCAAGGGTCCTCTTCAGGCGCTAGAAAAACAAATACATGATAAAAAGAAAAAAATATAGTATCTGACGTTGGTGAGTTTCTTCGTAGAAATTGCTACATTTACTCCTGACATTATTAGGAAACCAATGAATTTTAGGTAAAATTATTACCTGTTTATACTGAAATTCAATTATTAAAGTTTAACTGAAAAGCCAACTCATTTGTGTGTTAGTTAATCGGATACACTGAATTATTTGGATTCTGCAAAGGGATTTGTTGATTTTCCACTATCTGCTCTAGTTATGAGCCTCAGAATATCTCCAGCCGTCCCCACAGCGTAAATTCTACTATGACGCGGGAAATTTTAATCTCAACACAAATGCGGCTTTTCAGTCGGCAGTGGTGAGATTAGTGAAGATTGCTTAGTGCCTGAACAAAAAAAAACTGATCAATCTTTCTCGTAAGGCATACAGCCAAAATACAAGCGCACCACAAATCACATGGAAATTCCACTATTTGAAATCGATTTTTCGTGAATAGCGGAACAACGAAGTAACTCATTTTCAGCGGGTCTTCAAGGTCTTCAAGCCAATTTAAGTGAATAAGTGATGGGTAACTAGATTATCATATCCTAGCCCTTTTCGGTTAAACTTTAAGTAAAGATGAAACACTATTTGCATGTAAAGATCGAAGAAGTCAACCATAGTTTACGTCTCGACAAATGTCAGCAACTCTAAAAATTTATTTTATAGTTGTGGTTTAATTTTTTTTCTAACCTGGGAGTTAAAGCTGATGCTGAGCGTTCACGACAGGGCTGCTGTCGATTGGGTCGCTGACATGGTATAGAGATTTTCTCACAGGTTCTAGTTATACCTGAATAGGAACCTTGTCAAGAAGGGCCAACATATCGCTAGAAGAAAACTCAACTGACGTATCCGTTTAACGGAGTCAAATACAGAACTCTACGGACCGGACGAGAAAATCTATCGTTTTTCGGGTCTACGGAGGGGGGTGGCTGGGCCCCACACTGTCAGGAGTTCCACAATAGATAACACAAGGATGCGCGGTTTCAACAGACAACACTTGGTATGTAATCTGTTGTCGCCATAAACGTTATGCATGAAATGTTATGCATTTTTTTTTTTTTTTAAAGATAGGCTACAATTTTCCCTGTTTTAGATTGAACTAAACCAGGGGCTACGTCTCGACCTCCAACTCAGTGACGTTAATAAAAAAAATCCTAACAATTTGACCTACTTTAACGTCACTTACACTTTCATCCTAAGAAAAAAAAATATGACTACCTTCTATTTGACAAACTTTTCAACAAACATTTTACATCTAATCTAATTTACTTTAAACTTTTACTTTTTTTCTCTCTAAAGGTACTACCCTATACTTTCTAATAAAAAAAATCTTTATTTTTATCATTCACTTCTATCATTTAAATTTATCATTTATCTATCATTTTTTTCTATAATATAATGTTATGCATAACAAGCATTGCCAGGAAGAGCCGAAAAACCTGCTGACTTTTTTGTTTGTCGTCATGATATCAGAAAATTCAGCAGATTCTTTTTTGGCAGTTTTTCGGCTCTTCCGGGCAATGCTTGTCTCCTCCCCTTGTCTGTCTCCTCCCTTGTGTCCGCTACGTCTCCACCTCCAACTCAGTGACGTTAATAAAAAAAATCCTAACAATTTGACCTGCTTTAACGTCACTTACACTTTCATCCTAAGAAAAAAAAATATGACTACCTTCTATTTGAAAAACTTTTCAACAAACATTTACATCTAATCTAATTTACTTTAAACTTTTACTTTTTTTCTCTCTAAAGGTACTAGCCTATACTTTCTAATAAAAAAATCTTTATTTTTATCATTCACTTCTATCATTTAAATTTATCATTTATCTATAATTTTTTTCTATAATTTAATGTTATGCATAACAAGCATTGCCAGGAAGAGCCGAAAAACCTGCTGACTTTTTTGTTTGTCGTCATGATATCAGAAAATTCAGCAGATTCTTTTTTGGCAGTTTTTCGGCTCTTCCGGGCAGAGCTTGTTATGCATAACGTTTCATGAACAACGTTTGTCGCGACAACAGATTACATCCAAAGTGTTGTATGTTGAGTGTTGTCTGCTGAAACTGCGCATCCTTGTGTTACCTGTTATGAAACTTCTGACAGTGCACGAACTAAACCTGTCCATATATTCATACAGTATAAAATATATGTATAGTATGAATATATGTATCTAAGTCAGCTTGGGCTCAAGGAAATATCTAAACCTGTTCGATCTAACCGTGACTGACCTCACTTCGTACCGTCATTCATTATGCAATTTCGTATTGGCCGTCGGAGGCGTCGCTGTTCCGGCGACCGACCACGGTGGCCCCATTCTGGTTTCGGGGCCTCCTAGTGGCTACACCACATGGGGTAATCCTGTTTTACATGATAGCTGAGAAATACATATCCGAGAAGTTGAAGGACATGGGAAATGAGGGAAAAACTTTGTTTAAATTTTGATCTAAAATGAAACATCCCACCCTACTTACCTTCCTCCTACCTCCCTTCGAAACTGAATGCCCCTGGCTGGAGAGAGCTTGTGCTGCGCAAGTTCCGAGACTGGCTTCCAACCTTCTGCCACACTGAACGATATCGGAACAATTTCGACTTTTGACCAAAAATTCGTTGATACACTACCGTTTGAGTTTTACGAGTTGTTTGAATTATGGTAAGTGACGATCACGATTATTTTTGTTGATTCTAGAATACAATCTGTTGACTCAATAAGCACGCTATTTGGCTCTATGCCCCGATTTGTGTTATGTTCTGACTGGATCAATGAGATAATTTAACTAATGTGTCAGGAAAAGGTGGAGAAACTATTACCAGTTTATATGACCGATTAATGTGAACACTTTTTTCTGCGAAGTCACACCACAGTCAGTATTACATATACATTACAGAAACCAATGTTAAATCGTCCCTCTTTCTCGCTGCTTCTAGATTATTATTTCACTGATTATTCATAATCCTAGCAGACACAGAATTTCTTCTTAAAGTTTAACTGAAAAGGGCTGAGGTAGGACAATCCAGTTACCCATCACTTATTCACTTAAATAGGCTTGAAGACCCGATAAAATGCGTTACTTTCTTGCTCCGCTATTCAGGAATAATCGATTTCCGAACATGTTAAAACAACCTCAAAACAATCTACTCGAAGAAATAGGCTACACACACCAGATACTGAGCAAGTTCTATTACTTGTTGTTCACACGCCAGCTAAATATTCTTCTTTCTGTTGTGGACTATACTTAAAGGACCCCTCTTGCTTATTCTGCTTTTTACAATATACATAGTTCCCATCCAGAATTATAAGCTTCTAGAATCCCCACCTTTTTCCACTGTCTCGTTTTGTGCCTACGATTTTTTAGCGCTTTTTTGGCCTTGCCGAGTTTGCCCGTCACACAACGAAACTTTTGTCCGTCTTCAATGTCCGCTGACAACTCTTTCACATATAAGGATCTGAGAAGCTTCTGTTTAATACTTATTTTATTTGCTTAGTTTTCCCACTTTTTAACCACGGCGAGTTCAGTTTTCAAATGTTTTGCGCCCAGCCGCCGCGTCGGAGAGCAGGAAGGCTGGACAGAATCGACAAGCGCTAACAAGAAAATCGCTAATTTCACGTGGAAAGGAATGGTATATTCGGAAACGTTTTTTCTGATCCATTTCATAGGGAAAAGATCATTTCTAGTAAGAGTTGTGCTTTACTTTCCGAATCGCGTCACTAGATGATCCCATATGGTCATACGCAGAGGCGTTACTAGCCATTTTTTTTTTTTTGGGGGGGGGGGGGTAAAGTATTTACCGACTGGCTGGTCATTTTTTACCGATTGTTTTTGTAGAAAAAACAACTGTTTTCAAGAAAAAAACGACGGAAAGCCGACTGACTTTGGAAAGAACAACTATTTAGAAAAACGGTTTTGATGAAAAATCGACTGATTTTCCGAAAACCGACCGTTTTCATGGAAAATCAACTGTTTTTACGTAAAAATCAACTGTTTTTACATAAAAATCGACTGTTTTTTTTTATACAAAAAACCGCGGCGCTGTACTTTGCTGACGGGCCGACAACATTCGGGGGGGGGGAGGGAAATCCCCCCTCACCCCCCATACGTGACGCCTCTGGTCGTACGTCCTGATTTTAAAGCATACCTCGCACAATTTACTGTTTATGTTCCAATACTCATAAACTATTGAATACTGTAAAACTAGGCCATGCTTTTGACAAATTATCCACGGCTTTGGCTGTTTAACCCTTTTCCCAAGCCCGTTCTAGCAAAAACTTGGCAAAATCCAGATAACCGATTTTACGTATCAATATATTCGCGCATCATGCTATAAGCATGATGCGCATCACTCGTCAGGAGCATCATGTAGGGAAAATAGTGAATCGTGACAAGGGCAAAGATTATTAAGGTTTTAATTTAATATATGAAATAATGGCCAGTATGTCACGCTCGATTCTACGCAGCGAAATATCGTATCTCTTTTAACGAAGCAACAACATTTCAAATTTCTCTTTGTTTAATTATTTTAATTTCTAGGTAATTCAAAAGAAAATAAGACAAAATGTGGCTTTTGTGTTGGATTTCTTCTTCGGCTATATTCTATACCAACACCACCCGATATATCGATATATCGGACCAAATATCGGTACTGAAACGTAATTTCAATATCGAAAACAATGCTTGTACATTTCCTAATTATTGTAAGTAAACTATCACAACTCTTATACATCCGAAGTTGGACCAATACACTTTTCTCAATCCAATTTTATATTAACAAAAGATGAGGCAAAATGCCTTTTGACGACAGTTTTGGTTCTTAAATTTTTAGCAAAATGAGACGTAAATGGGAGCGAAAGATGGTCCCTAAATATTGATACCGTATATCGAAAGTGAAAATATCAATGTATGTATCGAGAAAATCCAAACATCGCCGATCACAACACGTGTCAGAAGTTTCATAAGACATAACACCAGGATGCGCAGTTTCAATGGATAACACTTGGAACGTTATCTGTTATGATTTTGAAAACTTTATGCTTAGCGTTATGCATAACAAGCATTTCAGGAACAGCCGACAAACCGCCGAAAAGCATCACATCTGACAACTTTCCTAGATCACGACGACAACACAAAAGTCAGCAGATGTTTTTTCGGTGGTGTTTCGGCTTTTCCTGTACGCCTAACGTTTTAATGCTGAAAAACATAACAGCTAACACCCAAAGTGGTATCTATTGAAACTGCGCATCCTTGTGTTTTCTATTATGACACTACTGACAGTGCAACTCTTATATATCCGAAGTTGGATCAACACACTTTTCTCATTTAAATATTATATTCTTAGGAGTTAATGATGCAATATGCTCAGCAAAATGCAATTTGACGACAATTTTGGTTCTTAAATTTTAGCGAAAAAGAGATGTAGATGAGAGCGAAAGACGATTCCGAAATATTGACATCAAATATCGTATGCTGAAAGTGAAAATGACGATTTATCAAAAACTCCAAAAGTCGCCCATCATATAGCGTTCGTCGTCTTTTGCATGCACATTTTTAAAGGACACCTGAACAATGAAACCATACTGGAACACACCATGGAGAATGCATTTACAGACACGGCCACGGAGAGCATTCTTCTCCTAAGCGTGACGTTTTCAAACTAGGGATCTTCGTTTCTGGAGGTTTGCACTTGCAGACTCCAAGACAAAAAGCGCAATTCATTCAAATCTTGTACAGCGCTGACCGGATCGTATTGGAATTTCTTCTAGATATACGTTTGGGCTTAACTGGTTAAAAAATATTCCAGAAGAAGGGTTGATTGGAGACATTTGTTCATTTCTAAAGTTGTTCGGTACTGAAATAAGGACAGATGCAAAATGGAGCAAAAATCATAGCTTGGAAACACTATTTCGTATTTGGATTGGGTTTTCTGCAGGCAATGTTAACGGAAGTCATACAGATAGGGATGATACTTGGTACTCTTCATTCAGGTGTCGTTTAACTGAACGTTTCTGGTTTTCGTTTGCTTGCTGCATTCGATAGATTTCATGTCACGTACCAATCCAGAATGTCACTAGCTTTCGACAGTAAAAAGGCAAACTCGCAATCCATCTAATTACAGAAAATGAGCTATAGCACGGCTTTGCATGCTCAGAACTGAGGGTTTTTGGGAAGAAACGACTTGTAAAAACTTAGGACCCACTTAAGGGGTCCGCAGCTCAACCCAACAGATCGCTAAGGTTCGGTAGCTTCCGGTGCAGTAAAAGTATGCTTCTTTTCAGTACTTAATTGCAGATCACCTGGGTTTTCCCCCCTACAGAACATGCCACTTAATACTAATAGACAGGACAAGGTTCGTTTCTATGGATAGTTTTATTTACAACTAAACTGCACTGCTGAACTGATTACTGCAACACATTACACTTGACTTTAAATACAATTCGATTCTAATCAAGCTTTGGCTCGACTATGTTAATTGCAGTGACTCAAAGAACAAACTTGGTCACAGCATTAATGGCTTAGAACAATCAAATGGTAGTAGTAAATTAAGAACAGATCTATCAGCATCGAGACGAGTGATTAAGTTTTCTTTTGACACAAATAACGAAATCAGACTCAATTGTTTTCAGTGGTTATGACTTTTTGAATAGTCTTTTCTTCTGTTGGGCAGTCAAGAAGTAATGCAAACTGTTGCAGTACTTTGGACGCTGTAAATTGGTCGTCAGAGGGTGCAACAGCAACTGCGCAAACAAGGAGCAAAACATTCAAAAACATATCAGTGTGTGGTCTTAGTTTTATTTTACTTGAATTGTTGTTCGCGCTCTGTAGGCCTACTGTTCACACATATTTGCCAAGTCTGAATTTCGTCATATTCTTCGGCCCCGTTCAAAGCTAGGAGACGTCCAAAGTAACAGATATCTCCACATGTATAACCTTGGTATAACTCCTGTATATCTCCACTCTCTCCCACCCTAAGTAAACGTTGGAATCGATCAGAAGGAGTTTTAGAGTGCAAAGGTGCAAAGTTTCAGACACTTTGTCATGGACAGAAACAAGCGAAATATAGGCTACCAAAACTTTCGATTCAAAATTGGTGCAAGTTTTTATTGAGATATGCTTTTCTTCGAGATTCCTTTTTTATTTATGTTTGAAGTATTTCATGTTCGTTATAGCCCGTTCCACATCATAGACATACCGGTCTTAATCCAATTTCAGCTTCTGCTTAACACAAAACTGCCCTCTCTTGTGAGCCACCATCCACCATGTAAGCCACCTTGTGCAATGCCACCTTTTACATTTGGTGGACCCTAGGCCACCCATGAGTTTTGGCCCCTTTTCATGGGTCAAAAACTAAAAAAAAAACGCCAGCGCATGGGCACACGCGATTCTTGGTCGAGCCACACTATGTTCACATCTGTGCATAATTTCGGTAGCGTAAGTTACGGTGCAACGTAGCTGGTCACGTCTGGATGTGAACAAGGCAACATGACTAGCAACCGTAGCGTGATTTCTCAACAATGACATCGGCCGCTTGGCCTCTCATTTCTCCTGCCCCCCCCCCAGCACCGGCCTAAGAGTAATGACGGCACTGACCTTGTGAACATACCTACCAAGGTTTCAGGCACGAAACTAGCAACCAATGTCGAGCAAAAACGGAAATAAATATGAAAGGAAACTTATTCTATGCTGGTATTTAAATCACTTATTTTACATTGCTAATTATTCAAATTCGTTACGCTCATAGAAGGAAATTCAGAACCCCGACGTCGCCGAAACGCATCCAGGTGGTGAGCAAAGAGGTTAGCCACTCGCGTGCAGCAAACTGAAGAAAGTGAGTGTGTGTGTGTTTGTTTGAAGGCTCATGTCGGTATGGGGAAGAAAATGGTTACTTGTATCCCGATGTATATTTATTTATCAATAGAAAAAGAGGTTAAGCCGAAGCTCCTCTCTCTATCATGTAAAGAGAGGACTTGGGTTTCATGCTGCAATAGCATGATCTGAGGCCCTCTTTATAAACGTGTTTCACAGTGCTGACGTTAGATATTGACTTAAACTTAGTATGTTGACAGTAAATATTCCTTGAGCCCAAGCTGACTTTAAAATATATATTCAAATAACGCATTAAACGGATATGTCAGCTACGATGCTTCTACGATCGCCTTTCTTGGCAAGGGTCCTCGTCAGGCTGTCAATCTTAATCGTAGCTGACGTATTCGTTTTATGCGTTATTTGAATATATGTTGACAGTAATAACAAATTCGGTTTGCTGAGCCATGATAGACGACTTTGTAAGATGATTGTTTTATCTGTGTGTTTACGACTAAAATCTTCTATCACGATCTCCTTAAAGTTAACTGAAAAGCCAACTTATTTTTGTATCATTTAACTGAACACAGTTAGATGAACTTAAAGTTTAACTGAAGAGCCAACTTATTTGTGTGTCATTTAATTGGATATACACTGAATTATTTGGATTCTGCAAAGGTATTTTTTTTATTTTCCACTACCTGCTCTAGTTATGAGGCTCAGAATATCTCCGGCCGTCCCCACAGCGTAAATTCTACTATGACGCGGAAAATTTTAATCTCAACACAAATGCAGCTTTTCAGTGGGCAGTGGTGAGATTGGTGACGATTGCTTAGTGCCTCAACCAAATTTTTTTTATAAATCTTTCTGGTAAGGCAAACAACAACACTACAAGCGCATAGAGGCACCACAAATCGCACGGAAATTCAACTATTTGAAAATCGGTTATTCGTGAATAGCGGAACAACGAAGTAACTGATTTTCAGCGGGTCTTCAAGCCAATTTAAGTGAATAAGTGATGGGTAACTAGATTGTCCTATCCTAGCCCTTTTCGGTTAAACTTTAAAGGAACTTAAAAACGAACTTCAAAAACTGGGAAATGAACTGAGTGTCAAACATCAAACCGTTGTATCCGTTTTGCAGCGTCAAACATGACTCGCAGTCAGCTTGGGCTGAAGAAATACTTAAAGCATTAAGACGGCCTTGAAATAGTTTGTTTTAGTAGAAAACTCTGTTTTGGGGTACGTGCAAGCTTTTACTCAAACCAGGGACCCATACATTTCCTGTAATGCCTCGCCATTCAGGGGGCTTGTCATTAAGCGGTTTCTGATGCGCTCTTGACCGACCGTCCGGTAGTTCGAGAAATACCCACGGGGATAGAATACGCGACTATCAAGATAGACAAAGTTTGGGATTGGCTGCTGGCGCCTCGAGGGAGGAGTCTCTTTGGCGCTCACGTCCAATGAGGCAAACAAGAACGCCGATTCGACCCAAGCGGAATATTTGGAAAGTAGGAGTTGGTCGGGTAACATAGCAACATAGAAGTATAGGAAATGACAAGCCCCCTGAATGGCGATGCATTACAAGAAATTTATGGGTCCCTGCTTAAACCAAAGTGTCATAAACAATGACACAACTCGACACGTGTCGCTCTATTCCATAGCTACACGAGGCCAGGATTCCAGCGTAATGAATCATCAACAAGACTCAATCTAGCGATTTTCAATCTAGTTTTAACGGTTAATCCTTCCAAATATGCTGAATTTTTTATTATCTTTTTATTATCTTTCTTGCTAAAAATGACTTGCTATTTAAAATGAGAATGTCTGAAGACTGACAAAATGACTTGCTATTTAAAATGAGAATGTCTGAAGACTGAAATCTTGTCTGGTCGTGTTCACGGACAACGGGTGGGTTGGTACGAAGCAGAGGGTAAAGATGGGACTAGGATCAAGAATTCCAGTTTTTATCCGGACTCTAATATTAAGGACAGAGTCACTTCTATGTCCTCACTCTTTATTACCGATCAGGTGTCTTATTTGTGAGAGAAGCCTGGAATGAGTGCACCCATCTGAGCGCCGATTACTTGAGCGCCGTGCATCTGAGCTTGATATAATATAGGTATTATGTAATACTTACCTTATTCGGAGTATTGCTTCTTTGGGTTATCCTGTTCCGGTGACATCGGTAGTTAATATTTTCTTTAATTGTGATTCGACTGATCAATAACCCTTTATAAGTCCTATACATTCTTTTCCAGAGTTATTTTTCGTGGGAAGGGGGAAGTCGTTCGGCAAGCTGTTGCCAAACGTAGAAGAAAGCCAACTATCTTTTCTTGACATTTAGCGAAGGTTTGCCCTTTAGAAAAGCTTGGGTAAGACTACATGCAGCTCTTCGGGGACCTTCTGACTCGCCATTTCAGTCTCGATATTCCTTTCAGAGATTACAGTTTCTCCACCTATGTCCACCATTTTTTGAAAGTTCGCGCCTCAGCAGTTATCTGTTCTTCACGTACCATGCTATGCCATCTGACGGCACATATAATCCGCATAGCTATCATGAGGCATTATGTAGATGGCGTTTCCGAACTTCCCGCTGCGCTCAACCTTCAAATTTCGCAAATAAGACACCCGGGCTCTGATCCCAGTTCAGGTTCCATCATCAGCCCCACTATCAATAAGAAGGGTGTAATTCCTCCTAGGCTACGATCCCAGTCGAGGTGCCATTATCCACTCTACAAGGTCAACCAAGAAGAGGATACTTCCCTGGCGGCGATCAGAGCAAAATAACAATAGGGAGTAGCGTCGAAACCTATGCTTTCCTTGCTTCGCAAATAGGCCATACTCAATAGCGCCGCCCACTGCATTTGCGGCATTTAAAGCGAGACAAACTTGCGGATAAAAAATTTAAAGCTAAGATGCGGTCTGCACCCATCGAGGAAACAGGGAGGTTGTATCTTTTTTTGCAGTGTTCAGAATTTGAAGTTATTCGAGCCAGCGCTGGTGCACGACAGACTGAGTTTCGGTAGGGACGTTCACTACCACTGGTGGTGCTAGTGTCGCTGCTATTCGAGTGTGTAACACTTTTTTCAAGTCCTGGCGCTACTCTCTAGTGTTATTTTGCTCTGGCGGCCATCCCAGTTGAGGTGCCATAGACCGACCCATCACAGAGCAAAATGACACTAGGGAGTAGTGTCCTTTGGAGGTGTGTCCTTTAAGACAAGGAATCAAAACCCCTATTCGAGTGTGTAACACTTTTTTCAAGTCTTGGCGCTACTCTCTAGTGTTATTTTGCTCTGGCGGCCATCCCAGTTGAGGTGCCACAGACCGACCCATCACAGAGCAAAATGACACTAGGGAGTAGTGTCCTAGGGAGGTGTGTCCTTTAAGACAAGGAATCAAAACCCCTTTTCGAGTGTGTAACACTTTTTTTCAAGTCTTGGCGCTACTCTCTAGTGTTATTTTGCTCTGGCGGCCATCCCAGTTGAGGTGCCACAGACCGACCCATCACAGAGCAAAATGACACTAGGGAGTAGTGTCCTAGGGAGGTGTGTCCTTTAAGACAAGGAATCAAAACCCCTATTCGAGTGTGTAACACTTTTTTCAAGTCTTGGCGCTACTCTCTAGTGTTATTTTGCTCTGGCGGCCATCCCAGTTGAGGTGCCACAGACCGACCCATCACAGAGCAAAATGACACTAGGGAGTAGTGTCCTAGGGAGGTGTGTCCTTTAAGACAAGGAATCAAAATAACCAAATAATCAACACTATCAATGAGAGTGGGAATTCGGACGTTCTCACCAACCAACGTCTCGGTTCAGAAATAGCGATCCAGTCTGGCATATCTTCTTACTGCGAGTTCGCAAACAAAACTGCTGAATGCTGCGAAAACGAGGTGAGGGTCGGCTGCTTTGACGGAATTCCTGCGAGGACTTTTGGCCCAATAAATTCCATTCAGAGTAGTTCAGATTTGTTTCAACTCGATGATAAAAGTGCAGAAATCCCGCAGGGAACACTTCATAGTCTGTTTGCGCCATTTTGATTTACAGGCCGGATTGCTGCACTTTGACCATCAAGTTGAAAAATCTCACCTTTTCCGTACGTAACTGATGACGGTGCCGAAAACCCTGGTAGGAATTCAAGTTCGCAAGCAACCGACCCTGAGCGTTTATGAAGAGCTGAGCGCACAAATAACTCGCTTTTTTGGCAAATTGAGTTAAGAGCACCATCTGGTACACATTTTTGCGCTCTTTCTCCCTACACTGTCAGAATCTTCGCCAGGTCAATCCCTACTGAGATACCCAGTCGACAAAATTGATATCTAGCTTTATCAGGGACCCATAAATTTCCTTCATTTCCTGTCATTTCCTATGCTTCTATGTTGATATGATGACCGAACCAAATCCAGTTTCCAAAAATCCCCGCTTGAGTCGATCGGCATTCTTGTTTGCCTCATTGGACGTGCGCGCCAAAGAGACTCCTCCCCCAAGGCGCCAGCAGCCAATCCCAAATTTTGTCTATCTGGTCTTGAACGTCATCGGACCGTGGGTATTTCTCGAACTACATTCCGTGCGCTCAAGATAGCATCAGAAATCTCTTATTGACAGGCCCCCCGTAAAGGAAAATTTATGGGTCCCTGGATATACTAACTTTACAAACTTTAAACGCGATTACCTCGAAATTGGCAAAAAGTGAGTTATCCCCTTTGCGCGCTCAGCTCTTCGTTTGTCCAGGTCATACGATTTGTGCCTCTATGGAAAGTACAGAACTCCCGACGTTACTTCGGAACTTGAGATACTCCACAGAAATCTTTTTGAAAATGCTTAATATTGTTTAGGACCATTTAGCCTTGCAAAGATTTTCGGTTGATTATTTGTTGTTTTTTCTTTTCGTCTGTTTATTTGTTTTGTTATTCTTTTGTTCTGTTGTTTTTGTCACCACCGTTTTTGCACTGCAGGGTCAGAAAGAAACATATAGAAAGTACAAAAGAATCTGAAACAAATATAAAGCTTCAAAACAGACACGAAACCTAAATAAAAACATCTCAGTCATTCGGTCATTCAGTTATCACCGAAAAGACATTAACAAAAAAAATAAACATTACAAAGTAGGCAAATTTGCAATTTTTTTTCGTGACGTGTGTGTATGTGTATGTGTGCATTTGTGGAAGGGGGTTGATACAGCTGTCACTATTTTTGGGAGTCGACCGTTTCGCTGGATCGCTTTTCTAGACGACATAAAACAACTTGAGTTCGGGTTAGAAAATTGGTTAAATTTTCGTAAAAAATAACACAAAAGTTTTGACAATTTAAGGGCTGAGAATTTTGCTCTAGACTTACTTTCAACGTCAGACGTTAGAGCGGTTGCCTTCAAGCTTATCAAGGAGCTAGAATACAAAAAAAATATATTTAAAGATGAAAAAAATAAAATTCACTCTTGAAAGGGAGCTAATCTATTATTTGCAAAGATCCTAACCCTAGGTTCACACAGACGTTCACACCGAGGCGATATCGGCCATAGCCGAGATTTTCGTCGCCAAAATCGGCGATTTCTGTTGCTTCGTCAGGCGATTTTCTATGTTGGAAAAATTCAACTTTAATCGGGCGACAGTACGATTTTATGCACGCAACAGCAACATGGACGACCCTTTTGATGATTCACTTTTAGAAAAATTAACTGTCGCTGTTCAGTTCTACCCCATTTTGTATGAAAAGCGAGAAAAGGGACATAAAATCAAATTTTTCGCGTTAAATTCTGTTGCCGACGACAATTCAGTGTGAACATCCAGGCGATAAAAATCTTCTATCGCTGTGACTGAAAAATCTCGTTCATCGCCGCGATTTGCTCTGTGTGAACCTAGGCTAACTGTCCCTTTTCTTTAAAAACTCGGGCTTCTCACTGTTTGTTTAAAGTTTTGTGTGTTTGCTTGGAAAGAGTAGGTGACGTTAAAGAGTTTAATGAAATGTTAACGCCACCGCGTGGAGGAGGAGTCATAGCCCAAAAATTAAAAATCAAAATTTTTTCGAAAGCCTACGCGGGATAAAAAAAAAATACACTCACTTCAGGCTAGAAATAAAATAACAAGCTGAAGAGAAATGTTTAAATGTCCGCCTTATTTGGCATTATTCGCGTGCATCGCTCCGTTGGATATTACGCCAAGAACAAATAAGAAGTAAAACCTCCGTTCCCCGGTCTCTTTGATACGACCATGTAGGATGGCATACGTAATCGCTTCTATGTCTATCTTATTTAAAATCCAGAAACTAAAATACCATAACGAAAAGAAATTTTAAATAATATAATTCAGTTTATGACATACTGCGTAGATTCGAACCTGACATTTTTGTCCACAAAGAGCAAGGCCGGACTTCATTTGACACAAATGACGCGGCGAAATTCAAAACAGCGTCGTAGCGTGGTCAATCGAAGGGTTATTTGGGTCAAATGAGGACGACCGTCTCATTCGCGGGTTAATGTGTCAAGCTTGGTTCTACGCAGTCGTATCTCTTCGCGAAGCAAATTTTTTATTTCTTTTCGTTCTATTATTTTCATTTCTAGATTCAAGTAATTACTAACACCGACCACCGACTAAAGAAGTTTATATAAAAAAGTTGCGTAACATTTCTGGGGGAACAAAAATCCGGGGAGTTCTTGACTGGATTCCGGAAAAAAAACACCCAATTGGTGTATTTGTGAGGATGATGACTAGGCCAGGTCTTAACCAGGGTCTCTGGGACCTTGCTGATAGCATGAAACTGTCTGATGACTTATTTTCCAACCTCAGAAGTGATCATACAAACGAGGGGAAGGAACTTCCTGCCCTATTTAGCCCATACCTATTTAGCCCTATTTAGCCCAAAATAAGGAATGAGATGACTTACCCCACCAATGGGTGGCGAATTAAGTATTGTTCCAACAACCGGCATTCTCCGTACTGAGCTGACAACCAAAGGCAGAAAACCCCTAAAAAATTGAAGAACCTCTAATGTTCGCTACAATTTAATATCGATGATTATTTTTCACCCGCTTGAATAAACCTTTCTTTAATGACAAGGCCAAATGTTAACCTATCAATAGCTGAGTGGTTAAATCGTTGGGCTAAGTCGGGTGTGGGCCAGGGGTTCGAATCCTCGCCGAGGCACTCGACAGTCGACGGAACCAGTGATGCGGTTCTGCAAGTTCGCGTTTCGTTCTGAAAACCGCGCCAAAAAAAAGAAAAAGTCAGGATCCCTGTTCTTTTTTTCTTCTGTTCTGAGGCAGGATCCCTGTTTTGATTTCAGTAAACGAACCCGGCTCCTACTTTGGACTCCGATGTCCAATTCGCCCGCAGCCGCAGGCGATCCAGCTGTAAAATGGGCACGGGTGGTTTGACCACAACCACACATCGCATTCCAGGACGAGGGCAGTGGATGCTGTGTGAGCCACACGATAGTCTGAACCAGTTGAAAACGCGACAGCTTCAGACCTGGGTCTTCGTCGCATGAAGAGAAACTGAAGGTGATATAGCCAATCAAATACAAGTCTCCAAGTTAATGTTACTGGACAAACCCCTATTACTGGGATAGGGGTTTTTTACTGGGCAATCTCTGAGATTGCCCAGTTCTTGAAAAGCCTTGAAATAGCCCTGTAGCTGTATTTACAGCCCGAGGTCTGGCCAATGTTTGATTACTTATGACGAATTATTTTGTAACTGTTTTCAAAACTTGTCATTTTAATTCGCGTTCGTATTTTTATGAATTATATTTTAAACCGTGAAATGTGTATATAAATCATAGACTACAATTGTAAATATATCCCTTGGTAGATCTTTAACTGTTATGACATGCCCAGCACTATTTTTTGTTTGTAAAAGATATTTATGGATAAATAAACCGAACTGTAAATTGATGGATAAATAAACCGAATTGTAAATTCTCCCATAGGAAGAATAAGTCACAAATGGTCAGTGGATCCCCTATAAACGAAGAAGAAGAAAAAGAGGAACGTAAATAAAATTATTAAGACCTTCTGATTCCTCCTAAAGACATGTCGTACATATGATAGCAATTTATTCTACTTTTGTACTATTTCCATCGGTTCTCGTTCCTGAGATTCTTTTCTTCATAATTGTATCCTATCTCCTCTATTAGCAATACACTGATTATCACGCTCGCCACGTTTGTTATCTTTATCATGCGCCTGATCATTGTTTCCGAGGAGCTTATTCGTCCGAAGATCGGTTACACAAATCGTCATCCAAGGCCAGGGATATGGAAAGAGGCCAAGAACAGCCGAAGCCGTGTGTAATTTTCTGTAAGCACAGCTTCCTAGTTTTAAATTGGTCAACTATTTCAGAGCATCTGAGCAGAAACACTATGAGCGTGTTCCACCCCTCTACCAATAGTAACTTTCAGTTACTATTTTCGTTCCAGCCTCACGAAAAGTTACAACGCTGACCGTTCCAGCCTTCTCGAAATAGTAACTATCTGCTTACCATGCTCGGGAGCGTAGTAAGCGTAGTAACTACGGATCTCTGTAACGTGATTGGCTGGATTACCCCGTGGAGTGATGTTTTACCGAAAATTTTAAAAACGTTCCAGCCTTGACGAACAATAGCCAAAATTCGTGACGTCATGCGTAGTAACTACGGTAAGTAGGGTGGAACACACTCTATGTAGTGCGAGGTGTCCTTTAAATAAAATATGCGATCGATTTTTTAACGAGGGAAGGAATACTTACTTAAACAGGAGGTAAAATCCAAATAATTCAATCAGCATTCCTACAACTGGCCATCCAATTAAGACAATGGTCATACCTCCGAAAAAGGCCAGGGATGGTTTCAACCTATGCTGTTGGAAAAAGAACCGCATCGTTCGTTCCAGGCCAATTAGAAAGCCAATGCCGGCTAAGAAAAGTATCTGAAATTAAAGCAAAAATCAGTAAGGCGATTAGTATGATAATTGTGTTCGTTCACACTTTCATGGTAACAAACATGGTTAAAACTCTTAAGTTTCTTTATGGCAACAAGCAAAAAGCTTAAAGTTTAACTGAAAAGCCAACTTGATTGTGTGTCATTTAATTGGATACACTGAATCATTTAGATCCTGCAAAGGGATTTTTTTTTATTTTCCACTATGTGCTCTAGTTATGAGGCTCAGAATATCTCCGGCCGTCCCCAAAGCATAAATTCTACTTTGAAGCGGGAAATTTTAATCCCAACACAAATGCGGCTTTTCAGTGGGCAGTGGTGAGATTGGTGAAGATTGCTTAGTGCCTGAGCAAAAAAAATGATAAATCTTTCTCGTAAGGCATGCAACAAAAATACAAGCGCATAGAAGCACCACAAATAACACGTAAATTCCACTATTTGAAAATCAATTATTGGTGAATAGCGGGAACAACTAAGTAACTCAGTTTCAGCGGGTCTTCAAGCCAATTTAAGTGAATAAGTGATGGGTAACTAGATTGTCCTATCATAGCCCTTTTCGGTTAAACTTTAACGACAAATTTAACAACAGGTAATTCTTTTGAATCCATTTTTAGCGACTGTAGTGACTGTTTCACTAAAATTCAGAGCAAACACATATACAGGAAATAAAATGTATCGAGGTAGTTACAAAAACAGTTACGTACTGGGGGGACGGAGGAACCCCACCACAATTTTTTTTATTTTTCTTCACGAATAAGATGCAAAATGAACGAAGAAGTCCAACAGACGACTTTTCAACGAGATTTTTTCACGAAACGGTTAAAACTCTCAAATTTCTTTAAAGAATAAACAAGAGTCAAACACTTATTCGCAAAAAGAATATAAACCGGAATCAAGTTTAGAATTAGGCCTACAGACGGAGTCAGTTTAGGATAGCCTCACATCTCCAACCAATAACAAGGCCAAAGCCTTGGGTGGTATTTTGAGTGTGGCTGAAATGAAGGAGAACGAGTGTGCCTGTATTATTTATTTATCATCATTATGGGGTGGACCATACGTGGAGAAAAATCAGGCCACATCAGGCCCATTGTCTTAATCCCCGAAACTCCAGATGAGGGAAAACCACCACTCTATACGCAAATAATGGAACCTCCACCCTTCGTCACAGTTGCCGATTCTTCTGGATTTGAAATTTATCCAATCATCCTGGGAGTACCTGTATAACTTTTTGCCTCCAGAAGCCCTTAAATGAATTGCTTGGTTGATTGATTAACTGTTTCTAGGGTATTGGGAAAATTTTCGACGGTTTTATGGCACCTTTTTTTTTTTTTTTTTTTCAATTCAGCAGTTTACAGAAAGAAATCTCTAAAGTAGAGAGTTGCGACATACAGCAGAGATATCGCTTCTTTGATGTTGTGGAACCTTATTTATGACCTTCCATAGGAAAGTCCACTTAATCGAAAAGTCTATATAGAATTCCCTCAGACCCTAGAGACATCTAATCAATAAATTATTTTAATGTGTTTTATAGACCATATGACAAAAGGACACAAAAATAAAAAAAGAAGTCACACACAACAAGGAGAAGCAACGAAATTGCCTCAACAAAGAAGTACAAGCAGTCAAGCAGAGGCGTCATTTCGCAAGGGGGGGGGGGGTTAACGGTGTTGTCCCGGGCCCCCTTTGCATCCTCGGAAATCTTAGATAGGTTAGACAAAAGGTACTTCAGTGATTAACAACATATGTGCGAAAAGTAGACAATACATTCACAAAGACTGATATAAAAAAATATTTTGTAACTGTATTTACCAGTGCAAAACCACACTGATACGCAGCTTTTACAAGAAGAACTGGATTCTTTAATCCAGTGGTGCGAATCTAGATCTATGTTTATATAAACCCATCTAAGTGTGTTGTTCTTCATTATGGTCGTAAATCATAGCCTGATTACTGATTATAGTTATATTTTGTCTGGTTTAAGGATCCCTCGACAAGAAACGGTGCGTGACCTCGGTGTTTGTTCTGATACTCAGCTAAAGTTTGAAAAGCACGTTTCGGAAATTGTGAAAAATGCACATTATCGTCTGTTAACTCTAAAAATAAGTTTTAGTAAGTTCAATATCCGGAATTATCTCTTGCTACACAAATCCCTGGTTCGTCCTATCGTTAAATACAACACTTCAGTATGGTTTCCTTTAAATGTGACTGACGAATATAGAGTGGAATAAGTTCAGAGAAAGGCGACCAGATTGATCCCCTATCTTCAGCACCTTCCATGCGCACAGCGGCTTACTAGACTTCAGTTACCACCTTTGAAGTTTCAAAGACGTCGCAGTGACATCATTGTATTTCATATTGTTAAGGATGAGATGGTCTTGACCCAATTTATTTTTTAAGTTCAGTCATTATCACTCAACCCGACAACACCATCACAAACTGTACCCTCCGAAACCACATACAAAAGTTGGCCAGTGCTCATTTGTTAATAGGGTATCTGAACCGTGGAGTAGTTTGCCAGTAGATGTAGTAGGCTAGATTCAGGTAGTGTCCAAATGTTTAAGTGTGGTATAGTCAACACCCCATTTTACTCGGTTGCTTTTGTAGTTTGAAAATTTGCTTTCTTTTGTAGGCTAGTGTGTCAGTTTCTGTGTGTAAAGTGTGTGTAATCCGTTTGTACTTGTGTAGTGTTGGCGACAAGCTAAAGCTTAACACCAAATGTAATAATAAATAAATAAAATAAACAGTATATACCAATTCGGTTTTGCACCCCACCAACTAGATGCTACAGAGTTTTCTCATGGGTAGCTCTGGCCCCCCTTGGAAAGACAGAGGGAGCCCCCCCCCCCCTGTCCTCCCTAACTGACGTCCCTATTTGTAAGCTGACACAGGGGACAGCTGCAGCGATTCACCTTGTTTTTGCGATTGTAGTTTACACTTAGATTTCTACTGTAACCATTCCAGTTATATTTCATTTTATTCAAAAGCTCTTTCTTTTGTATAGTTCTGTGCCATGATTTTTTTTTTTTCTTACGAAAAGTACATTAGCCTACAAAAGATAAATTAAAAAAAGACCTTATAAAAGTTTATCATTTACTTACATTTCCAATTGCTAATAATCCTTTGTCAAAAAACAACACCACACCAAGGAAAAGAAAAGTTGCTCCAAAAACGGTAAGGCCGAGGCCAATCTCTAAAATGGAAGAAAAAACACTGTCAATTTCTACACGTCCTCCACCCCATTATTCATTTCTTGTGCCTAAAGCTCAATTATTGTATGTTCAGACCTGCTCTTAACAGTTAGTCTACTATAGGCTACCATCACCATTATGATTTGAATAAAGTGATATGTATGTCAGACCAACTGTGGTAGCTTTAATTATAAATTTGTCTGAGTTTAGAACACACCATTAGTTGTCAACTTTTCTCAAATGATTAGTTGAAGGGCTTATAGCAGGCTTATGGTATTCCTAGAAGGCGTTCCACCCTGGTTTCAACCTTCTTACAATAGCTATTTTCGCTCCACCCTTGTGGAAAGCTACTACTGTATGCTGACTGCAGGCTGGCCGTTCCAACCTGGAATCATTATTGGCTACTAGGCTAGCCTAGTGTGAACAGAATCTGACTGATTGCACCTAAACTAATTACAAATTTTGCTATGGAGAGAGATAAAAGACAGTAGCCTATATTCTAGTATAGTAGAGGTACAGGAGGGGTATCCAACCTCGTTTTTACACTACCTCGATTTTTGCCGCGAAAATGTTAAAATGAAATGTACCGTACAAGCTATCCTGACAGTCAAGAGGCAAAATATGACTTTTTTCAAAGTCATGTGTCCCAAAATACTCAAATTCTGTGCCTTTTTCTCCCTTTTACGACTATTTTGAAATCCTGTTTTCTGGCTATTGACTTTGCTAACTCTTCCTTTTTCATCATTTTTAAGTCAATCGAGGTAAGGTTAGAATAAAGTAATCTTGTTTGAAAAGAAAAATAAGTTTAACTAGAAACACTGAAGCAATAATTGTTAATCCATTAATATGTAAACCATTCAACTAGCTTCAATCTAGTATTTTTGTCATATTTGTTGGTTCCTTTTTAAGCCAGATGGATTTTTCTGAAGGAAAGACTTCTCTGGAAATTTGAAATCTTGTCTGAGGCTGGATACCCCTTCTGTATGCTTATGTGAACGTTTGTTGACTTCGGATTTTGCCATTTTCATGCACTTGCTGTGTCTAAAGCTAACTATCATTTAGCTAAAGTAGGTAAGAAGGGCAGCTGAAAACACCTACAGGAGTGTTGCATGAAGCTGCCCCTCCCATGGTGCCGCCCACCCCCTAGAAAAGCCACTAAAAGAAGAAATTTTAGAAACTGTAACTTACTAACTCATTTAGATGTTTGTTTGTTACTATTTGGCTTGTTTTGAGCCAGATTTGACTCCAATTGGCCATGGTACATGAACCTGCCACCCTGGATCACAAAGCTGCCACCCCAGAAAAATCATGCAAATTCAAAGAAAATAGCAAATTTTGTTATTTGCAATAGCCTAGGTCAAGGAACCTCTCTGACCAAACAGCAGGCCTCTAGCATTCATACATGTAGCAAAATACAAATTTTAGCAAAGTGGGCGGCTTCATGATCACTTGGGTGCCTGTGATCTTTCATGTTTGCCAGCTTCTGGCCAGCTTAGCCTTCAACAATTACAAGTAAACTGAGTTACCAGCAGCAAGTGAAGGTTTTGAGCTTCCTTTCAAGATGCTCCACTGAATTTTATTTAAATTTTTACTATGTTTCCAGAAGTCATTTCCCCAAAATAGGAGTTTAGGGTGGCGGCTTCATGCAGCACTCCTGTATACAGGTATTTCGGATCTTCAATCTACCATTTAGCCCAAAACTGCAGTGTTCACAAGCAACTGTTCATATAAGCATTAGGCTACCTCTACCCAGCCTCTACCTACACACTCTGATTTAAATGTTTAACTGTGCCAACTGTGATGGAGGAAATTTTAGCTGTGTTAGCCACAGCTCGGACCTATAGTGGGCAGGATCTGCACAAACAATACCACTGAATGATGGTCTATGACTGGTTTATGTTAATCGGCTCTCCATCACAGCTTACGTATCTAGGCAGTTAAGCAAGCTCCTATCTTCCCCATGAGAAGCTTTTGGTACACAGCTCTGAACTTGGCGCCTCCGTAGACCGTGCCTAACACCATAGGCTATAGGCGGGAGCACAATTTTGTTTGGCTGCTTCAACTTGCCTATCTATTGACGAAATCACTGCACTTGCATGGCTGTTGCTCCCGCATCACTTGTGTTCCTAACTCGTAGATCGTTCCTAACACCATAGGCGGGAGCGCAATTTTGTTCGGCTGCTTCAACTTACCTATCTAATCACGACATCACTAGGGTAGCCACTAAATTTTTTTTTAATAAAACCTGAGCTTTTGAAGATCAGAAAGTGATTCTCCTATCTTTTAGCTTTGATTTGAGGCCAAAATCACCTCTCTATCTTGTCTCTAAGCATCTTAAATCTTCTTTAGAAAACAGTATAAGAAAATGCCTATGTTCATCCATTGACTTTAGGGTTTTGTCCATCTAGTGACCAGCTTGGAACTATGTGCTTCAATGAAATTCTATGAAACTGGGTGATTTTGAGCTGGTTTTGAGTGCATGGGGAGCCCCAGCAAGTGAGTTAGATGAGAAAATATGAATATGATCATCAAGGTTACAATCCAATAGACCTATTGCTGCTATAGGCTGCTGACTTTTCCTCCTTAGTTAGGGTAGCCACTAAAAAAAAAAATAATCAAACCTGAGCTTTTGAAGATCAGAATGTGATTCTCCTATCTTTTAGCTTTGATTTGAGGCCAAAATCACCTCTCTATCTTGTCTCTAAGCATCTTAAATCTTTTTTAGAAAACAGTATTTTACATAAGAAAATGCCTATGTTCATCCATTGACTTTAGGGTTTTGTCCATCTAGTGACCAGCTTGGAACTATGTGCTTCAATGAAATTCTATGAAACTGGGTGATTTTGAGCTGGTTTAGAGTGCATGGGGAGCCCAGTAAGTGAGTTGGATGAGAAAATATGAATATGATCATCAAGGTTATAGTCCAATAGACCTATTGCTGCTATAGGCTGCTGACTTTTCCTCCTTAGTATCAACAAATTTTTGTAGGCAAGTTCAGCTACTTTTTTTTACATCTAAATTTACATTGAATATTAAGAAATAATATTAAATAGCTAGGACATCTTACTGTTAGCCTTATAAAATAGACAATTTTGTCCTGAATTCAATGGTATTTTTAAAATATTTTTTGGAGATGTTTTAGATAGGTAAAACTGATAAGGAAAATTCACAGCAATTCATGCATTCATTGCAACAAAATCGCCAGTTTTTGCCACTAGGTGTTTTTGTGGCTACCCTACCTTAGTATCAACACATTTTTTTAGGCAAGTTCAGCTACTTTTTTCACATTTAAATTTACATTGAATATTAAGAAATAATATTAAATTAAATAGCTAGGACATCTTACTGTTGGCCTTATAAAATAGACAATTTTGTCCTGAATGCAATGGTATTTTTTAAATATTTTTTGGAGATGTTTTAGATAGGTAAAACTGATAAGGAAAATTCACAGCAACTCATGGATTCATTACAAAAAAATTGCCAACTTTTGCCACTATGGTGTTTTTGTGGCTACCCTAACATCACTGCACTTCGCATGGTTGTTGCTCCCGCGCCACTGTGTCCCAAAAATAAAGCGAGTTTGCAGAACTGCCTAGATACGTCAGCTGTGCTCTCCATACATTACCAAACAAGAACAAACAAAGCACCTACTCTGTGAATCATTTAGCTGCAGCATGGCCAAGCCGTTTTGAATCCTTTGCGTTGGCCAAGCCAACGTCATCAAATTCAGAGCGCCATCTTGCACTTTAGTTTTTCCTTGCACTTTTAGTCTCTACGCTAGAGGCATGTCCATGGCATGTCGCAAGAAATGCAAATAAATGACAAAGGCACTGTCGAGGGAACCGGAGTTGCGTTTTATTTGAAGTTCATAATACAGCGGGAGCGGATGGCGGACTGTAAGCAGCCGTTTTATTCCTGGCGGACTACGTCAGAAGGTACGCTGAACAACCAGAGGCGTTACTAGCCAAAATGTTTGGGGGGGGGGAGGGACAAGGTAGTTACCGACTGGCTGGTCATTTTTACCGACTGTGTTTGCGGATAAAAACGACTATTATTGGGGAAAAAAACCACAGTGTTGACGAAAAATCGGCTGATTTCAAGAAAAATCGACTATTTCTACGAAAAACCGACTGTTTTTAAGAAAAAACGACTATTTTTAAGTAAAAAATCGACTGTTTTTACTAAAAATCGTGGCGCTTTGCGCCGACTCGGCTATTTTTTACCGACTGGCCGACAACATTGGGGGGGCGTCCCCCCTCCCCCCCCAGTAGTGACGCCTCTGTGAACAACTCCCTGCCTCGCCCAGCCTACAAAAATATTCAATCCCGGTCTCCTGGTCTGCACTGACATCGGTCTACCGGTACCTTAGCTCTCATTATATGGGTTCCGGTAGTTGATATTTTTCCATGTTATTTTCCCCTATTTCAACTTTAAACTTACAAATTTTATTCATGTAGAGTTTAAACGGCTCTTTTGAATGCTTCAAGATTACAATGGATTTCGGCAGCACTATACCTCTTGAAGAAGGTAAAAAACCCAGTGTTGCAAGTGTGACACTTTTGGTACTTTTTGACAATTTTTGCCTCTGGGTGACACCGTGACACTTTTTCTCTGAAAGTGACATCTTTTCATACAAATGACACTTTTTCGGTCAGAAAAGCATCATTTCATTTACTTTACTAAAGTTACGGTCTTACCGACGAAACGTCCCCATGACAAAACGTCCCCTGGCGAAACGTCCCCGTCGAAACGTCCCCGTGTCAAAACGTCCCCGTGACAAAACGTCCCCATGACAAAACGTCCCCGTGTCAAAAAGTCCTCATGACAAAACGTCCCCATGACAAAACGTCCACGTGGCGAAACGTCCCCAAGCATAGATTTTTAAGTTCGCCTTGATCTTCAGGTGCATGATCGAGGTAAAACAACTTCACAGTGTGCATTACAGATGTGGGAAAATTCCTTATAAGCATGAACATTTGGGAACATTCCTTATATAACTTATTTTTCGTAAATTCTTTTAGTCAAGCACACAACACAGGTACAAGCGCATAGAGGTACCACAAATCCGCATTTTCATTGAATCTTCGTGTCACTTTAAAAGAATAAGTAATGGGTAGTTAGATTGTCCTATCTCATCCCTTTTCAGCTAAACTTTAAAGTCTTACTCCGTTGCAACTAATTTGCTAATGTCGACAAGTATTTAAGCGCCGGCCGGTAAGTATGCTGAAGTAGTCAACCCATCGTGGTTTTAAAAAGTTTCTATTCCAAGAACATTCTCATAGGCCTAGTTATCCCTCAGCGATAAAAAAAAAGTTCTATAGCCAGGGACGTTTCGTCATGGGGACGTTTCGCCAGGGGACGTTTTGTCACGGGGACGTTTCGCCAGGGGACGTTTCGAATGGGGACGTTATGTCGACAACCCATATAAGGAGGGTTTTCGCGAGCTGGAAATAAAACTCGGAATAACTTTGAGTGGTTTTCGCGCTGGTTGAGAAAGCTGCTGAAATTTCCACCCGGTTTTCGTGCTTTGGAAACCGAAGAAGCTGTCCCGGAAAGTGATTCCAGAGAGTTAGTGGAAAGCTCCGCGGGAAATTGAGTGCCTCAGCGGAAAATTTCAAATTGTTAAAATACAGTGAGACTGAGGTAGCGTTCCAGCGACTTCTTATTATTTACGATCGTTACTATTTTTGTTATTATTGTGTTGCGGAGCAACACTACTGCTTTCGTTTTTTTTTTTTTTTTTTTCACCGTGATCAGCGACCTGTAGCTCCGAAGTGGTAAGAGTTAAAAATTTGAGATTTTTCAGAGGGAAGGGAAACGTGAAACAGAGTAAAAAAGTTCCAGAGAAGTTCCTAAAATTTCTAACAGTTTTCCAGAAAAAAAATAAAACCGTTTTTTTTCTTAGAAACTCTGCGTTCGATGTTTGGCGTCAAGTTAAGACGACCCTAGCTTCGGAAATAAACTTGTTAGAAATACAGTTATGCTGAACTCTTGTAGAACTTTCATTTGTCTCTTCGAGAACCGGAGGACAAAATTCCGTAGCTCTTACAGATTTCCCGGAAATAATTTCGGAAAAGTCCATCTCGTTCCGATTTTTTTTGGAATTTTCTCAAATTTTCGATTTCGATGTTTCTTATATTTTTATCGAGTAGTGCTATGAAAAGTATGCAAGAAGAAGTGAAGTGTTCTATATACCAAGTTGCTTCGTTCTCTAAGAAATAATTTCCGAAGTTTCGACGTTCTAGAGGTAAGTTTTGTTCTGGACCAGCTAGAATTTTTTTTCCAACGCAGTTCGACAGGTCTCGATCTCCTAACAACTGGAGCTTACAATAGTTTCTCCGAAATAAAATTCCTTCTTTGGGTTTTTCTATTTGGAAGTTTTGTCATGCCCTCGGGGCAATGTAAATTTTTTGGTGAATTTGGTTTGTTTTATATTTTCCTAGCTTAGACCACCAAAAGTTAAGCAGAAAACTATAAGACGTTATTTCCGTATCTCTTTCAGATTTCCCGGAAATAATTCCCGAAATGTGCGTCTCGAAACATAATACTTCGAATTGGCGTCAAGTTAAGACGGCCCTAGTTCCGGAAGTAAACGTTTTAGAGATAAAATAATTATGAACTCATATAGAACTTTTATTGATCTTTTCGAGAACTGAAGCATGAAATTCCGTAGCTCTTACAGATTTCCCGGAAATAATTCCGGAAAAGTCCATCTCGTTCCGATTTTTTGTAATTTTGTTAAATTTTCGATTTTGATGTCTATTTTATTTTTATCGAGTAGTGCTATGAAAGTTATGCAAGAAGAAGTGAAGTGTTCTTTATACCAAGTTGCTTCGTTCTCTTAGAAATAATTTCCGAAGTTTCGACGTTCTAGAGGTAACTTCGGTTCTGGGCCAGCTAGAATTTTCCAACGCGGTTCGACAGGTCTCGATCCCATAAGACTGGAACTTGCAATAGTTTTCCGGATATAAAATTCCTTCTGTAGGTTTTCTATTTAGAAGTTTTGTCATGTGCTCGGAGCAATTTCCAATTTTTGCCAATTTTTGTCTGTTTTATATTTTCCTAGCTTAGTCCATCAGAAGTTAAGCAGAAAACTTTATTTTGTTTTTTCCGTATCTCTTTCAGATTTCCCGGAAATAATTCCCGAAATGTGTGTCTCGAAACATAAAACTTCTAATTGGCGTCAAGTTAAGATGGCCCTAGCTTTGGAAGTAAACGTTTTAGAAATAAATTAATGCTGAATCCATGAAGAACTTTTACAGATCTCTTCGAGAACTGGAGCATAAAACTCCGTAGCTCTTCCCGGAAATAATTCCGGAAAAGTTCTTCTCGTTCCAATTTTTTGTCTAATTTTCTAAAATTTTCGATTTTTACTGTTTCTTTTATTTTTAGAAACAATGGAAGCTTACACTAGTCCTAGGGTCCTAGACATGGCTTAGGGGGATCTGAACTCGATTTGACTTCTGTGGAGGGGGAGTAGGGGTCCCTTAATTTGTGTAAACATAAACAGTATGAGTTGTTGCTCCGCAACACTTCCCTTTGCCCAGTATTATTTTATTGTTCTTGAGGGACTCGGATAAGAAGAGTGTGGGTCTTCTGACGTGCTTTAAGTGTTGTGGAATCCGGCCGAAAATCGTATCGGAAATTCCAGGTGTGCGAAGGGTTGGTGGATTGTCAGGAAATTGGGTATGACGAATCCCAGTTCTGGGCAGCTCCTAAATTCGGCAAGAAGTTTGCTTTTCCGGTAGGAAAATGGCAATTTCTAACACATTTTAATTTGTGAAAGTCGATTTCCTGAAATAAAGTATCCCCGATTTGACGATTTGCAAACCATATCAAAGATGCTTCAAGATAACTATCGAAGCCGCATTAGAAAAATGTCCTCTGAAGGACATAATGGAGACTGTTGCTCCGCAACTGTGTCCCGTAGGGCACAGTTGCACGTCCGCAACTGTGCCCTAAGGAACAGGGCACAGTTGCTGCAACACTTCCCGTTGCACAGGCAACGGAGGTCTAGTTGCCGTTCCAGAGCCCGCCGTAATAAGTAAATTGGCGCCACCCACTTATTATTTTTATTCCACGACTGTTACAATCGTTACAATTTACTTATGATGGTCGCGAGCATCATACGTGATAATAACTATCGGTTCTGCAGGAACTCCCGTAAGAGTGATGACGTATGTTCGCGTTGTTATTATTTTCGTTCCAGATAGCGTGATAACTACCACAATACGGCGCTCGCCCCTCCTTTAATCATCGTAACTTGTAATAACTTCACCGGAACGCTACCTAAGCGTCATTATGGGTGACGTCGTTCGATTGTATGGTAACCAAAGAAACGTCCAGTGAATCATAAGGTGTATTCTCGCCGTTCCCCGAGGACTCCTCGGGGAATCGAAGGGAACGGCGAGAATAGAGGGAGTCACTCCACGCGGACTCCGCGTATGGAAAACAGCGAGAACACGGGGAATGCTTGTAAAATGGATTTTGTTCGAAAAAAAACATGCAGATGACGAAATTTGTCTGGATCCACATTATTTTTGGTTTTGCTTATCCTGGTTGTTTTTTTTATTAATTTTACATTGCACCAACACCAGCAAAAATTGATTCCCCTCCGAATCTGAAAGGGAGTCCTTTTTGATGATGGTGATGATAATCGGAGCATTCCCCGTCCGTGGGGACTCGCGAGAATACGGAGAGTGAGTGCGGGGACGCCTCAAGTGGAGTCCTCGGGGAACGGCGAGAATACGCCTATAGTTATTCTAATAGGTTTAAAATACAACAATTTCCCGTCGATTTCCGTCTTCCATGCGTTTTCACGATCAGTCCAGCGGGAAAATGGAAAGTGATCCCACGAATGCTTTTTCCACAGTTTCGGCGATGCGCCCGTTCGCTGGAAGGCTATTTCGGAATCTCGCGAAAACAGTTCTAAAGCCCTCTAGATGATGTGTGAGTAAAGTGGTAGAACAAAACGCGCATATTGAATGTACTAGTAGGCCTAATGACTAGACGCTCAATTTCACAACATTAGGCTACACCGTTCGACTTTTATTTAAATCTGTGGATTTTTAGTGAAACAAGAGCTGTAAGCTCATATGGCACTTGCAAGGCTTGGTAAAATGATGAAAGTAGAAATTCGCCGGTTCGTGGGTTTGTTGTGATCATTTGTAAGCAAAACCCTTGAGATAACAATGACGACGGACCCTTGGAAATCACGAGAATGTATCGTTTGGTAAAAAAGTATTTTTCTTTGCACTTGGCTGTGATGATATGCACTTTAGGGGGCTAGAAATTCGTCTGTAATCAAAACCCTTGAGGCAAAAATGATCCTGGGCCCTTTAGAATCATGAATATATATATAGTTTGGTGAAAAGTAAAAAGTATTTTGGTTGGTTAAGATATTTATTTCTAAGCAAAACCCTTGAAGCAATAATGATCATGGGCTCATGGGGATCATGAAAATGTAGGTTTTGCTTAAAAGTATTTTTTGTACTTTGCGGTTAAGATGAGTACTTTAAGGGATGGTCGGATCAGGGAAGTGACAATTTTTAAGCAAATCTTGCCAAGTCTCTAATGTTCAAGCCAAGTTTCATTGTCCTAGCACATCTAGAAGTACCTTAAATTGCGATCACCGGAATTCTGGACCCCCCTCCAGCTCCCCCCAGAGTGACCGAATCCGGTTCGGTTCTGTCACTGATGCATCTAGGGCTCATGCTTGTTCTTCCCACCAAGTATCATCCCAATAGCTATATTCTAAGCGTGTCACAAAATCCCCCCCCCGACTCCCCCCCATTGATCGGATCCTGTCCACACTTGAAATGGGACATCTGAAATATGAGTTCTTTCCGAATATTAAGTTTCAGCAGGGACCCAGAAATTTCCTTTACAGGGGGCTTGTCATTTCCTACGCTTCTGTTGCTATGATGACCGATCCAAATCTAGTTTCCAAAATTCCCCACTTGGGTCGAATCGGCATTCTTGTTTGTTAGCCTCATTGGACGTGTGCGCCAAAGAGACTCCTCCCTCAAGGCGCCAGCAGCCAATCCCAAACTTTGTCTATCTCACCTTGGACGTGATTGGACCGTGGGTATTTTTCGAACTATCTTCCGAGCGGTCAACATAGCATCAGAAATCTCTCATTGACAAGCCCCCTGAATGGCAAGGCATTACAGGAAATGTATGGGTCCCTGGTTTCAGTAAGATCCAATCACCCGTTCAAAAGTTGTACAACCTCAAGATTCCGGATTCCCCCACTCTCCACTCCCCCACGATGGTCAAATCGTATAACGACTGTTCTTAAGTTAAAATTGTAAAGTCCCGGATATGCCTGCCAAGTTTCATCGTCCTAGCACATGTGTAAGCATTTTAAGTCGGGATCACCGGAATTCCGGAACCCTCCCTTCAACTCCTCCCGCAAAACTCGGATCCGGTCCGGTCTTGTCAACTATGTATCTAAGGCTTGTGCTTGTTCTTCCCACCAAGTTTCATCCCGATCCGTCCACTCTGAACATGTCACACAATTTCCGGTCCCCCCCTCCAACTCCCCCCGAAGTCACCGGATCCATTCCGAATTTGAAGTGTGACATCTGAGACACGAGGTCTTTCCAAATATCAAGTTTCATTAAGATCCGATTCCCCGTTCAGAAGTTATAAATACGTCAATATTCCAGATTCCCCCTCCCTCCACTCCCCCACGGTGGTCGGATCAGGGAAGTGGCTATTTTCAAGTTAGTTTGGTCGGTCCCCAATATGCCTGCCAAGTTTCATCATCCTAGCATATGTGTAAGCATCTTAAGTCGGGATCACCGGAATTCCGGAACCCTCCCTCCAACTCCCCCACAGTGTTCGGATCCGGACCGGTCTTGTCAACTATGTATCTAGGGCTTGTGCTTGTTCTTCCCACCAAGTTTCATCCCGATCCGTCCACTCTGAACATGTTACACGATTTCCGGTCCCCCCCTCCAACTCCCCCCAAAGTCACCGGATCCATTCCGAACTTGAAGTGTGACATCTGAGACACGAGGTCTTTCCAAATATCAAGTTTCATTAAGGTCCGATTCCCCGTTCAAAAGTTATAAATACGTCAATATTCCGGATTCCCCCTCCCTCCACTCCTCCCACGTTGGTCGGATCGGGGAAGTGACTATTTCCAAGTTAGTTTGGTCGGGTCCCTAATAAGCCTGCCAAGTTTCATCGTCCTAGCACTTCTGGAAGTACCCTAACTCGAGATGAGTGGCCTGACAGACAGACCGAAAAGTGATCGGTATATGGCACTTGGCCGATAGGCAAGTGCCATAAAAAGGATAGTTACCGTGGTATCTGACTTGTAACGTTAGAATATGTAAGTAGGCTATTTTGTTTTGGGTGACTTCCAAAATCGTGAATTCGGCAGTTTCGTTTCTGCAGAAACACAAATTATATCTCTCACCAGTGTTGATAATTAGATAAAGGTGGAACTATTCCGCTTCGAAGCAATTCGGAATGTGACGAACTGTTCGCATTTGCTCGGCTTTAAGAATCAGTCCACGGTGTTTTGTTCGCGTGTTTCAAAATGAAAAAAAATATCATACTATTTTGTTATTTCTTGACAGAAGAGGATGCTAACCTTTGTTTGTGATTCCGGAATGTTGAAACTTAACCAATTCAAACACGACTAACCCTTTTTAACTTATTGGCTTGTGCAAAACTTCACTTATCTTTTCCACCCATTTGCGTCATGTTTCCGCAAATGAAGATAGACTAGTGTTGAAAACGTATATGCTCAGAGGAGATTTAATTAATGAAGAACCATTTTGCAATTTGTCAGATCTGAACAGTAGGCTAACGATCTCGACTTTTTCACTTCATGCTCCACGGCGTTGGTTCTACCGACAAACCTCTGCTCACTCACAGGGACCGATAAATGGTGGCAATTCCATTTTTATGGCACTTGCCTTCCGGCCAAGTGCCACATACCGATCAATTTTCGGTGGTTGGTCGGCTAGTCCGGTGATCGCGAGTTAGGGTACCTCCAGACTTTCTAGGACGATGAAACTTGGCAGGCATATACGACCAAACTAACTTGGAAACATTCACTTGCCCGATCCGACCATCATGTGGGAGGGGGGGAGGCGGAATCCGAAATTTAGTGGCATGCGAAACTTTCGAAGGGTGAATTTGGAAAGGCCTCTTGTCTCAGATGTCCCACTTCAAGTCCAAACCGGAAATCTTGTGACACGCTTAGAGTGTATACAAATTATCAGCATCTGATAACATATGTGAGAAATTACTTAAATCTTATTTGATTATTATAACCATAATTTTGTAGACAAGTTCTTTGGAAATGAGAGATTAGGAGAGTTTGCGTGCGAGGAACAGTGAGAACACACCTCTATCCTCTTTCCGTTTTCGTCGGATATGCTTCAGAGCGGACAAGACGAAGAACTGGCGGCCAAATTCAAATATGAGATTCATTGGTGTTTCGAAATCTGGGCTGGAGCCTGGAAAAGAAAAAATTCCCTTTACGATTTCGAGTTCCTGTTGAACTTGTCATTCCCCACTGATCAACCTGATGAGGTAAGTGAGTCAGCCGCTTGTCTCTTTAGTGTGTTTGGCTCTCATTTGTGGGTACAGTACAGTAGAGGTATGCTTATGTGAACAGTTACTTTAATGTGAACACTGCAGTCTTGGGCTAAATGGTAGACTGAAGATCCAAAATACCTGTACAGGTGTTTTCAGCTGCCCTTCTTACCTACTTTGGCTAACCGACAGTTAGCTTTAGACACAGCAAGTGCATGAAAATGGCAAAATCCTAAGTCAACAAACGTTTACATATCATATAAGCACACCTCTACTGTACAGTAGAGGTATGCTTATTTATGTGAATGTTTGTGTGTTTGTTGACTGTGGACTCGTGCACTTGCTGTGTCTAAGGCTAAGTAACTGCTAAGTACACTGTAAAAAAAAAAAAAATCTCTGAATAAGGATTAAAGTTACCTGCATTATCTGTATCATTTCCTATCGGATGAAAGTAATCCTTATTAATTGGAGATTGCGCTCGGACAAATGTAACACAGATCAGGACATTCTACGACAGCCAGGCAAAGACGGACCTTATCTCTGGAGAGACTAAGAGGACGTTTTCGCGTGGATGGCTCTGGTCCTGTCGACCTCCCCTCGAGCTCGACGGACATTTTCGCGTGGATGCCGTCAATCTTTTTGTCATTTTCACGTGTACGGATGAATAGGTGAACGGGCCATCCAGCTCGACGGGCGTCTCCCGTTCAGCACCGCTCCAAGGGCAGCGTTGAGCTGAACGGGGATATTGTGTGGACCTTCCCACTCAGATGCTCCCATCCAGTTGGATGGGCATTTTCGCGTGGACGGAACCCATCTTCCTCAGCCGTTCAACGCCTGATCGTTTTGCTCATTTTCGCGTGGACGGGGTCACCCGTTCAGCTCTACAGCCATCCACGCGAAAACGTCCCCTAAGCCGTATTACGACAATCCTTAGCGTAGCAGCGGACTAAAGTAAACCGGTTAAGAGCAGAACTTATCCGGATGCGGATCGTCTGAACAGCAAAAGGGGTTGATAACACTCCTCATAAGGAGAAAATCATCCCTAATTCGGGTGATTCTTTTGGACGATTAGTCCAAACTAGGATACTAGGATTGAAGTTGTCCCTACAAGGAGGAAGTACTACCCCTGGGTTCCACTGATAAAGCTTCCCTTGGATGGAACTGGATCAAAGTCTGTTTGGAAAATCACAAGACGGAGCTTCAACTGAATACAAATCATGGTCTAGATGTTGCAGCGGCCCTTTAAAGCAAGTTTAATCTGGACTTCTGTTCACACATATTATGCCACTCGACTAGCAAGATTGTTTTCCCTCCAACTCGCTGAGTTCAAATACAAATCTAAATATATCAAATTTGTTTGAGAGAGCTTTGAAGATATCATTCTTAGTCATCTTCAAAAACAAAAATAAAATTTTAACTTTGACTTAATCACAATAACTTCTGAATTAATCATAAGAATACTTCAATCTCGTTTCACTTTGTTAAGCACAATAGTTACCATTAATTGAATTTGTTGAAGTCCCTTAAGGTTCGTAAAGTAACTGAATTGCAGTTCAGGGCAACTGAGATTTTACTCATGTTTTCATGCACACAAAACTGAGTTTAAAATTTCTAAATAAACTACAGGAAATCTTTGTTCAGATTTGGTTTAGTAGTATGCAGAACACACAAAACTTAAAAATGGCAGAGACAAATTACACAGAACTTTCTACGCTTTATTGGCGAAATTACGAAGAAAAACCGTTAAGGCTGACTAAAATATCCCGGTTGGGAAAAGCGAGGCTCTTGTTGAATTGCAGTTGGTAAGCAAGCAATACTGTAGCATGGGCTATGCATCTATCCTTGCTGCTCCGTCTGTCTAGAGTATGAACTGCTAGCACTCCCACCCCCAATAGTCATCAAGCTATTGATGGCAGTGGAAGTAAAATTTATTGAACACCAGGCTACTTTAAATTAAGGGTTGTTCCATGGTGGCAGGGGGGGGGGGTGCCTGAAAAAAAAGTAAATTTGAATTGCGTGCTTCGGATGGCCATGAAAATAATTCAGTAGGCTACTGTTGCAAACTTGCAATACTTTGAATACTGTTACAATTAAAAATCCATTTAGCTTGCAGAGAAGTGACATTGCTCATCTTTAACCTGCCAAGCCTACTTTAGAAGTCGATCAAAGCTATTAGTGCAAAAATAGCAAAAGAAACACACAGTAGGCCATCTGCTCTCTTTCCTCTACTCCTACATGGTGTGATTGGGTGGACCCCGCAGTTATTTTCTGAATAAATGTGAAGTCGACATATTAAACATAGGTCTGTGATCGAACCCATGGAAAAATATGCTTGCCTTCCCATCTAACAAAACAAGATCAAAGGTTCTGGTGGGATCCCAAAGGGAAATATTTATTGGACAGACACCTGGGTTTTGTAAGGTTAAATATTTAAATTAAAATAATACTGATTGTAAAACAAAAACATTAAGATTATTGGCACCGTATGAGGTGATTTTCAGATGTTGGGGCTGAAGGAAAATCTATTCAGAAAAAAGTGTGATCCCATGTAAAAGTTTTTATTTTTGTTATCCTCTCTACAATAATAGCGTTAGTGAAGCTCAGAATGTGACAAAGCCCAGTTTGTGTATTTAGGATTAGATATTTCGTTGTTAAACTACGCTGACTACATTTTGAATCCGAGCCGTTCTATTAGTGCAACAGAGTCAAACTTTCTGTCCCTAAGCGAGTCGTACAATAAGATCGGCCTTTCATTTAATGAGGCAAAAAAAGAGGTTGTTATTTTCAACCGCAAAAGTGGTGATCCTGCTCCTCCTGTAAAGCTTGGTGATCAGACCATCCAGCCTTCTTCTAGTCTAGTATACCTAGGCCTCCCTATTGGTGATAGTATCAGAACAACTCGTTCTCTATTAGTAGAGGATTTTGCGAGCAAAACTCGTAAGGCATATGGCATGATCTTATCATCTAAAGGTTCAAGGGTTCAAGGTTTTATTATTTACAACAAAACAAAATAACTAAATATCAGGAAGTTACCCGGCAGAGAGGGACTCAACAAATGCTCGGGCAACAGCATGTTACAGTCGGCATATTCGAGCTCGGCTTTTCGCAAGTCTGGTCATGCCGCACATACTCGCTCTTTCCCCATTTTGGCGCCTGTTATCAGATCTAAATAAGCGTAAAATTCGTTCTTGCTTTTACCGTTTTTGCAAGTTTCTGCTAGGTTTACCTCCGTGGACACGGAACACTTATGTGAGCAAGAAGTATAATGTCCCAGAGCCTTTCTGTGCTGTTGAAGACAGAATTGAAAAGTTCCGACAAAGTTTAAGGTCTGACAATAGTCTCACTGAGGCTATACGTTACTAGTTGTGCTTTTGTTTGTAAATATGGGTGTAAATAGTCGAGTTGTTACGAGTTAAATGTCTGAGTGCCTGTGTTGAAGTGTTTTTTGTTTCTTTTGATGTTGTGAAATTTTTTGTGATTTTGCTTTCTGTCTTTTCCTATACTCCGCTTTTGTGCTTTTGCCTTTAATTAGCGGGAAATAAAATTCATTCATTCATTCATTCATTTCTAGGAACTGGACTACCTGACTGACCAAACTAGAATATCCCAAAAGCTGAGTTCAAACACAATATCTTTTGGTTCAGACCGTATCTGGGACAAACCGTGTGTTCGTATCCTACCCTTTGAAAAACCGAAGGAAAATGACGCTTTTCAAATCAGGTAAGAAATGTGGTCACTGCTGCAAAGATGAGAATATTAATTTGTGTTTTCAGTTACATTAGTAGCCAGATCAGTTTGTTTGAAAACTTTGGTTCTGTAGGTAGACATATACGGCCGTATCTGATCATCCGTGGTAGTGAGATTAGGCCTGTCGAATCTGCCTCAGCTCTCAAAGGAATTTTCGTCTCTGAGAATTCTTGTCACCTTACTTTACACTTCGGAACGAACTAAGATCCTTCTCGATCTGTTCAACACTTCGTAGTTGATGACATGGTCTGTGTTGTTAGACATCGATGAAAAAAACACACGTTTGAATGGAATATATAAAAGTCTGATTTTGACTAGCACAGCTTTTAAACTAATGACCAGGGGTCGAGCGTAACCAAAAGGGCTTAGGGTATCGTTTTCTTTCTGAGATTTGATATAACTGGGTTTATTGCACTCAGCACCGCGCGTGGGGCTCATGACAGTAATGTCGTCAGCAAATCATCGAAGAGATAGACGGGTGAATCCTCGAAAGAGCCCGTGGTAGATAAGGGCCGGTCGTAATTTGTTACCCGGATTAGCACAAGCCTGACACACAATAAGTTAGTGTACCTAGGCCATTTTTTGGTTCCGCGTTTTACGGCAATTTATGGGGTAGGATGGCTGCTTCGTAGTAGCCTGTGTGACACCCTGTCAGAGATCACAGCGGAAGGCCTACCAATACACAAAATATCACCATAATATATCGTGAACTAAATTTGCCCAGGCCCATCTTTTTAGTAACATCTGGGTGCATTTTCAGAAGCATTTTAGCGTTTACAGTTCTATGTGTCATAAACTAATTTGCCCAGGCCCATTTTTGTAGTAACATCTGGGTGCAAATAAGAAGCATGTTAACATTTTGCAGTTTATCATTTTACAGTTCAGCGCTTCCAAGCGGTCTAGTTTTATTCGGTCTCCCATGTCTCATTATCAGCAAAATGTCCGCAGATATTAGTAAAAATAGATCTACAAGTTGATGAGTAGAAACTCCGAAATGTGGTTCACGACCAGTAGAAGTTGTGCAGTTGTGCACTGTATTTGGAATAGAAAGTGAAAGCTTCTGTTTTCTGTGAATCTGAATTTCACTGTCTCTTGGTCACAAATGTTGATAATGTGGCAATGGAGTAAAGCGAATTGTTTGGACCGCCCCATCCAGGTCTTCAGTTGAACCAAGAACAAATAACCACCTGAACCTCCGTCTCCCTATCTCTGTAATACGATCATGCGGAGTCGAAATAACCCTATACCCTACCCTGCCCGATACGAGCGGAGGGTAGGAGCTACGTGGAACATCACAATTCGTTACCTCTACAAATAGCTATATCGCAGTAAAGCCCCGGAGAAGAGATTTCCAAATATGACGTCACATGTGACGTGCTTCAGAGCCAGTCAGCGCGCCTCCTTTTCTCTGATATGCGCAGCGGCGAAGAGGGACGTAGACACGTGGACGTGAACGTAGACTCAGCTAGTACCTCTTGCTCAGCTCAGTTTTACCCGGGTATCCATAGTCGCTGCATTGGACCAAAGTTTGAGGTTCTATTGGCTTATTTGATTTTAGTTGAACCCAGTACTCCTTCCGACCGTGGTATCGTCTAGTGGCGGGATCCGGAAGCACCCACTGGGGCCCTCATTTATACATTCATACTACTACACCTCTCCTCCTAAGTGGCAGAACATCTGCCTTACAACTAAACAAATACAGTACTTTCTGCCTTTCCAAACCCGCTTAAACTAGCCCCCCCCCCCGAATATCTCTGATTGATATCTCTGTTCAAAACATCAGGGATGGAGATAATATGTTTGTTTTAAGCGAATGCCGTATCACAAAACGGCCACACCCTTCTCAATCTAAGCTAATCTGTCCGTACGAAACGTAAGTGTGCTTTTTGGTGCATATTTTGAAACCTCCGCGATGAAGATGATATTCATGGATTACAGAATACCGGAAGCAAAACCCAACCACCCCCGATAAATTTGCCCCCAAAATGCGGAAGTTGCCCCAAAAATGCGGAAGGGTCTGGCACTGGAGACGGAAATTACACTTCAGTAATAATTAGAGTAATATGTAACTGGCACTTCACTACGCAATGTTAGTTCGATCGATCATGATAAGCAGACTTGTAAACAACCCATTAGAATTTCTTAACCCGTGTTTGAACCCAACGTATGCACGCTCCAATGCATAGAGAACGTGGTACTAGTGCTGTAAATAGGACATGTTGAATCCTGTTTCAACATTGTTATGGTCGCAGTAAAAATATGGCATTGGACATGTTATTTTCTTGAGATGGTTGTTATGGTCACTGTAAGATATGTTATTCTGTATGTATTTTACTTTAGATGGTTCAGTTTTTCGCTGATTGGTGCGTTTTAGTCGGCCTCAAATAGGCTATTTTTACTCGAAACCAAAACTGCTTCGTGTTTTCGGATTCGTAGCTTTTTCTTTCGCCGAAGTGTCATAAACAGTGACACAACCGCACGAATATTAACTTCCTTCAGGTTCTTAATTGCAGAGTATCTGACCATGATTTGACAGTGCAAAACGGATACGTCAGCTGAATTTTATTAGAGCAATATTTCGGCCCTTTTTGGCAAGGGTCCTCTTCAGGCTCAAAGCCGCTCAGTTAGAATAAACGAATTTGTGGAAAAATATGGTTTTCCACAAGTTCGTTTATTCCAATTTGAACGGCTTTGAGCCTGAAGAGGACCCTTGCCAAGAAAGGCCGAAATATAGCTCTAATAAATTCAGCTGACGTATCCGTTTTGCACTGTCAAATATGATTGGGCTGAAGGAATATTTATGAGTATCTGACCCTTTTACTTACCGCCCGCCTTTCTATTGCGTAACTCCGCGAGTCTAGGAATCTGAAACTCCTTCGGTTAGCGTAATGAATCATCAATGAAAAATTAGCAAGGCCATATTTTTTTTCGATCTCGTTTTGTAAACATTTCTTCCTTACAAATACTTAGACTGTGTTCTTTCATTTTTATATCTACTGGCTCGAGATTAGTTGCTAATAAGGATGATAATATTAGATGCATGAAATCTTGTCTCCTTTTAACCATGGGCCACAACTTATTAATAATTAATAATTAATACAAAGCAAGAGAAAAGGCTTTCGCCTCTATATATGGCGGGCTTTTTATAAAGTAGAAGCTTAAGATCGAATTTGAATTAAAAAGTCAAGGTTTAGATACGATGTGAAATTCTGAATAGACGTTGCGAACTACTCAGACTAATCTAGAGTACTTTAGTCGCAGCATTTGGATGAAAATGACGAAATTTAAAGCTAAACAACGTCCAAATAATTGTATCTCCGACAAGAACTTAAAAATAGGCTTACTAATGTGTAGCAGAACATCGGTCACTCCCTTATCTCAATGCATCCTCCCCCCGACTCCCCGAATAACATCTGGACAAAATGAGCGTTACTTGCTGTCCCAGAAACCTCTGCAATATTGCAAAGACCCATGTTGCCATGCACAATACATGGTGTACAAGGTCTTGGATGTCGGATGTAAGCACCCGCTCAATTCTTATGGAACACAGTCGCAGACTGCTAACCGACGCAGTGGCCGAGAGATAGAGGTTCGTATCACAATCCGTTTGGCAGTGTCTATTGTTCCCAGACCTGGAAACGATGGCTCAAATGCTAAAAGTACTCGACCTGTCGAGTACTCTCCCACACAGGAGCTAATAGTACTCGGTCAGTCGATTAACTAAGGTTATGGGAGCTATGTACTCGACCAGTCGAGGAATCAAACCTCCAGTGACTATTAGAAGTGGAGTGGTCGAGGAATCGTCTGCTAAAGTACTTGACCATAAATATGAACCTTGGATCCAAAAAGGAAAAGGTTGAGTAATTTCTGGCATAGGAGTTGCCATAAAGTTGCAAGGTCGAGTTTCCAACCCCAGTTATTACTTGTTCTCGACCATGTAAATGGTTAATTAGGTCTAGTACTAATAGCGGTCGGAGGGTCGATTCCTCGACTGGTCGAGTACTTTTAGTTCCCATGACCCTTGCTACTCGACTGGTCGACTTGACTTACTTTGACTTACTTTGACTTATGTCTCCTGCCGGGCGCTGCTCGGCGTAGAGAGTGACGTCTGCCTCCTCCATCCGTTTCGGTCCATGGCGAGCGTTTGGGCTTCGCTCGGTCTGATGTTTGCCATCGTCAAGAACTCGGACAGGCTGTCAGACCAACGTTTCTTCGGTCGGCCGCGAGGTCGCTTCCAGCCGGCTTTGATAGGGTCGAAGTCGTAGATCGTCTTTGCGGGTAGATGTGGAGGCATTCGAAGCAGGTGCCCGAACCATCGTAAGGTTCGCTCGGCTGCTTGGGTCGAAAACCGAGACTGCTTAGTGAGCTGCAGCAGCTTCTCGTTGCTGACGAAGTCGGACCATCGCAGACCCTCAATCCTCCTCAGGTTCTTCGACTGAAATACATCGATGGCCTTGAGGGTTGCAACTGATGCTTGCCATGTTTCAGCTCCGTAAAGCATCACAGAGCCGACGAGGGCGTTGAAAATCCGCAGTTTCGTTGTACGACTGATGTTCGGTTTTCGCCAAAGGTGACGGTTCAGTCTGCCCATGGCAGAAGACGCTTTGGATATTCTCGCTTGCAGCTCGGGGAGAAGCGAGCCATCTGAAGAAATTATGGAGCCCAGGTAAGTAAACTTTTGAACAACTTCGATGCCAGTGGTGCTGTCCAGGCTTACTGGAGAATTAATAACAGGAGAAGACGGGTCTATGGCCATAATTTTAGTTTTGTTAAAGTTTATCTGCAGTCCTACTTTTGCAGCCTCTTCTCGTAGGATTTGGAGGGCTTCAAGCAGCTGCTCCATGGAGTCCGCCAGAATGGCCAAGTCGTCAGCAAAATCAGCATCTGAGATGACGCGATCTCCGAATTTGAGCACAAAGCTGAGACGTGAGGTGGTCTTTGTCATAATGTGGTCTATGATGACATTGAAGAGCTCTGGGGCCACTGCACATCCTTGGCGCACTCCTGTCGTGATTCGAAAGAACGGGCTGCGCCGGCCATTCACTTGGACACAGCTCTCCGTCCCATGGTGCAGAGCCTTGAAAAGTCTGCAATATTTCTCAGGGAGGCCAGTTAACTCTAGAATCCGCCAAAGAGCTTCTCGATCGACCGAGTCGAACGCAGCACGGAAGTCGACGAAGGCAATAAATGCTTTTTGTCGGAACTCTGTTGCCTTTTCTACTATTTGTCGAATCGTGAAAATCTGCTCGATGGTTGAACGGTCCGACATGAAACCAGCTTGCTCCGGTCGCCTGATTTTACGAATAATGTTCCGACATCGATCCAGCAGGACCATTGAGAAAAGCTTGCCAGGGACTGACAGTAGAGTTATTCCCTGGTAGTTGGAGCAGTCACTTCTTGAGCCTTTCCTCTTCCATAAGGGGATGATGACACCCTTCCGCCAATCCTCGGGAATTATCTCTGTTTGCCAGATTATAGAGAACAGGGTGTGGAGAAACAGGAGCATTGCAGGACCTCCATATTTTAGCAGCTCTGAGCTTAAGCCGCAGATACCAGCGGCTTTATTATTCTTGAGCCTTTTTACTGCATTTCCGATTTCTGAGGGGCTGAAAGGCTCGTCTGGAAGAGCATCTGCTTCAGATCTTTGACTGCTAGGTTGGCTGGGACTATCATTTGGAGGCACAGACGGACTAGTGTTGTTCAGGAGCGAGCAGAAGTGGTCCTTCCACCGCTCGAGACAAGAACCTTCATCAGAAAGAAGTGTCCCATCCCTGGATAGGACGGGACCCAAGGTGGGAGTTTTATTTCCTGTGAGTTCTCGGAGATGCTTGAATAGGCTACCCATGTCTTTCTTTTTTGCTGCTAGTTCGATTTCATCGGCTTTCCTTGCAACAAACTGGGTTCGATCCCGGTGAATGAGTCTATTCCGCACTCCATTGAGCCTTCGATAAGTGGCCATGTCCCCAAGAAGTCTTGCCCTCCGTCTCTGCTCTATGACCTGCAGTGTTTCATTAGTTAGCCATGATTTCTTCGGGTAACTCCTCTTGCCAAGCACCAGTTGAGCTGCTTCGCTGGTCTGCGATTTGAAATGCTTCCAGACATCATCGCTGCTGTTAAGTGAGCCAAGGAGCTCAAAGCGATTCGATATCTCAACACTGTACTTCTGGCGAGTATCTGGCTCCTTTAGTTTCCCAATATCAGCAGCGACGGGTTTTCTTTCCGATCGTTGTGCATGGAGGCGAAGTCGATATCGGCGCACACGAGCCTGTGGTCTGCATTTCCAAGCTCTGCTGATCTATAAGTTCTGCAGTTCTTCAGCGATGATCTCCAGCGCTTGGAAATAATGACGTAGTCAATCATCTTCTTTGTACGACCGTTATTACTATACCACGTGTACTGGTGGATAGTTTTACGTTGGTAGTAGGTGTTTGCGATGGAAAGGTCGTGAAATCGGCACAGTTCTAGTAGGCGGAGACCATTGTCGTTAAGTGGGTCGGGGGATACAGGACCGATTGTGCCACGCCAAACACCCATATCGTCGCGCACTGTCGCATTGAAGTCGCCGAGGAGTACAGTTACATCATGGGGGAACACTGTCGCAAGGCATCTGGACAGAGCACAGTAGAAATCGTCCTTGGTCACGTCATCAGAATCATTGGTTGGGGCATAGCATACGATGACAGTCATCTTGCCATGCTTGTGTCCAAAGCGGGCCTTCATTAATCTGTCAGATACGGCTTCGTATAAAAGTAAGGCCTTTCTTGCAAGGCTGTTTAGCGCAAGGCCAACGCCATTCCTTCTCGTGCTCCCTCCAGACCAGAGCAACGAGTGACTGTTACCTATTCGTTCTTCTCCGCTTCCGGTAAGACGGGTTTCTGTAAGACCCGCAATCGCCACTTTATTCTTGCGAAGTTCTTCAGAGAGTAGGTTCTTTGACGCAGGTGCATTCAGAGTCAAGACATTCCAGGTGGCTGCTCGTAGCCCCCTTTGGTCCATAAGGTTTAGTCTGTCGACTGTCAGTCTTTCTGACGTCGTCAGCATGTCCGTTGACGCGCGATGGTCGAGATCTTAAAGGGGAGTCCGGATCCGAGGCTATGTTGTCACTTTGCGTAGCACTTAATTTTCGGGTGGAGGGTCGCTAGCCCAACCGACCCTAGGCCTGGAATCTGATTAGACCTAGGTTGAACCTAGGTATTGAGATTCCCGGGGTGGGCTCCACCCGCCACATGAGGTTGTGGCCACCCTGATCGGAGTGTTTAGTTAGGGGGGACCCCATATCCAGAGGCACGTGGTCAGCAGACAGAGTCTGCCTCATTCCGGACGAGTAAGCTACTATTAGCTCCTGTATGGTACAGTACTCGATCGGTCGAGTACCTTTAGCATTTGAGGTATCGTTTCCAGGTTCGGGAACGATAGACACTACCGATCCGATTTTGCTTCTAGTGTACTGCAACAAAACATGTATAGGGCGAGCAAGTCCGTATCTAGGAATTTATCTTTTAGGGGGGGGGGGTTGCTCGTGGGTTGGATCAGTAAGTACACAAAAGATATAGATCAGAGGTTAAAGCCTATAAAATAACTATGGTTTTTGCATGTTTCCGGTGACGGGTGACGCTCTCGGATGTAAGACTGGCGAATTCCGGCATGGCTTAAGAGTTAACGATTATGAACAATAGACTGCACTAGGATTAGAAAAGTTTTAATGTACGTGTTGTAAATGCTTTAACCTTTTTCTTGTCTCGTCATTTTGGCGGAATAAAAGCATTTCATTCATTCATTCATTCAAATAATAGACAAGAAACATAGAACCACAGGCAGAAAATTGTAATTTCGAAAAACATTAACAGTTTATTCAAGAGATCTTTCGAAATAACAGGGATTCCAAAAGACCCGGCATTTAGCTTTCGCTGGAGAAAACGAAGGCACGTAGCGACTTCTAGCAACTGTACCCAAGATGGAATTAAAGTGAGCGCCGCACGCGACGTTTTTTTAATCCTCCGTTCTTTCTAGCAAACTTCAGTTACTTCCCACACAAATTCTAGCTTTACTCTGTTCCCCCCCCCAATAAAAAACAACAACAAGAACATACTAACGATTCAGAAAGGGTCAAAATGAACGGCTTAATTTGGCTCAGAATCCCCCTCCCAAAGAAAATAATATACAGTTGACACTACGACTCTCTAAGGCTCACATGCTCAAAACATAAGTCGCTCATTCTGACAAGCTCAAAACATACGACTGAGATTACGATTCTCTGAGGCATGGGGGTACATCACCCCTACATCCCTCTCGAACTGGCCTTGGGACTAACCTCCCACTAACCTTTTGATTGTTACCTTACGGTGACGCCACACATTGTTATTACCGGTTATTATGACTTGACCTTTCGATTATCGCTTGCGAGCAACTTGCTTTCAAAACAATGACGTCGTCCATCTCTAAACCTGGCGTCAAGATTTCTGATGTCAAACCAAGGTCAAACTACGTGCTTCCTACCATGACAGAAGCGTTTGTCACTGGAAAGGACAAGTCCAACTTAAGCACTGTTCAAATTGGTGTAGTAAGCTGCAACACACGCCAGCTTAACCTTTTCACGCCTGAATTAGGATTTGGCAAAGATATACATTTGTCGTGGAGAAACCTGTATATAGAATAGCCTATTCTAGGTCATTTCATGACTATAGATATATGGATATATATATTTAATGCATAAAAAGCTAACAAGGGCCATCAAAAAAATACATAGAAAACGTGAACACTGTACCAATATTTTAAACTGCAGGGATATACAATTTTCCCTGTGTGCTAACCCTATTCGGAGGAACCTTCCAAACAGCAATAGCCTGGAAACTTTTCTCTTTCATTCTCTCAATTATCCACTCACTCCCACACGCTCTCACTCCAAACAACTCTCGTCTCAACCTATTCTATTCCTCACACTCTCCCACAAAATGACTGATACTTTCTTTCTCGCATCCACAGATAGGGCAAGAGTAAGGACCAGTTTTAACCCTAACTCAAATATTTTCTTCTTTTCCCAAGAGGTAAACCATCCCCTCTCATAATCATAAATAACTTAAGTTCCTCATGAGACAGACCATGAGATAAAAAACTTCACCCCCGCCATTTTTTTGCCTTGGCGTAGAAACACAGCGATTCTACCTGGTCCTTTTCCGAGTGCCATGACTGGATTTCCTGATCCTGGAGATTTCCTGATCCTGATTCATGGATACCTTCTTCAGGAGACTGTAGTCCAAGTCCCTCTCTCCAACATCCGGAAAGGCCACATTGGTCCAGGATCTCCTTTACTTGGTAAGGCCAAGAGAGGTTCAGCATGCCTCCCGACTCCAGATATGCTGCCTTCAGTGGTCTTACCCGTGGCATATTTGTTTTTTTTTCCCCAAATTTTACTATTCTTACCCATCTATCAGTCCTCAACCTATAAATACCTAAATCACCTTTTAATTCTATATTACTGAATCTGTCCTATAGACCTAACATCCACTTAAAATACATAGACTGGATACTTTCTAACTTTTTAAAATCCCTAAAACCCAATACTTCACTACCATAGGAAAAGGTTATAAAAGGCTAAATAATCATGAGAAATAGCAAACAAAATGGCAAAAACCTACCGACAATGTTTTTGTGCAAATCTTCTTTTTAGTGATCGTATTCTGCTTCGAAATCCAACTTGTCTTAAAAAAAAAAAAAAAAATTCCAAATTCATATCACAATTTTTTTTTCAACTTTCTAATCAAAACGATAGTAAGACGTCTGCTTCATCCAGCGAAAGCTGACACGAGAGGGGCCTGCTGTCCTTACGTTGTCACTTAATAAATCTTATTTAACTTTGCCAGGCATTCGCCAGTCGAGTAATGTTATTGAACGTCGAAAACCGCCCACCCAAGGACTTTTTACCTGCACCGCCGTTCGTAAGGTCCTTATTTTTGTTTTATTGGAAAACTCCCATGTTTTTAACGCTTTGAATTAAAGTTACCCTTAACCAAAACACCGCCTAATAGTTTTCTTATCGTCATTCATGCTGCCTTTTAATGCTACTCTTCTTACCTAATCCTTTCTGTTCCATAATTGAAAGCTCGAATACTCAGTTTCTAGGATTAAATAAAATTTTTGAGAGATTCGGTAAAATTTTGGCTCTGCACCCCCCCCCCCACCGAAATGCACTTGCGACGCCCCTGCCGACAGTCACCCATCTATATAATTCTAAGATAGTCTAAAATCGTTTCCTTCACAAAAAATGACGTCATTGTCTACAAAAAAATCTTTTGCTAGAGAGGATATAACGAGAATAGACGAATGGTCGTCATTTCATTTGCTATATTTCGACAGATATCCTAGAATTAAAACAAAAACCCGTCTGTAATTAGGGATATTATCCGACGGTTTTGTTGGATAATATACGACCTATAAGCTTTTAAATAAAATGTTGAATAGGACAGCACCTAGGACTGGTCGTCAGTAATAGACTACCGTTTGTGAATCGAACGCGGCTGTAGCCTGCTTGAAGTGTACACCGTGAACAATTTAGATTCAACGTATCCGACTGGAATCTTTATGAACTATAGTAGTTTATACTCATAAAATAGTCTGCTTGAAATGTTCCTTACGTAAATATTTCGACTTGGTGCCGTCAGACAGGGTGACGTCACTTGCTGAATTCCCGCCCGGATTTGCACACCGGATTCGATACATTACGCAAAGTTTCCGGATTCGATACATTACGCAAAGTTTCAAGTGTTCTGACGCGAACGTTATTAATTGGATACATCAGTTATGTACTTAAAAAATAGTCTGCTTCAAGTAGTCTATATTGCCATGATCATCCTGTTTTTCTGAAATGCACCGGAAATTATTGCTGCAATTCTGGGAGCTTGAGCAAATTTCGGGGAAGGAAAGAAATTGCTGAAAGGGACAGTTTCGAAAGCAGAGGCAAGAGGATTGTCAAGTGATAGATTGCCAAAAAGTCTGAAAACGTTTCCAGATGAAATATCCTCGCGTTTCCTAACATCAAGATTAACCAGTCCCAGGATTTTCGAATAGTTAAAGTTTAACTGAAAAGCCAATTCATTTGTGTGTCATTTAATTGTATACACTGAATTATTTGGATTATGCAAAGGGATTTTTTTATTTTCCACTATCTGCTCTAGTTATGAGGCTCAGAATATCTCCAGCCGTCCCCACGGCGTAAATTCTACCATGACGCGGGAAATTTTAATCTCAACGCAAATGCTGCTTTTCAGTGGGCAGTGGTGAGATCGGTGAAGATTGCTTAGTGCCTGAACAAAAAAAAATTGCAAATCTTTCTCGTAAGGCATACAGCAAAAATACAAGCGCGTAGAGGCACCACTAATCAAACGGAAATTCAACTATATGAAAATCGATTATTTGTGAATAGCGGAAAAACGAAGTAACTCAATTTCAGCGGGTCTTCAAGCCAATTTAAGTGAATAAGTGATGGGTAACTAGATTGTCCTATCCTAGCCCTTTTCGGTTAAACTTTAATGATCGCTTGTTAGCCTTATTGTTTCTCGTAGAGGCGTCTTATATTTCCAATTGCTTTAGGTGTATTTCCGTTAAGTTGTTTTTCCGGAAATGAAACGCGTGTAGAGGCTGAAGCTTGTTAAGCCGTGATAGCCAGTTAAGATTACTACTATGATAATCTAGTTGTTCTCATTTCCAAGATCCCTAACATACGTTCTAATTTTTATCCACTGCCCACTGGTGCGTATTTAAGTGAACGGTTTTTGGGATCCCAAAACGTTAGTGACGGATACCTATGACATCGAAAAAACGTCTGTCTGTCCGTCCGTCCGTCTGTCTGTGAGCACGATAACTCTTGAAGGGAATGAGATATTTTGATGAAACTTGGTGTGAGGATTCTTTGGGTCAAGAGTAAGGTCGAGTTCGTAGATGGGCTCTGTAGTCCTACATTTAGGGGTGGGGTGGGGTGGGGGGGGGGTTAAATTAAGGGACAAACAAAATATTTTGAAACAGCTAATATGATAGTCGATTATGGGGTAAGAAGACATGCTGAACACGATGGTGAAAACCATTTTCTCGCCGGACAAGTAGTTCGTCCGGAATCCGGCCTAAACCGGAAAGTTTGTTAAAAGTAGAAGTCTTATTTGAAGTTGACTAGATGTTCGATATAGGGGTAAGAAGGCATGCTGAACACGAATATGAAAGTTATTTTTCGCCAGACAAGTAGTTCGCCTGGAATCCGGCCGAAACTGGAAAGTTTGTTAAAAGTAAAAGTTTTATTTGAAGTTGATTAGATGTTCGACCTAGGGGTAAGAAGAGATGCTGAATCCGTATATGACAATCATTTTTTTTCCGGACAAGTAGTTCGTCCAGAAGCCGGCCATAACCGGAAAGTTTGTTAAAAGTAGAAGTTTTATTTGAAGTTGATTAGATGTTCGTTTCATGGGTAAGAAGACGCCCTGAATCTTTATATGAAAAGCATTTTCTACTCGGACAAGTGTTTAGGTCGGAATCCGGCTGAAACTGGAAAATTTTATAAAGGAAAAGTTGTATTTGTAGTTGATTAGATATCAGATTTGGGGGCAAGAACAGATGCTGAATTCGTATATGACAATTTTTTTTGCCGGATATATAGTTCGTCTGGAATCCGGCTGAAACCGGGAACTTTTGGATGGTCTAAATAAATGCTTCGTTTCTAGTCGTGAATATTGTAGCCAAATAGCCTTTCTGGTTTTATCGGATGCACTTCCAGACCTTAACACTGGATCTCGCGAAGACAAAACCTATTTGTCTGGATCAAATATTCAATTTTTGGGATCCCATCGGAACCTTTGATCTTCTTACAGCTGAACCGATGGCAGCTTTCATAATTTTCGTTTTTAGGTGACGTAAGATTTCATCGGTTTCCAATTCACTTGAAAACGGAAGAGAGAAAATCCGAGAAAAAAGCAGCCATCGTCACGTGATCAAAAATAAAACTCAACTGGCTTCGAAATTGGACTTCCAGTCTACGCTTATAAGACTTCTGGCCCTTAAAAGCCCCGTTCAAGCTTACGTTTAAGGCGCAGAATTTCTGAATTATACGTGCTATCCGCGAATGTCTGTGGTAAATCTTTCATCCTGCCAGGCTTCCTGTGGTAAAAATTAATAGGAACGGGTTCTATTTTGTGT